>CM038672.1:190350891-190950891 GCA_021605145.1 Aegilops bicornis | reverse complement strand
ATTATGTTTCTAGAAAATCCAGGTCACTCGATATTTCCTACATATTCTAGCACAAGTCATGCCAAAATTCACGGAAAAATCCGGCATGACCTTGGCTAAAAAAGGACATATCGAGCACCAGAAATTTGTCGGAATGGAAATTAATCAACACTCCTGCAAAACATAGGCCACTCAGAGGTATAACCTGCAAACATGACCGGCCACTTGGGCAAGCACATATCCTATTTGACCAACACAAGATATACATGTTTTTATCTACATCATATGATAATTCAAACTTGATGGTCATTGCATTTCAGTGGTTGAAAAATATGAGCAAAAACGTTTCAAAATATCTTGTAGGACTCATATTGACATGGAGATTTGGCTGGTCTCACCTCGAGGTCGGAGGCGGTTGGTGACGAGGACGGCGGCGGGGATGATGGAGGGGCTCCTTGATTTCTGCAAAAACAAAAACCCTATAAGCCATCAACTAATCAAATGCATACGCCTTGCTTAGTGGGGTCCAATTTGAGCATTCAAACTAGGAGTACTACTCCAATTTGAGCATTCAATAAGCAAAACCAAATTGTAAAATAAATAAGTATTCAAATTAGAATGCATTCAATAAGCAAAACTAAATCATCTCTTGCGTTTGTACATCGTCGAATATTATAACCAATACATCTCGAATAGTATCATACATATAACATCACTAATACAACTAAAACCCTAGCGAACGACGGGTATCGGCGCGGGCTGTGGACATCCAAAGAGAAGGAACCATCACAGGATCATAGCTCAAGTTAGATCCCTGAAGAACCTCCCAGGTATTGGAGAACCTGCCCTCCAACGCAACCATGTAGCGACGAACGTGCTCGTCCTCCTCCCAGACACGGTGACATACCACCTCCGCAGGGTTCTCAAGGCTCTGCACCGTCACTGGCCCATGCGACCGCCACCAAAGAAGGTTCAGGTCAACAATGGGCTGGCTCCTCACCAAGCTGCGGCCCCCGGAAGGTAGCACCTACCAGTACCGGCCCAGTGGAGCCCAGTCCCAGACATGGCCCCTCTGATCAAGAAGGTGTCCTCCGCCGAGTCGACGACGAGGATGCGAGATCGGCATCATCGATGTCGATGCGGGAATAATTGCTTTAACTAAAAAAACGACAACTAAAGATAAATTTTCTTACTAAAAATAAACTAGGTCTATTAATTCAACTAAACACTTACTATAAATAAAAATAAACTAGTTCTTACTACAAATAAACTAGTTCAACATTCTATTAATTTTCTTACTAAAAATTTACTAGTTCTATTAATTCAACTAGTTCTTACTAAAAATAAACTAGTTCAACTAGTCCTATTAATTTTCTTACTAATTCCATTAGACACTACATCTGTAGTTCTTAAGCATCTACATGTACGAACTAATTAGATGAACCCTACCTAGGAACTACTGCCGTAATTATCGTCTAATTTGATGAACCGTAACTAATTTGATGCACTCTAAAATTTGATGAACCCTAGGAACCCTAGCTAGGCAGAGGTAGGGGAGGAGGAGGAGGTGTAGGCGTGCTCACCTCGGGTGTCGGCGGAGTTATGGAGCGACCGAGGGAGGGGCAGGCTGCGTCGAGGTCGGGGTCGGGGCTCGGGCGCGTGGCGGAGGGCGGTGATGTACGGCGGCGTCGAGGTCGGGGTCGGGGGCGGCATCGAGGTCAGGGTCGGAGGTGGCGTTGAGGGCGTGCAGAGGGCAACGGGAGAGCGCGCGGCGGCCGATGGAGATGCAGGGCGACGACATCGGCGAGAGCAGATGAGTTCGATTTGGGGGAAGTGGCCGTGGAGAAGAAGGAGCGTGCGGTTAAGTCAAAATAGCAGTAGCGTATTCCAGGTGTTGACACACGAACACGTCACGTGTACCCTCGACGCCGGGGGTGATGCACCGCAGCTCACGTCGAAGGAGACCAGACCGACAGCGCGATACGCAAGACAGTCGGCGGGCGCTTTTGCAGACCCGAAACCCCGCGCACCCGGGATGGACCCCGTCAGGGATTGCGGTGGCTATGGGCTGCCCTAGGTCGATTCGCTCGCCCCTAGAGCCTCAGGATTCACAGCTATCAAACACGAAGAACAGTGAAGAACGAGAGAGAAAACGGTGGAGAGATAAAACGTAAACTGGAAAAGTAGTGTATTGATTTGTTCGATTTTGTGTTGTTCAATCGGCCATCACCCCCAACATATATAAGAGGCGGCTGGACTTCCCGTACAAGTAAAGGATTCATCTAGGCTTTCCTTACAAGAAATTACATCAATTCACGTCCTAGAGTCCTAGTTCTATTCAACTCGGATTGATGCGAATCTGGCCCAACTTCTATCTTCCTCCTTCCATGGGCCGTCAAGCTTGCATGTGATCTTCTATCAAGACGGCCCAAATATCAAACTTATGTGCCCCGACGAGACGAACAACTCTTATGTTGATCACCTTTTCAAATAAGGCAATCTTGAATACTTTCCGAGGTCATCTTTACCTTCCAGTCGGACTTGGTCTTGCAGCGGACTGGATTGTCTGAGTCTCATAGTGAATTTGCAGGTCACATGCTATCTCTGATGATGATAATCCAAAACCAAAATTTACCGTTTTGATGATACACACAACTTCCGTATTGAACACTTCTCTATCCAAGGTCATCTTGATAAACTTTCGGGCATATGCTCAGTAACACTCGGATTCGAGCTCATCCACTCGGATATTAGAGTCACTCAGATCGTCCACTGGATCTTTCCCTCAGAAGATAATATTCCACTCGGATGACTACATTTTCACTCGGAAAGCAATCTCTTACTCGATCGGCAAATTTTCATTCCGACGGTAATATCTTCACTCGAATGATAATAAGTTCACTCGGATGGCAAACTTTCAGTCGACCGGTAATTTTTCACTCGAAAGGTAAGCTTTCAATCGATCGGTAAGTTTTTACTCGAAAGTTAAGCTTTCACTCGACCGGTAAGTCTTCACTCAGACGGCAAGCTTTTCACTCGACCGAAAACATAACCTGATCTTTATTTGTCTCCTCAGGTTTCATACGACCTCGGATTGAGACGAATCATATATGAAAATCGATCGGCTCGACGAAGCGAAACTTCCTCATGTTGAAGTTTTTCCGATTCAAGGCCTTCTTAAGGGCCGAATCGCTCGCGCGACCCATCGAGACAGTTATGCGGTACTTCGCGCCATATTACCATTCAGCTTCGGCCTGCAGTATATTGCCTCTAGCTTTTGCATATGAACTCGAATTGAGATGATTTATATATTAAAATCAATTGCCTCGATGAGACGAAGACAATTCCTTTAGAATGCTCCTTCATCTGAGGTCGTCTTGAAGGCATGATCGGCTGAAAACCACTCAGAATATTGAATTCTGCCACTCGGAATACAATTTCGGCTCCTAAGATGGAGTCGGAGGATGATAACCTAAAAATCAAAGTTGTTCCACTCGGTGATGTGAAACTTTTCATGCTGAAAACCCTTTCACTCGAAGCCATCTCATTTTCTTTTTATGTCGTGCCAAAATCTGATGTTTACACCAGGAAAAGCGCTACTGCTACATTAGCTATAGCTAACTTAGCTATAGAGCTGAGCAAACATCCTACTTCTAAGTTAGCTATAGCGCCTGTCCTGAAAACATGCTGCTGCTACGTCTTTCTCCTTTACTTTCCTTTTTCATTTGTTTTCCTTCACATTTTATTTTTTTCATTCAGCTTTTTCTATTTCTTTTATTTTCATTTACTTTTCTATATGTTTTTCATTTTAATTCCCTTTCATTAGCAGTAGCGCTTTCTGCGAAAAACATGCTGCTAGAACAACCTTAGCAGCAGCGCGCTTTGCTTAAGATCGCTACTACTATTGGTAGCCTGGCGAGAATAGTAGGGAAATTGTAGGTGTAGCGCTTGTTCCCTGGGACGCGCTACTGCTATAAACTTAGCTACAACGCGTTTGTTTGACACGCGCTACTGGTAAGTAGTAGTAGCTCCTATTTTTGTACCGCGCTACTGGTAAGATTCTATGTATAAAGTTTTTCCTAGTAGTGTTCACCTAGGGTATTGCTACCTGTTGATCTTGCGTTGGTTTTTCCCTTGAAGAGGAAATGGTGATGCAACAAAGTAGTGTAATTATTTCCCTCAGTTTGAGAACCAAGGTATCAATCTAGTAGGCGAAAATGAACAAGTCACCGAATACCTACACAAACAATCAACAACTTGCACCCAACGCGATAAAGGGGTTGTCAATCCCTTCGCCGTTACTTGCAAAAGTGAGATCTGATAGAGATAGATAAACGGTAAAGTAAATATTTTTGGTATTTTTGGTTTATAGATCAGAAAGTAAAAGATTGCAAAGTAAGTAAATCAGAAACTAAAATTGTAGATCAGAAACTTATATGATGGAAAATAGACCCAGGAGCCATAGCTTTCACTAGAGGCTTCTCTCAAGATAGAAAATATTACGGTGGGTGAACAAATTACTGCCGAGCAATTGATAGAAAAGAGTACAGTTATGACGATATCTAAGGCAATCATCATGAATATAGGCATCATGTCCATTTCAAGTAGATCGACTCCTGCCTGCATCTACTACTATTACTCCACACATCGACCGCTATCCAGCATGCATCTAGAGTATTAAGTTCATAAAGAATGAAGTAACGCTTTAAGCAAAATGACATGATGTAGAGGAATAAACTCAAGCAATATGATGAGAACCCCGTCTTTGTATCCTTGATGGCAATAATACAATACATGCCTTGCTGCCCCTACTATCACTGGGAAAGGACACTGCAAGATTGAACCCAAAGCTAAGCACTTCTCCCATTGCAAGAAAAACCAATCTAGTTTTCCAAACCAAATTGATAGTTCTAAGAGACTTGCAAAGATATCAAATCATGCATACAATAATTCGGAGAAGATTCAAATGATATTCATAGATAAGCTGATCATAAATCCACAATTCATCGGATCTTGACAATCAAACCAGAAAAAAGATCTCCAAGAACATCGAGGAGAACATGGTATTGAGAACCAAAGATAGAGAAGAAGCCATCTAGCTTCTAGCTATGGACCCATAGGTCTATGGTAAACTAATCACGCTTCATCGGAAGGGCAGTGGTGTTGATGTAGAAGCCCTCCATGATTGAATCCCCTTCCGGCAGGACTGCGGAAAAGGCCCCTAGATGGGATCTCACGGGTACAGAAGGTTGCTGCGGAGCAAAAGTGTTTTTCGTGGCTCCCTCTACTGGTTTTGGGATATATGAGAATATATAGGCGAAGAAACTAGGTCGTTGGAGTCACGAGGGGCCCACAAGGGTGGGGGGCGCGACCTACCCCCCTGGGCGGGCCCTCCGTACTTCTGGCCGCCTCGTGGCTTCTCTGACTTGCACTCCAAGTCCTTTCGATGTCTTCTGGTCCAAGAAAAATCATCGTGAAAGTTTTATTCCGTTTGGACTCCGTTTGGTATTCCTTTTCTGCGAAACTCTAAACCAAGGAAAAAATAGAAAACTGGCACTGGGCTCTAGGTTAATGGGTTAGTCCCAAAAATAATATAATATAACATATTAATGCATACAAAACATCCAAAACAGATAATATAATAGCATGGAACAATAAAAAATTATAGATACGTTGGAGACGTATCAAGCATCCCAAGCTTAATTCTTACTCGTCCTCGAGTAGGTAAATGATAAAAACAGAATTTTTGATGTGGAATGCTACCAAACATATTTATCCATGTAATTTCTTTTATTGTGGCATGAATGTTCAGATCTGTATGATTCAAAACAAAAGTTTAATATTGACATAAAAACAATAATACTTCAAGCATACTAACTCGGCAATTATGTCTTCTCCAAATAACATGGCCAAAGAAAGCTTATCCCTACAAAATCATATAGACTGGTTATACTCCATCTTCATCACACAAAATATTTAAATCATGCACAACCCTGATGACAAGCCAAGCAATTGTTTCATACTTTTGATGTTCTCAAACTTTTTCAACTTTCATGCAATACATGAGCGTGAGCCATGGACATAGCACTATATGTGGAATAGACGGTGGATGTGGAGAAGATAAAAAGAAGGAGATATTCTCACATCAACTGGGTGTATCAATGGGATATGGAGATGCCCAGTAATAGATATCAATGTGAGTGAGTAGGGATTTCCATGCAACGGATGCACTAGAGCTATAAGTTTATGAAAGCTCAAAAAGAAACTAAGTGGGTGTGCATCCAACTTGCTTAATCACGAAGACCTAGGGCAAATTGAGCAAGCCCATCATTCGAATATACAAGACAAGTTCTATAATGAAAAATTCCCACTAGTATATGAAAGTGACAATATAGGAGACTCTCTATCATCAAGATCATGGTGCTACTTTGAAGCACAAGTATGGTAAAAGGATAGTAGCATTGCCCCTACTCTCTTTTCTCTCATTTTTTATTTGGGCCTCCTCTCATTTTGTTGGCCTCTTTTTTTTTGTTAAGAGTGTCATACCGACTTGTGGGGGAATCATAGTCCCCATCTTCCTTCCCTACATGGGACAATGCTCTAATAATGAAGATCATCACACTTTTATTTACTTACAACTCAAAAATTATAACGCGATACTTAGAACAAAATATGACTCTATGTGAATGCCTCCCGCGGTGTACAGGGATGTGCAATGAATCAAAAGTGACATGTATGAAAGAATTATGAACGGTGGCTTTGCCCCAAATACGATGTCAACTACATGATTATGCAAAGCAATATGAAAATGATGGAGCATGTCATAATAAACGTAACGGTGGAAAGTTGCATGGCAATAAATCTCGGAACGGCTATGGAAATGCCATAATAGGTAGGTATGGTGGTTGTTTTGACGAAGGTATATGGTGGGTTTATGGTATCGGTGAAAGTTGTGCGGTACTAGAGAGGCTAGCAATGGTGGAAGGGTGAGAGTGCGTATAATCCACGGACTCAATATTAATCATAAAGAACTCATATACTTATTGCGAAAATCTATTAGTTATCGAAAGGAAGTACTACCCGCATGCTCCTAGGGGGATAGATTGGTAGGAAAAAATCATCGCTCAAACCCGACCGCCACTCATAAGAAAGACAATCAATAGATAAATCATGCTCCGACTTCATCACATAACGGTTCACCATACGTGCATGCTACGGGAATCGTTAACACAAGTATTTCTCAATTTCGCAATTATTTACTAGCATGACTCTAATATCACCACCTTCATATCTCAAAACAATCATAAGGAATCAAACTTATCATAGTATTCAATGCACTTTATATGAAAGTTTTTATTATACCCCTCTTGGATGCCTATCATATTAGGACTAAATTTATAACCGAAGAAAATTACCATGCTGTTTAGAGACTCTCAAAATAATATAAGTGAACCACATGAGTTCATCAATTTCTATAAAATAAAGCCACTGCCATGCTCTAAAAAGATATAGGTGAAGCACTAGAGCAGTACTGCCTAGCTCAAAAGATATAAGTGAAGCACATAGAGTATTCTAATAAATCACGATTCATGCTTGTCTGTCTCAAAAGGTGTGTACAGCATGGATGATTGTGGAAAACTAAAAATCAGAGACTCAAATCATACAAGATGCTCCAAGCAAAACACATATCATGTGGTGAATAAAAATATAGACGAAAGAGGGGATGCCTTCCTGGGCATCCCCAAGCTTAGGCTCTTGGTTGTCCTTGAATATTACCTTGGGGGTGCCTTGGGCATCCCCAAGCTTAGGATCTTGCCACTCCTTATTCCATAGTCCATCAAATCCTTACCCAAAACTTGAAAACTTCAGAACACAAAACTAAATAGAAAATCTCATAAGCTCCGTTAGTATAAGAAAATAAATCACCACTTTTGGTACTATTGTGAACTCATTCTTTATTTATATTGTTGTCATATCTACTTTATTCCAACTTTTCCATGCTTCATACCCCCACCCCAATACTAGCCATAGATTCATCAAAATAAGCAAACAACACAAAGAAAACAGAATCTGTGAAAAACAGAACAGTCTGTTGCAATCTGGATATTTCGAATACTTCTATAACTCCAAAAATTCTAAAAAATTAGGATGACCTAAGCAATTTGTTTATTAATCTTCCGGAAAAGAATCAACTCAAAAGCGCGCATTTGTAAAAAAATGAGAATTATTTTCCTAGGCGCAAAAGTTTCTATTTTTCAACAAGATCAGATCAAGTATCACCGTAAGCTATCCCAAAGGTCTTACTTGGCACAAACACTAATTAAAATAGAAAACCACGTCTAACCAGAGGCTAGATGAATTATTTAATGCAAAACAGAACCTAAAAATCAAAAACAAAAAGCAAATGGAAAACATTAACGCCCACACTTGTGGCAGCTTGCACATCGCCCACACGCCTCTTTTACCCCTCATTTTACCACATGTGAACAGATGACATCAGCAGGAATCTTTTTGGTTTTTGACTTCAAAATGTTTTATCTCCTAATTAAAAAATCGAATTAAAAATCTATTTTCACCATTAAATCCGTCTTGACTAGATCTTCAAAATTAGACCCCATGTTGATATGTTTGGACGAATTTTTTATTGCCCAAAAGTTGCCATGATGTTTACACTGTAGTTGCCATAGTGCTTAAACTAAAGTTGACATGTGACAATTTCAGTTTGTAGAGCATGGCAATGTTAGTATTTTGACGATGGCAACTCTACTACTTTGACCATGAAAATTATTTTTGTATGAACTATGGCAATTTTAAGTGCATGTATCATGGCAATTTTAGTTTATGGTTCATGGCAAATCTAGTTTCTTAATTCCCCGTTTTATAAATGTCAAAATTTACTTTTAAATGTAGAAAAAATAGCTGAAACATATCGTGGCAACTTCGGTGTAGACACCATGGCAAATCATGTGCACTAGAGATGGCAACTTTTGACCAAAAGCATTGTCGAAATGTATTGATATGAAATCTAGTTTCGAAGATCTCATCGCGAGGGATTTAATGGTGAAAACCGATCTTCAATCGGATTTTTCATTTAAGAGATAAAACATTTTAAAAACTGAAAATCCAAAATGCATGCGGCGACGTGGCGCGGTCTGTATATTATAAGACGTGTGGGCGGGTTTTGCTCCCACCACACATGTGGGTGTTAGCGTTGTCCAATAAAATTGGGTTGCCTCCCAACAAGCGCTATTGTTTAACGCCCTTATCTAGGCATAAAACATGAATAGATCTAAGTATTATCATCTTTGGTATGCAATCCTTAAGTAGCTCTCATAATATATTCCCAAGGCAATTTAATTTTCTTTCTTGTAAAGTGTTCATTGAAATCTAATGTTTCCTTCTTTGATATCAATAATTGCACCAACTGTTCTAAGGAAAGGTCTACCAAGAATAATAGGACATGTAGGATTGCAATCTATATCAAGAACAATGAAATCTACGGGCACATAATTCCTATTTTCAACAATAAGAACATCATTAATCTTTCCCATAGGTTTCTTAATAGTGGAATCCGGAAGATGCAAATTTAAAGAACAATCATCAAATTCGTGAAAATGTAACACATCACATAAAGTTTTTGGAATCGTGGAAACACTAGCACCCATATCACACAAAGCATGGCACTCATAATGTTTAATCTTAATCTTAATAGTAGGTTCTCACTCATCATAAAGTTTTCTAGGGATAGAAACTTCCAATTCAAGCTTTTCTTCAAAAGATTGCATCATAGCAGCAACGATATGTTTAGTAAAAGGTTTGTTTTGATTATAAGAATGAGGGGAATTCAACATGGATTGCAACAAGGAAATACAATTAAAGAACAATTATCGTAATTAAATTCCTTGAAATCCAAACGAGTGGGTTCATTGCTACTTAAAGTTTTGACCTCTCCAATACCACTTTTATCAATTTTTGCATCAATTTCTAAAAACTCCGAATCATTGGGACACTTTGTAACTAAAGTTGACTAATCTGCAGTCCCATCTTTATCAAGATTTATATTGGAAAACAAAGGTTCACTAGGAGTCACATCAATCACTTTAAGATCTTCATCATTATTTTCACGGAAACTAGAAGAACATGCTTTTATAAACCAATCCTTTTTTGCACGCATCATAGCAGTTCTTTCTTTGCACTCATCAATAGAAATTCTCATAGCTTTGAAAGACTCATTGATATCATGCTTGGGGTGGAATAGATCTGAGTTCCAATAAATCAACATCAAGAGAAATTATATCCATGTTCCTAGCCAAATCATGAATCTTAAGCAATTTTTCTTCAATCAAAGCATTGGACTTCTTTTGCGGACTCATAAATTCTTTAACACTATTTTGAAAATCTGAGGGCATCTTATTATAATTTCCATAAGAATTGTTGTAGGAATTACCATAATTATTAGAGGAATTACTAGGAAACGGCCTAGGATTAAAATTACGTCTATACGCGTTATTACCAAAATTGTTCCTACCACTAAAGGAATCGGGCACTTTGCCGTCGGCCATGGCTGACGGCAAAGGCGTACCTGGCGGACGGCAAAGGCCTTTGCCGTACGCCAGCAGACGGCAACAAGTCCAGCTGAATAAGCTACGGCAAAGGGTTCTTTGTTGTCTGCTGGCAGACGGCAAAGACCATTTCATCTTTGTCGTCCGCCAGAAGACGGAAAAGAGCCTGGAGGACACATGTGTCAGGTTAGGTCCGTTAGGGTGTTAACGACATGTTTTGCCGTCTGCTGGCGGATGGCAAAGACCTTCGCATATTTGCCGTCAGCCAGCAGACGGCAAAGTGCCCATATAGGCCAGCCCAGGTAGCTGCCATGTGGCATGCTATGCCGTCCGCTGACAGACGGCAAAGATGCAAAGGTCTTTGTCGTCTTACAGCGGACGGCAAAGCAACCATATAGGCCAGCCCAGTGCCCCCAGGTTGCACAGGTAGCTGCCATGTGCAGCTTTGCCGTCTGCTGGCTGATGGAAAAGCTCTTTGCCGTCAGCCAGCTGATGGCAAAGTGCGTGTATAGCCCCTGTATTTTATGTTCTTCCTTAAATTCATTAAATTTAACAGAATTTGAGATATATATATATATATATATATACACACACATTTGAAAATACTTTCAACAAGCATAACAACACATATACATAACAAATCATATCCCTGCCATATGGATATGATCATCCAACACATATACATACCAATGAAAAGTCCATATGCAAAATATAAAGCTAGCCAACATATCCAACAACAAGCATACAATGGTTTCATCCATACATACATATATAGGTTGCAAGTTTCACATTGTTCATCCTACAAAATCAAAACTAAAAGGAAGCACAAGGAGAAGAGTAGACTCCATCAATGCTAGCTTCCTCATCGAAAGCAAATCTGCAAATTGGGAAAGAAGAAAGTTAGAAGAAGAAGAAGAAGACTAGAAGAAGAAGAAGAATAAGAAATTTTCTTCTCTTTCTTTTTCTCCTCTCTTCTTTATCTTCTTCTTCTTCTAACTAAGGTAGGTAAAAATGCCATTTTTATCTAACTTAGGTAATTATGCCATTTAGGAGGAAAATAATCTAAGTATGCATTTGTTAAGAAAAACACTAGAGAAAACTTACCCTCATCACAACAAATACGATGAAGATCACAACTAAGGTAACAATTGATCTAACGGCATCATGATACCAAGCCTCATTATCAGTGGCATATTTTCTAATCTTCTTAAGCTTCGGGAGCATTGCATCCATCTTCAAAAGCATTGCATTCATCTTCATCTTGTGATCATCGACGACATCGGCAACATACAACTCCAATGTCATCTTGTCGTCTTGAATTCTTTTAATTTTTTCTTTCAAATAATCATTTTCTTTTTCAACTAAATTTAACTTCTCAACAAGAAGGTCGGTTTCAAATTCCGGTTCACATATCTCCTAGATTAAAATATCTCTATGTCAACTTGATGGCCATAATTGTCATAAATGTGAAATGCAACAAATAGTTATAAAAGAGTATTTACCACATCTGTCGGTGTGGAATGACACCTATGGGATCACAAGAATCCCTACTATGGTTGCCGGGGCGCACGGTTGCGAGGAAAGCAGGGCTAGTAGACAGCACAAGGATCGTTTACCCAGGTTCGGGCCGCGAGGATGCGTAAAACCCTAGTCCTGCTTTGGTGGGTGTATTTCTGAGAGTTCTTGAGCTCTCGAACTAGCTGTGGTCAGTGCACGGTTCGAAAGAGCCGAATCCTTCTCCTGGTCGCCTCGGGCCTCCTTTTATAGGAAAAAGGGGTTGCCACAGTGGCACACAGGAGGTGGAAAGGTCTACAGTGGCACGAGGTTATCCCTCGTATCACAGGACAAGGTGCATTTAATGCATAGCTTAGGTGTCCCCTTGCTTTATCGGGGACGGGGGCGAGGCCCGTCCCGTCCGTCGCCGCTCCTCCTCGCTTCAACACGCGTCTCTGGCAGGGATGTGTGCGGTTCCATGTAGGCAGGCAGGCAGCTGAGTTGGCGCACTGGTGGAGCGTTCACGAAGATCTGCATGTCGCCACGCAGGTGCTCGATGAGTTGGCCTGGGAGCTGCATGTTGCCACGCAGGTGCCCGCCCAGCTTGTTGGGCTGGCAGCTGCATGTGAACGGCGGTGGAAGCTTGGTTGACGTGGTCTTGGCAGTGGCCTCGCCGGCGTCTTTGGCGAGGGCCTTGCCGGGTGGACCGGCAAGGGTCTTGCCATGGCATGCTCTCGTCCCCGGCAAGGATCTTGCCGGGGGTCTGGTGGCCTTCCTCGGCAAGGATCTTGCCAAGAATCGTCGTCTTCTAATCCTCATCTGACCTTGTATATGTCTTCACAAACATCTGCATGCCACCACAGAGGTGCCTTTCCGAGCCCTGGCCCGACGCTGATGATGGCACTGGGGGCCGTGGGCTCAAGGGTGGCTGCTCTATTGATGTGGGGCGAGCTGTCCCAGCAAGGGTCTTGCCGGGGCCGCTGAGGCCGCCTGGCAAGGGTCTTGCCGGGGGAACCTACTTCGTCCCTCTGCTCTTTGTGGTCTTGGCCTTGGTGTTGCTTTAATTGTCTTGGACTTCGATCTTACCTTGGCTCACCTCCCTCGTTCTGCTTGGTCTGGTCATGGGCGCGGCTCTGACTGCCCCGTGCACAGGAAAATGGGTACAAAATTGCGCCCCTATTTTTGTACACCGACAGGAGCCCCCGGGCCTGGGCCACACATAAGTGCGACACGTTGTTGGGCCAGGCCCAAAATGGTGCGCGGGCAGGTGGGGCAGTTTTTACCGTGGTAAGATTCTTCGCGCGCTCCGCCTCCCACGACCCGCACGCGTGGCACGGCGTGGAGGGGTGGGCGTGACGTGGGCGGAATGCGTGGGGCGGTTTTCACACGCATGCGTCACATCGCAGTAAAGAGCCGGCTCGCGCCTTCCCCGTAAAAAGAGGGAGGTGTGGAGGCGCGGCTCATTTACTGAGTTGGGCCGGGGTGCGGTCTTCAAGGCATCCACTCCCCATGATCACGGGGTGGGGAGAGGTCGCCTCACCCGTCCCCTCAGTTCTGCATGTCTGCCACATGTCTTTCATGCGCTTGGGGTGGCAAACGGTGGAGGCGGGAAACCGGGCCCTCACTGGTTGGGGCAGCGGGTCGGTCCTGATTCCCTGCGCCTCTGGTGTCTGGATTGGCCGAGCGGGGTGGCCGAGCCCCGCCCCGTCATCTGTCTCCTCTTGCTTCTGCTCCTCCCTTTTCACTCGCCATGGAGAAGGGGAACCCTGGTCCTTCAAAAGTGGCGGCGAGGGTCGCCGCTAGACAGCGCGTCCCTCCTCCTCCTGAGCCCGTGGTGGCGGAACCGGCCGCGAGGGGAAGGGGAGGGGCGAGGCCGTGGGCGAGGCTGGGGTAGAGGTCGTAGTGCTCAGGGAAGAGGAGGACGGGGTGGCCCGCCGGCTTCGCCCTCGCCAATGATGACTTTCCCGATGGAAGGCCATGTTGAAGACCAGCCTTGCGAGTTCTTCATCAGGCTCCGCAGGCCCCCGCGTCATCGTCTTCGTCTCCCTACCCCGTTCGCTCGGGTGATGGAGTGTGCCCCACCCCAGACCCTTAGGTTGCACATGAGGGGCTGCGGGAATGGGGGCACGCGGGTCGACGTCGACTTCCCGGGTCCTCGAGTTATGTATCTCCGCCGTGGATGGAAGACGTTCGCCCGCATCCACAGCCTGACGGCGGGGCTCGTCCTCTACTTCAAGTTAATGGAGGACGGCCTGCTTCCCGTCAAGGTCTTCGGAGAGTTTGGAACTCATCTGAAAAAGTGCATGGAGAGCTCCTCTGATGGAGATTCCGACGATGGAAGCTCGTCCTCGAGCGAAAGTGACGAGGAGGACAGTGGGGCGGATAGCGGGGACGAGTCCGACTAGGTGTCGGAGGCCCCGCGCCTGGGCGGCTGGGGCAGCAGCAGTATCTGCACCTGGCCGCTCCTCCGACAGAGGTTTGCCGGGGGTGGGGCCAGCTCCTTGGATTCTCGGGGCCGTCTCCTTGGGCGGCTGGCGTCGGGGGGCTGTGGAAGAGGAAGAGCACGGGCGGCAAGGCCATCAACTCAGCGTACGCGGGCACCGACGCCTTCATCGCGTATTGCCGGTCCTGCCACCTCGTCTTCCAGCTTGTTTCCCGGCAACGTCATCACCGGCCCGCCCGTGGGCGGCCACCGAGGTGTTCTCTTGGTGCTTTCTGCTGCTCGTAGCTCGCCTAGGCGCCCCTTTTGCCCTTTCGCCTCCTTGACCTGCCTCCTGAGGAGATGGACAAGAAAGGGATTACGGGCATCTTATCTCTTTTTTAGTTTGTAAGCCTGCGGGCCTTTGTTAAATTTAAAACTTGTAACCCCCTTGCTCATATTTTTCATCTCACACAAACTGTACCTGTATGGGATGTTTTTAATGAAAAAGGGATGCTTGACGGGTTTTTCGTTCGCGGGTAAATCCCGCGACAAGGAGCGAATCCTTGTTATTGTTTAAGATAAATGTTTTTCGCCCGGCAACAGGCCTTGGCATCCCCCCACTCCACTCGACCGTTCTCGCGCTCTTGGCGAAGGCAGGGATGAAGTGGGCTTCAGGCTCCTCGTCCCACCTCCTCGCCGCCGCGGCGATGACCAAATCCGGACCCAGGAGATAATCCTTAGGTATAGGAAAAAGGGGAGCACAACAGCCTAGATATAAAAACGAGGTTTCACATACCCCAGTCCGGTTCCGAAATTCATGACAGAGGATAAAAGACTTATTTGGATCTGCAGCCCCCGGCAATCTATCTTGCCGCGGTTGGATCCTTGTGCTTGCAGCCCCCGGCAATTCTGTTTTGCCGGGGTCGGGGCGCCGGTCCGTTTCCTTCTTTCCGAGTAGCTCAGCAGAAGTGCTCATGTGCCCTGCGAACCAAAGGAGGACAGAAAAGAAACTGATAGACGCGCACTCGACCTCTAGGCTAGGGGTTAGTCGCCCCTAAGCACTATCAAGCCTAACCAAGGAAGAGACTCGACCTAGCATGCATGCTATAACTTAGGGCGCCAGCGCTTCATTTATTTATGCTCAGGGTCTGCGCCTGGCTCTGTACAAAGGGTCACATGCCTTGCCGGCAAAGCTTGTACAGAAGGTGGCTTGCCGGGAGGCCCGGCAAGCCGCGCCTTATGGGTAAAACTTGCGAAGATGCTCGATGTTCCAGGAGTTGCTCACTAGGATGGCATCTTCGGTCTCCAGGTGGACTGCTCCAGGCCTGGTGACTCGTGTTACCCGATAAGGGCCTTCCCACTTCGACGTCAACTTGTTGGAATTCTTGGCCGACTGAATGCACCGAAGAACAAGGTCGCCTTGCTCAAAGCTTCGGGCATGAACCTTGCGGCTATGGTAGCGGTGCAAGGCTTGCTGGTACCGTGCCACTCTCACAGCTGCCCAAAGACGATCTTCCTCAAGGAGCGTCGCGTCATCTTGGCGCAACGGCTCTTGCTCAAGCTCATCATAAGCGAGCACTCGAGGTGACCCGTATATGAGTTCCGTGGGGAGAACTGCTTCTGCCCCGTATACCAGGGCAAAAGCTGTCTGGCCGGTGGCTCGATTTGGTGTCGTCCAGATTGACCGAAGAACCGCCGGCAACTCATCAATCCAGCGCCTTCCACTCTTGTGTAGCTTGTCAAAGGTCTTCGTTCTCAGGCCTCGCAACACTTTAGCATTTGCCCTCTCCGCTTTGGCCGTTGCTCCGTGGATGTGCCACGGAAGCAAAACAGACCTTGCTGCCGAGGTCTTGGATGTACTGCATGAAGGTGTGGCTTTGAACTGCGTGCCATTGTCGGTGATGACTCTGTTTGGCACACCAAAACGGCAGACCGGTCCTTTGAAGAACTTGACGGCTGACTGAGCAGCCACCTTCCTCACTGCTTCCACCTCCGGCCACTTTGTGAACTTGTCGATTGCAACGTACAAGTACTCAAAGCCCCTGACAACGCAGGGGAAAGGCCCCAGTATATAGAGCCCCCAGACCAAGAATGGCCAGCAGAGAGGGATTGTTTGAAGGGCTTGGGCTGGTTGATGAAGCTTCTTTGAATGGAACTGGCATGCTTCACACTTGGTTACTAGTGTTGTCGCATCCTGGAGGGCGGTGGGCCAGAAGAAACCTTGCCGGAACGCCTTCCCCGCAAGGGCCCTCGACCCTATGTGGGAGCCACATATGCCTCCATGTATCTCCGCCAAAAGATCCAGTATGCACTTTAGTTTCACACCGTTCGGCCTTCTCCGGTACAAGACGTCATCGACGAACTGGTACAGGGCGGACCGACGGGCTACTTTCTCCGCTTCTTCCTGCTCCTTAGGAAGCTCCCCTGTTTGGAGGAATTGGACGGTATGTTGCGCCCATGCCGGAGCCTGGGGCTCGACGGCAAGGACCAAAGGCATCTCTTCCGCCATGGGAGCGGTTGTCTCTACGGCCAGGGCTTGACGCCCTACCGAAGCCAGTTTCTCTTGGGCAGGCTCAGCTTCCGCGGCACCACCCTTGCCGGCAGTCCAGGGGGCTCGGTAGGAAAGTACTTGCCGGGACCTGATTTTCTCCGTTTGCTCTGCCGTGCTGATGGTTCGCCGGATGGTTGAGTTAACCGGAGCCAAAAGGTACCTGGTTCCACAGGTAGCTTGAATGCGGCACGCTTTGACACGTAATCGGCGATGTCTTTCTCCGCTCGGGGGATGTGCTCCGCCTGGATACCGTCAAAGCATTCCTCCAGCTTCCTCACCTCATCTACGTAAGCTTCAATCAATGGTCTCTGATAATCCTTGTTGACCTACCTGACAACGAGCTGCTAGTCACCCCTGACGATTAGCTTCTTAACCCCGAGGTCTGCCGCGATCCTGAGACCGGCAAGCAATCCCTCGTATTCAGCGGTGTTGTTGGTGGACATCTCCCTGGGGAAGTGCATCTGGATCACGTACTTGAGGTGTTCTCCGATGGGTGCAACAAGCAGCACACCGGCACCGGCGCCTTGCAGCGAGAAAGACCCATCAAAGTACATGATCCAGTTGTGGTATGCTTCCTTGCCGGGGAGAGTGGTCTCCTGGATTTCTTCATCAGGCGTCGAGGTCCATTCTGCGATGAACTCCGCCAAGACTCTGCTCTGAATTGTCGAGGTACTTTCAAACTTTAAACCGAAGCTTGACAGCTCCAAGGCCCATTCCACAATCCTTCCGGTTGCGTCCGGGTTGTGCAGTATCCGTTGCAACGGGAGGCGGGTGACGATAGTGATCTCGCGGGCCTGGAAGTAGTGAAGCAGCTTCCTTGAGGCCATAAGGAGGCCAAAGAGCAATTTTTGCACGCCGGAATACCTCGACCTAGCCCCCTGCAAGAGGGAGCTGACAAAGTAAACCGGGTGCTACATCATCTTCTTCTTTTTGCCCACTTCACCCGACTGCGCGGGCATTGCCTTGGTGGCACCAGACTCTGCCGGGGGCCGTGCCCTGTCGGCACCAGGCCCTGCCGAGGGAATCTTTGGCTTGCCATCCGCTGGTTCTGCTGCCATTGCTGCCTCCTCATCAACCTCCCTCTGTGCCACCAGTGCGGCGCTGACCACTTGATTCGTCGCTGCCAGATACAGAAGCAACGGCTCTTGTGGTTTAGGCGCAACCAGTATTGGCGTGGAGGAAAAGTTTTTCTTCAGATCCTGCAGTGCTGCCTTAGCTTCTGGGGTCCACTCTATTGGGCCTACCTTCTTCAAGATTTTGAAGAAGGGAAGGGCGCGCTCGGCGGACTTGGAGATGAATCGGCTCATGGCGGCAACGCAGCCGGTGAGCCAACAGACATCCTTGATCCGCTTGGGCGCCTCGATCTGCTCAATAGCCTTGATCTTGTCTGGGTTTGCCTCGACCCCACGCTGCGACACAAAGAACCCGAGAAGCTTGCCGGACGAAACGCCGAAGACGCACTTCTCAGGGTTCAACTTGAGGTTGATCTTGCGAAGGTTAGCAAATGTCTCTTCCAGATCTGCACAAGAGTTGGCCCGTCCATGGTCTTGACCACTATTTCATCCATGTAGGCCTCGATATTTCTATGGAGCTGAGGTCCAAAACCAATTTGGACTGCTCTTGCAAACGTTGAGCCAACACTCTTCAACCCGAAAGGCATCCGTAAAAAGAAATACTTACCACATGGGGTGATGAATGATGTCTTCTCTTCATTCTCTCTTATCATGAAGATTTGGTGGTAGCCTGAGTAGGTGTCAAGGAATGATAACAGATCACACCCGGCTGTGGAGTCAACAATCTGGTCGATGTGCGGCAACGGGAAGGGGTCCTTAGGACAAGCCTTATTAATATCTGTGTAATCAATACACAACCTCCACTTGCCATTCGCCTTGCGCACCACTACCGGATTGGCCAACCACGTCGGGTGGAGCACCCCTCTCACCAAAACCTGCCGCTTCCAACTTCCTGATCTCCTCTGTGATGAACTCCTGCCTTTCTAGAGCCTACTTTCTGACCTTCTGCTTGACGGGCCGCGCGTGGGGGCAAACAGCTAGGTGGTGCTCAATCACCTCCCTGGGAACACCGGGGATGTCGGACGCTTGCCATGCAAACTCGTCGACATTTGCCCGCAGGAAGGTGACGAGCGCGTCTTCCTATTTGCTGTCGAGGGTGGAGCCTATGATGAAGGCCCCTCCCATGCCATCCTCCCCGACGGGCACCTTCTTGGTCTGCGGCGGCTCGGCTCTAGATCTCTTGCTCTTGTCGGTAGAGCTCTCTGGCACGTCCTCAACGGTAGCACAACACTCCGAGGAGGTGCGCTTGCCGGAGTGGGTGCGAGAGGTCTTGCCGGGCTCCTTCTTCCCTCCCGGGCCTTCAGCGGCAGGAGCAGGTGCCTTGACAGCAGCTGCTCTAACTGCTTCCCGATAGAGTTGGTCGGCGCAGATCAACGCGTCCTTCTTGTCGGAAGGGACGGAGATGATGGTGAACGGCCCGGGCATCTTTAGCATGTTGTAGGCGTAGTGTGACGCCGCCATGAACTTGGCTAGTGCCGGGCGGACGAAGATCCAGTTGAAGGGCAAGGGGATCTCGGCCACGTCGAAGACGATCCTCTCCGTCCTGTAGTTCAACTCTCCTCCAAATGTCACGGGCAGTGTGACCTTTCCCTTCGGCTGGCTCCTCCCTGGATTGACCCCTTGAAACGTGCCCCTTTCCTCGAGGTCTCCATCAGGGATTTGCAACCTTTTGATCACGACAGGCCAGATCAGGTTTAGGCCGGCCCCTGCCGTCAACCAACTTCTTGTTCACCCTGAGGTTGCGTATCGTTGGCGATACCAACAACGGCAAACACCTGATAAGGAGTCCTGGATTAGGGGGTATCCGGACAGCCGGACTGTGTACAATGTTCGGACTATTAAAGCGTGAAGATACAAGACTCAAGACTTTGACCCGTGTCCGGATGGGACTTTCCTTGGCGTGGAAGGCAAGCTTGGCGATCCGGATATTATATTTCCTTCCTTGTAACCGACTCCATGTAAACCCTAGCCCTCTCCGGTGTCTATATAAACCGGAGAGGTTGGTCCTTAGAAGGCCGATCACAATGACAATCATACCATCATAGGCTAGCTCTTAGGGTTTAGCCTCTACGATCTCGTGGTAGATCTACTCTTGTACTAAGGTTGGAAAAAGTGGTAGGCGCAAGCGAGGCGGTTGGCCTTCGCCTAGTGCCTAGGCAGTGCCTAAGCGCACTAGGCGCGGCCTAGGCGGTAATATAATTTTTACTGGTAGTGTATTTGTGATTATTATATGGGTGTTGATATTAGTTTAGGGCATATAAATAAGTTAATTACCATCTACTGCCGTTGGAATATAACCCGTTTGGCCTATCAGTGCAGTATGTCGCATCATTTCTTGCTTGGGTAGGCAAATTTCTTGCTTGCCCTGCCTAGATCTCCATTTATGCCCTAGGCGAGGCGTTTGGCCATTGCCTAGTGCCTAGGCGTGCCTAAGCGCCTCCTAGGCACTGCCTTTTCCAACAAAGACTACCCATAACATCAATATTAATCAAGCAGGAAGTAGGGTTTTACCATCATCGAGAGGGCCCGAACCTGGGTAAACATCTGTGTCCCTTGCTTCCTGTTACCATCGGCCTTGACGCACAGATCGGGACCCCCTGCCCGAGATCCGCCGGTTTTTACACCGACATTGGTGCTTTCATTGAGAGTTCCTCTGTGTCGTTGTTGTCAGGCTCGATGGCTCCTTCAACCACCATCAACAACACGGTCCCGGGCGAGACTTTTCTCCCCGGACAGATCTTCGTGTCCGACGGCTTCTCCCTGCGGGCCAATTCGCTTGGCCATCTGGAGCAGATCGAGAGCCACGCCCTTAGCCACCAGATCAGGGTTGGAAACCTGAACTGCACGGCAGACATCCGCGGAGACTGGATCTTCGACGGATTCGGGCCTATGCCAGGAGCACCGGGCAGTAACGACGAACACGGCTTAGACCTACGGTCGAACAAAGCTCGGGGTGTCACCCCCGCAGTAGCCTCGGACTTAAATCCGGAGCAGGCTGTGTTCCCCAAGGACGGGGGGCTGGACCCCGCCCCGCAGGTCGCGCACTCATCGGCGGTAGAACCGAACACGGGCCTCACCTTTGAGGTGCCCTGTGAATCCGGACCCCCGGATTCGTATCCGGACATTGGTTCTGGTCCGCGCACTCCCGAACCGGTCGAGCCAGGTTGGGCTCCGGTAATGGAGTTCACCGCTGCGGATATCTTCCAGCACTCGCCTTTCGGCGACATGCTAAACTAATTAAAGTATCTCTCTTTGTCGGGAGGCTCTTGGCCGAACTATGTTCGGCTCGAGTGGGGAGCAGGCGATGAAGGAATTCTTTGCCCACTCACCACCCACTTCATTGCCACGGTCGATGATTTAACCAATGTAATTGACATTGACTCCGAAGACATCTACAGTATGAACGATGATGCAGGAGAATCACAGGAGCCACTGCTCACTGGGCAGTGGATAGCCGCCTATCCCAATGATATACACATGGCGGACACTCCGAAGGAAACCAATGGCAATGAGGCAGCGGAGGATAATTCCCAAGGGGGAAAAGCAAAGCATGGGCGTCCTCGGCGCCGCTCCAAGCCCCGCCTGAGGAATACTGGCCCAGAAGTCGAAAATAATCTGGATGGCGCCGAAGATGAATATAACCCTAGTTGGTGTGCCGTTCAGAAGGCCGAACGGGCCACTGTGGGATACTTGGAGAGGGACAACTATACACCCCCCTCCGAGGACGAGGCAAGCCTCGGCAATGACGAATTCGGCGTGCCTGAAGATCCAGTGGAACAAGCTTGCTTCGAGCGACGGCTCATGGCCACGGCAAAGAGCCTGCAAAAGAAGCAACAGCAGCTTAAAGCTGACCAAGATTCGCTGGTGGACAGATGGGCCAAGGTCCTGGCCAGTGAAAGATACGGACCCGACCACCCCGACAAAAGGCACACAGGGCACAACCGGCCACCCCAACCCAAGCAGGAGAACTCAAGGCACATGCCCCGACGTCAACACACTACTACGGTCCAAAACAATATGAAGGACAAAAGAAGAAGCGTCCTCAAGCCTCGGCGCAATTGTCATAAGCGTCAAAACAGGAAGGCTGGTGCTAATTCCAGCAACTCCCGTTCCGGTCAGCGGACAAAGAACGGCTCAAACCTATCCGGCCCGAGCCACACACTCGATCAACCATGTGAAATCCATGGTACTCCTAGAAGGACGGCAAGGCATACCAATAGAGAATGCCGAATCCTCAAAACAAAGCGGCTGGTCGCGTGCCGAAAACAATGAAGGGAGGCATCTGGTCAAGAGCCCCCCCATAGCATAAAAGTACGGCCGAACGCCCCCGACCGCATTAACCAAAGCAACTCAATTGCAGTACCTCCGGACATAGCAAACCGGGGCCCCATAACACATAAAACCCCCGCAGGTGTGAAACCACAAACAACATCTCCTGACAGATGCTAGGGGCAAAGGCCAAAATTTTCTGGCCCATCATTCTAAAACGCTTGTCTTCGGATCACCAAAGATACTTCGCCAAAGAATAAATCTTCGGCACCTTCCCACCGTGCGGTAATTTACCATATGCTAACGGGACGAACCGTGTTGACTAGATTCCATGTGGTCAATCACTCAGGCCAACACCATGTGATACAATCACACGGCCCAACCCCACCCTTAGGGCGGAAATCATACAGCTGCCGGAGTAGCGAGTCACGCGTGCCTATCGAAATTTTGATATGACAGCTAACTATCTGGACACCAATTGAGGAGTCCGCGCTACCCAACGGTATAACGGCTGGGTTTACCAGGGTCCGACCAGGAGCCCTCGGACCAACCACAAGAGGACACTCGGCTACCTCCGAGTATTTGCCTTACAAACTAACTTTGACGCAGAACAGGATTGGTGACGTGGAATCGGCAAGGACAAACAAGGAGCCCTCCCCCCTAAATGAAGGCAGCCCGGATTCACTCTTGATCCACTGACAACTCCCTCCAGTCCGGCCATCACAGGTTCCGCCAAAAAACACCTCTTTTCATAATCATACATCGTACTCGTATGCATAGACATATCATTTTACTACAATGCATAGACTTAAATAACACTTACCGGCCGTCGCTTTTCATCGACACCTCGTGTTACGCCCGATTATGCCAGGGGCTTCATAATACGGCAATAAAGTCTGACCACCTTCTCGGTCGTCCGGCACCCCGAACTTATAGCACTATATGCATCAGCTCCGAATCATGTCTTGGGTCATTGGTTGGGTTTGCCCGGCTCCCTTCTTTTGGTACCTTACATTCCGTTATATCGGCTAAGGTAGCGCAAGGAGAACTACTGCGATTGTGTCCCGGATCTGCCGGACAAGCACCTCAGTAGAGAAAGCCGAAAACCGTCTATCATGATACAGCGAGAGCTGGTCACCTGTCCGAGAGGTTGTAAAATCCCTAAAGATTTATTCCGCACAACGCCATTATAAATGCGGAGTGCGACAGATCGGTCTTCTGATCAGGCGCCAAATAGAGCCCCTAGTTCGGCCTTCCGAACACTAGGGGCTGCGCCGACCAATTTTCGAATTATTATGGCTAAGTGAGAGTAATAAAGCCTTGTAGTCCGATTGCCTGGTTCATGGTGAGAAACGCCTCCGCAAAAGGACCCAACTATGGGATAAAGAGCGTTCAGATATATCCCGAACACCCCCGTATTCTTTTTACGTGGGGGCAGAAGCCGACGACTGGCCAACTCTCAGGATTAACATACAATAAACAGGCGCACATGAAGAACATATGTTCAAACAAAATAGGCAATATATAAACGCCACAATCCCATATTACAAAAAGTGGCAAGAATGCCCTCAGGGAAATATAATGTCTTTGGTACATTTATCTGCCGCAAGGCGGGCTCCCTTTAGTAGACCTTCATAGTACAGTTCGGGCTTGCGATGCTCCTTACCCTCTGGCGGCCCCTCAGTCATCAGCTTCTCCGCGTCAAGCTTCCCCCAAGGCACTTTTGCACGGGCGAATGCCATACGTGCTAGCATCAAGCCAAGGACAAGCGCCCACAATCCGCTTCACGAGCCCGAAGTAACTGCTCGGAATTGGCTCCGCCGGCCACAGCCGGACAACCAAGTCCTTCATGGCTAGTTCGGCCGCCTGGTGCAGTTCGACCAGCTGCTTCAGCCGATCAATAAAGGGCACCGGATAGTTCGGTGCCAAATACTGCGACCAGAAATCCCTCTCCGCACACTTCTTTTCATCGGTTCAGTAGAATTGGGTGGCATCTGATATGCTGCGAGGAAGATCCATAACGCCTACGGAAAAATAAGAATTCAGCTTGCCGCTTAGAATTCTTCCCATTATCATGAACAAATGGCTAAGAATACAAAAGGCCTTACCAGCCGCAACTTTCCGGGCCTCCTGAATGTCCCGTACAGCACCTCGGGCTTCTTTTCTCGAGCATCTTCCGCGGCTTGGAGCGCTTGGGCGAGTTCGGATTCTTTCCCCACTAGACTCTGCTCCAAACCCTCGCTTTTCTGCACAGGCTCCTGGAGCTCCCACTCAGCTGTGACAACCCTGGCCTCGTGTTTTTCATGAAATGCCTGTTCGACGGTAGCCTTCTTTTTGGCATCATCCACAGCCTTCTTCAGTGCCTCATATTCGGCACTCTCTCCTAAGGCATACAACACAAATACTTTTTAATAAGCACAATTACTTATTCGTGCCTAATGCAAGACAATGCTTTAACATACCTTGTTTATCTTCTAATTGCTTCCTCACTATGAGCGGCCGTCTTCTTCGCAGACGCCTGTATCCAGATACCTGGCGTCCCTGAGCTTCTTAATATACTTCTCCCGGACAGTAGAGGCCATCCATCTGCCTCCTGCTCCGGAGCCGGACATCTTTGGAAAGCCTCTCTTTGGTGGAAGGGAAGAGTGCTTGGGCGTTAGGGCTCGAAAAGTGGGGAATGAGCAAGCGGAAGGAGAAAGGCATGGGTAAAGAGAAAGAGGCCTTGCCTCTTTATAGGGGCGGTAAATGCTTTTTTGCGCCTCCCCACTGGCCTGGTTGAGCCCGTCTGCCTCCCGCTCGCCGCGATTAGCGGTACGGTTGGATTACCCATGCCCATATTGATGAGAATCCCGTGATAAGGGGGCACGATCTTTGCTTTGACAAGACGTGTTAAGGAAATGCCTCGCAATATGCGCTGTGGCTGGTTGTGGGAAGACGGTTCGAATAATGACCCAACCGTAATGACACGTCTTGCTGCTTGAAAATTGTCAGCAGATTGCATTTGCGAAACACCATTCTCTCTATGGTGCCATACGAAGATCATCTTGCAGATCCGGACACGGTCTACGTGTTCGATAATTACCTTGGAGTATTCGAAGGAGGAACCCGCCCTGCAATGCCGAAGACAAGACTGCACGCCAGACTCATCGTCATTGAACCTGGTTCAGGGGCTACTGAGGGAGTCCTGGATTAGGGGGTATCCGGACAGCCGGACTGTGTACAACGTCCGGACTATTGAAACTTGAAGATACAAGACTCAAGACTTCGGCCCGTGTCCGGATGGGACTTTCCTTGGCGTGGAAGGCAAGCTTGGCGATCCGGATATTATATTTCCGTCCTTGTAACCGACTCCATGTAAACCCTAGCCCTCTCCGGTGTCTATATAAACCGGAGAGGTTGGTCCTTAGAAGGCCGATCACAATGACAATCATACCATCATAGGCTAGCTCTTAGGGTTTAGCCTCTATGATCTCATGGTAGATCTACTCTTGTACTACCCATATCATCAATATTAATCAAGCAGGAAGTAGGGTTTTACCTCCATCAAGAGGGCCCGAACCTGGGTAAACATCTGTGTCCCTTGCTTCCTGTTACCATCGGCCTTGACGCACAGATCGGGACCCCCTACCCGAGATCTGCCGGTTTTGACACCGACACCCGACCGCAGTAGTGCGGTCAAGGTGGTCCTCGGCATCAAAGATGAGGCGTCTTTGGACCACTTCAGCTTCGACGGCGTCGAGCGACGGCTCTGCTGCCGTAATCTCACGCTACCATCGCTTGAGCTAGCGGCCGAGAGGTATCTGTGGCGCCGCCATCGACGCACATGGCCTCCGTAGCCTTCTGTAACCGTTGCTCACCAGACTCGTCATCCTCGTCGTGATCGTCGTCTTCTTGTTTCTTGTCGCGGCCCCGGGCGGGCCTCTCTTGTTGGTTGTCCTTGCCGGGGCGGCCTCCTTGGCCGCCACGCTTCTTGCCGGATCCCTCAGCACCGTCCTGGTCCTTCTCCTTGTCCCGCCTTTCATACTCAGCCTTTTGCTTCTCAGCAAGCAGCTCGACTTGTCGGCAGTTCTGGAGGTCATGGCCCTTGGTGCGGTGGATCTTGCAGTATTGCTTGCTGGAGCTTCCTGGCTTGTCGGTAGCCACCAGGGCCCGGCAGGCGGCGCACCCGGCAACCTCCTTACTGGGGGCGTCTGCCTTGACCTTCTTACCGGCAGCGGTATCGTTAGATCCCTCAACGGCAAGCACGGCCTTGCCTCCTTTCCTGTTGTGATGCCGGCTCTTCTTCGTCGGGGTGGCGGCATCTTCATCGGTAGAGTCGGTTTCTGTGCTGGGGTCTTCGCCGGGGTACTTCCTTCCCTCTTCATCCCGAGCGCACCTATCGGCCAGAACGTAGAGCTCGGCCATATCCTTAACCTTGGTCATCGCCAGCTCCTCGCGCATCTTGCTATTGCACACGTTTTGGTGGAGCGCGCTAATCACAACGGCATGATGAACGTCGGGGATGTTGTACTGCACCCGGCTGAATCTCTGGATGTACTTGCGCAGGGTCTCCCCTTCCTTCTGGGGAATGATATGCCGATCATCGGCACGGCCATGAGCACGGTGGCCTCTGTGAAGGCGCCAGCGAACTCATGGCACAGATCGACCAAGAAGAAATGGAATCCACCGGCAAGTGCATCAACCAAGACATCACATTGGGCTTGGCGGCGGAAAATAGTTGGCAAGCACCTTGTCGTCGCGAGCCCCAGCGGCCTGCATCGCGATGGTGTAGATGCCGAGGAACTCGGACGGATGGGTCTCTCCGGTGTACTTCTCGCCGACGTCGGGCTTGAACGTGCGGTGGGACGGCCACTGGAACTGCCTCATCTCACGGGTAAAAGCCGGGCAGCCCACCTCGTAAGGTAGGCTGCCGGGGCTACCCTGTGTCATGTGGTCCATAGTGGGTCCCGCCCGCTTGTCCGACTGGCGGCGCGTTTCACGCCGGTGCTCGATGGTGGTTTGAGCATCTTCGTGAGCTCGCTCCCGAAGGACCTGGCGCTGGTCGCGGAGGGTCCGCGGGTCGGACGACGCAATGGAGATGTTATCACAAGCGTCGTCGCGACGGGCCGACGCCCGCGGCGGCTGGCGAGGAGGAGGAGAGTGCATCGTGGCAGCAGCTCCCCCGGACCTCCCAGCGCCAGCATGTGGTGCTCGGTGGAGAGCCGACCCGAGGGCCCTGCCGGTCGCGGATCGTCTTTGTTTGCGACGGCGACAAGGCTCCGGATGGTGGCCCTCTACTCGTCGAGCTTCTCCGCAGCAGGAGGGAAGTCAAGGAGCAGGTGTGCGCGTGCCAACGGTTCCGCTGGCTTGGGCGGCGGCGGTAGCTGCGTGGATCGCGGCACACTTCGACTTCTAACCATGTTAGAATGAACTCCGTCACGACCCAGCGGCTGCGGGCCATTTTCACCAGCGCTTCGGCGAGCGTGCTGAACCCCTTGGTTTTGGTTAAAGTCTTGCACCATGTCTTGCATCCTGGTACCATGCTCGTCGGCGCGACAATGAAGCACCTTAGCTCTGGCACATTTGCTAGACTCGCCATGAAATGTCCACACCGTATAATCTGGCGTAAAACCGCTCTTCTGCAGGTGTTTGCCCATTTCATCCTCTGTCCTCTTGTGCCAATTGTTGCACCCAACAAAGGGGCACCACGTTGTGCTCTGGCCATTTGCAAATGCGGATCTCAGAAACCCCTTGGTTTTGGTTAACCTTTCAATGGTCATGTCTTTCTGACTAGTGTGACCGGTGTACATCCACGCACAATCACACATCATATATAGGGCTGGACTATTCTGTTACCCGTAACAGAATAATATTCTGTTACCCCCGGCCCTATAGAGGCGCGACACGCCTACACAGTAGAATCCCCCCCCGAGCCAGCCTGAACCCAACCCGCCTTCTTCCGCCTGAGGCAGCCGTCATGGCGGCGGCGATGGCGGCGGCGGAGCGAGGGAGCTCAAGCGGCACTGCGGATCGGCCGGCGACGGATCCACCGCCGCCATCCCCTTCCTCGCCGGGATCCTTCACCGGGGCTGTGATCCGCGCTAGTCGCCATTCCCTTCCTCGCCGGGATCCTTCGCCGGGGTCGTAATCCGCGTCAGCCGCCATCCCCTTCCTCGCCGGGGCTCCTTTCCCGGGCCCGTGAACCGCACCAGCCGCCTCCCTCCCTCACCGGGGCTCCTTCGTCGGGCTCGTGATTTGCGCCAGCAGCTGCCTCCCTCCCTTGTCGGGTCTCCTTCACCGGGCCCATGATCCCCGCCAGCAGCTGCCTCCTCGGACCTCATCGCCGGACATCCACCACAAGCAGGAGCGCCGTCGTCTCCCCAAGCTCCTTGCCTGCATTAATGGCGCCGCCTCTCAAGAACCTGCCAGTACGCCGCCCACGAGAGGAAGAAGAAGAAGTCAGATCCAAGAACATGCCACTAGAGGTGATGTCTGCTTCCCACACTAATTTTCCTCAAAAATTGAATCAGTTCAAAAATTGTTTTGATGTATGGGTTTGCCTAAATAAAATACCACGTTTGTGTTCAGTTCATCAGTTCATCAGTCCTGCAATGAAAGAAGATTCAGTTTAAAATTTGCACACACTATGCTCCGCCTACATGTTACACTATCAGATTTCATCAGTACTACATGTGTGCTGCGTCAATGACACATGTTCCTACGATGCAGAAGCAGATAGTACATAGCAAAATGCTTGCATCAGTTCATTACATCCCTTCCACTTGATGCATAGTTTGTATGTCGAGGTTACTATCAGTACCTCTAATATGCTAGCTTCATTTCAAGCCAAAAAACATAAACTTATGCATCAATCCAAGTAGCTACTAGGCTTTATAGAAGGTTCAGCTACCACTGCAAGTTGTATGATGTTATTTGTACTAGTGCATGCCATGTAGTTGCGCCAGTTCGAACTAGTAAAAGAATGTTGTTGAAGAAATATACACTTGTTACACAATAAGTTCAATGATACATAAACTAGGAGTATTTCTAGTGTAGTTGCATAAGTTATAGATGAAAAAAAGAGAAGACATGCATCAGTTATATATATATATATATATATATATATATATATATATATATATATATATATATACATATCTGAAGTTCAATGTTCAGTTTGCAAGCAGTGCACCAAAATGTTTATGCATCGGTTATAGGGAAAAAGATAAAAAAAACTTTCCATAACAGATGAAGTTTAATGTTCAGTTTACAAGCAGTGCTAAAATTTAGTACATGAGTACATCAGTGCTGAACATGTACGTTCATCAGTTCGACTGAAAAATAAACCAGATACATAATAGAGAACAAAGTTTAATAACAGCCAGCGATGCAAGTTCAACTTGTACATTGCCTTCAGTGCATGACATGTTACCCACAGCATGTATACGAGAAAAATGCAGAAAATATTAATCCCAAAATTGTTTAATGTCATTGCAGAAACATGCAAGGTGGCACACACAGTGACAGTTTGATGAGCCAAGCAGATATGGGGCGCCGCCTGGTTGCGTAACACCAGAAATAGCACCTGGATACTTCAACAATATAGGCAGATTCCAAGCTACACCAGAATCATCAGAAGCGCGGACAGGTTGTTCTATGCAGCAGACACCAATATCTAGGAATACAGGCTTTGCCACTGCTGGGTTGCAACAAGGTCAACAATTTCCCCAAGAACAAATGTTTTCCTTCCCTAGCGCATGCAGAAAGGCAAGGACACACAGGCTTCCACCAGTCGCTCCGTCAACATCAATCATCCATGCTGCAAAAGCGGTTGTGACCTAAATTTTGGCCACTCTAGAAGGGTGCAAAGTACAAGATATGATCCATATAGACAACAGTAACCTCACAACGAATCTGAGGAGAGACGACTGTACAATGAGAGATGGAGAGCTTCGTCAACATTGCTCCCTCCAAGAGATGCATTGCTGCATGTGCCAAGGGAAACACCACCTGCGCCGATACACCAGGGTGAATAGCAAACACCGGGGCAGCACAGAGCTTTACACATGTAAGTATCCATTTAGAAAAAAAACATACAAGCACAGTCCATACCATGGTACTGTGACCACCCCATCTAACATTTTCATAACTGCGTTTTTGTTTGCTCACTGTTGCGTGCAGCCACCTAACATTGAAGCTTACGTTCTGCCAAGGCTAGAGATGCGCTTTGAAACTTTCAAAGAAGCAAAGGACTTCTACAACGTCTATCCAAAGCACGCATGTTTTGCTGTCAGGGAAGGCTCCAAGGTTAAGACCTGAGTCTACCTTTATAGCACGTGCTATGGAGTCTATGAATCGAAGGTGTCAGAAGCAAATACACAACGGAACAAGACAACAGCCATGACTAACTCCGGGGCTAAAATGAGGCTGAATAGGGAAAAGGATGGAACAATTGTCGTAAAAGAGATAGTCTAGGAACACAACCACAGGCTACAGCTCACACCCCAAATTCTTGTCTTCTTGCAGTCCCACAAAAACTTTTACGAAACAATCTTGGACTACGCCAAGTACCTGCAGTTCAAAGGCATTGAACACACGCAAATCATGAGCATACTGGGAGGCGATGTCCCCAGTAGCTACTTCCTCGAAATTAATGCCAAAGACCTGATTAACCTCTAAGTACAAACTTGTTCTCCTCCCATAAACCCCCTCCATCTTTTTTCCTCTGTCAGTACAAACATATTATACAACGCATAACCTAACGCCAGTTCAACATGCAATTTTGAATGACTGTTCACTTTGAATATGCAGCAAAGCAAATAATTCAAGGATGGATGATGTGGACGATGTCCTAAAGATTGTCAACTTCTTTAGGGAGATGAAAGCTAAAAAAAGGGAATTCTTCTGTGACATGCAACTTGATGAGTCCGACATAGTTAAGAACATATTCTGGGCGAACGCAAGCTGCCGAGGGGCGTATCAGGACTTTGGTGACTGCGTAACATTTGACACCACATATAAGACCAACAAGTACCATATGCCACTTGGGGTGTTTGTGGGTACTAAAAACCACTTACAGACTACATTCTTTGGTTTCCACATGGCTGTTCAGATGAGGATGCAGATTCATTCAGATGGCTGTTCAAGACATTTTAAGGTGCATGAGAGGGAAGGCTCCTACATGCATCCTCACAGGTACAACCACCAAAACCACCCCCAACCACCATCCCCGCCACCCAAAAAAAGGAAAATGACACAGTAAAAATGTTGTGTCAGTTCTATTGGTATATATGCACCACCATCTGCTGACCACTCCACGTCTCTTTTCTCATTACCAGACCAGTGCCCGGCAATGGCTTTGGCGATCCCAGATGCTTTCAAGAACACAGTACACAAGCTGTGCCGCTGCCACATTATGAAGAAGTATAGGGAACACCTTGCATGCCTGTACAACCTGCACGATGACTTTAAGGATGAATTCACATCAATCCTCAACTAGCCCCTCATGCCAACTGAGTTTGAGGCTGCCTGGAAAAGACTCATGGATAAGTACAACCTCCATGATGATGCCAAGATGGTGGGCATGTGGAACGAGCATGAGAGATGGATATCAGCCTACTTCAAAGAAATTTTCTACACCAAAATGACATCCACACAACGAAGTGAGAGCTTGAACTAAGAAGAACTTCGTAAGTGAGAGACAAAACCTCCACCGGTATGTCAGCCAGGTAAACTCCTGCATCAAAACCAGGAGGCAGACATAGAATCAGGAGACAATGGGTAACCGGGTATAGCTCTATCACCTGTCATAAGACAAAAATAACATGCTTACTAAAGTAAAACTTTATTAGTTAGACAAGTTTTTGCTGTGAGAAAACTAATAATTTGGTCATCATTCTTGTATGGGAAGAAGGAACAAAACACGCTAACCTTCTATGGGTTTGACACCCAGATGGGAAAGCTTTACTCACGACCTGTGTACAGGGAGATTAGAAAAGGGCTAAAACTGAGCACACTCTTCACGGCGACAGAGACGAAAGAGCTCACAAAGTACCTCGTGCGCTACAACAACCCGCAAAAACTATCTGCGCGGGCTCATCAGCACGCGTTCTAGGTGGTTGCAGACCCCGTGGTAGAAACATATGAGTGCGAGTGCAAGCTATGGTACCACACAGGTGAGGACTAAAACAAAGATGTTATATATTGTACTACTTTTTTTGCAAAGTTTTTGGTCAAATGAAATGACAGAAAACATGCACCTCTTCAAAAATAAATACAGGTATTTTCTGCGTGCGTGTCCTATGCATGATGCAAACAATTAAGGCTGCCAGCGTTCGAGAGAAATATTGCCTCTGGAGATACACAAAACGCCCGAACATCCAGCCAACATTCAACAGAAATGACTTGAGGACAGTAGCGTCAAACAAGGCATCCCAATACAACATTGAAAGCTCACTATTGACGCTGAACATGAGGGTGCACAGAAAAAGCTTGAGAAGCCAAGAGCAAATGGCGAGGTCACGGGTCGTCATGGACAAACTTGAACAAGAACTCGACACCATGCATTCTGTTCAAATAATCTCAATCCCCCCGCCCCAAAAAACTCAGTTCAAACATACATATGACATCAGTACGAAAAAAGCAGGAACATTCAGGCCACTCACACCACCGTGACACCAAATTTCAAAACTGTACGCTGTATGAAATTACAATTCAGTTCACACAGCACTAAACCATAAGTGCACTAAAATGAGAATACGAAAACTATAAATGCCTAATTTAGGTTGGTACAGGTGAAAATAAAATAAGTACCAGTTTTGAGCAACAACTTCCAGGGCAGTGAAAAATGTTTTGAGACCAACTAGTGTATAAGACTTCAGTGGAAAAACAATACTTAACATCCACACGGAAAAACATCACAAAGCATACGTCAATTAAACAGTGCAAAATGCCATCATCACCACCCCTGAGATGTGCAAGTGGGATAAGCAGCTCATAAGTACAACTTGACAAGACTACCAAGTGCGACAAAACCCTTGGCTTGGACGGTTAGTTCTTCCAGGCCACCACCCGCGCCACCCACTGGGCGGTTGCCACAAGGGATTGAAGACGGGGACCCCCACGACCACTACACCCACGCCCCCGACGAACCGCCTCCCGCACATCCTCGTCAACGCACTGCAAAATACCCCATTGTCTTCCATCTCTGCCTCATTCATAGAACCACCATTGCCGCTTCCATCTCCACTATACACAAACCACAAACTTCTGTCTCCTAAGCCCACAGTTGCCGGAGGAAGGTGATGGCGGAGGAACCGTCCGCCAAGCGTCATCATGGCGAGACGTCGGATAAGAACAACAACCTCGTCGACGTTCACGTTCCCGGCGAGAAGCGCGAGTACACGAGAACCCCCACAGGGGTTGAGCTCCACGGCAAGGAGACGGTGGAGATCGTCTGCACCAGCGAACCAAACAAGGCCGACGAGATGATGAGCAGGCTCAGGATGATGGGAGGCGGCTTGTATCCGAGCTTCATCGGAGTTGATGTGGAGTACACCAGTGAAGATGAACCTCCATAGATGGCAGCAGTCCTACAGTTATGCGTCCAGGAACTCTGCTTGGTGTACCACATCGCAGCGGCCACAAAATGGTAACGCATACTACTATTCATTCATCTGTTGTACTAGTACTACTCCCTAAAATTTTCATTAAACTTGTTTCCAACTAGATGAACTACTATAGTTTGTAAAGTGAATGCACGAGTATATGTTTCTCAAGTTACATGCATTTCTGAAACTGTGAAGTGGATTGTTTCACCAGATTAGCATCTAAAACTGATGCACTGGATTAGCATCTAAAAAATGTTCCACCAAATTAATTTCTGAAATTGATGTACTAGCATAGATTCTGATCTTGATGCACTAGTATAGTTTATATAATTGATGTATTAAAAGATATTTGGTGAAGTGGTATAGGTCCATATCTTGATGCACATGTTTCTCAAATTAATTTCTGAATTTTATATAGAATTGATGCACAAAGATGTATCAAGCACTAGTATAGGTCTTTTATTCAACAAAATAGAAAACTAAACTTGAATCAAGCAGCACATATATCATTGACTCTGGTAAAATGATTCTTGAATTTGGTGAAGCATTTGGTGAACCACTAAAGATAGCAAAAAAGAAAAATAACATGGTGTAGTTGAATTTAATTTCAGGACTTTGTGTATTAGTTTCTGAACTACATTCATCCATGACTTATACTATATAAGCATCTACCTCATGGATTATCACTTGTAAACCAAGAAGCAGAAGAACTAAATCTTCAAAAAACAACACTAATCTTCAATATGTGTCTCCCCCCTTGCAGGCCCAAGCGCCTCAAAGACTTCCTGCAGGAGGAGAAATTGTACACATTTGTCGGTTTCAGCATTGGAGGTTACAAGCGGATGCTGAACAAGTCTGGTTTATAGATCAACACCAACAACTTCATTGACATTCAGCGCAAGTCGAAAGTTCCAACCACCAACGAATACTACGACTCCTTGGCCGATATTGCAGGCAGTGTCATCGACCCATTCTACAACAGCATGAAGAAGAAGATGGAGAAGAAGGAAGACCCCAAACTGTGGGGGAACAACCCGCTGCCAGACAAACTCATCGAGTATGCGGGAATAGATGCGTACACCACGTACAAGTCATGGAAGATAATCGACAACATCATGACAGGTTGGGATATTTCAAAAGAGCAGGAGGCTGACCCCTACTACCACTGCAACTTCGCGGGATGAAGATGCATGAAAGTCTGCCTTCGTGTTGCTCGCGCTTCTGCTTCTCCTTAATCTTGTTGTTTCAGATTTGTAGTTTGCTTTCGTTATGTTGAACCAGCTACCTTATGTCATGTGTGTCAGGGTTTGAACAAGTTTCCCTATGCCTATCAAGTACATCGTTTGCTTATGTCGTTCGACAAGTTTGCTAGCTTCCTATTTTGTTGATCCTTCATTTGAAGTTGAAGTAGGTTGAAGTTGAAACTTGATGCCTGCCACACAACAGTAGTCATGGAGCAACAAAATCACACATGGATATTTTCATAAAAAAATAGTGGCAGACTAACTAAGGACAACAGCAAATAGTAGCCTTGGACGCCCAGTACAGCTTAGACATGTACGGTAGTACTATCACACTAAAAATCAGTTTTTAGTTTCGGAAGAACACTAAAAAGACTAAGTTTCAGCCGAGTACAACATGCAGTACTAACAACATCGTGCTAATAGTAGTTAGAAATTTACAAAGTATTGCAACAGGAAAAACAAAGAACCATCAGTACGTATTTCCTAGTCACTAGCATTCTAGGACTGAAAGTTATGGTACACTTGAACACACGGTACATTCATTCTACAAAACATAAAACGGAACTGGAAGCTTCAGTTCGCATTCCCTAAAACAGTGACGCGCCAAGAATAACAGTAATAGTACAACTGAAATCTAATTACATCTTAGTATATATGGCAAGTACTATGATCATACTAAACATTGCCTTGAGAAGAACCACAACCTAGAAAAAAGAAGGCCAAAACTAAATCAAAAAGATATCAGTTCGACCAAGGAGAAAAATCACAAGAAAGAAAATAGAAGCATCAGCCCACATTGACCAGTGAGGTACTAGTTTCAAACAACCCAAAAATTAAAATGATCAAAGTACTAGCATAATTGAAATCTCACTACAACTTATTTTATTTGGTAAGTGCTATGATGATACCAATTAATGCCTTGAGAAAGAAGGCCAAGACTCAACCAAATAGATTACAGTTCAACCAAGGACAAAAATTAACAAAAAACAAACAACGGAAGCATCAACCCACATTGACTAGTGAAGTAATTATGAACTTAAGACTGCTATCTATTAAATGTAGCTAATTCAAACCAGTGCTTTAACTTTTACTATGAAGTTTAACTACTAAAATTCAAGAAGTTCAAACTAAAATTTGACCCTCATATTTTGATAATTTGTTATACTTAAATAAAATCTGGCTAGAGATCACATAGCAACTTCGTCGTAAATAATTCCAATCCCAAAAAAACCTTCAGATCTAATACATTATATGAAATCCGTTCTACATAACAAGGAAGCGTCACTCCACTTACGCTAGATCCACAAGTGCTATCGGGACACCAAATTTTAAAAGCCTTACGCTGAATTAGATTACAATTCAGTACTAACAAAACTATACCATAAGTAGAAGAAAAAATAGTACATAAACTATTAAGGTCCAACCCAAGTTGGACAGATGAAAATAAAATAAATCTCAGTTTTTCAGCAACAACTCGTAATGAACTTGGAAAAAGGTGTTTTCAGTTCAACTAGTTTATAAGACTTCAATACAAAAAATATAAATTAACCAAAATGAATTCCCGATGAAACATACACAAGTGAAAATAGCTATTCAACCTGTCGGTGTACTAGAGTAGGGGTACCCTAGTATCCCGAACTTGTGCACGGGCAGTTGCAGCCCTCCGCGGCAAGGCTTACCGGGCGACCGCCAAGGTCCTCCGTGGTTCCTTTGGAGCCATTCAAGAACAAAGTATTCAAGCCAGGAGACGAGGCCCCCAAGAAGAGAAGCTTGCCGGGAAGGCCACCCAAGGCACATAGGAGACAAGGCCCGGCAAGAGGAGCTTGCCAGAAGGCCACCCTGTGCACTTACAAGACAAGGCCCGGCAAGAGGAGCTTGCCGGAAGGCCCGTGATGGCGACAAGCTTCGGGCGCGAGAAGACAACAATCGCGTAAGGCGCTTGCAGCGGCAGACCCTCTCTGTACCCCACGCTCCAGGCGCATCCACTAACGATGTCGCCTGGGCCTTTCGAGCGGTAGCGCATGGCGAGAAGGCTGCGCGGCGGTGCGAGGTGGCAAGCAGCGACAAGTGTGCCATCGTGGCGACTGGTGGCGCCCCTGATGGTCCCTGTTTGCACTGTTAGGGCGACTAGACGGGCATTTAATGCCTTTGTCCCCTGCCGTCAGGGTTAGGTATATTACACTGTACACTGTACAAGTAGGTGTACCAACCACTAGTTTTACATTTGTACCCCCGTCTACGTTGCCACCTGTCGGAGCCCCTTTGAGCATATAAAAGGAGGCCCATGCGCAACGTAGAAAGGGTTGGCTGGTCGATCAGCTCCCTCCACGCTCAGTCTCGTTAGCAGCTCGTCTGTACTGTAGCATTCGAGCGCTCCTGAGCAAGAACGCAATACACCTAGACAAGCAGTAGTAGGAGTATTATCTCTCCGGAGAGCTCCGAAGCTGGGTAAACCCCTCGCGTGCTTCGCCTCGATCTGCTCTTCGTGCGACCTCTGCTCCCCGCCGAACCGAAAGGGGCTCGGTCCGCCGGCCCCATAGGTGTTCGTGGGCTAGATCAGCCTGCCCGACATCTTTGGCGCGCCCGGGTAGAGAAGCGTCGAGGTTGTGTGAACCTGATCCGGCGTCCACGCGAGCTAGATCTTCATTATCTTCGTCAACATGCCACCGAAGAAGAAGGCTTCGGCGGCCGAAGCCCCGTCTGCGTCGAAGCCACCACCATCGGAGCAAACAGGTGGTGGGGTAGACGCCGGTGGAAGAATGGACGGCGACGGGGGAGCTCACGGTGCTGCCAAGTCCAAGGACAAGGCCGCGCAGACCTTGGCGTCCGTACATGCACCGCGCCCGTCTCAGGAGGCGCGGGACCGACAGCGTCATGGCATTCACAATGCCATACGCTCGTTGGACCGAGATCGAGCTGGAGGATCCCGGGACGTTCAAGACCAGCATGCACGCCAACATCTTTGGCGCGAAACGCAGTCACTCGAGAAGGGATACCGCTCCTTCTAACATAGATAGAAGTCGAGCATATCCGCTCCTCGCGCCGTTCGCCACTGCCACCCACCACTCCAGCAGAAGCTTTGGCGAGAGCACAGCTGCTTCTGGATTACCCTCCAACGGCCGACAAGGTCGATGAATAGAGGGACACCATTCAAAGTCTCATCGCCTTCGCCAACGGCGACGCTCCGCGGCAACCGAGTGCGTCGCTGCCGCGGCAAGACTGCCAAACGCGAGCCGGTGGCGACGAGACCGGTGGGGGTGCGACCACCATGCACTCTCCGCCCGAAGGCCAAGATCGCCGACTCGCCGGATCCACCTCGACAGCGACTCCACTGCGTCATCAGATCCACGAGCTCATCGCGATCAGCGCCAAGTTCTTCACGAGCGACAGCAAGAGGACGCTCGAACTCACATCGAGCGCCGAAGAGAAGCGCGACGTCAATCCGACAAGCGCACCGGGCCCTCTGTCGACATGCACGCGCCAGAGGAACCAGACGACTTGCTGTACGCGGTAGGTTGCCCTGCGTTCACTCGTGAGCTGCGGCAAGTCCGATGGCCCAAAGAAGAAAAACTTCAAGCGAGACGTGCGGAGAAGTACGACGGCAAGACGCATCCGTCGGAGTTCCTCAGCATCTACACCATCGCGGTGCAGGCTGCCGGGGGGCGAGACGACAAGATCCTTGCCAACTACTTCCCGCTGGTGCTCAAGCCCAACGTCAGGTCCTAGCTCATGCACTTGCCGGACAACTCCATATCTTCTTGGGCAGATATATGCCATCAGTTTGTCGGCGCCTTTACAGGCGGCCACAAGCCCCATGGCCAAGAAAGTGACCTTCATCTGCTTTCGCCCGGAAGGAAGGAGAGCCCTGCGCAAGTATATTCAAATATTCAGCCGTTTACGGCACAACATCGTGACGTCCACCCTGCGCGGTGATCAGCGTTCCATCGAAACGTGCGAAACCGCGAGAATGCGGAGGAGATGACGATGTGCAAGATCGAGACGTCGGTGAGCTATACGCCATACGGCCGACAAGTGTGCACGCGTCTTGAGGAGGAGGAGACTCCCGGAGAGAATACCGAAGCAGGAGGATCGGCGGTGAGGAGACCGCCCGGCAAAGAAGAGCGGCGCGGGGCAACAGAAAAAGAAAGGTAGAGATGTGCTAGTTGTTGAGCAGTCCGGAAGCGGAGGTGGCGACAAGAACGCCAAGGCTGGTAGCTCTGGCAAGGAGGTAGCTGGCTGGCGTAACCACCGGTCTGTGGCGGCCGCCGACAAGCGGGACGGCTCCGGCAAGCGATCTTGCAAGATCCACCGCACCAAGGGCCATGACCTCCAGAGCTGCAAGAAGGTGGAGCAGCTTGTCGAGCAGCAGAAGGCTGAATACGAACGACGCGACAAGGAGAAGGCCCAGGAGGGTGCAGGAGGGCCCAGCAAGAAACGTCCCGGCCGGGGAGGACGCTGCGGCAAGGCCAAGCAGCGGCAAGGAGACAGACCTCCCCATGGCCGCGACAAGGATGACGACGACGACGACGATGAAGACATGGATGATGACGAGGCCGATGAGCAGGAGTTCCAGAAAGCCACAGAGGTCTTGTGCGTTGACGGCGGTGCTTCTCTGCATACTTCACACCGCCAACTCAAGCAGTGGATGCGGGAAGTCAATGCAGCAGAACCATCCATCGAGTCACGCAAGCCTTTGAAATGGTCCAGCACGCCTATCATCTTTGATATTGAGGACCACCCTGATCAGCAGAATCTGCAGTCGGGTGCTTGCCGATGTTGGTTTCACCAACTATCCGCAACCTCAAGGTCACCAAGATGTTAGTTGACGGCGGGGCCGGCTTGAATCTGATCTCCTCTGCGGTGCTCCCGAAACTCCAGATCCCTGATGGCGAGCTCGAAGAGACCGGCACCTTTCAAGGAATTAATCCGGGAAGGAGCAAGCCGAAGGGAAAGATCACGTTGCCCGTAACATTCGGCAAATGAAGTTGAACTTCAGGCCGAGAAGGTCACCTTTGATGTTGCTGACTTTCCATTGCCTTACAATGGAATACTTGGCCGTCCAGCACTCGCCAAATTCTTGGCGGCCTCTCACTATGCCTACAACCTCCTGAAGATGCCAGGCCCGATAAGTGTCATCTCTGTCCCGGGCGACAAGAAGGTTGCTCTTATCTGCGCCGACAAGATCTACCGGGAAGCAGCAGCCGCGACAGATTGCAAGCCACTTGCCGCTGAAGCTCCCGGAGGAAAGAAGAAGACCAAGTCCGGCAAGAGCTCTGATGCCCACTCCGGCAAGCGCACCTCTTCGGAGTGCTGCGCTACCGTCGAGGACGCACCATCGAGCTCCACCGGCAAGTATAAGAAGACGATGACAGCTCCACCAGAGACCAAGAAGGTGTCCGCAAGAAGGAGGACGGCGGTGGTACCTTCACCATCGGTGCCTCCCTCGACCCTAAATAGGAAGGCGCGCGTTGCTTTCCTGCGGCGAACGTCGGCGTGTTTGCATGGCAACCGTCGACATCGGTGTTCCTAGGAAAGTAATTGAGCACCATCTTGCCGTTTGTCCTCATCGCGCCGCCCGTCAAGCGAAAAGTCGGGAAGCAAGCGGTGGGCGTCAAGAGTTCATCGCGGAAGAAATCAAGAACCGGAAGCAGCAGGCCTTGTCGAGGAGTGCTCCATCCTACGTGGTTGGCCAATCCTGTAGTTATGCAAGGCTAACGGGAAATGGAGGCTTTGTATCGACTTTACAGATGTCAATAAAGCTTGTCCCAAAGATCCATTTCCTTGCAGCGCATCGACCAGATTGTTGACTCCATGGCGGATGTGATTTGCTTTCATTTACGGATGCATATTCAGGATATCATCAGATCTTCATGGCGTAAGAGGATGAGGAGAAGACCGCATTCATCACCCCATGTGGCACATACTTGTTTTGTACGGATGCCCTTCGGGTTAAAAATGCTGGTTCAACGTTTGCAAGAGTAGTTCATGATTGTTTTGAGCCGCAAATGCACGAAATGTGGAAGCCTACATGGATGACATAGTGGTCAAAAGCAAGGATAAGGCGACCCTAGTTCAAGATTTAGATGAAACCTTTACAAATCTGCGCAAGATCAACCTCAAGCTCAACCCTGAGAAGTGTGTGTTTGGAGTCCCTTCCGGCAAGCTTCTCGGGTTCTTCGTGTCTCAGCGGGGAATTGAAGACAATCCCGACAAGATCAAGGCCATTGAGCAGATTGAAGCACCAAAGCGCGTCAAGGATGTACAAAGACTTGCCGGTTGCGTATGAGCTGCTCTCAAAGAGGTTTATCTCTAGATCTGCTTGAGCGCATACCGCCATTTTCAAAATTCTGAAAAAGGCAGTGCGATGCAATGGACTCGAAGCGGAGGCTGTTGCAGGACACGAAGAGATATCATCCTCCACTCCAACACTTGTCGCACCTAGGCCACAAGAGAAGTTGCTGCTATATATAGCGGCAACCAATCAAGTGTTTAGTGCTGCGTTAGTAGCGGAGAGGGAGGCGGATGATGAGCTAGCAACCACGGCAAACACATCCAGCGACAAGCAGGGGGCCTTCGCCGGCAAGCTCTGGTCCCGACAAGGGCCGAATCTGCTTGAGACACATGATAAGATGCAGAAAAAGGATGGTGCAGCGCCCAGTTTACTTTGTCGGTTCCCTTCCGCAGGGGCTAGGTCAAGGTACTCTGGTGTGCAGAAATTGCTTCGGCCTTCTCATGGCCTAGAGAAAGCTGCGCCATTACTTCGAGCACATGAGATCATAGTTGTCACTCGCTTTCCGCTGAAGAGGATCTTGCAAAATCCAGGAGGCAACAAGCGGGATTGTCGGTGAGCCTTTGGAACTGTCAAGCTTTGGCCTCAAGTTTGAGAGCACTTCAACTATCAAAAGCGAGCATTGGCGGAGTTCATAACAGAATGGACACCAGCGCCGGATGAAGAAATTCGAAGCAGCGTCCCGTCAAGGAAACAAGCAAAGAGTGGCTGATGTACTTTGATGGTGCCTTCTCGGCTGCAAGGTGCCGATGCGGCGTCTGCTTGTCGCACCCACGGAGAGCACCTCAAATGCGTAATCGGATGTACTTTCCCAAGGAGCAAGCAACAAACAATACTGCGAGTATGAAGGTTTGCTTGCGGTCTCGAGATCGCGATGACCTTGGGATCAAGAAGCTCATTGTCGGGGGTGACTCACAACTTGTTATCCGCCAAGTGAACAAAATTATCAGATTCCGTTGATGGAAGCTTATGTGTATGAAGTGAGGAAGCTAGAAGAGCACTTTGACGGCTGCCAAATGGAATATATTACGAGAGCTCGGAAGCGACATTGCGATGGCTGTCAAAGTGCGCCGCACTTAAGTTACACAATGGAACCAGGGATTTTTGTGCTCAAGCTGACTCAACCATCTGTAACACCACCAAGCTGGACAGAGCAAGAAGAGGAAGTTGATCTCTGGTGACTACTTTCGGCGAGAGCTTCCGAAGCCGCCGCTAAGAAGGTCCCCAAGATCGACACCAACTTGATCTTGAGGCGGTCTGCTCCGACAAGCCCGAGGTTTGTTTCGTTGAAGCGGGCGGCTCCCGACAAGTTTTGCTCGGCAAGCTTGCGGGAGCGTCAAGCTCCGGTGAGCCGCGAGGTTCTTGCCGTGGAAGCCGATGTTCCGCAGCAACGAATCTGCCTTTAGTCCTTGTTGTCGAGCCGCATAGCTCCGGCATGGGCACAGACCAGATTGTCCATTTCCAACAGACAGGAGAACTACCCGAAGAGCAAGAAGAAGCGGAGAGAGTAGCCCTGCAATCAAGTATGTACCAGTTTGTCGACGACTGCTGTCTGAAGAAGAAGACTCAACGGTGTGAAATTGAAGTGTATTCACGGGAAGACGGACAAAAGCTGTTGGCGTAAATACATGGAGGCATATGTGGTCACCACATTGGCGCGAGCGCTCGGCAAAGCGTTGGCAAGGTTTCTTTGGCCGACAGCCCTCCGGATGCAATCGCACAAGTAATCAAGTGTGAAGCGTGCGGTTCCATTCCAAGCAGACACCGGCCAGCTCAATCTCTCCGGGCGATCCCTTTATCCACGGCCATTTTCGATGCAGGGGGCTCGACATCCTCGGCCCCTTCCCGAGCTGTCGGGGGCTTTGAGTACTTATGCGTTGCAATCGACAAGTTCACAAAGTGGCGGGAAGTGGAAGCGATGAGGAAGGTGACAACCGCGATCGTGATCAAGTTCTTGGTCGATTGTTTGCCGTTTAGGAATCCCTAACAGGATCATCACCGACAGCGGCACACAGTTCACAAGCCGCACCTTCATGCGATCGTCCAAGATCTTGGCGCCAAGGTGCGCCGCTTGTTGCTCATCCGAGAAGCAGCGGTCAAGCGGAAAGGGCAAATCTTTGAAGTGCTGCGGGCTCAAGACCAGAACTTTCGGCAGGCTGCACAAGTGCGGAAGAAACTGGATTGAGGAGCTGCGGTGGTTCTTTGGTCGATCGGGGCGGCGAAATCAAGCGGCGGGCGCCTTTCACTCTAGTCTATGGAGCAGAGGCAGTTCTCCCCGGAACTTCGTGTCTGGATCGCCTTGAGTGCTCGCTTACGATGAGCTTGAGCAAGAGCAGCTGCGACAAGATGACGCTGCTCCTTGAGGAAAGATCGTCTTGAGCTGCTTGTCACGAGTTGCTCGGTACCGACAAGCTTTGCGCCGCTACTATAGCTGCAAGGTCAATGCCGAAGTCTCGAGGAAGGCCACCTTGTTCTTGGTAGCGTTCAGTCCGCCAAGAATTCCAACAAGTTGGCCTTGAAGTGGGAAGGCCCTTATCGGGTGAAAGCGAGTCACTAGGCGGCGTTATGCGCCTTGAGACCGAAGATGGCATTCGGTGAGCAACTCCTGGAACATTGAGCATCTTCGTAAGTTTTACTCAGAGGCGCGGTTGCCGGAACCTGTTAAGCAACCACCTTACAAGTCTTGCCGCTGATGCATGTAATCCTTTGTACAAAGCGAGCGAGACCCGTGCATCGATAAAGCTAAGCGTGCTTCGCACACCTTGTCGATTTCATGCTTTTTACTTCTATTTGCATGCGTTATCTGACACTTTGTGCAGCACCTACCCCTGGTAAGTGATAACGAGCCACGAGGCTCCATATCTTTATTTTCTCTTCTTTCTCTTTCTCAAAGAAAGGAAGGTTCCCTCGCACACAAGTTTGCCGGGGGGGAAGGAGAAGATAATGGTGTGGACCAAGCGTCGCTCAAGGAAGTCTAACCTTACCGGAAGCAACCGACCAGAAAAAGCTAAGTTGCCAAAGTTTGAGCAATCAGTTTTAAAATTTTTAAGTTATTTTCCTTGAGCGACCGAACTTTGTATGGAAAACACATGCTTGAGAGGAACCAACTCGTAGCTAGTTGCGCCCTTACTTTGTTTCGAGACCGCTCAACAGCTTAAGTGAGCTGCGACTAGTTGCGACAAGGTTGCTTGTTGGAAGCGGCTCCGCTTGACGAGCTCTTGACGTTCACTTTTCGATGCTTTCGGCTCAGGTGCCCGCGCCGACAAGTTCCCTAAAAGCGTAAGGCAAAAACATACAAAGGAAGGAATCAAGTAAAGGAAATAGCATAGCAATTCATATCCAAAATAAAGTTATATTACAAGATAGCTTGCCGCAGCTCTAATGGATTGTTCCTATGACATGACTAGCAGCAAGAAGAGCAAGAGAAAAGCAGGCGGCCTAGTCACGCGACCACCCTCAACCCTCTTGATTCCGCTCACCCAGTCCACAAAGGGTGCGACAAGGGTCTTGAGCGCCTCCACATCGGCATCCGGCGGTAGGGACTTGAGGACGTTGGTGAGGTTGAGGCCTGGGTTGCGGAAGGCCACCTTCATCAGCACCTTTTGGAGGGCTCCCGCGCAGATCTGGCGCGACTCCTCGGCCAGCTGTTTTGGGGCCTCTTCCTAGAGTCGCTGGAGGCCCGTCACCACGCCCTTGAAGAATAAGCTAAGCTTGGCGCTGGGTTGGAGGTGCTCGTCGGAGGAGTATCCAAGATCCACCATCCCAGCTCCATCATTTCAGCTGTGGATGGCGGAAGCGATATCCACGAGACCTTCGGGTCCAGTGCTACACACTCTCCCTCAAGGCACCACAGGCGGCAACAGCATTCGCCAGACAGCTCCTCGTCGGCCTTGATCTTCTCCTTCAAGGCCACCTCCGCTCCTTGGCTCCGGCCGATTGTCCGAGTCAAAGTAGTTAGCTTCAACTCAAGGTGCATTGGAGTCTCGGCGGTCTTGAGCTCCTTGCTCCTCTCGGCGAGGCAGCCCTGCAGCTCGCCAAGAGTGTAGGCGTCCTTCTCGGCGCTCGTGCTTGAGTGCAGCAAGCTCCTCGCCGCTCTTCTTGAGGCTGGCCTCCAACCGCGCCCACCTTCGTATCCAGCTCCTTCTTGGCGGCCTCGGCGGCCGCGGCAGCGTCCTTTGCCTCCTTGAGAGCCCCGCCGAATGTTTCCTCGCGCATGGCGAGATCCTCCTCGTGGCTGTCAAGGTTAACCTTCCGCTGCGCCAGCTCGCCTTCCTGCGCAGACAGCTTCTCAGCGGCAAGCCGCTGTTCCTCCTCAGCTGCAACCTTCTCGAGGATGAAGGCCTTGCGCTCCTCGGCGAGTTGCTCCCGCTCCTCCGCCAAAGATCGGAGAGCTTCCTGGTTGCGGCCCCGGAGCTCCTCCGCGCGCTTATCAATGTCTGCTCCCGCCTTCGCGACAAGCGCCTCCCGGGATGCCGCTTTGGCTTGTCGGGCGGTAGAGCGACAACAGCTTCCGCAGCAGCTGCTCCTCCTCAGGCTCGCCGCTGCTGCTGCTTGGCGCGTCAACTAGCGTCAGCCCAGCGGAGGCGAGCAGCTCTTCATCGAAGGTTTCTCCTTCGGCCGGCGCCCTGGAGCTCGACTCCCATGGGAGCTTGATGAAGACGCCGTCGCCGGCCTTCAAGTAGGCGCCGGGCTGGGGCTCTTCGGAGCCTGACGTTGCGGCAGCGGCGGAGGGATTGGCGGTCGGTGTAGCGCCTGGCGCTCCTGCTGACCTCGGGTCGTCGGTCGATCGCCCGGACCCTCGCCCGGCTTCTGCGGCGGCAGCTTTGGTGGCCTCTTTGCGGCAGGCTCGCTGCTGCCGGGCTTCTTCTTCCACGGCGGCGGCCGTTAGTATTGCCACAAGACGTCCTCCTCGCCGGCGACCTCGGTCTCCATCGGCTCTGTGGCGGACGGATGAAGAAAGTCAAGCAAATATTCAAAGATAAAATCAGAAGAAGAAAAACACAAGGGAAGTACTCAGGCGAGAAGGTTACCGTGAAGTCGGCCGAGGCGCTGCGTCTTGCGGCGCTGCGGAAGGAGCGGGCCGTCTTCCCCCCTCAGCTCGCCGCGAGGGAGCTGAGGGAGAACTACTACCTCTTCTGGTCGACGGAGACGCGGGCTCATCCGCGCATGAAGGTACTTCCCGCCGCTGCTGCAGAACTGGCCCCGGCTTTCATCATCCGTCCGCCACAGAGCCGATGGAGACCGAGGTCACCGGCGAGGAGGACGTGCGCGGCAATACTAACGAATCCGCCGCCGTGGAAGAAGAAGCCGGCGCTAACGAGCCTGCCGGCGAAGAGGCCACTGCCGCCGCCGCAGAAGCCGGGCGAGGGTTCCGGCGATCGACCGACGCACTTCGAGGCCGCAGGGAGCGCCAGCGCTACACCGACCGCCGATCCTCTTCCGCTGCCGCACAAGGCCAGTTCCTAAGAGCCCCAGCCCGGCGCCTACTTGAAGGCCGGCGACGGCGTCTTCATCAAGCTCCCATGGGAGTCGAGCTCCAGGGCGCCGGCCGAAGGAGAAACCTTCGATGAAGAGCTGCTCGCCTCTGCTGGGCTGACGCTAGATGATGCGCCAAGCAGCAGCAGCGGCGAGCCTGAGGAGGAGCAGCTGCTGCGAAGTCGCTGTCGCTTACCGTGCCCGACAAGCCAAACCGGCATCCCGGAGGCGCTTGTCGCCAAGGCGGAGCAGACATTGATAAGCGCGGAGGAGCTCCGGGCCGCAACCAGGAAGCTCTCCGATCTTTGGCGGAGGAGCGGGAGCAACTCGCCGAGGAGCGCAAGGCCTTCATCCTCGAGAAGGTTGCAGCTGAGGAGGAACAGCGGCTTGCCGCCGAGAAGCTGTCTGCGCAGGAAGGCGAGCTGGTGCAGCGGAAGGTTAACCTTGACAGCCACGAGGAGGATCTCGCCATGCGCGAGGAAACATTCGGCGGGGCTCTCAAGGAGGCAAAGGACGCTGCCGCGGCCGCCGAGGCCACCAAGAAGGAGTTGGAGACGAAGGTGGCGCAATTGGAGGCCAGCCTCAAGAAGAGCGGCGAGGAGCTTGCTGCACTCAAGCACGAGCGCGAGAAGGACGCCTACACTCTTGGCAAGCTGCAGGGCCGTCTCGCCGAGAGGAGCAAGGAGCTCAGCACCGCCAGGGACTCCAATGCAGATCTTGAGTTGAAGCTAACTACTTTGACTCAGACGCTGGACGGCGCCAAGGAGCGGGAGGTGGCCTTGAAGGAGAAGATCAAGGCCGACGAGGAGCTGCTGGAGAATGCTGTTGCCGCCCAGGGTGCCTTGAGGGAGAGTGTGGAGCACTGGCCCGAAGGTCTCGTGGATACTGCTGCCGCCATGCACAGCAAGCTGATGGAGCTGGGGATGGTGGATCTTGGATACTCCTCCGACGAGCACCTCCAACCCAGCGCCAAGCTTAGCTTATTCTTCAAGGGCGTGGTGACGGGCCTCCAGCGACTCCGGGAAGAGGCCCCAAAACAGCTGGCCGAGGAGTCGCGCCATATCTGCGCGGGAGCCCTCCAAAAGGTGCTCGATGAAGGTGGCCTTCCGCAACCCAGGCCTCAACCTCACCAACGTCCTCAAGTCCCTGCCGCCGGATGCCGATGTGGAGGCGCTCAAGACCCTTGTCGCACCCATTGTGGACAGGGTGAGCGGAATCAAGAGGGTTGAGGGTGGTCGCGTAGACTAGGCCGCCCGTTTTCTCTTGCTCTTGCCGCTGCTAGTCATGTCATAGGAACAATCCATTAGAGCTGCGGCAAGCTATCTTGTAATATAACTTTATTTTGGATATGAGTTGCTATGCTATTTCCTTTACTTGATTCCTTCCTTTGTATGTTTTTGCCTTACGCTTTTAGGGAACTTGTCGTGGCACTGAGCCACGAGCCGAAAAGTGAACGTCAAGAGAGCCGGGCAAGTGAGCCGCTTCCGACAAGCAACCTTGTCGCAACTAGTCGCAGCTCATTTAAGCTGTTGAGCGGACTTGAAACAAAGTAAGGGTGCAACTAGCTACGAGTTGGTTCCTCTGCGCACAGGTTTTCCATACAAAGTTCGGTCATTCAAGGAAAATAACTTAAAATTTTTAAAACTGATTGCTCAAACTTTGGCAACTTAGCTTTTCCGCTGCTTTGCTTCCTCGGTAAGGTTAGAATTCCTTGAGCGACGCTTGGTCCACACCATTATCTTCTCCTTCCCCCCCGACAAACTTGTGTGCGATTGAACCTTCCTTTCTTTTAGAAAGAGAAAGAAGAGAAAATAAAGATATGGAGCCTTGTGGCTCGTTATCACTTACCAGGTAGGTGCTGCACAAAGTGTCGATAACGCATGCAAATAGAAGTAAAAAGCATGAAATCGACAAGGTGTGCGAAGCACGCTAGCTCTCATCGATGCACGGGGTCTCGCGCTCGCTTTGTACAAAGGATTACATACATCAGCGCAAGACTTGTACAAAGGTGGTTGCTTAACAGGTTCCGCAACCGCGCCTCTATGAGTAAAACTTACGAAGATGCTCAATGTTCCAGGAGTTGCTCACCGAATGCCATCTTCGGTCTCAGGCATGACAGCGCGGGCCTAGTGACTCGCTTTCACCCGATAAGGGCCTTCCCACTCAAGGCCAACTTGTTGGAATTCTTGGCGGACTGAACGCGCCAAGAACAAGGTCGCCTTCCTCGAGACTTCGGCATTGACTTTGCGGCTATGGTAGCGGCGCAAAGCTTTGTCGGGTACCGAGCAGCTCGTGACAAAGAGCGAAGATCTTCCTCAAGGAGCAGCGTCATCTTGTCGCAGCTGCTCTTGCTCAAGCTCATCGTGAAGCGAGCACTTGAGGCGATCCGTATCTGAAGTTCCGTGGGGAGAACTGCCTCTGCTCCATAGACTAGAGCGAAAGGCGTATGGCCAGTGGCTCGATTTGGCATCGTCCTGATCGACCAAAGAACCACCGGCAGCTCCTCAATCCAGTTTCTTCCGCAGTTGTGCAGCCTGTCGAAAGTTCTGGTCTTGAGCCCGCGCAGCACTTCAGCATTTGCCCTTTCTGCTTGACCGTTGCTTCTCGGATGAGCAATGTAAGCGCAGACCTTGGCGCCAAGATCTTGGACGCATCGCATGAAGGTGCGGCTTGTGAACTCGTGCCGTTGTCGGTGATGATCCCGTTAGGGATTAAAACGGCAAACAATCGACCTAAAGAACTTGACCGACCGCTTGTCACCTTCCTCACCGCTTCCACTTCCGGCCACTTTGTGAACTTGTCGATTGCAACGCATACATTTCAAAGCCCCGACAGCTCGGGGAAGGGGCCGAGGATGTCGAGCCCCTGCACCGAAAATGGCCAGGATAAAGGGATCGTCTGGAGAGCTTGAGCTGGCTAGTGTGTCCGCTTGGAATGGAACTGCACGCTTCACACTTGGTTACTTGTGCGATTGCATCCTCGGAGGGCTGTCGGCCAAAAGAAACCTTGCTTTAACGCTTTTAAGAAGCGCTCGGGCGCCAATGTGGTGACCACATATGCCTCCATGTATTTCTACCAACAACTTTTGTCCGTCTTCCCGGTGAATACACTTCAATTTCACACCGTCGAAGTCTTCTTCTCGCATGTGTGTTGTCGACAAACTGGTACATACTTGACCGCCGGCTACTCTTTCCGCTTTCTTCTTGCTCTTCGGAAGTTCTCTGTCTGAAGGAAATGGACAATCTGCTGTGCCCATGCCGGAGCTTGCGGCTCGACAACAAGGACTAAAGGCACATCTGTTGCTGCGAACATCGGCTTCCACGGCAAGAACTCGCGGCTCAGCCGGAGCTTGACGTTCCCGGCAAGCTTGCCGGAGCAAAACTTGTCGGGAGCGTCGCTTCAACAAAACAAACCTCGGGCTTGTAGGAGCAGATCGCCTCAAGACTGTTGGTGTCGATCTTGGGGATCTTCTTGGCGGCGGCTTCGGGAAGCTCTGCCGGAAAGTAGTCACCAGAGATCAACTTCCTCTTCTTGCTCTGTCCAGTTGGTGGTGTTACAGATGGTTGAGTCAGCTTGAGCTAAAAAATCCCTGGTTCCACAGGTAACTTAAGTGCGGTGCACTTTGACAGGCCATCAGCAATGTCGTTCTGAGCTCTCGGAATATATTCCATTTGCAGGCCGTCAAAGTGCTCTTCTAGCTTCCTCACTTCATCAACATAAGCTTCCATCAACGGACTCCGATAATTTTTGTTCACTTGGCGGATAACAAGTTGTGAGTCACCCACGACAATGAGCTTCTTGATCCCAAGGTTCTCATGCGATCCTCGAGACCGGCAAGCAAACCTTCATACTGCAAGATTGTTTGTTGCTTGCTCCTTGGGAAAGTGCATCCGGATTACGTACTTGAGGTGCTCTCCGATTGGGTGCGACAAGCAAAGACGCTGCACCGGGCGCCTTGCAGCAGAAGGCACCATCAAAGTACATCAGCCACTCTTTGCTTGTTTAATTGACGGGGACGATCGTTTCTTGAATTTCTTCATCTGGCGTTGGTGTCCATTCTGCTATGAACTCCGCCAATGCTCTGCTTTGGATAGTTGAAGTGCTCTCAAACTTGAGGACAAAGCTTGACAGTTCCAGTGCCCACGAAGACAGTTCGGGATACTAGGGTACCCCTACTCTAGTACACCGACAGGAGCCCCCGGGCTTGGGCCACACACAACCACACTATCATCATGGAAAAAAAGTTTGTTAAACATTGTTCCACACTTAAACACAACACAAAATATACCAGTTATTACATAGTACTTGACAAGACATCCAAACACTACAAACAAAGCCTACAATGCTTTCAAGAGATATATCACAGAACTATCCATTTCACTATGCAAATGATGACCATTTCTTCTATGCACCAGGAGCCAAAGCCTGAACCTCCTTGGGAAGCTCCGTCACCAGAAGCTGGTTATTCCGGTTGAACACAACTCTATACAGATCATCAGCATTCCAATCAACAATACGAGGCTGCAAAACAATAAAACAAATTATCAAAAATCATGACACATAAACGGAAGAATACACAATCAGCCAAACACATTGAAGTGAAAAGCTCAACTAGAGCCCACGTCATTATTTCGAATGTTCTCAACGATCTTTTCACCATCATAGGATCCGTCATACTTTAGAGTATAATGGCCACATTCATTCGCCCCTTGAAGTGGAACCTTGACAAATGTTGGTTTCTTTGCAAAAACCTCCCATTTGGGCTGCTGGCTCACATTGTACTGAGCATCACCATACACAGCCTTCATTACTTGGACCAATCTGGATATCTGTAAAAAAAGAAAAGAAACCACACATTTTCAGGTCTCAGAAAAGCAGAAACAAAGATGCGGAAAAATTAATCTATTACAAATAATAAATGTCACTCACAATCTTCTCCGAGTCTTTATGATAGGTGTTCTTTGAAGGACGATGGTTCATCGGATAAGGTAAAGAGTCAAGGATGTCGATGCTACTTCGGTACCGATTCATGACATATAAGGAAAAGTGGTTCACTTTCCTATCCTTTGGTAAAATCATAGGTTTGAATAGAGGCATCATGATCAAAAACCAAATGAGCAAAAAAGAGGTATTAAATATTAAAAATAAAAACCAGCATGACAACAAACAAATAAAACCAAAAAATCAGCTAGTAGATCTCACAAGGTCGGCACTGAGCAGGTCTTCATTATCTTTAGCATAGCTCTTGAAATCTCTCGTTGCACTCTCCACATTAAACTTTTTATTTTCATCACCGTAAAACGTATAGTCAAGCACAACCTGCAAAAAAGCCAAAAAAGTAATAGACAGGGGAAAGGATCAACAAGCAAATTACTATTAAAACTCATAAAACAATAGGCAGTCTTGTTTAATAGAAACAAACGATCTGATTGATTACCACGATGAAATATGGACTCAGCAATACACTTTTTTCCAGACGCAAAATCAGCATTTCTCTCGGGATCTTTCTTCCAATCATCAATGAGGAAGTCCATTACATCACCCTCCATTATTTGCCCAGGTACAAAAACTTCCCAGATGCGTTTCCCAGTGAAGCTAGTTACGTTATCACCAGGCCAAGGATCATTGAGAATGAATTCCTGTAGTACACACAAGAACAAAAGGCAGGGGAAGCAAGATAAGGCATTCATAGCCGTTCAAGTTGTATAAAAAGGAACAGTTCAGGTCATATTTATCTAGCAGTTACAAATAACAGAAGAAAAGAAGAGGAAACATAATGAGAGATACTCACCCAGCATACTTCTCACATGCTTCATCACTAAGGAACAGATTATACAACTTGTGAGCCTTGTCCAGATGACGGAAATTATGAGGCTGAAGCTGCTGCACAGGGGGGAAAAACTTTATAGGAGCTCTGGGCGCACGCTTCGTGCTTACAACATTGCCAGAATCCAAAGCAGGGTCCTTCCTACCACCACCAGCTCGACGGGCCACTATTCCAGCAAGGGGAGATAAACCCTTGGCAGTAGCGCTCCTGGTGACTCTTCCCATGCCAGCAATCTTGTCAAACGTATCATCATCGCTGTCTATCAATTCCACAATGGGATTCTTGGGTGTAGAGGGGCTCTCTACACAAGCCGCCGTAGAACCTTTCAGAGCTCCCGACCTCCCCTTCATAACACCAGATCTTGTCTTTTCGGGAGAACGCCCTGGCTAAGATCAATAGCTACGCGCTCGAGCTCCGAGAACTGGCTGCCAAAGATCCTGTAGTCATGCTCACCAAGATCTAACCACTAACCTGCAAAAAAAAAGACCGCATCAAGGGTAAGTTCAAGTACATAATTCATGACAGTACTAATCAAGAAGTGCAAGCTGCAAAAAATTACAAAAGGTCATGCATACGTACATGGTTCGATGCCAAACAAACCCCTGAAATCAACATAAAAAACATCGCTAGTTGCGCAGGTATACAGCAAAGTCTTCCTAATGTCAAGAATGTCTTCGTGGCTGTAATCCAACATTTCAATCACACCATCCTCCCGGCAATGATAGGCCTTGCAGTTTTGTAGCATAAAGAATCCACAATCATGTTGTAAACAAAAGGGTACATCACAAATCCGAAAATACAGGAACACCATCCTCCTAGCAACAAAAACAACTAACAAAAATCATTAAAAACAGATACCCACATATTTTTCTACTGCGGCACCCGCACAAACTCGCAAGAGAAACCATCAATATGCGCCGGCGAGAACGGTTTTGCCCTGTCTACGCTGGACTCCCTCCAAAACTTCTTTATGTTATCTGGCATAGTCCTTAAGAATCTAACTACATCACTCCAGGTTTCATCGCGGAGTGAATCAAGACACTCGAAACAACGGAACATCAAATTCAGAACAATCAAGCACCAATACCCAGATTCTTCGCTAGGCTTCATGGTAGCCGCAAATGACGGCAGATCAAAAGTAGGGAAAAGAAGCTGACAAAAAAATCACAGAGGAAAAATGAATTTAGCAAATCATAATGAAACAAAAAATTCAGCCTCCAACCAATAAAATAAAAGTAGGAAATTGAAATTCAGAAGTACAAACAAAAATTAGATAATTATAAGTTCTAATTGAGTAAGCAAAACACTACAAAAAATAAATGCTACTCAAGTTTATATCCACGGCCCAAACTTGCAACAAACATATCAGTTCAATTTCCTTGCAACAATAAGTGCAACTTTAAAAAAAGAAGCACACATCATTCATAAGTACAGGGGTAAAAGCAGGCTACTCAAGTTCTAGTTCATGAGTACAAAAAATTTCAAGTTCACCTACTTGCTCAAAACCATCAGCCCCTGATCTCGTGAACCACTGTAGCACATTGGAATCAATATTTCCATCACGGATCTTGGTCTGTTGTACAAAATGAATAAAAAAAGTTAGAAAATTGCCAAAACAAGTTATCATCCTATCTACAAAACAAAATACTGACCGTCACCCATCTGGGAAATATCAACTTGTCAGTGTCTCGGTACTTCTGACGTAGAGAATATAAAACAACGTCAGCACTATCTGAGTTGAGCATGCCAGTGGGGACAAACACTTTAGCAATAGAACCAACACTAGCATCACATTCGCTATTTTGAAACATCGATTTGCCACTAAGAAAACACAAAAGACCACATGAATTAAAACTACTGCAATAACAACAATAGTCATGTGAGAGAAAGAAAAAGAGACAAAAATGATACGGGCAAAATCCCAAACTAACCGTTTCGCACGGTTCGTGCGCAACCTCGTAACAGTGAACAAAAACAAATCAACCTTAACAACATTAGCACTTTCTGCTTGCAGAAAAAGAAGAGAAATAATAAGTTCAAGCACTACAAGTGAACAATTCCAAAATGCCATAAATGAGAAGTACGTCTCATTTACAAGTCCTTACCTGCACTATCAGTGTTTGACGACGGGAGTTCCTGTGGTGAGACCAATATGCCTCCGGTTTCAGGGTTTGACGATGGGAGATCTTGTAAGGACACCAATATGGCTGCGCTTTCAGGGTCTGAAGAAAGAAAATCCTGGGATGACACGATCACCTCCTGCGTCAAGGGGGCAGAAGAAATCGACAGAAATAAATCATCATCCTTGGATGGCACCTCCTCCACGCTAGAGGCATCTTGCAATGCATCACCGTAATCAAGCCCTCTAGGCGGGAAATTTTCCGGCGGCAAATCTTCACAATCAGAAAGATTTTCATTCCCAACAATACCAACACCAGACGATTTGGCATCAAGTATGCTGGCAGCACCAACATCCTCATCAGCAACTTTGGCACCAACATCGCGTCCACTAATCATTGGAACACCACGAGCATCATCTCCACCACTAACGATAGGCTCACGCTCAACATCAGTCATCTGAAGAGATAAAAATTCAAAAAAGTGAATAATATGAGCAAAACTAACAATCAAAAATAAGATAGCAACAGGTGCATAGAAAAACAAACCTTAGCAGCATTCACAACAACATCATCGATCTTGCTGCTGCTAACATTCAAAGGAACATCACCAATGGTAGAACAAGGCTCGTCGCCAACAACAGGACCCTGATTCATATGTAATCAAGCAAAAAAACAATGTTATTATTAGCAGCAATAAACACAAGGAATTAAACCACAATAACAAAAAGGTAGTTATCACCTGCAAACTCTTAACGGTGTGGTATAGAAAAATGAACAAGCAAGGCATATTGGTGCGTATGAAAATTCAAGAAATATGTATAAACACAATAAAAATAAAAATAACCTTGCACTTATCAGTAGATGGATCATTAACTCCACGGTCGAGAGCAGCCTCAAAATTATCACTGGTCTCGTGCATGAAATAAAAATTATTAAACAGATGAAGATGAGGAAGTTCAACTACAATACTGACAGCAGAACAACATAGTAAAAATTGCAAACACCGAGGACTGACTCGCATCAACAACAGGGCGCTCAAAGCCAACATCATTCGTATGGTGATCAGAAACATTAGCCTCAGTACCATCACCAACCCTGTTGTCGGCGGCAGAAGCCTCATCCTTCTCAATCTGCATGAAAGAAAAATTAATAAACAAATGAAGATGAGGAAGTTCAACTACAATACTGACAACAGAACAGCATAGTAAAAATTACAAACACCAAGGACTAACTCACATCAACAACAGGGCGCTCCAAGCCAACATCATTCATATGGTGATCAGAAATATTAGCCTCTGTAACAACACCAGCCCTGCTGTCGATGGCAGCAGCCTCATCCTGCTCAATCTGCCTGATAAAAACATTTGCACTTTCTTCAGATGGCTTGCAGCGAGAGTCTTCCATAGTTTTGAAATGCTTCATGTTGTTCAACAGACGAACCGAGCTCTGAACTAGATGAGCAGCACCGTCACGCATATCACCAATTAAAATTCTCTACATCTCAATATAGTCCACTGCTTCCTCAATATTAAATTGATGACCTTTAGGAAGGATATCATTGATACAGCTCAGACGCTCAACTGTAGTTGGGACCTTATGCAGCTCAGAACACACATTACTAAAAATATGCTCAGCGCGCTCCAACGCAGAAACAACAATATCAATACCAAAACCCTGCCTCTATGAGGTACTAGCATTACTAGGGCCAGGGGGGACATAACCAGCACCCTCAACACCACGGCCATCTCTCAACTCATCGTGCAGAGATGAAATCTTGGGAACCTGAGACGATGGCATCTCCAGGACAGGCCGTTTATACACTCGGAAAAAGACAACCTCCTCTTGAGTTTTCCGCTACAAACAAGGGGGAAAATAGTTAATTAATCAATGCAACACACAGGGAAAAAACATCATATTAACATATTTAAATCAACAACACTGTCAATCTTTAACTGTCAGTGCCAATTTGTTAGTATTTACCAATAGGCCAGTTGAACAAACATATTCAGTTCAACCACACATGAAACAACAATACTAAAAATCGTACCTAAACCTCACAAAGCTTAAGAAATGACAAAATTTAAACAGGTAACTCAGCAGTACACATGTTCACTCCAGCAAAAATAGCTATACCTAAATAAAAAAAGGTCTGCAAGACACGAAAGAAAAAAAACTCACCGGAAACTTCCCAAACACACAAGTCTTTGGATCTGCGTTGCCTTTTTTTAACAAATCTGCATCAACCAGATCGGAAAGCTTGAGAGGATCCATGAAACATATGCGGGGGACTCGCATGTCAGGCTCCGCAGTCTTGCCACGGATAAGGCAGTCAAGGTACATTAGTACAGGCCCTATAGGACAGCCTGTGATTGCCTTCCCCATGGTAACACCATCTTGGTACCTGACAACAGCCATTCTAAGCTCATCAACCATCAGCTGGCAATAATCCATATTAGCCATGTCCTCAATGACAAGACCCTGAAACATTGCTGCCTCTCTGGAAACACGCAGGGCGGCACCAGGTAACACAACCTTCATAAACACAATAATGAAGAACACTTTCAGAGCAAGGTGATCTTTGCTAGGATCCTTGACAAGCACCCTGAGCCTATCCCTCAAATCCTTTGTCTTGATATCTTTGTTCCTGCTAATGTCAAGCTCCGATCTTAACTTCATCAGACCGTCGTCATATCCGTCCTCTGACGGCCTTGGTGCAGAACGACCACCACGAGGCAACCCCAATAATTGATGTATACCATCGCTAGTGATGTGAAGCTTCTTATTAGCCTCACCCATGTCAAGAGTCATCGTATCAGGATCTATCATCAGGTACAAAGCTCCCATCAGAGGGCAGGAAATGTTAGACTTCACCTTCCACTTGAAGATAGAACCAAAACCAGTTGCATGAACCCTAGCCACATGGCGACTCTCAAGCAATTTAGCACAAGCTTCAACCTCTCCCAATGAACATCGCACAGTTAAGTTCAATATCCGTTGGTCACCTTCATCCAAAGCAACTTTTCTGGCATTGCCTCCCACCGACTTGACGGACTCATAATGCTAACAGGCTGTAAATGAAAATAAAGAAGCCACATCTTAAATAAATGAATATAGAAAACAAAACAAGCATATGAAGGCAAGTAGAAAAAAGAAAATATTGCAAAAGTTCAACTCTTAAAACAACATCAGTACCACCCTAAATTGATGCAAACAATGACCAACCTCACCTGGCCAGCATACCAGCCCAGAAACAATTAAATCATTGCAAGTACAACTAGTAAGTCAAATAAAGTACAACATCTTCAGAATCAACTTCGATATCATCTTCTTCAGATACAACATCTTCAGCTACGACACGAGCATGCTTCTTCACACCTTTGTTCACCTTCGCAGGAGCAACTTTACGCTTCTTACTTTCTTTCAACAAAGAGCGCTCTGGAAGAGCATACGAAGAAGGCTTCTTATTTGTCAAAACTCGTGGTCTCCGACGAACAGGGGAGCCACCAAGTGTTCTTGGACCAATCCTCACAGCAACACTATCCTCATCAGCTTTGCTATTACCAGGTTGGGAACCAGCTTTCACACGTGGGCTATGCCTCTGTGTGCTATCAGGATTTCGATTTGACATCTTCCTCTTCAAACCAGCTTTCTTCTCCTTAACTGCATCACGAGTAAACTCTTGCGTCAAACGAGTTTGCATCAGGTTTGTCTTCACAGGCATGTCACTTCCATGAGATCCAGCATCAACAGTTGAAAAGGCCGCGTCACCACCTTCATCACATACACCTTTAGGAGCTCGAGCAACATCCCTATCACTTCGTTGCACACAAGCAACCTTTTGACACCGTTCCAACTCATTTATCCTCTAGAAATCACACTTCTTCTTTCTTATCCTTTCATCCTTGAGCTGTAACTGCATAGGAACATCTTCAGCCTGAGTAACAGGCTCAGTGCCATCAACACTCTGTGACTGAGTAACAGACAACTACAAGCTGCCATCACCATCATCAACATTAAGAGAATACATTCCATCATTAATATCTTTGGCAACATCAGCAATGTCCTCAGGAGCACCATGGCTGTCATTAACTGCATAAACCAATAAAACATAAGCACGCACATATAAAATTAAAACACAATTAACATTGCAGAGACAAGATAAATAAAGCGGTTAGCATCAGACACAAACAAAAGGAACAACTAATGTAGCTAAGCATATTTATGTATTCAAGGCTGATAAAAAAGAGCAAATATAAGGGAAACACCAGCAACATTCGCAAGTTCTTCTAGAGGATTTGGTGTCTCAAAAATAACATTCACAAGATCTTGAAAGCGTTCTGATTTGTCAGAATCAGGAGGCACCGGCACTCCAACATCTGCAACAACATCATAATTAGCAAAAAAGTACATGAACAAGCAATCAGTTCAACTATATGAACACTACAAGTGCACCCAATAAAACAATATCAACACACCACTAGCACAACAAACTTCAAAATGACAACTCTTTCAACATCATAGTAGTTCTTCACTGACTACTACAACCTATTCAAATGCCAGGACAGCAGTTCAAACTACACAAGGTGATCAGTACTACAACCTGTCTGTAGGTCACATCAACCGCCAAAACTATACACACCACACATTCCAGGGCAAAATTAACAACTATCAAAATACATACAACTTATAAATTCGATACGACAACACCTATACAACCTAAAAACCAGATCTGTTCAAACATCATCCAAATTACAGGGAAAATTACCTGCATTTAACTTGTCCGGGCTGGATGATGTACCCATTGAGATCTACAGACCTAAAATCTGTCGAACCAGATCTGCAAGACAGATGAACAAAAATTAGGGTTCCAACCTATTTCAGAAACGAAGCACACCATACAAAGAAAAACTCTTACCAGCAAACAGAAAATCCACCACGGAATCCAGTATCACTGTTGCGAACCGCTCTTTCAAGAGCAAAAGGAAACCTAGCGAATCTAGCCCGAGACAGCAAGAGAGCAATAGCTTAGAAATAGAGGGGAAATCTGTACATAAGGGGACACAAGGGCAGTCGATGGCAGAGCAAAAGGAGCAAACAGAGCACCCAAACCTCCACCCCTGGGTGCAATCCGCCAGCCGACACTCCCGCGGCGAAACAGGAGAAGCAACTTCTATGCGAGAAGAGAAGAAGAGGGGAATGAAGAAGGAATCGATTTGTGGAGGGGAGCAGAGCGGAACGGGGGATAGCGGAGGTTAAAAGGTGAGTGGGAGAAAACTGACGGCTAAAGCCCGCAATCGTGGCAAAGCCCACTATCTCTAGGCTATTACCAAAGATAATAGCAAAAAATAAATACAATAAAAAATTAAATACAATAAAAAATTTAATATAGAGGGGGAAAATAAACGACTAAAGTACAAATAATAACTCACAACAGTACAATAAAAATTAACAAGAAAGTACAAATGAAATAGTAATTCATAATGGTGCTGGTTTTTCCCCTAAAAAATATAAGATAATGGGGGCAAGTTATGTTACAGACTCGCCTCCGCATGCGACACCGCGGCACGCCGCATCATCGCCTGCTACGGCTCGTTCCTGGCTCGGGCTCGTCGGGATGGGGGAGGGGGTGTAACAACCCTAGTTTAGCCTTTGCTTGTCCTTGCATGATCATCATGTCTAAATTCTGAAAATTGAACTGAGGGAATTTTCAAGCCTCAGAAACTATTTAAAAATGGTCAACATTAAAATCTTCTCAAATAAGTCCAAAAAAATGTTCTTGTTATTCTGTGAAAATATTGGAAAGAGGTAAAATTCAAACCCGTATTTTTGGAATCTCAAAAATATTTATTTTTGGAGTTTGAGTTAATCCTATAATTATTTGCATTGGACCTATATTTATTATATACTAAATATTGGTCCAATAATTGTGAAAGCTGGTATGTGGCTCTGGACTAGTTCCCTAAGTGCACATAGTGAATTTCAGATGTTTATAAAGTGATTTGGTAGTTAAACCAAATCAAACAAATCGAATAAATAAAAGACAGAAAGCAGAGAGAGAGAGAAACCTACCTGGGCCAGCTTACTGCACCTGTTGCAGCCCACCCTGCGGCCCAGTTGGACAGCCCACTAGCGCCTCCCTGTCGCCTTCCTCCTCGCGCCAGTAGGCGAGGGCGCGTGGTCGCCGCGCGCCCGCCACCTCCTGCTTGTCGCTTGCTCCTGGACGTCGGTAGGTACGCCACGCGGACCCCCCCCCCAGAGCCCTCTCGTTCGCCCCCCCCCCCTCTTTGTTCGTCTCCTCTCTCGCCCTCTCCTCGCCATGGCCGCAACCGCCAAGTGCTCGCCGTCGTAAAACCCGCAGCCACCGGCCCTCCCTCACTTCCCCGATTGGTCCACGAGCTCCACGACGTCGTCCTCGACCCCCTCACCGAGCCACGCCCCGCCGGAAGCACTGCAGCGTCGCCCCCGACCTCATGTTCAACCTTCGTCCGCCCGCAACCTCGCCGTGGATTCGCGAGCTCTAGACCCTCCCCGGCCTCGCCGTTGCCTCTGCTGGATTCTGAGTGAGCCCCTGCCCCTTTCCCCTCTCGCCCCGCGCTAGTCGTGTCTTCTAACCACCGTGGCCATCGGAGCCGATAGCTCCTCGCCGTCGGTCATGTCGCCACCACGGCTACGGCCGTGCAAGCTCGCGTCTGAGCTCACCACTGAACTGACCACACTCCCCTGAGCATAACGCACACACCCATTCATCTCCCCGTGCTCTGTAGCTCCGTCTCGCTCAACACCCGAACGCTGGCCGCCGCTACGAGCTCGACTCCGGCGAGCTCGCTCCACCCCAGCCCCTCCCGTTTGCTCTACCAGATGCGCGTGAGTCCCAGCTACGCGTAGGACCAAACCACGGTCGATTTGGTCGACCGTGGGCAAAAGCCGAGCCAACCCAGTGTGCCTCCGCCGGCGTCACTCCAGCGATAGTGACGTGGCAGATTAGTTTAGGGCTAATGACGTAGTTAGTTAACACCTAGTGACATTGACGGCAGGGCCCCACTGCCTAATTAACCCTGGTTTAGTTTTGTTTAGATTAAACTAACACCGCAGGGCCCACAGGTCAGTTTGACCTGGCCACGTCACCTGTTGACCGACCCCACACGTCAGCGTTGGCTTGCTGATGTGGCTGTTGACCTGACCCCACCTGTCGGTGACCCAGACCCCACTGGTCAGGTTTGACCTGGTCAACCGTAGTTGACTTGCTGACGTCACAGTGATGCAATGCTGACGCAGTAAAGCATTTTCTGAATTTAAGTTTATTCAGGAAATTCCAGAAATTAGTGCTAACTTCTAAAAATCATAGAAATTCAACCATAGCTCAGAATGAAATAAGTTATATATGAAAAATTATCAGAAAAATCTAATAAATCCATTGGTACTGGTTTCATGCATGATAAAGCAACTTAACCTTGCTGTATAGATAAAAACATGTAAATGCACTTTGGAATTTCATAGTTTGAATTTGAATTTGAACCTTTGGTTCCAATCAACTGAAACTCTTCTGTTGCTAGCTGCATTAGCTCAAATCACATCATATTGCCATGTCAGATTCATGCATCATATTGTTGCATTGCATTGATGGTGTTTCCTCTCTGTTGCCGGTATTTTTCCCCCTCGGTAGATGTTGTTCCGACGTTGTGATCGTTGACACTGATGAAGACTCAATGCTATCTTCAGAAGTGCCAGGCAAGCAAAGCCCCCCTTGTTCATTCTGATACAATCCCACTCTCTCGCTTCTGCTCTCTTTTACTACATTAGGACAACAACGATTCAACTGTTACATGCTGCGGTAGTTGAACCCCTTTCCTTGGCATGACCTGTCATTGCCACAGTAAATAGATGAAACCCACTAGCATGAGTAGGAGTTGTTTGAGCCCTGATGTGCCTACTCATTCATGCTTGTTTGTCATGCCTGCTACTGCTGAGAGTTGAGTCAGGTCTCACTCATCGGGAATGAATTGGAATGGTGATGAACATGTCCTACTGTGCGTGAGCTAAGTGTGTGAACATGATTTGGTAAAGGTAGCGGTGAGAGGCCATGTAGGAGTACATGGTGGGTTGCCTCATTGAAATCGTCCTCAGGAACTAAGTTCTGTGTTTGTGATCCATGAACAGCTACTACCACACATTGGGATCCTTAATTGACTCTCTCAGCTTCTTAACCACGCTTGTCCTCTGTCTAGGAGTTGCAAGTAGTTTCTGGTGTTTGTAGTATGCTGGAGGCCATGCGCAGCGCTGACCCGCGAGGGTGGGCTGTGATGCGGTAGGCACGTGGCACGGTGTATCGGGCGCCCGTTTGGTGTCTCGGTAACCCTGCTCACATCGTTCGGGGCCGTATGTGGAAACTTCAGGCGGACTCCCTGCTGATGGAACTTGAATAGGCGATAAACCTGGACTAGAGACTTGAGTGTTTAGGTAGGTCGTGACCGAAACCATCGCCAGGCTTCCGCTTGAAGGTTGCCGAGATACATGACGGGTACATGGCGGTAAGTGGCGATAGCGTGTGTGAAGAAGTACACCCCTGCAGGGTTAACATCATCTATTCGAATAGCCGTGTCCGCGGTAAAGGACTTCTGGGTTGCCTATAACAGTTCATAGACAAGTGAAAGTGGATACTCTAAAATGCGCAAAATAAGCGTGAGTGCTATGGATGGCATTCTCGTAGGGAGACGGGAGCGAACTCATAGTTGTGTATTGATATGGTGAATATGTGGACTCATGTGCGCCGCCTCAAAAGAGTTACTTGCAGTCGTAGTTCAGGATAGCCATTGAGTCAAAGCTGGCTTGCTGCAGTTAAACTCCACCACCCCCTTTATTGATACCGTTGCATATGTAGTTAGTTCTGAAGTAAGTCTTTCTGGGTACATCTGTACTCACGTTTGATTATTTTATGTTTTGCAGAGAGACGTCAGTCTTGCTAGTAGTTCCGTGTGGACTTCGACGTTTAGCTAGATACCTCAGCTACGATCTTGTGCCCTCGGCGGGATCTGGTAGATAGTCAGGCTTCTCAGCCTTTTTCATTCGTAGATGTCTGTACTCGGACATGTTAAGCTTCCACATGTGCTTTGACTTGTATTCTCTGAATGTTGGGTCACGAGACCCATGTTTGGAATATCTCGCTCCTCGGAACCTAATGCATAAATACTTTGAGTCGTAGAGTTTTGTTGTGATGCCATGTTGTATTTACACATATCGAGCATATTGTGTGTATGATTGAAATGCTTGGTATGTGTGGGATCCGACAACCTAGTTGTTTATCCTAGGTAGCCTCTCTTATGGGGAAATGTAGTCTTGTGCTTCCATGAGCCATAGTAGTCCACTACAGCCGGTTCACGGAGTCCTGCTAGCCCAAAGACTACTTGCTCGGAACACTTGACTGGCGGCATGTGATTCACTTTGTTCCTGTATACATCCCCGGGAAATGTCACGCGGTGACATCCGGAGTCCTGCCTAGCCTGCTACAGCCCAGTTCACCGGTGTCCTGTTAGCCCAGTGCCACAGCCTGGATTTGCACGCTGCTGACCGACATGGTCGATGTTGATTCATGTATGCTTGTCCCCGTAAGTTAGTGCCACTTTGGGTTCACGACTAGTCAGGTCGGCCCGTGTTCTCTGTCATATGGATGCTAGCGACACTATCATATACGTGAGCCAAAAGGCGCAAACGGTCCCGGGCCATGGTAAGGCGACACCCGTGGCGATACCGTGCGTGACGCCGCAAATTGATATGAGGTATTACCGGCTAGATCGATGTGACCTGGAATCGGGGTCCTGACAGTTTTGGTATCAGAGCCTGACTGTCTGTAGGATTACCGAGCCAAACTGGTCGAAGTTGATTCTAGAAATGCTTTAGTTATATAAGGGAATTGATTGTGGAAGGGAACGTAAGGCTCTTTTTACTCCTTTACCTTATGGCCTTCTGATCGGAGTCAACCTCTTCTTTTCTTCGGGGATTAAGAACTAAGCTTCTCGTCTTTCTATCAGGATCACGTGTCACTACTCTGTAGACTTATAGAATTGTTGGTTTCAAGCCCCACTTCAGTTCCTACTATTTTTGTGTGTTGACAGTTGACCTCAGAACCTTGATAGTGTGATGTTAAGTGGTCATGCCACTATTTTGCAGGATGTCTCCAATATTTTTGAGCATTTACAGCCGTTATGTTCTCCGAGTCATCCCAGGTTTTGAAATAATCTGATGCATTTGCAACTCCTTTCTTTCTGTTCCCAATGTTTCTTTGGGCCAGATTAACCACACTAATCGCCGAGTTAAGGTACTCTGTTGCCTCAGCTTATATGTTGAAGCCATTATTATGACCCTAGGCGTCCTAGAGAACCACCCACTAATCTAGCAATGCTTTTATTCCCAGTGTGATGATTCTGGCCGTCATTCTAGAAAGCATCCCGTGATGCCATTTAGTAGTAGGTATTCTATTCCTGGGTTTTGAACCCAAGATTCACTCCACTCACCTCCTTTTGATAGTCTTTGCTAGTTCCTTTAGGATATTAGTAACCTTTGCGATAGTCCTCGAGGTCTGTGGTATTTATTTCTTCCAACTACCATGAACTACTTATGGCGAAGTTCCTCGTTGAACCGAAAGATCACAACTAGAGTGCTCTTGGCAAGTTCGAGTCTATGTTGTTACTCCGCCTCCTTCCTTTTACGCATGGGTTATCCGGAAGAAACATGTTGAGCTTGTTTCGACATACTAGTCTATGCATCCACAACTCGTAAACTTATATATTCCTTTGAGTTGTCCTTCTTTAGTTGTTTCTTGGCCCTCCTCTATCAATTGATAGTCAGGAATTGTTGTGCATTCGTGTTCATCGATACCTCATATTCTTGTGGTCTGTCAAGCCATTCTATTCCAGAATGACTAGGAGAAACAAACTCCAGTACCTTATCCATTTCTAGGATTGGGTCAAAGTAGTTGTATTCCGCAGATCAAAATGCCAAACCAGCTTTTGTTATGTTCTACCTTCGAGTATTACCCCTTTTATGTCGAGAATATCATTGGAATTGCACAACCTCTTATGAATTCTTGACACAGTGATACTCCTCGCCGTCATCATTCATTCCTCGGTCCTCATGTTGTTGTAACCGGAATGCCGACAAGTGAATTGTGGTGTGTGAAATCAATATTCCGAGCAACTCGTTGTTTGGTAGTAAATGGACAATATTCTCATTCTTAGCGTGTTGGTTATTAAATCGCCATCCTAAGATTGATCGTGCTACCTAGTCCTTATTTCTAGTGCACTCTTCGATCAATCAGTTAGGATTGTGTCATTCCCTCACTCTTTTGATCCTATCATCTTGCCCTCAAAAGCAAGGTTGTTCTCGAGCTTAATAACATATTGGTGGTTCGTGATGTTCCAAATATCTTTTCGGAAGTATTACCAGGTTGTCATCTGACCGCTATGTTGAGTTCGTGATCATGTTGGTTTTCCTCTAAACCACCCTTTCTCCACGGATCTGTGTTGGATACCCCTGAACTAGTTGGATAAGCTAAACAATAAATTGGAGATTTGGAAGATAAAAGATTTATTTGACCCGGTTCATTCAAAGGGTTATCCTTAGGTGTGTGTGTGTGTGTTGAAGAAAGATGATATCCTCATTGATTGATCCTTGTGATCAGTTATTGGATCTACTGTCTTATCCAAACTTTGATTTGAGTATGGGCTATCATCAAATCAAATCTGAACCAAGGATATTCGTAATGATGTCTTACTCGTGGTTGTTTCCTCGAGAATACACCATTATATCTTTTTGGTCTGACCAATGCTATCACCTTGTTCACATAATTGTGGAATTCCATTTATATGGGAACCTGGATGAATTGTTGTTGAGCCCATCAGCAACATTTTATCTTCTCCATGACTTTGATGAACATTAAGCTAGTATTGGAAAATTTTGGAAGCATTTCTTCATGCTAGCTCATGAAGCATATGTTTGTATGAAAGAAGTGACTTCCTCTAATTCATGTGCATTTGATGCAAGTTCCCGCTGTGAATTCGAGAAAGTTTGTTTTGCTTCCTCTGGAATCATCCCAAGTCAGTCCTGCACGTGCGAAGTATTCTATGGTTTGATAGACTGATCATCTTCATTCCATATGTATTTCCTAGCACACCAAGCCACTGATTTATTTGTTCAAGGAGAAGAAGTTCCTTCCTAAGAGCTAATCCGACTTATATAAGGACTTTGATATCCTCGATGATGGTTCCTCACATGGACTTCAGTAGTGTTTTATATAAGACTACGATGTGGTCATGCTTTTCTAGGATAACATGGTCACATGTGTGTAGCAGAACCGACTCATGTTTTGGAGCTTACTACCATAGTCCATTTCCCGAGAATCTCGCAAGATCATCTCGTCGATTTGTGTTGCAACCTTTTCTTTTCAGACATGTTGAGTCTGAAGTATCCTGTTACTAACCAGATCTGAATCTCAGGCAAATATGATGGTTGGAACATTCCCAACATTGCATTTTGTTCCCGTCTTGCACCGCCATTGTGCTAATCTCCCATGGGCTACCCTTCTCAGCAATTGTTATTCAGGATCATCTCCAAAAGTGTTCCTTCCATGGGTCCCATCCATTTCCTATGATAAGAAAAAATCATCCATTACATTATCTTCAACAAGGTAGTCCACATCATCCATTCCAGTCCGAGTATGTCATTCTTTTGAACTCCTTCAAACGATCGTTTGGGAATTTCCTTAGGCTGGTATAGAGAGTTCCAATGATCTTTGTATCAAAAGTAATTCTTTTGCCACTTAAGGGAATAATTTTACGAGTCACCTCTTCCAAGGTGCCCCGTTATGGGATCATGGTAATTGTTTCCACGCTACTTTGAAACCCTCGTCAATTTGTTTCTTCCGTTCTTCCTGATGCATGTTTTGCCTCCTAGCTCCAGAAATGTTTCTACGTCTCATTCCATGAGTTGATCTTGTGATCATTAAGATGATCCTAAGTTGCTCGAACCTCAAGAAGATCGATTCTTCTAAAATTCTCCCTTTCTTCTCGTTGTCATGCCACTACTTTGCAGGATGTCTCCAATCGTTTTGAGCATTTACAGCCATTATGTTATCCGAGTCATCCCAGGTTTTGAAATAATCTGATGCATTTGCAACTCCTTTCTTCTGTTCCCAATGTTTCTTTGGGCAGATTAACCACACTAATCACCGAGTTGAGGTACTCTGTTGCCTCGGCTTATATGTTGAAGCCATTATTATGACCCTAGGCGTCCTAGAGAACCACCCACTAATCTAGCAATGCTTTTATTCCCGATGTGATGATTACGGCGTCATTCTAGAAAGCATCCCGTGATGCCATTTAGTAGTAGGTATTCTATTCCTGGGTTTTGAACCCGAGATTCACTCCACTCACCTCCTTTTGATAGTCTTTGCTAGTTCCTTTAGGATATTAGTAACCTTTGCGATAGTCCTCGAGGTCTGTGGTATTTATTTCTTCCAACTACCATGAACTACTTATGGCAGAAGTTCCTCGTTGAACCGAAAGATCACAACTAGAGTGCTCTTGGCAAGTTCCCGAGTCTATGTTGTTACTCTGCCAGTCCTTCCTTTTCTGCATGGGTTATCCGGAAGAAACATGTTGAGCTTGTTTCGACATACTAGTCTATGCATCCACAACTCAGAAACTTATATATTCCTTTGAGTTGTCCTTCTTTAGTTGTTTCTTGGCCCTCCTCTATCAATTGATAGTCAGGAATTGTTGTGCATTCGTGTTCATCGATACCTCATATTCTTGTGGTCTGTCAAGCCATTCTATTCCAGAATGACTAGGAGAAACAAACTCCAGTACCTTATCCATTTCTAGGATTGGGTCAAAGTAGTTGTATTCCGCAGATCAAAATGCCAAACCAGCTTTTGTTATGTTCTACCTTCGAGTATTACCCCTTTTATGTCGAGAATATCATTGGAATTGCACAACCTCTTATGAATTCTTGACACAGTGATACTCCTCGCCGTCATCATTCATTCCTCGGTCCTCATGTTGTTGTAACCGGAATGCCGACAAGTGAATTGTGGTGTGTGAAATCAATATTCCGAGCAACTTCGTTGCTTGGTAGTAAATGGACAATATTCTCATTCTTAGCGTGTTGGTTATTAAATCGCCATCCTAAGATTGATCGTGCTACCTAGTCCTTATTTCTAGTGCACTCTTCGATCAATCAGTTAGGATTGTGTCATTCCCTCACTCTTTTGATCCTATCATCTTGCCCTCAAAAGCAAGGTTGTTCTCGAGCTTAATAACATATTGGTGGTTCGTGATGTTCCAAATATCTTTTGGAAGTATTACCAGGTTGTCATCTGACCGCTATGTTGAGTTCGTGATCATGTTGGTTTTCCTCTAAACCACCCTTTCTCCACGGATCTGTGTTGGATACCCCTGAACTAGTTGGATAAGCTAAACAATAAATTGGAGATTTGGAAGATAAAAGATTTATTTGACCCGGTTCATTCAAAGGGTTATCCTTAGGTGTGTGTGTGTGTGTTGAAGAAAGATGATATCCTCATTGATTGATCCTTGTGATCAGTTATTGGATCTCTTGTCTTATCCAAACTTTGATTTGAGTATGGGCTATCATCAAATCAAATCTGAACCAAGGATATTCGTAATGATGTCTTACTCGTGGTTGTTTCCTCGAGAATACACCATTATATCTTTTTGGTCTGACCAATGCTATCACCTTGTTCACATAATTGTGGAATTCCATTTATATGGGAACCTGGATGAATTGTTGTTGAGCCCATCAGCAACATTTTTATCTTCTCCATGACTTTGATGAACATTAAGCTAGTATTGGAAAATTTTGGAAGCATTTCTTCATGCTAGCTCATGAAGCATATGTTTGTATGAAAGAAGTGACTTCCTCTAATTCATGTGCATTTGATGCAAGTTCCCGCTGTGAATTCGAGAAAGTTTGTTTTGCTTCCTCTGGAATCATCCCAAGTCAGTCCTGCACGCATGAAGTATTCTATGGTTTGATAGACTGATCATCTTCATTCCATATGTATTTCCTAGCACACCAAGCCACCGATTTATTTGTTCAAGGAGAAGAAGTTCCTTCCTAAGAGCTAATCCGACTTATATAAGGACTTTGATATCCTCGATGATGGTTCCTCACATGGACTTCAGTAGTGTTTTATATAAGACTACGATGTGGTCATGCTTTTCTAGGATAACATGGTCACATGTGTGTAGCAGAACCGACTCATGTTTTGGAGCTTACTACCATAGTCCATTTCCCGAGAATCTCGCAAGATCATCTAAATCGATTTGTGTTGCAACCTTTTCTTTTCAGACATGTTGAGTCCAAGTATCCTGTTACTAACCAGATCTGAATCTCGTGCAAATATGATGGTTGGAACATTCCCAACATTGCATTTTGTTCCCGTCTTGCACCGCCATTGTGCTAATCTCCCATGGGCTACCCTTCTCAGCAATTGTTATTCAGGATCATCTCCAAAAGTGTTCCTTCCATGGGTCCCATCCATTTCCTATGATAAGAAAAAATCATCCATTACATTATCTTCAACAAGGTAGTCCACATCATCCATTCCAGTCCGAGTATGTCATTCTTTTGAACTCCTTCAAACGATCGTTTGGGAATTTCCTTAGGCTGGTATAGAGAGTTCCAATGATCTTTGTATCAAAAGTAATTCTTTTTGCCACTTAAGGGAATAATTTTACGAGTCACCTCTTCCAAGGTGCCCCGTTATGGGATCATGGTAATTGTTTCCACGCTACTTTGAAACCCTCGTCAATTTGTTTCTTCCGTTCTTCCTGATGCATGTTTTGCCTCCTAGCTCGAAATGTTTCTCGTCTCATTCCATGAGTTGATCTTGTGATCATTAAGATGATCCTAAGTTGCTCGAACCTCAAGAAGATCGATTCTTCTAAAATTCTCCCTTTCTTCTCGTTGTCATGCCACTACTTTGCAGGATGTCTCCAATCTTTTTGAGCATTTACAGCCATTATGTTATCCGAGTCATCCCAGGTTTTGAAATAATCTGATGCATTTGCAACTCCTTTCTTTCTGTTCCCAATGTTTCTTTGGGCCAGATTAACCACACTAATCACCGAGTTGAGGTACTCTGTTGCCTCGGCTTATATGTTGAAGCCATTATTATGACCCTAGGCGTCCTAGAGAACCACCCACTAATCTAGCAATGCTTTTATTCCCAGTGTGATGATTACGGCGTCATTCTAGAAAGCATCCCGTGATGCAATTTAGTATTAGGTATTCTATTCCTGGGTTTTGAACCCGAGATTCACTCCACTCACCTCCTTTTGATAGTCTTTGCTAGTTCCATTAGGATATTAGTAACCTTTGCGATAGTCCTCGAGGTCTGTGGTATTTATTTCTTCCAACTACCATGAACTACTTATGGCGAAGTTCCTCGTTGAACCGAAAGATCACAACTAGAGTGCTCTTGGCAAGTTCGAGTCTATGTTGTTACTCTGCCAGTCCTTCCTTTTACGCATGGGTTATCCGGAAGAAACATGTTGAGCTTGGTTCGACATACTAGTCTATGCATCCACAACTCGAAACTTATATATTCCTTTGAGTTGTCATTCTTTAGTTGTTTTCGGCCCTCCTCTATCAATTGATAGTCAGGAATTGTTGTGCATTCGTGTTCATCGATACCTCATATTCTTGTGAATCTGTCAAGCCATTCTATTCCAGAATGACTAGGATAAACAAACTCCAGTACCTCATCCATATCTAGGGTTGGGTCAAAGTAGTTGTATTCCGCAGATCAAAATGCCAAACCAGCTTTTGTTCTGTTCTACCTTCGAGTATTACCCTTTTATGTCGAGAATATCATTGAATTGCACAACCTCTTATGAATTCTTGACACAGTGATACTCCTCGCCGTCATCATTCATTCCTCGGTCCTCATGTTGTTGTAACCGGAATGCCGACAAGTGAATTGTGGTGTGTGAAATCAATATTCCGAGCAACTCGTTGCTTGGTAGTAAATGGACAATATTCTCATTCTTAGCGTGTTGGTTATTAAATCGCCATCCTAAGATTGATCGTGCTACCTAGTCCTTATTTCTAGTGCACTCTTCGATCAATGAGTTAGGATTGTGTCATTCCCTCACTCTTTTGATCCTATCATCTTGCCCTCAAAAGCAAGGTTGTTCTCGAGCTTAATAACATATTGGTGGTTCGTGATGTTCCAAATATCTTTTCGGAAGTATTACCAGGTTGTCATCTGACCGCTATGTTGAGTTCGTGATCATGTTGGTTTTCCTCTAAACCACCCTTTCTCCACGGATCTGTGTTGGATACCCCTGAACTAGTTGGATAAGATAAACAATAACTTGGAGATTTGGAAGATAAAAGATTTATTTGACCCGGTTCATTCAAAGGGTTATCCTTAGGTGTGTGTGTGTGTGTTGAAGAAAGATGATATCCTCATTGATTGATCCTTGTGATCAGTTATTGGATCTCTTGTCTTATCCAAACTTTGATTTGAGTATGGGCTATCATCAAATCAAATCTGAACCAAGGATATTCGTAATGATGTCTTACTCGTGGTTGTTTCCTCGAGAATACACCATTATATCTTTTTGGTCTGACCAATGCTATCACCTTGTTCACATAATTGTGGAATTCCATTTATATGGGAACCTGGATGAATTGTTGTTGAGCCCATCAGCAACATTTTTATCTTCTCCATGACTTTGATGAACATTAAGCTAGTATTGGAAAATTTTGAAAGCATTTCTTCATGCTAGCTCATGAAGCATATGTTTGTATGAAAGAAGTGACTTCCTCTAATTCACGTGCATTCGATGCAAGTTGCCGCCGTGAATTCGAAAAAGTTTGTTTTGCTTCCTCTGGAATCATACCAAGTCAGTCATGCACGTGCGAAGTATTCTATGGTTTGATAGACTGATCATCTTCATTCCATATGAATTTCCTAGCACACCAAGCCACTGATTGATTTGTTCAAGGAGAAGAAGTTCCTTCCTAAGAGCTAATCCGACTTATATAAGGACTTTGATATCCTCGATGATGGTTCCTCACATGGACTTCAGTAGTGTTTTATATAAGACTACGATGTGGTCATGCTTTTCTAGGACAACATGGTCACATGTGTGTAGCAGAACCGACTCATGTTTTGGAGCTTACTACCATAGTCCATTTACCGAGAATCTCGCAACATCATCTCGTCGATTTGTGTTGCAACCTTTTCTTTTCAGACATGTTGAGTCTGAAGTATCCTGTTACTAACCAGATCTGAATCTCAGGCAAATATGATGGTTGGAACATTCCCAACATTGCATTTTGTTCCGTCTTTTGCCCGCCATTGTGCTAATCTCCCATGGGCTACCCTTCTCAGCAATTGTTATTCAGGATCATCTCCAAAAGTGTTCCTTCCATGGGTCCCATCCATTTCCTATGATAAGAAAAAATCATCCATTACATTATCTTCAACAAGGTAGTCCACATCATCCATTCCAGTCCGAGTATGTCATTCTTTTGAACTCCTTCAAACGATCGTTTGGGAATTTCCTTAGGCTGGTATAGAGAGTTCCAATGATCTTTGTATCAAAAGTAATTCTTTTTGCCACTTAAGGGAATAATTTTACGAGTCACCTCTTCCAAGGTGCCCCGTTATGGGATCATGGTAATTGTTTCCACGCTACTTTGAAACCCTCGTCAATTTGTTTCTTCCGTTCTTCCTGATGCATGTTTTGCCTCCCAGCTCCAGAAATGTTTCTACGTCTCATTCCATGAGTTGATCTTGTGATCATTAAGATGATCCTAAGTTGCTCGAACCTCAAGAAGATCGATTCCTCTAAAATTCTCCCTTTCTTCTCGTTGTCATGCCACTACTTTGCAGGATGTCTCCAATCTTTTTGAGCATTTACAGCCATTATGTTATCCGAGTCATCCCAGGTTTTGAAATAATCTGATGCATTTGCAACTCCTTTCTTTCTGTTCCCAATGTTTCTTTAGGCGGATTAACCACACTAATCACCGAGTTGAGGTACTCTGTTGCCTCGGCTTATATGTTGAAGCCATTATTATGACCCTAGGCGTCCTAGAGAACCACCCACTAATCTAGCAATGCTTTTATTCCCAGTGTGATGATTCTGGCCGTCATTCTAGAAAGCATCCCGTGATGCCATTTAGTAGTAGGTATTCTATTCCTGGGTTTTGAACCCGAGATTCACTCCACTCACCTCCTTTTGATAGTCTTTGCTAGTTCCTTTAGGATATTAGTAACCTTTGCGATAGTCCTCGAGGTATGTGGTATTTATTTCTTCCAACTACCATGAACTACTTATGGCAGAAGTTCCTCGTTGAAACGAAAGATCACAACTAGAGTGCTCTTGGCAAGTTCGAGTCTATGTTGTTACTCCGCGATCCTTCCTTTTCTGCATGGGTTATCCAGAAGAAACATGTTGAGCTTGGTTCGACATACTAGTCTATGCATCCACAACTCAGAAACTTATATATTCCTTTGAGTTGTCCTTCTTTAGTTGTTTTCTGGCCCTCCTCTATCAATTGATAGTCAGGAATTGTTGTGCATTCGTGTTCATCGATACCTCATATTCTTGTGGTCTGTCAAGCCATTCTATTCCAGAATGACTAGGAGAAACAAACTCCAGTACCTTATCCATTTCTAGGATTGGGTCAAAGTAGTTGTATTCCGCAGATCAAAATGCCAAGCCAGCTTTTGTTCTGTTCTACCTTCGAGTATTACCCCTTTTATGTCAAGAATATCATTGGAATTGCACAACCTCTTATGAATTCTTGACGCAGTGATACTCCTCGCCGTCATCATTCATTCCTCGGTCCTCATGTTGTTGTAACCGGAATGCCGACAAGTGAATTGTGGTGTGTGAAATCAATATTCCGAGCAACTCGTTGCTTGGTAGTAAATGGACAATATTCTCATTCTTAGCGTGTTGGTTATTAAATCGTCATCCTAAGATTGATCGTGCTACCTATTGCTTATTTCTAGTGCACTCTTCGATCAATGAGTTAGGATTGTGTCATTCCCTCACTCTTTTGATCCTATCATCTTGCCCTGAAAAGCAAGGTTGTTCTCGAGCTTAATAACATATTGGTGGTTCGTGATGTTCCAAATATCTTTTCGGAAGTATTACCAGGTTGTCATCGGCCGCTATGTTGAGTTCGTGATCATGTTGGTTTTCCTCTAAACCACCCTTTCTCCACGGATCTGTGTTGGATACCCCTGAACTAGTTGGATAAGCTAAACAATAACTTGGAGAGTTGGAAGATAAAAGATTTATTTGACCCAGTTCATTCAAAGGGATATCCTTAGGTGTGTGTGTGTGTTGAAGAAAGATGATATCCTCATTGATTGATCCTTGTGATTAGTTATTGGATCTACTGTCTTATCCAAACTTTGATTTGAGTATGGGCTATCATCAAATCAAATCTGAACCAACGATATTCGTAATGATGTCTTACTCGTGGTTGTTTCCTCGAGAATACACCATTATATCTTTTTGGTCGACCAATGCTATCACCTTGTTCACATAATTGTGGAATTCCATTTATATGGGAACACGGATGAATTGTTGTTGAGCCCATCACAACATTTTTATCTTCTCCATGACTTTGATGAACATTAAGCTAGTATTGGAAAATTTTGAAAGCATTTCTTCATGCTAGCTCATGAAGCATATGTTTGTATGAAAGAAGTGACTTCCTCTAATTCATGTGCATTTGATGCAAGTTCCCGCTGTGAATTCGAGAAAGTTTGTTTTGCTTCCTCTGGAATCATCCCAAGTCAGTCCTGCTGCGTGTGAAGTATTCTATGGTTTGATAGGTGATCATCTTCATTCCATATGTATTTCCTAGCACACCAAGCCACTGATTTATTTGTTCAAGGAGAAGAAGTTCCTTCCTAAGAGCTAATCCGACTTATATAAGGACTTTGATATCCTCGATGATGGTTCCTCACATGGACTTCAGTAGTGTTTTATATAAGACTACGATGTGGTCATGCTTTTCTAGGACAACATGGTCACATGTGTGTAGCAGAACCGACTCATGTTTTGGAGCTTACTACCATAGTCCATTTCCCAAGAATCTCGCAAGATCATCTCGTCGATTTGTGTTGCAACCTTTTCTTTTCAGATATGTTGAGTCTGAAGTATCCTGTTACTAACCAGATCTGAATCTCAGGCAAATATGATGGTTGGAACATTACCAACATTGCATTTTGTTCCCGTCTTGCACCGCCATTGTGCTAATCTCCCATGGGCTACCCTTCTCAGCAATTGTTATTCAGGATCATCTCCAAAAGTGTTACTTCCATGGGTCCCATCCATTTCCTATGATAAGAAAAAATCATCCATTGCATTATCTTCAACAAGGTAGTCCACATCATCCATTCCAGTCCGAGTATGTCATTCTTTTGAACTCCTTCAAACGATCGTTTGGGAATTTCCTTAGGCTGGTATAGAGAGTTCCAATGATCTTTGTATCAAAAGTAATTCTTTTTGCCACTTAAGGGAATAATTTTACGAGTCACCTCTTCCAAGGTGCCCCGTTATGGGATCATGGTAATTGTTTCCACGCTACTTTGGAACCCTCGTCAATTTGTTTCTTCCGTTCCTCCTGATGCATGTTTTGCCTCCCAGCTCCAGAAATGTTTTTACGTCTCATTCCGTGAGTTGATCTTGTGATCATTAAGATGATCCTAAGTTGCTCGAACCTCAAGAAGATCGATTCTTCTAAAATTCTCCCTTTCTTCTCGTTGTCATGTTGGATGTAGTTCTCAACGCAAGACATCGAGATTAAGGTGATGCAATGAATCAACATCCCCGAAAAGGGAAATTGGATCATGAAGATCGTGTTGGCTTTGTGTCCCCTCTGTCTTCTTACATCACGTCTTGAATCTCGGGACGAGATTCTTGTTTAGTGGAAGTGAGTTATCACAACCCTAGTTTAGCCTTTGCTTGTCCTTGCATGATCATCATGTCTAAATTCTGAAAATTGAATGGAGGGAATTTTCAAGCCTCAGAAACCGTTTAAAAATGGTCAACGTTAAAATCTTCTCAAATAAATTCAAAAAAATGTTCCTGTTATTCTGTGAAAATATTGGAAAGAGGTAAAATTCAAACCAGTATTTTTGGAATCTCAGAAATATTTATTTTTGGAGTTTGAGTTAATCCAATAATTATTTGCATTGGACCTATATTTATTATATACTAAATATCTGTCCAATAATTGTGAAAGTTGGTATGTGGCTCTGGACTAGTTCCCTAAGTCCACATATTGTATTTCAGATGTTTATAAAGTGATTTGGTAGTTAAACCAAATCAAACAAACTGAATAAATAAAAGACATAAAGTAGAGAGAGAGAGAGAGAGAGAGAGAGAAAACCTACCTGGGCCAGCTTACTGCACCTGTTGCAGCCCACCCAGCAGCCCAGCCCACCAGCGGCTCCCTATCGCCTTCCTCCGCACGCTAGTAGGCGAGGGCACGTGGTCGCCGCGCCGGCCACCTCCTGCTTGCCGCTTGCTCCTGGACGTCGCTAGGTGCGCCACCCAAAGCCCTCTCGTTCACCCCCCCCCCCTCTCTGTTTGTCCCCTCTCTCTCCCTCCCCTCGCCATGGCCGCAACTGCCAAGCGCTCGCCGCCGTGAAACTCGCAGCCACCGGCCCTCCCTTGCTTCCCTGATTGGTCCACGAGCTCCGCGACATCGTCCTCGACCCCCTCACCGAGCCATGCCCCGCCGGAAGTCATGCAGCATCACCCCTGATCTCGTCTTCAACCTTCGGCCGCTGGCAACCCCACAGTGGATTCGCGAGCTCTAGACCCTCCCCGGCCTTGCCGTTGCCTCTGCTAGATTCGGAGTGAGCCCCTGCCCCTTTCCCCTCTCTCCCTGTGCTCGTTCGCGTCTTCTAACCACTGTGGCCATCGGAGCCGATAGCTCCTCGCCGCCGGTCATGTCGCCACCGCGGCTACGGCCCGTGCAAGCTCGCATCTAAGCTCACCACTGAACTGACCGCACTCCCCTGAGCATAACGCACACACCCATTCATCTCCCTGTGCTCTGTAGCTCTGTCTCGCTCAACACCCGAACGCCGGACGCCGCTATGAGCTCGACTCCGCCGAGCTCGCTCCACCCAAGCCCCTCCCGTTTGCCCTACCAAATGCGCGCGAGCCCCAGCTACGGGTAGGACCAAACCACGGTCGATTTGGTCGATCGTGGGCAAAACCCAAGCCAACCCAGTGTGCCTCCGCCGGCGTAACTCCGGCGATGGTGACATGGCAGATTAGTTTAGGGCTAATGACGTAGTTAGTTAACACCTAGTGACACTGACGGCTGGGCCCCACTGCCTAATTAACCCTGGTTTTGTTTTGTTTAGATTAAACTAACACCGCAGGGCCCACAGGTTAGTTTGACCTCGCCATGTCACCTATTGACTGACCCCACATGTCAGCGTTGAATTCTTGGCGTGGTACATTGACTGACCCCACAGCCGGTGACCCAAAGCGACCTTTGTGTGACTAACCAGTGGACCCCACTGGTCAGGTTTGACCTGGTCAGCTGCAATTGACTTGCTAACATCATAGTGATGCAATGCTGATGCAGTAAAGCATTTTCTGGATTTAAGTTTATTCAGGAAATTAAATTCCAGAAAATAGTGCTAACTTCTAAAAATCATAGAAATTCAACTGTAGCTCAGAATGAAATAGTTATGTATGAAAAATTATCAGAAAAGTCTAATCTATCCATTGGTACTGGTTTCATGCATGATAAATCAACTTAACCATGCTGTATAGATCAAAACATGTAAATGCACTTTGGAATTTCATAGTTTGAATTTGAATTTGAACCTTTGGTTCAAATCAACTCAAACTCTTCTGTTGCTAGCTGCATTAGCTCAAATCACAGCATATTGCCATGTCAGATTCATGCATCATATTGTTGCATTGCATTGATGGTGTTTCCTCTCTGTTGCCGGTATTGTTCCCCCTTGGTAGATGTTGTTCCGACGTTGTGATCGTTGACACTGATGAAGACTCAATGCTATCTTCAGAAGTGCCAGGCAAGCAAAACCCCCCTTGTTCATTCCGATACAATCCCACTCTCTCGCTTCTGCTCTCTTTTACTGCATTAGGACAACAACGATTCAACTGTTACATGCTGCGGTAGTCGAACCCCTTTCCTTTGCATGACCTGTCATTGCCACAGTAAATAGATGAAACCCACTAGCATGAGTAGGCATTGTTTCGGCCCTGATGTGCCTACTCATTCATGCTTGTTTGTCATGCTTGCTACTGCTTAGAGTTGAGTCAAGTCTGATTCATCGAGAATGAATTGGAATGCTGATGAACATGTCCTACTCTGCGTGAGCTAAGTGTGTGAACACGATTTGGTAAAGGTAGTGGTGAGAGGCCATGTAGGAGTACATGGTGGGTTGTCTCATTGAAACCATCCTCAGGAATTGAGTTCTGTGTTTGTGATCCATGAACAGCTACTACCACACATTGGGATCCTTAATTGACTCTCTCGGATTCTTAACCACCCTTGTCCTCTGTCCAGGAGTTGCAAGTAGTTTCTGGTGTTTGTAGTATGCTGGAGGCCATGCGCAGCGCTGACCCGAGGGGTGGGCTGTGATGCGGTAGGCATGTGGCACGGTGTACCGGGTGCCCGTTTGGTGTCTTGGGAACGTATGTGGAAACTTCGGCCAGACTCTAAAATGCACAAGATAAGCGTGAGTGCTATGGATGGCGTTCTCGTAGGGAGATGGGAGCGAACCCATAGTGGTGTTTTGATATGGTGAATATGTGGACTCGTGTGCGCCACCTCAAAAGAGTTAGTTGCAGTCGTAGTTCAAGATAGCCACTGAGTCAAAGCTGGCTTGCTGCAGTTAAACTCCACCACCCCCTTTGTTGATACCATTGCATATGTAGTTAGTTCTGATGTAAGTCTTGCTGGGTACATTTGTACTCACGTTTGCTTATTTTATGTTTTGCAGAGAGACGTCAGTCTCGCTAGTAGTTCCGTGTGGACTTCGATGTTTAGCTTGATACCTCAGCTACGATCTTGTGCCCTCGGCAGGATCTAGTAGATAGTCAGGCTTCTCGGACTTTTTCATTTGTAGATGTCTGTACTCAGACATGTTAAGCTTCTGCATGTGCTTTGACTTGTATGCTCTGAATGTTGGGTCATGAGACCCATGTTTGTAATATCTCGCTCCTCGGAGCCTAATGAATAAATACTTTGAGTCGTAGAGTTTTGTTGTGATGCCATGTTGTATTTACACATATCGAGCATGTTGTGTGTATGATTGAAATGCTTGGTATGTGTGGGATCCAGCAACCTAGTTGTTTATCCTTCGTAGCCTCTCTCATGGGGAAATGTAGTCTTTTGCTTCCATGAGCCATAGTAGTCCGCTACATCCCGGTTCACCAAAGTCCTGCTAGCCCAGCACTACTGCTCTGGAACACTTATCTGGCCGGCATGTGATTCACTTCGTTCCTATGTCTGTCCCTTCAGGGAAATGTCACGCGGTGACATCCGGAGTCCTGCCTAGCCTGCTACAGCCCGGTTCACCGGAGTCCTGTTAGCCCAGTACCACAGCCCCGATTCGCATGCTGCTGACTGACATGCTCGATGTTGATTCATGTATGCCTGTCCCCGTAAGTTACTGCCACCTTGGGCTCACGACTAGTCATGTCGGCCCGGGTTCTCTGTCATATGGATGCTTGCGACACTAACATATACATGAGCCAAAAGGCGCAAACGGTCCCGGGCCATGGTAAGGCGACATCCGTGGGGATACCGTGCATGAGGCCACAAAGTGATATGAGGTGTTACCGGCTAGATCGATGTGACTTCGAATCGGGGTCCTGACAGGGGGGTCCCGACCCCCCTCTCCCCTGGCTCGGCCTCGCGCTAACACGGCAGTGCGCTGGTTTGACAGGCGCAGTGCGGTTATTCTTTTCCCCCCCCCCCCACACACACACACACCCCTAAGATAGATAATGGGGGCAAGTCCATACAAGGAAGATGTGTGAGTAAAACTATGCCCCTCGGTGCGTTGGGGTGCGGGGGCAAGTCATGTTACGGACTCGCCTCTGCATGCGACGCAGCGGCACGCCGCGTCGTCACCTGCAATGGCTCGTTCCTGGCCCGGCCTCGCCGGGATGGGAGAGGGGGTTTCCTGACCCCCCCCCCCCTCTCCTCCCCCCGGCTCGGCCTCGCGCTAACGCGGCAATACGCTCGTTTGACAGGCGCAGTGCGGTTATTGTATCCCCCCCCCACACGCTCCCACACACCCCTAAGATAGATATGGGGGCAAGTCCATACAAGGAATATGTGTGAGTACAACTGTGCCCCTCGATGCGCTCGTTTGATAGGCACAGTGTGGTTATTCTGTCCCCCCTCCTCCCACACGCACCCACACACACCCCTAATGTAGATAATGGTGGCAAGTCCATACAAGGAACATGTGTCAGTACAATTATGCCCCTCGGTGCGGTGTGGTGCGGGGGAAAGTCATGTTATGAACTCGCCTCCGCATGCGACGCCGCATCGTCGCCTGCTACAGATCGTTCCTGGCTCGACCTCGCCGGCATGGGGGAGGGGGGTCCCGACCCCACTCTCCCCGTCTCGGCCTCGCGCTAACGCGGGAGTGTGCTTGTTTGACAGGCGCAGTGCGGTTATTCGGTCCCCCCCCCCACACACGCACACACACACCCCTAAGATAGATAATGGGGGCAAGTCCATACAAGGAAGATGTATCAGTACAACTGTGCCCCTCGGTGCACTGGTTTGACAGGCGCAGTGCGGTTATTCTGTCCCCCCCCCCCACACGCACCCACACACCGCTAAGATAGATAATGGGAGCAAGTCCGTACAAGTAAGATGTGTCAGTAAAACTATACAATCGGTACGGTGCGGTGCGGGGGCAGGTCGTGTTACGGACTCGCCTCTGCATTCGACGCTGCGGCACGCCGTGTCGTCGCCTAACACGGCAGTGCGCTCGTCTGACAGGCGCAATGCAGTTATTCTGTCCCCTCCCCCACACACACGCACCCACACACCCCTAAGATAGATAATGGGGGCAAGTCCATACAAGGAAGATGTGTCAGTACAACTATGCCCCTCGGTGTGGTGCGTGCAGGGGCAAGTCATGTTACGGAATCGCTTCGCATGCGACGCCGCGGCACACCGCGCCGTCGCCTGCTACGGCTTGTTCCTGGCTTGGCCTCACCAGAATGGGGGAGGGGGGTCCCGACCCCCTCCCACCCCCTGGCTCGGCCTCACGCTAACGCGGCAGTGCACTCATTTGACAGGCGTAGTGCGGTTATTCTGTCCCCCCCCCCCCCACACACACACAGACTAACACACCCCTAAGATAGATAATGGGAGCAAGTCCATACAAGGAAGATGTGTCAATACAACTATGCCCCTCGGTGCGCTCATTTGGGAGGCACAGTGCGGTTATTCTGTTTCCCTCCCCCCCCCCCCCACACGCACCCACACACCCCTAAGATAGATAATGGGGGCAAGTCCATACAAGGAAGATGTGTCAGTACAACTATGCCCCTCGGTGCGGTGCGGTGCGGTGCGGGGGCAAGTCATGTTACGGACTCGCCTCCGCATGCGACGCCGCGGCACGCCGCATCGTCGCCTGCTACGGCTCGTTCCTGGCTCGGCCTCGCCGGGATGGGGGAGGGGGTCCCGAACCCCCTCCTCCCCGGCTCGGCCTCGCGCTAACGCGGCAGTGCGCTTATTTGACAGATGCAATGCGGTTACTATGTTCCCCGCCCACACACACCACACACCCCTAAGATAGATAATGGGGGCAATTCCATACAAGGAAGATGTGTCAGTACAAGTATGCCCCTCGGTGCGCTCGTTTGATAGGCGCAGTGCGGTTATTATGTCCCCCCCCCCACACGCACACACACGCACCCACACACCCCTAAGATAGATAATGGGGCAAGTTCATACAAGGAAGATGTGTCAGTACAACTATGTCCCTCGGTGCGGTGCGGTGCGGGGGCGAGTCATGTTACGGACTCGCCTCCGAATGCGATGCCGCAGCACGCCGCGTCGTCGCCTGCTACGGCTCATTCCTGGCTCGGCCTCGCCGGGATGGGGAGGGGGGTCCCGACCCCCCTTCCCCCGACTCGGCCTCGCGCTAACGCGGCAGTGCGCTCGTTTGACAGGCGCAGTGCGGTTATTCTGTTCCCCCCCACACGCACCCACACACCCCTAAGATAGATAATGGGGGCAAGTCCATACAAGGAAGATGTGTCAGTACAACTATGCCCCTCGGTAAGGTGCGGTGCGGGGGCAAGTCATGTTACGGACTCGCCTCCGCATGTGACGCCGCGGCACACCGCATCGTCGCCTGCTACGGCTCGTTCTTGGCTCGGCCTCGCCGGGACGGGGGAGGGGGTCCCGAACCCCCTCCTCCCCGGCTCGGCCTCGCCGGGAATGGGGAGGGGTGTCCCGAACCCCCTCCTCCCCAGCTCGGCCTCGCGCTAACGCGGCAGTGCACTTGTTTGACAGACGCAATGCGGTTACTATGTTCCCCGCCCACACACACCACACACCCCTAAGATAGATAATGGGGGCAATTCCATACAAGGAAGATGTGTCAGTACAAGTATGCCCACAGGTGCGCTCGTTTGATAGGCGATCACGGTTATTATGTCCCCCCACACGCACACATGCACCCACACACCCCTAAGATAGATAATGGGGCAAGACCATACAACGAAGATGTGTCAGTACAACTATGTCCCTCGGTGCGGTGTGGTGCGGGGGCAAGTCATGTTACGGACTAGCCTCCGAATGCGATGCCGCAGCACGCCGCGTCGTCGCCTGCTACGGCTCATTCCTGGATCGGCCTCGCCGGGATGGGGGAGGGGGGGTCCCGACCCACCCTCCCCCCGGCTCGGCCTCACGCTAACGCGGCAGTGCGCTCGTTTGACAGGCGAAGTGCGGTTATTCTGTTTCCCCCCACACACACCGACACACCCCTAAGATAGATAATGGGGGCAAGTCCATATTAGGAAGATGTGTCAGTACAACTATGCCCCTCGGTGCGGTGCGGGGGCAAGTCATGTTACGGACTCGCCTACGCATGCGACGCCATGGCATGCCGCGTCGTCGCCTCCTACGGCTTGTTCCTGGCTCGCCCTCGCCCAGATGGGCCTCCCCTGGCTCGCCCTCGCGCAAACGTGGCAGTGCGCTCGTTTGACACGCCCAGTGTGGTTATTCTGTCCCCCCCCCCCACACACACACACGCACCCACACACCCCATAAGATAGATAATGGGGGCAAGTCCATACAAGAAAGATGTGTCAGTACAACTATGCCCCTCGGTGTGCTCGTTTGACAGGCGCAGTGCGGTTATCCTGTTCCACCCCCCCCCCCCCACATGCACCCAAACACCCCTAAGATAGATAATGGGGGCAAGACCATAGAAGGAAGATGTGTTAGTACAACTATGCCCCTCGGTGCAGTATGGTGCGGGGGCAAGTCATTTTACGGACTCGCCTTCACATGCGACGTCGCGGCACGCCGCGTTGTCGCCTGCTATGGCTCGTTCCTAGCTTGGCCTCGCCGGGATGGGGGAGGGGGGTCCCGACCCCTCTCCCCTCGCCGGCTCGACCTCGCGCTAACGCGGCAGTGCGCTCGTTTGACAGGCGCAGTGCGGTTATTCTATTCCCCCCCCCCACACGCACCCACACACCCCTAAGATAGATAATGGGGGCAAGTCAATACAAGGAAGATGTGTCGGTACAACAATGCCCCTCGGGGCGGTGCGGTGCGGGGACAAGTCATATTACGGACTCGCCTCCGCATGCAACACCGCGGCACGCCACGTCGTCGCCTGCTACGGCTCGTTCCTGGCTCGGCCTCGCTGGGATGGGGGAGGGGGGGTCCCGACCCGCCTCCCCCCCCGGCTTGGCCTTGCGCTAATGCGGCAGTGCGCTCGTTTGACAGGCGCAGTGCGGTTATTCTGTCCCCCCCCCCCCACACACACAAGCACCACGCCACGCACCCACGCACCCCTAAAAAAGATCGATGTTCTTCAGTCCATACAAAAGAATCTATCAGTACAAATATGCCACTCGGTGCGGTCCCTATATATCTCACCCAGATATTCATTAAAAAATCCACAAAAATTCCGAGAAAGAATGATAACAAAGGGAAAGCGAGGGAAACACACTATAAAAAATATGTCAGTTCAAGTAGAGGACAACATTTAGTACTTCAAAAAATGATTATATTAGGAAAAAAATTCATAATAACTAGAAAGAAAAAAATGCTAAGAATCAAAAATATTATAGATTACACTTACGCAAATTTCACAAGAACTAGAACATAAAGTATCATACCAAGTTACTGGTGGAGTCAAGTACTAGATTCAAACAAACAAAAAAGAAAAAATTGACCGCCCAAGGACAGGCACAGGCCCTGACGCTGCTAGATACTTGAACTCGAGCCCATGGGTGAATCCCTAGTAATGCGCACAAGCAAGGCCAACCGACTAGGGCCCATAGGTCAAGAGAGAGAGCGAGCGTCATGTATAAGCGCTCAGGTAAGTATTCAGAGGTGTTCGACCAGTCAGCCTCGGCTGCGCTTATAAACAGGTGTAGAGCCCCCTCGACTAGCGAGGTGGGACTAAATGTATAGCGCACGCGCACGCCGCACTGCACAGCCGCGCGGATGAGCTATCTGGGCCGAAAACAATGACTCAGGCGGATTGCCCAACACATTGGTTCGCCCCATTACAAAATTCCAGCCGATCACGCACGACTAAATAAAAGAATGCAGATAATTTAAAAAAAACCTCACAAGAAATCAGTTCAAAACAAATAATGTAAAAAGTTCAAACACATGCTAATTGTAAGAACTAAACAATATATATATGTATATATATATATATATATTGGAAAATTAAGCGTAGAAGATTGTAATAACAATTTCAGAAACAAGTTTATAAAAAGTTCAACTACTACAATTCATAAGGTTCAAGTAAAATTAGTATTGTGCAGCAAAGATTAAATTCTTTTTATTTTAAAAAATACTAGAACTATCATTATTCAAATGGAAAAAAGGAAAATTGTGCTCTAAAATTCATGTAAAAAAGTAAGAAAAAATGCTATACAACAAACTAATTTGATTGTTCATTGACAACCTAAATAGTTCAGTACTATCATTAACAACATGTAACTTAAGCAAACTCAAAACCCAAAAGGGGTCTTACAAACATCATCAGTGTATAGTGATACGTCTGCAATGTATCTATAATTTTTTATTGTTCCATGCTATATTATATTCTGTTTTGGACATTATTGGGCTTTATTATACTCTTTTATATTATTTTTGGGACTAACCTATTAAACGGAGGCCCAACCTAGAATTGCTGTTTCTTGCCTATTTCAGAGTTTTGTAGAAAAAGAATATCAAACGGAGTCCAAACAGAATGAAACCTTCGGGAACGTGATTTTCGAAACGAACGTGATCCAGAGGACTTGGACCCTACGTCAAGACATCAACCAGGAAGGCACGAGGTAGGGGGGCGTGCCTACCCCCCCCCCCCCCAGGCGCGCCCTCCACCCTCGTGGGACCCATGTTGCTCCACCGACGTACTTCTTCCTCCTATATATACCTACGTACCCTCAAACTACAAGAAACGGAGCCAAAAACCTAATTCCACCGCCGCAACCTTCTGTACCCGTGAGATCCCTTCTTGGGGACTTTTCTGGAGCTCCGCCGGAGGGGGCATCGATCACGGAGGGCTTCTACATCAACACCATAGCCTCTCCGATGATGTGTGAGTAGTTTACCTCAGACCTTCGGGTCCATAGTTATCAGCTCGATGGCTTCTTCTCTCTTTTGGGATCTCAATACAATGTTCTCCCCTCTCTTGTGGAGATCTATTCGATGTAATCTTCTTTTGCGGTGTGTTTGTTGAGACCGATGAATTGTGGGTTTATGATCAAGTTTATCTATGAACAATATTTGAATCTTCTCTGAATTCTTTTATGTATGATTGGTTATCTTTGCAAGTCTCTTCGGATTTTCAGTTTGGTTTGGCCTAGTAGATTGAACTTTCTTGCAATGGGAGAAGTGCTTAGCTTTGGGTTCAATCTTGTGGTTTCCTTTCCCAGTGACAGTAGGGGCAGCAAGGAACGTATTGTATTGTTGCCATCGAGGATAACAAGATGGGGTTTATATCATATTGCATGAGTTTATCCCTCTACATCATGTCATCTTACTTAAAGCGTTACTCTATTCTTTTGAACTTAATACTCTAGATGCATGCTGGATAGTGGTCGATGTGTGGAGTAATAATAGTAGATGCAGGCAGGAGTTGGTCTACTTGTCTTGGATGTGATGCCTATATACATGATCATACCTAGATATTCTCATAATTATGCTCAATTCTGTCAATTGCTCAACAGTAATTTGTTTACCCACCATAATACTTATGCTCTCGAGAGAAACCACTAGTGAAACCTATGGCCCCCGGGTTTATTTTCCATCATATTAATCTTCCAACACTTAGCTATTTCTGGCACCGTTTTAATTTTGCCTTTTATTTTACTTTGCATCTTTATCATAAAAAGACCAAAAATATTATCTTATCATATCTATCAGATCTCACTTTCATAAGTGACCGTGAAGGGATTGACAACCCCTGTATTGCGTTGGTTGCGAGGATTTTATTTGTTTGTGTAGGTGCGAGGGACTCGTGCGTGGCCTCCTACTGGATTGATACCTTGGTTCTCAAAAACTGAGGGAAATACTTACGCTGCTTTACTGCATCACCCTTTCCTCTTCAAGGGAAAACCAACGCAGTGCTCAAGAGGTATCAAGAAGGATTTTTGGTGCCGTTGCCGAGGAGGCTTACGCAAAGTCAAGTCAAGATTTGGACTCCCGACAACTAGCCATTTCTGGCGCCGTTGCCGGGGAGTCTAGGCAAAAGTCAACATACCAAGTACCCATCACAAACCCTTATCTCCCGCATTACATTATTTGCCATTTGCCTCTCGTTTTCCTCTCCCCCACTTCACCTTTGCCGTTTTATTCGCCCTCTCTTTTCCCTTCGCCTCTTTTTCGCTTGCTTGTCGTTATGGCTAGTCCCCTATCTACTCCTTTGTCCCCTGAGTTTGAGGTTCTTCACTTCAAGCAAAGACAAGGAGAAAACTTAAAAGACGCTTGGTTTAGGATGATGGAATCTTATCGTAACTGTAACTTAGGGGTGAATTTTAGAATCTTGCTTCGTAATCTCTATGTTGGATTAAATATGTCTCATAGACAACTTTTGGATTGCGTTGCTAAAAGAAATTTTATAGAAATTGATCCTAGTATTGCACATGAAATTATAGAGGGGATAGTGGGAACACTACCTCAACAAAAGGGGCCACATCATATCCAGGAAGAGACACAAGTCTTTGAAAAGATTTGCAAAGTAACGAAATTTTTACAAAGGTCTCTTGAACCTCTTAAGGGTGTAAGCGTAAATCTTAACCGCATGAATATGTTGATCACTCATTGCAATAAACGATTGGATTCTTTGGATCTAAAAATTTCTGAATATGAAGGGAAACATAAAGAACCTCCCGGATTCGAGCATAACTCCGCAAAAAGATTGCATGCCAAAGATGATAATTCCTGGATCTATCCTTGACATTATGCCTAGCTAGGGCGTTAAACGATAGCGCTTGCTGGGAGGCAACCCAATTTTTTTATTTTGCTTCTGTTTAGGAATAAATCTTTCATCTAGCCTCTGGTTAGATGTGTTTTTATGTTTTAATTAGTGTTTGTGCCAAGTTTAACCTATAGGATCTTCTAGGATGATAGTTGTTTGATCTTGCTGGAAATTCCAGAAACTTTCTGTTCACGAAAATAATTGTTAAAAATCACCAGAACGTGATAAAATATTGATTCCAATTTCTGCTGATCAATAAACAAATTGTCTAGGTCGTCCTATTTTGTCTGAAATTTTGGAGTTATAGAAGTTTGCGTTAGTTATAGATTACTACATACTGTTCTGTTTTTGACAGATTCAGTTTTTCGTGTGTTGTTTGCTTATTTTGATGAATCTATGGCTAGTAAAATAGTTTATAAACCATAGAGAAGTTGGAATACAGTAGGTTTAACACAAATATAAATGAAGAATGATTTCATTACAGTACCTTGAATTTGTGTTTTGTTTTCTTTCGCTAACGGAGCTCACGGGATTTCCTGTTAAGTTTTGTGTTGTGAAGTTTTCATGTTTTGGGTAAAAGATTTGATGGATTATGGAACAAGGATTGGCAAGAGCCTAAGCTTGGGGATGCCCATGGCACCCCAAGTGTAACACCCACGATGTGGCTATATCTCCCACGTGTCGAAGCACGACTTAGAGGCATAACCGCATGGTGGTTTTGTCGCAAGAAGGGTCATCTTCACACAATCCCATGTAATGAACAAGAATGGGATAAAGAGTTGGCTTACAATCGCCACTTCACACAAAGAAAATATAATTCATACATCATTCAGAGTACACACATAGTCCGACTACGGACAAAGCCAAAAGAAAAGAAGATAACTCAACTGCTAGATCCCCGATCGTCCCAACTGGGCTCCACTACTGATCGACATGAAACGAAACATAGCAATGACCAAGATCTTCGTTGAGATCCCATCTGAGCTCGGTTGCATCATCTGCACTGGTATCATCGGCACCTGCAACTGTTGTGATAATATCTAGTGAGTCACGAGGACTCAGTGTCACGACCGATTTTTCAATAAAAATATTTATTGAGCAACCGACCTATGAAGTCCAATATGAATAAAATCCTCCATACCGGTAGACAAAACTTTGATACAATAAGCCAGTAGCATTACCATGTTACGGGGGCGGGCTGAACATGCCCAATCAATTATTACATACACACCAATAATTATACATGATGGCGGATATGACACAATGGTGTGGAGTGGAAATACTATTGACTCGAGATATGAGTGGTTGGTGGAATAACACAGTGGGATGGTTAATGAGTCTACCGCACTGGTGGCTCATCGAGCATCGAGGTGAGGCTCGATGAATTTATTTGGGTAGCGGAAGCGGATATATCACAATGACTAATCCAGGGGTCGCACGAGACTGACTGGGTTTCCTCTAGGCGTCGGACTCGCTATCGAACTCTTCATCCATGAGATCGCCGTCGTCAGCATCTGGCCAAATCAACAAGCCAGGTGAGTACTTTGAATGTACTCGCAAGACAGTTCGGACAAAAGATATAACAAATGAATGCATGAATGAGTTATGATTAATTTTTAGCAATGCTCAATTTAATCAGTACAGCAAAGTAAATAAGAAGGGAATCGGTGGTAGTCCGCTCGAAAACCCAAAGAAGACAAAACTCAAAACCGATCGGGTGTCTGAAGCAACGCCATGAAGGGTGAACAAATAAGTAAAACATGCCGCAGTCGGGCGTCTGAGCGACACCTCATAAAGGGCTTATATTGAAAAAAAATACATGCATGCCGCAGTCGGACGTCGGAGCGACATCACATAAAGGGCTTATAAAGGAAGTAAATAATAACAATGCCACAGTCGGACGTCTGACCGACATCGCAGAAAGGGCTTACAACAAAAGTAAATGATAACAATGCCGCAGTCGGACGTCTGAGCGACATCGCAGAAAGGGCTTATAACAAAAGTAAATAATAACAATGCCGCAGTTGGACGTCTGAGCGACATCACAGAAAGGGCTTATAATTCATCATTCACAACTTGACAAGATATGGTGCTCACAAAAAATATTTATCACAAGATCATAAGCGGGTTAGTCCATTCACCGGAAATAAACATATGACACTCATATGGTTATCAAGAGTTTCTGTCATCGAGATTGACACTTAACAAGATGAGATGAACACGGTACTCGGATAGGAATAAGATGAATTTAAATTTTTTGACTCTGCAGAGTTTGTACCAAAATTGTCCACAGCCAATGGATTTCCGTAGTCACGAAGGACTAGTTCTGTTTATGGTATTTTGGAGGAAACACAACTAGCTAGTACACACCCATCATACCTCACGTTGCCAGGAATCACCCTAGACAGCGTTTAAGAAAAACTTTGAGACGGGGAGATCACAATCTTGAATAGCATGGGATCAAATTTATATACGCGCGCTCTAAGGGGTGCCCCCTGTCGTTCCCAACCGGAAACACCCATGCCCCCTGACCGGATGAAAGGCTTTAATCCAGGACCATGGAACCTTCATCCCGGCCTCTCGATTTGGTGTGTACCAGGAAGTGGTTTGCAACTTACTCAGCCGTATCCCTTGCGGGAAGCAGTGGTAATCTGAAAAGGGGAGACGGACGGAATCTGACCGGGTTGATCTTGACACTTTGGGTCAACGATGCGGCATAAGCCTGGCATGCTACAACACTGCCATCTTACCCATACTCATGCCAACTCATGGCCATGCAACAAGTTTCCAACAACTCATGGATTTACCAAGCTCATTTGCCTCAATTCTTACGAGATAAACTATCATCGAAATGCTCATGAACGTGCCATGATACAAAAATAATGCAAACATGCCCAAACACTCATCATATCAAAATTTCAAACATTGCTTGCCTGGTTCGGAGTAGTCGGGGTCTAGCTCGGCGAAGTTCGCGGTTTCGTCACCTCTTTCGGTATCTATGGTACACAAAATACACGCGCTAACGTAAATACCGTGGGTCACAGAAAGTCAATCCAAATATTTTTCAAATAAATATGGTAAAAAACTAGACAAAAATTTGAAGAGGACAGAAGAAAAATCACTCAAAAATTCCTTTCTGTGAAAAAGTTATAAGGGTTTTGGTCCAAGGACCCATCTGTAATGAAACAGAAAACTTCCAGGGGGCTTTGCAGAAAAGTCCAGAAAAACGGTTCAGAGTGGAAGCATATTTGCCAAAGTACGCTTTCAGAAAACGATTAAAAAAAACAAAAGAGAGGCTGACGGGCACGCTGAACAACTCCCCTGAAATTTCAAACCCGGAGGGGCCAGGGCTCGTCGGCGCCGAGAGTCATGATGGTGGTGGCCAGCGATCCACAGCGGCGAGGAGATCGGTGGGTACCACCGTGTTCAGGGTGCCATTCCACGTCTATGGGAGGTGGTGGTGGTCGCCGGCGAGTACCACATCGACGGTGACGCTTGCTCCGGCAGACGGCGGTTCGGGTGGTCGTGGGCCTCGTTGGAGAGTGCTGCGGAGGAGGAATTGAGGAGGGGGTTAGACCCGTGGTAGCATGAGAGGGTAGCTGACGGGATTTGGGGGCCGGGGATGACCTCACCGGAGTGAATCGCGGTGGAGGCCAAGGCGGAGCAAGCGGCCGAGTCGAGGAAGAAGAGCTCCTCGAGGCCCTCGGGGCTTGGTGGGGACTAGTGAGGTGGTGGAGGTGCGGGCGAGATCAAGCTCGGGGAGATATTTATAGCCGGCCAGTCGGTTGCCGAGAACGGGTTCTCCGGTGAAGTTCTGGCGTAGGGCGTTGATCGGGGAGGTTCAGAGGTTGAGCGTCGTCGTGGGGGTTCCCTGGTTCCGTTTAGGTGCTAAACACGTCGGGGTTTGGTTGCTTAGGGCGAGCTCGACGGAACGGGGAGGCGCGGGCCCGTCGGCGGCAAGGAGCATGCTCTGTGCTTGCCGTGCCACGGCGACGGTGCTGCATGCATGCGCTGGCAAGGAAATGGACACGCGGATCTACCAGGAGGTTTGGGCGGCGCCGAACGGCGTTATGCCGCCGTTCTACTCCCTTTCGGCCGCTATGGTGGTTCTGCCGCCGCAAGACACGCCGGCGCAGGCGGCCAGGGTGCCACCGACGCCAGGAATGCGCCAAGCACGCGTGTGAAGCTCCGGACAAGCAGACTAGGCTGCGAGCAACGTGCCAAGTGCACTGTGAGCATGTGACTGAAACTCTGACGGAGATCCACACTGAAATCTGAACTTAACTGAAGATGAACAGAAATAGTGCATGCAAGGTGTTCGACAGAATGATTTAGGCATGTAGGGATTTTTCCTTGAGCTGGTTTTTGGTGGAGGGGCCTCTCATTGCATCTAGAGGCTGCCTGAATATTTGTGGAATTTTTGGAGAAGTGTAGATATGGATTTCACCAAATTTGACAAATCTGGTCCAAACTTGCAGAGACTATAATTTGAAATCTTTGAACAGAAGAGGAGTTGATCTTGATTGTTCTAGGTTGTGGGTACCGAGGACTATCCAGGGGAGTTGGTTTGAGGTCAAAACCCAAATGCATTTAGGTACTTGCTTTGCAAATCACCTAGGCTCAAAATAATGGACAGAAAAGATTTGGGAGGAGAATTAAATGAAATAAATTTCAGAAAAGGGTTGAACTTGTTGAGACAGAATGTTTGGATTGCCCAAAGTGGAAGGTGAGATTTTTGGGAAGATTTTACCATGTGGTGCATGGCAAAATCGTGAATGGTTTCAAATATTGGAGAGGAGGCAAAACTCCTAGAGTTTTCTTTTTGAAAGAAAAATAAACTCCAAAGTCTTTTCTTGAAATTTTGAGAAGAGGGCAATCAGAAGAAAAATTTAAAAACCAAACACCAGAGTTGGAGGCGATGCAAAAAATAAAATATTTGCTAAAGGGAAAAGCTTTTGAGAGAGATCTTGGAAGGGTTTAGAAGACCTTCTTCAAATCCAACAAATTTTTTTTTGAAGAAAACCAAAAGAATATTTTTGGAGTGTCACAACACCTACCCCCTTAGGAAAAATCTCGTCCCCGAGATTCCAGCTGATCCTCAAATAGTTGTGGGTGCTCTGTCCGAAGGAAATCCTCTCTTTCCCAAGTGGCTTCACTTTCGGTGTGGTTGCTCCACTGAACTTTGAAGAACTTGATGATTTTCTGTCGGGTTCTCCTTTCAGACTCTTCCAAGATCTTTATCGGGTGCTCCCGATATGTAAGGTCTGGCTGCACGTCAATGTTTTTATGGGGTACTTGTTTCTCTGGGTTGCTTACGCACTTCCTCAATTGGGAGACGTGAATACGTCGTGGATGTCGGATAATTCTTCGGGTAAGTCTAGCTGGTAGGCCACCGTGCCTCTTCGTGCCACTATGCAGAATGGTCCGATGAACCTTGGTGTTTATCTTGAATCGATGCAGGCCTCTCATAGGGGATACTCGTAAGTACACAAATTCACCGGGTTCAAAATTGACTCCATGATGCTTCTGATTGTAATAACTCTTTTGTCGGCTTTGGGCTGTCTTGAATCGGTCCTTAATCACCTTGACCTTATCTTCAGCCTCTTTGAGCAGGTCTGGGCCAAAGATATGGCTGTCTCCGATTTCCGACCAGTTTAGCGGGGTACGACATCTTCGCCCGTACAGAGCTTCAAATGGTGCCATTTGCAGGCTGGACTGATAACTGTTGTTATATCACGAATTCTGCGTATGGTAAGCTCTCTTACCAACTGGTCCCATAGGTGAGGACACATGCTCTCAAAGATATCTTCTAGTATCTGGTTTACTCGCCAGTCGCCTATCACATGCAGGGATGGTATGCGGTCTTGAATGCCAGCTGAGTTCCCAGAGCTTGTTGTAAGTGATCCCAAAATCGGGAGACGAATTGAGTGCCTCTGTCCGAGATTATTTTCTTTGGGACTCCATCTAAGCAAACGATACGGGAAAGGTAGAGCCTAGCAAGTTTCTAAGTGGTGTGGGTTGTCTTCACGGGGATGAAGTGTGCTACCTTAGTCAGTCTATCAGTGATGACCCATATGGCATCATGTCCGTGCCGGGACCGAGGTAGTCCAACAATAAAATCCATTCCAATCTCGTCCCATTTCCACTCGGGTATCTTATTTGTTTGCAATAGCCCGGCCGGTTTCTGGTGCTCGGCCTTGATGCGTTGACAAGAGTCACAACATGCAATAAACGTGGCTATGTCTATTTTTATTCCATGCCACCAAAATGTTTCCTGAAGATCTTTGTACATTTTTGTTCCTCCAGAATGGATTGAATATGGAGCGGTGTGGCCTTCAGCCAGGATTTCTTGTTTAAGGTCATGGATATTTGATGCATAAAGCCTATTCCCGTACCACAATATTCCTTTCTCATCAATAACAAATTCTGAGGCCTTGCCCAACTTCATCTTCCGTTTTATGACTTCAATGCTGGGGTGTCCACGTTGAGCCTCTTTAACCTTCTCTATTAGGGTAGGCTGTAACTCTAAGTTCGACACACACCGCCTTTGGTGACCACCATCGATTGAGCTTTGCGAATTCCTGCTGGAATTCAGGTCTCAAGTTTGGCATCTTTGTCGTTGTCCGGACTGGGGTTCCGACTCAGAGCATCTGCTACAACATTTGCTTTGCCTGGGTGGTAGTGGATTCCAACATCATAATCCTTTACTAATTCCAACCAGCGTCGTTGCGGTAAATTGAGTTTTGGTTGTGTGAAAATATACTTGAGGCTTTTGTGGTCCGTGTATATTTCACAACGATTACCGAGTAAGAAGTGTCTCCATTCCTTGAGTGCATGAATAATTGCTGCTAATTCCAGGTCATGTGTAGGATAATTTTCCTCATGCTTGCGAAGTTGTCTGGAAACATATGCGACAACCTTGCCTTCTTGCCTCAATACGCACACGAGGCCCTTTCGAGATGCGTCACAAAATACCTCAAAATTTTTGTGTATATCCGCACAATTAGTACTGGTGCTGTCGTCAGTTTCCTCTTCAGTTCTTGGAAACTTTTCTCGCAAGCTTCCGTCCATTCAAACTTCCTGTCTTTCTTGAGGAGTTGCGTCATTGGCTTTGCTATGGTTGAGAATCCTTCAATAAATCTCCGGTAGTATCCTGCCATTCCCAAGAAACTTCAGACGTAAATCCGCTGGCTGGTGGTTTCCGATGGCACGGCCTTGACCTTTTCCGGTCTATGGTGATACCTTCTTGGGTCAGTACGTGGCCCAGAAAACCTACTTGCCTTAGCCTAAAGTCACACTTGCTGAATTTAGCGTACAATTGATGTTTCCTGAGTTCTCCTAGTACAATTCGGAGATGTTCAGCGTGCTCTTCTGGGATTTTGGAGTATACCAGAATATCATCGATAAATACCACAACAAACTTTTCCATAAACTTCATGAATACTTTGTTCATGAGGTGAACAAAATATGCGGGGGCGTTTGCTAGTCCGAATGGCATTACGGTGAACTCATACAATCCGTATCTGGAGGTGAAAGCTGTCTTGGGAATATCTTCGGTTCGCACTTTCAGTTGATGGTATCCCGACCTCAAGTCAATCTTTGAGAACACCTTGGCTCGAGCGAGTTGATCTAATAAATCATTTATTCGTGGCATCGGATATTTGTTCTTGATTGTGACCATGTTTAGCGCTCGATAGTCTATGCACAATCTCAGTGTTCCATCCTTTTTTTGGCAAACAAAATTGGTGAACCCCAAGGTGAGGAACTGGCTCGTATGTACCTTTTTCCAATAATTCATTTATTTGCTTCTTCAGTTCTACCAATTCATATGGTGCCATTCTATATGGTTTCTTGTATATGGGAGTGGTTCCGGGTGCTAGCTCAATGCTGAATTCTATCTCTCGGTCTGGTGGCATGCACAGTAGCTCTTGGGAAATACATCTGGAAGTTCACACACTCGGAACCTTGCTCAATTCAGAAATATCCACCTTGTTCAATCTCGGTTGCGGGACATTTTCTTTCCTTGGCTGAAACCTTTATGGTCTTCTCGTGGTGATGGGTGAGAATTACGGTCCTGTTGAAGCGATCAATAAAACCTTTGTTGGTGGTTAACCAATCCATCCCTAAGATGACATCCAGTCCTTTATTTTCCAAAGACGATAAGATTTGCGTGAAACTTTAACCCTTCAAACTCGATAACCACACCACGACAATAATTCTGGGTAACTTGCTTAATTCGAGGGACTTGACGATCATAGATTTTTCCAAGGGAAGCATCGAAAAATTATTTTGCAAAGCAAAACTTTTCGAAACGAATGAGTGAGAAGCTCCAGAATCAAACAAAACCATGGCGGGTATTGTGTTGACAGGAAACGTACCGAGTACGATATCTGGGGCATTTTGTGCTTCCTCTTTGGTCACGTGGTTCAGATGACCCTTCATGTGGTTGTTATTTGGGTTGAAATTGTTGCGCTTTGGAGCTGAATTATTGCCTCTGTTGTTCGGCTTTGGGGTCGAGTTCCTTGGCTTGGGGCACTGCTTGGCATAGTGCCCTTCTTCTCCACAAGCGTAACAGGTAACGCCTCGGCGGTATGTGAACTCCTTGTCCCTTGCATGGAAATTCTTGATTGGGCGTGAGACGCTTGTCGTGGGTATGGGTGTCCAGTTTTTACGAACATCTGTCTGTCTTGCTGCGGTGGTTGCGGGCGTGATTAGTCTGGTCTCTCTTCCGCTTGCGGAAATCTTCTAAGTTGCGTCTCTCATTTTCCAAGGTAATGGCCTTATCCACCAGCGTCTTAAAATCTGGGAAGGTGTGTACGACCAATTGGCATTTAAGCGCGGGTGTCAGACCGTCAAGGAATTTCTCCATCTTTTTGTTTTCCGACATATGCTCCTCGTTTGCGTAGCGAGACAACAGAGTAAACTGACTATTGTATTCTGACATCGTCATTGTCCTTTGCTTGAGGTCATCAAACTCTCTCTTTTTGATCTTCATAAGACTCTTAGGAATATGTGCCCCATGAAAACCTTCTTTAAATTCCTCCCATGTTATATTATTTTCGTTGGGGTGCATGTGTAGGAAATTTTCCCACCACGATGCGGCTGTTCCAGTGAGATAGTGCGGAGCATAAAGTACTTTCTCAAGATCTGAACACTGGGCAATAATTAATTTTCTCTCCATGTCTCGAAGCCAGTCCTCGGCTTCAAGAGGTTTGTCAGTGTGAGAAAATGTTTGGGGACGTGTCTTCTGAAGTTCGGATAACTTTGATTGCTGCTGATACTGTCCACTGTGATTCCCCATATTGATGACTTGGTTCATTATTTCCTGATGTTGCTGCTGACTTTGTTCATAAAGACGGCACATTTGAGAAAGTGTCGTTTCACTGTCCTGTTGACTAGTCTGTCCCTGTGTGAAATTGTTGCCTGGGGGTGTGCTATAATTCTCCTCTGTCGGAGTCGGCATGGAGCGCGTCCAAGGACGAGACATAGTTTACTCTGGGGATATATTTTGAAACACTCATAAGAAAAGAAATTGAGCCGCGAACATCAATAAATTCAAGAAGATGGAAAAAGGTCGCAAATGCTTTAAGATTTTTCAAGAGAAAACACGTTTGCGCACGGAGAAGGACTGTCCATTACATATCTTACACGCAAGCAGTAATTATACAATACATCACTCAGGATATGCGTACATGATCCTGACATGTTATTTAGTCTAGTGCACTCCTCCAGATCCTACATGATGCGCAAACAAGCTACTTCTCACAGCCTATTTACATATAAACATATCGTACAAGTCGGTACATCGCATGGCGGCTAAGCGTACTTAGTCGGAGATGGTAAGGATTTCCCTTGGCCTGCCAAGGGTGAGGCGTAGTGAGGCTGGGGACTTAACCTCTTCTTCGGAGATAGGCTCCAGACGTGAGGTGTTGCGCTGAGTTGGTGGAGCTTATGCCCTGTGCGGGACAACTCGAACCTGAGTGGGCATGAGGGGTGGTGCAGAACGAACCGGAGTAGGCGCAATGACATGGCTGAACTCCTCCGTGGTAGGAAGGCGACGAGATGTGGTGCGAGCAGTAGGAGCAAACGATGCTGATGACAAGACGAAAGTCAGTGGCGGTGCGGCGCGCAGGAGCTCCCTCCTGTTGGCGGCACAGCCATGGACTGAGTCCATGCGGGCAGCTACAAAGTCGTCCACTAGGTTGTCGAAGGCTCCCTCCAAAGCTCGGAGATACTCGATAAGAATCTCAAAAGCTTCGTCCCGTTCTCCTCTGGGGCAAGAGAACACGTAGTGGCAGGTATATGGCACGTGACATGGCAGGTAGCGGTAGCGACGAGTCTTCATCGAAGGAAGGATATCCCTGAGACGAGCTATCACCTCGCGTGCTGCCATCTGCAGTGCATGCTTCTCTGTGGGCATGGCTCTCCCCACGAACCGATAACGCTCAACTCGCCCTCTCTTGAATTCCACCGCGGCTTGTGCATGGTTAGACGGTCATTGACCTTGTGCTGAGACAGAGAGAAAGGCTGGCGCACATCCGCCCCATCGCGACTTGGACGATGAAGGAGAGAAGCTTGACGAACCCATCGGGCATGTTGGCGAACATCTGGGACTCGCAATCGTTGCCAGCCATCTACAAAAGTAGGCAAAAATCCCGAGTAGTCAAATCATAAATTTATGCTGACTGTCAGAAATTGACTACATTTGTGAAAAATAATAAATGGCTCTATTATGCTAATAACCGATTAGCGATCGCACCTAGTGGCTTCCTACAGTCAGCCTGGCTCTGGTACCAAGCTTGTCACGACCGGTTTTTCAATAAAAATATTTATTCAGCAACCGACCTATGAAGTCCAATATGAGGAAAATCCTCCATACCGGTAGACAAAACTTTGATACAATAAGCCAGTAGCATTACAATGTTACTGTATGGGCTGAAGATGCCCAACCAATTATTACATACACGCCAATAATTATACATGATGGCGGATATGACACAATGGTGTGGAGTGGAAATACTACTGACTCGAGATATGAGTGGTTGGTGGAATAACACAGTGGGGTGGTTACATACACGCCAATAATTATTTAGGTAGCGGAAGAGGATATATCACAATGACTAATCCAGGGGTCGCACAAGACTGACTGGGTTTCCTCTAGGCGTTAGACTCGCTATCAAACTCTTCATCCATTAGATCGCCGTCGTCAGCATCTGGCCAAATCAACAAGCCAGGTGAGTACTTTGAAAGTAATCACAAGACAGTTCGGAAAAAAGATATAACAAATGAATGCATGAATGCGATATGATTAATTTTTAGCAATGCACAATTTTTAGCAATACACAAGTAAATAAGAAGGGAATCGGCGGTAGTCCGCTCGAAAACCCAAAGAAGACAAAACTCAAAACCGATCGGGTGTCTGAAGCGACGCCATGAAGGGTGAACAAATAAGTAAAACATGCCGCAGTCGGGCGTCTGAGTGACACCTCATAAAGGGCTTATATTGAAAAAAAGACATGCATGCCGCAGTCGGACGTCGGAGCGACATCACAGAAAGGGCTTATAAAGGAAGTAAATAATAACAATGCCACAGTCGGACGTCTGAGCGACATCGCAGAAAGGGCTTACAACAAAAGTAAATGATAACAATGCCGCAGTCGGATGTCTGAGCGACATCGCAGAAAGGGCTTATTAAAAAAGTAAATAATAACAATGCCGCAGTCGGACGTCTGAGCGACATCATAGAAAGGGCTTATAATTCATCATTCACAACTTGACAAGATATGGTGCTCACGAAAAATATTTATCACAAGATCATAAGCGGGTTAGTCCATTCACCGGAAATAAACATATGACACTCATATGGTTATCAAGAGTTTCTGTCATCGAGATTGACACTTAAAAAGATGATATGAACACGGTACTCGGATAGGAATAAGATGAATTTAAGAATTTCGACTCTGCAGAGTTTGTACCAAAATTGTCCACAGCCAACGGATTTCCGTAGTCACGAAGGACTAGTTCCGTTTACGATATTTCGGAGGAAACACAACTAGCTAGTACACACCCATCATACCTCACGTTTCCCGGAATCACCCTAGACAGCGTTTAAGAAAAACTTTGCCCCCCTCTCGGTCCCAACCGGAAACACCCATGCCCCCTGACCGGATGAAAGGCTTTAATCCTGGGCCATGGAACCTTCATCCCGGCCTCTCGATTTGGTGTGTACCAGGAAGTGGTTTGCAACTTACTCAGCCACATCCCTTGCGGGAAACAGGTGGTAGTACGAAAGGGGAGACAGACGGAATCTGGTGGTTGATCTTGACCTTTGGGTCAACGGTGCAGCATAAGCTGGCATGCTACAACACCGCCATCTTACCCATACTCATGCCAACTCATGGCCATGCAACAAGTTTCCAACAACTCATGGATTTACCGAGCTCATTTGCCTCAACTCTTACGAGATAAACTATCATCAAAATGCTCATGAACGTGCCATGATACAAAAATAATGCAAACATGCCCAAACACTCATCATATCAAAACTTCAAACATTGCTTGCCTGGTTCGGAGTAGTCGGGGTCTAGCTCGGCGAAGTACACAAAATACACCCGCTAACGTAAATACCGTGGGTCACAGAAAGTCAATCCAAATATTTTCAAATAAATATGATAAAAACTAGACAAAAATTTGAAGAGGACAGAAGAAGAATCACTCAAAAATTCCTTTCTGTTAAAAAGTTATAAGGGTTTTGGTCCAAGGACCCATCTATAATGAAACAGAAAACTTCCAGGGGGCTTTGCAGAAAAGTCCAGAAAAACGGTTCAGAGTGGAAGCGTATTTGCCAAAGTACGCTTTCAGAAAACGATTCAAAGAAAACAAAAGAGAGGCTGACGGGCGGGTCCCACCCGTCAGGTTTGAAATTTCAAACGAGAGGGACGGGGCTCGTCGGCGCCCGAGAGCCGCGGTGGTCGCCGGCGGCGATCCACGGCGAGGCAGGGAGATCGGAGGGTACCTCCGTGTTCAGGGTGCCATTCCGCGTCTGTGGGAGGTGGTGGTGGTCGCCGACGAGTACCACGTCGACGGCGACGCTTGCTCCGGCGGATGGCGGTTCGGGTGGTCGTGGGCCTCGTCGGGGAGTGCTGCGGAGGAGGAATTGAGGAGAGGGTTAGACCCGTGGTAGCATGAGAGGGTAGCTGACGGGATTGGGGGCCGGGGCTGCCGAGGCGGAACGAAGCGGCCGGAGTCGAGGAAGAAGAGCTCCTCGAGGCCCTCCCAGGGGCTTGGCGGGGACTAGTGAGGTGGTGGAGGTGTGCGGGGGCGAGAGCAAGCTCGGCGGGAGCTATTTATAGACGGCCCGAGTCGGTTGCCGAGAACGGGGTTCTCCGGCGAAGTTTACGGCGGCGTAGGGCATTGATCGGGGAGGTTCAGAGGTTGAGCGTCGTCGTGGGGGTTCCCTGGTTCCGTTTAGGTGCTAAACGCGTCGGGGTTTGGTTGCTTAGGGCGAGCTCGACGGAACGGGGCGGCGGGCCCGTCGTGGCGGGAGCACGCTGCTTGCCGTGCCAGCGACGGTGCTGCATGCGTCTCGCTGGCAAGGAAATGGCCACGCGGAGCTACCAGGAGGTGTGGGCGGCGCTGAACGGCGTGATGCCGCCGTTCTGCTCCCTGTCGGCTGCTCCGGTGGTTCTGCCGCCCAAGAAGACACGCCACAGCGGCTGTGGTGCTATCGACGCCAGGAACGCGCGAAGCACGCTTGTGAAGCTCCGGACAAGCAGACTAGGCTGCGAGCAACGTGCCAAGTGCACTGTGAGCATGTGACTGAAACTCTGACGGAGATCGACACTGAAATCTGAACTTAACTGAAGATGAACAGAAATAGTGCATGCAAGGTGTTCGACAGAATGATTTAGGCATGTAGGGATTTTTCCTTGAGCTGGTTTTTGGTGGAGGGGCCTCTCATTGCATCTAGAGGCTGCCTGAATATTTGTGGAATTTTTGGATAAGTGTAGATATGAATTTCACCAAATTTGACAAATCTGGTCCAAACTTGCAGAGACTATAGTTTGAAATCTTTGAACAGAAGAGGAGTGGATCTTGATTGTTCTAGGTTGTGGGTACCGAGGACTATCCAGGGGAGTTGGTTTGAGGTCAAAACCCAAATGCATTTAGGTACTTGCTTTGCAAATCACCTAGGCTCAAAATAATGGACAGAAAAGATTTGGGAGGAGAATTAAATGAAATAAAATTCAGAAAAGGGTTGAACTTGTTGAGACAGAATGTTTGGATTGCCCAAAGTGGAAGGAGAGATTTTTGGGAAGATTTTACCATGTGGTGCATGGCAAAATCATGAATGGTTTCAAATATTGGAGAGGAGGCAAAACTCCTAGAGTTTTATTTTTGAAAGAAAAATAAACTCCAAAGACTTTTCTTGAAATTTTGAGAAGAGGGGAATCATAAGAAAAATTTAAAAACCAAACACCAGAGTTGGAGGAGATGCAAAAAATAAAATATTTGCTAAAGGGAAAAGCTTTTGAGAGAGATCTTGGAAGGGTTTAGAAGACCTTCTTCAAATCCAACAAATTTTTTTTGAAGAAAACCAAAAGAATATTTTTGGAGTGTCACACTCAACAACTATGATCAAGAAGTGATCCCAGAACAACCTACGTCAAGCATAACCCCAACACCATGTTCACTTCCCGAACTCCGCCGAGAAGAGACCATCACGGTTACACATGCGGTTGATGTATTTTAATTAAGATCAACTTCGGGTTTTGTACAACCGAACATTAACAAATTCCCATCTGCCTCATAAGCGCGGGCACGGCTTTCGAAAGATAATACCCTGCAGGGGTGTCCCAACTTAGCCCATTATAAGCTTTCACGGTCAACGAAGGATATTCCTTCTCCTGGGAACACCCGATCAGTCTCGGAATCCCGGTTTACAAGACATTTCGACAATGGTAAAACAAGGACCAGCAAGACCCCCCGCTGTGCCGACAAATCCCGACAGGAGCTGCACATATCTCGTTCTCAGGGCACAACGGATAAGCTAAGCGTACAAGTACTGACGTAATCCAAGTTGCCAAGGAATGGTCCCGCACGGTGCTCTAGTTTGGACCAACAGTCGGAGGAGCACCGCCCGGGGTAAATAAAGATGACCCTTGAGTCTGCAGAACCCAAGGGAAAAAAAGGCTTAGGTGGCAATTGTTAAAACCAAGGTTGGGCCTTCTTTGGAGGAGTCTTATTCAAAGCGAACTGTCAAGGGGTCCCATAAATCACCCAACCGTGTAAGGAACGCATAAAATCAAGGAACATAACACCGGTATGACGGAAACTAGGGCGGCAAGAGTGGAACAAAACACGGGCATAAGGCCGAGCCTTCCACCCTTTACCAAGTATATAGATGCATTAATTAAATAAGAGATATTGTGATATCCCAACATATCCATGTTCCAACATGGAACAAACTTCATCTTCACCTGCAACTAACAACGCTATAAGAGGGGCTGAGCAAAGCGGTAACATAGCCAAACAACAGTTTGCTAGGAAAGGATGGTTAGAGGTTTGTCATGGCAATATGGGAGGCATGATATAGCAAGTAGTAGGCATCATAGCATAGGCATAGCAAAAGAGCGAGCAACTAGCAAGCAAAGATAGAAGTGATTTCGAGGGTATGGTCATCTTGCCTGAGATCCCGCAAGGAAGAAGAACGAGTCCATGAAGAAGACAAACGGACGAAGTCGAACGAATCCTCACAACTCCGGAACGGAACCGAAGCTAACGAGAGAAGAAAACCGGAAAGAAGCAAACAACATGGTAAACACACAAGCATAAACATGTCATGATGCCCAATCAAGTATGATGCATGTCCGGTTTAATGAGGCATGGCGTGGCAATATGCACAAACAACACTACAAGTTAAGTGGAGCTCAATATGCAACGAGTTGCATATTGACGAAACACCACATCAATTATTTAGTTCTCTCTCGTTTAGGGATGTTATGAAGCATTTGGTCACCATGGCGGAACGAAAGGGATGCCACGGCAACGACAGCGAAAATGGTGCCACGACAACATTCCGATGATCCGACAACTCAATGAGATACCGGTGCAAAAGAGAAAGTGTGCGGATGTGCGCAACATGCAAGAGATGGGGAGTCTTCCCGGATACCGGGTGTCCCACATGACGGTGGCATGGCAAACAAGGAACGTGCAAAGACAATTCGATCACGGTGCAAAACTCAAGCATCTCATACAACGCACTAGCATTCGGTCCACGGTGGTCGTTCTCGTCGGTTATACCTTTGAAGCGTGCATTTCGGGGCGGTTCAAAATCATCGAGTGAAGTAGTCGTTCACGGGATGTAGGGGAAGTAGACGTACACGTTTCGTAGTTGTACACACTCCGTATATGTTCGGGGTCACGTCAAGGAACTTGACATTCACGGGGTCTTCGAGGTCGACGGTAGTGGTACACACGTCGTCGTGGAAGTAGTGGTTCACGTTTTGAAGAGGAACTTGATGAATCTGATGTCTCCGGGGGCGATGGTAGTGGAACTTGGTGCTTGCGCTGCATGGGTCCTCGGCGACGGTAGTGGTACACGCATGTAGGCGAACTTGACGAGTCGTCGTCATCCTGGTACTTGGCGAATCCCACAACGGCGGTAGAGGTACACTTGGCGGTCTTGGGTCTACATGATTTGGATGCATTCAAGGACGTCTAAGTCGTTCAACGTAGAAGCCGTGTAGGCGAACTTGTTGGTATTGATGACCCAAAACGAAGCAACACAAGGGCCTCGGGTGGCCAGCAGCAAGGAGGCGATGGTGGTGGTCAGCGGCAGCAGGGGATGGCTCGGGTGCGGGACGAGGAAGGGAGACGCGAGGATGCAGCGGGTCGATGGGGCGGCTGGTGCAGGCGAAGGTGGTCGAGGCAGGGGTGATGCGGAGGAGCTCGGCGTCCATGGCGGCATCCATGGCGGGGCGGCGCTGAGTCGAGGCGCTCGGGCTGCAGGAGGCGAACGGCGGAGGTGCAGGAGAGCGACATCGAGCTAGGCGACGGCCTCTTGCCGGAGATGATGATGCAGAGGCGGTCATGGGGTCGGGGACGATGGATTCGGGCGGTTGCGGCGGCTCGGGAGCCTCTCCCGATCGAGACAAGGATGGAGAGGGCCGAGCGAGCAGGTGGCGGCGCGAGGGACGCTGGCGGCGGGGTCGCGCGCGAGGTGGATCGGGAGGAGCGGGGCTCTGCTCCTCTCTGGCGGCGCGAGCAGGGGAACGAGAGAGAGGGGGTCGAGTAAGAGATGAGGAGGGGATCGGGGCTAGGGTTATAGAGGCGGCTGGGCCTAGGCGCAGATGGGCCTGCCTGGCTAGGCTGCTGGGCTCTCTTCTCCCTCTCTCTTATTCTCTAGAAACAGAAAATAACAAAGAAGAAAAGGAGAAGAAAGGAGGTGTTGGGGAAGAAATTGGACACGCGGATAATTTTCCCGGACCCACAAGAATGTGCTTGTTCCGAGAAAATAGAAAAAGCCATGATTGAAAGATTTAACTTCAAACTCATTTGATTTAAATACAAATGATTTGAATAGGAAGTGAGAGTTGGGAAGGTCCAAAAATGTTCGGATTTTTGTTGGAGCTCCGGAATATGATGAAAGAATATATGGCAAGGTTGGAAACCAAGTATTAAGATAACAAATGTATTGGGATAATTTCCAAGTGTGTTATGGTGATTTCCAAATTAAAGAAATATTTAATATAGCTCCCTAATATTGGGACGATATTTTATAAAGAGAAGTCACCCTTCCCTCGATTTAAATAGATCAACCATCTATGCAATTTATTAGTTGAGTTGAGATGCAAAGGTTAATGACATGATGGCATGATGACATGATGCAATGCAAAAAATAAAAGAGCAAGCACAAAATAAACACTCGGCGAAACTCGGAATAGCTGGAAGTCTTCTGGAGCGTCGGTCTCGGGGCGTCACAACACTCCACCACTACGAGAGGATCTCGTCCCGAGATCTAGGATGGCACCGGATGGAAGCGGAAGAGCAAGAGAGGAGGTAAAACTAAGTTGCTTCTTTGGCAAACGAGTGAAACCACGAACCTTGAGAGGTTGAACAAATTGAACGAAAGAATACAATGAAGATGAACAAAGTTGAAAACACTCTGTTAGAAAAGAGGAACAAGGAATATTACTAGAACCTTGTAGGTTAAAAGACATAAGAAAAAGGGTTGCAATGGACAAGAAGTACATGCAAGCACTCCGGTAGAAACGAGGTGTACAAGGAACGATAAGGATCAATTACGACAACACTCCGGTTGGAAATGGAAGATAAAGAATATGATCTTGGCAAAATGAAAGCACTTGGATGAGACTCTGGTTAGAAGAGGAATGATAGACAGAACCCTCCGGTTAAAACAAGATAGAGAAGGAATAAGAATGATATAATTTGGACAACACTCCGACTGTAAATGGAAGGAATTGAACATGAACTTGAGAAGATGGGATGCTACTTGATGAAATCAACAACACACTGCCTCCGAAACTATTGAAAGAATGGCACAAGGGGTAAGAAGGATTTCAGAAAGCACTTAGGTTGAAAAGAGAGGCAAAACTTGATATATGAAAGAACTTGAGCAGAGGACATAACACTCCTGTTAAACGGATAAGCAAGGAAAAGAACATGATATTTACAAAATGAGATGATGGGTCGAAGAGAGTAACATCGCAATGCCTCCGGAACGAAAGAATAGAAGCTAGATTGTTGGGAAGAAAAGAACGGAGAAGAAAATGCCAACTTTTGCCACAAATGAGCTTGGAAAGCACCCTTTGAAGACGGAGTCGTTGGAAAACCAACAACAAAATGAATAAGCTTGTAGTGGGCTTATGGAAAACTTCTCAAAATTGAGGCGAAATACTTCCACTATGGAAACAAATAATATAATTGATAACACCAATGAGATGAAAAATTTCTTCCACCAAGATGATGGAGAGATAACTTGGGTCGTTGATAAACACCACAATAGCAACATTCCTTAGGGAAGGCTTTAGGTGAAATATGACACAAGATAACTCCAACAACGAGGTTGATGGTTGAAAACATCTCTTTAACAAAGAGAAAATGATGGATTTAAATATGTCACTCTTGAAAATCTGTGAATCATGAAACGCGAAGGAAAATTATCAAGAATGACATAACACCATCATAAAATATAAGATAGAGAGAATTGCACTTTAGAATGCAAGATGAAGAATACTTGAGCTCCTCAAAACAAAACATGTGTTGAGCACCATGTTTATTTTAGAGTATAGCTTGGCTGATCTTAACTTCAAGAGAAATCTTGAAGAAATATTGAAGAATGAAAAGAATCCTTGACGACCCACCATGTAGAGCCTCCATGAAGAACTCCGGTAATAAAAGGATGATAGAAAGAAAGAGAAGTTGAAATAACAAGGTGAAGCCTTGCGATGATTTAGAAGGAGCTACGAAATGAGTAAACTTTGAACTCCGGGAAAGAAAGATGAATAACTTGGAACGGAGAATTACTTCCTGATGAACAAACTCCAGAAGAAGGAATTAATCACTTGGATGAAACAAAAATAAGAATTATGTCATGCCTATCCTTCATCAATTTAAATTGATGACAAGCAACGGATTTGGCATACTACTTATTCTCATTGAAAAATGATTACAAATAGAGATATAGCGCAAACTTGAGAAGGTCTTCAACGAACCACTGATAGGATTGAAACAACGGATAAATTAATATGAGAACATAGGAAGAGGAATCTTGAACAAACCACCGTAAGAATTGAAAATGAAAGTAGCAAAGGCACAATTCACCGGGAAAAATTGGAAAACGAGTGAAGATACTTGAGGGGATTTAGATCCCTGAGGACGAAGAGATCATGAACTGATTAGAGGATATTTGAATGATTCACTGGTAAGATTTGGAGAACGATAGCTACACACTGAGAATGAAGAATTATGACATGATGGCCTTCGGAGGAAAGAAATAGAAACAACTCATGAAATGCTCTGGATGGGTGAAAAGAATTCTCACAATCGAAAACAATTATGAGAGGATGGCATCAGGCTAGAACCATGAATCTGGAAGAACGGGTAAGGATTTAATAGGAACTCTTCTTCGGTCTTCAAAATCCAAGAATGACGACAAGAAACACCACCATGAATTGTTGAGGCACTCCGGAATGAAGAATAGTAAGGTTGAACCAACGATGAAAAGAATTTGAAAGATCTTTGGAGAAAGGCATATGACTGATGATAATTCATTCTTACGTCAAACTTTGAAAAGAATTTTGGAATAGCTCCGGGAAAATTAGAAGAGTCAGGTAAGATCTTGGGAAAAGACCTGTGGGTTAGGGCCCACTCAAAGGAACCACCGTTGAACGATTGTTTGAAAAGAGAGATTGCACCGGTTGAATTAAATGGCTCAAAAGGGATAACAACTTCGAGAAATCTTGCACGGATTAGGAATGAAAACACGAATCTTCTGAGATAATATTTAGCACTCCGGAAAAAAATGAATAACAAGAAGTGAAAAATTAAGAGGTGCACCGGCATGAGAAAACATTTGAAACGAGGAAGGGAATATGATCAACACCGAAAACTTGACTTGAGTCCATCGGAGAAGAAAAGAACGAAGAATAATAAACTCGAAGCTTCCTTTAGCATCTTCATGAGAATCACCGGATAAGAGCATCGAGGAAAAGAATGAAGAGACTTCACATCCATACGATGGATATTTGATAAAGAAATCTGAGTCCTTGAAGAAAAGGGTGGGAGGGCGGGAAAACAAACACAACTTGTGGGCGGATGAAACGAACAACGTTAAGAAAAGCTTAGAATTGATCTTGCGGATGGGGAGAATGATGGGATCATCTTGAAGAGAAGCGCACCGGTGAGAAGAAATTGAGACGACAAACTCGATGATCAAGAAGGATTAGTATTCACATAGAAATATGAGAACACCATTTAGGAAAGGTATGGAATCAACACTTGACATTGAAGCAACTCGAATACCACAACTTAAAACAAAAAAAAGGAGTGGCTTGCAGAATAAGCTGGAAACAAACATATGATAGATCCCATATCGTATCATGTGTCTATTGGAAAGATATCCTACGAGATACTTGAATTCCCACTTATAAACTCCCGAAACTTTCTGGTTATGCAATCAGGTGTTGGGGATAAAGGGGACACAAAATATATCACCCAAACTAACAATACCTAGATCCAACTGTATCCATCCTTCAACACATAACCAAGAAACCTTCGGAAATCGTTTACCTGAAGCTACGAAAAGCATCCATTATACGAGTTATGGCAATACTCTCGAGCTCGCCCCAGTACTGGGTTATCGAGGTTATCTCACCAACAACTGCATAAAAGAGATTTTCGATGTCGGCGAAACTCAGGTATTCCAGAACTGCAACGATAAAATTGTGACGACAACACCTCGGAGCTCAACTCCCCGGGACACTGCCACAACCCCTAAATGTCAGGAGGCACCAAGAACAATGTTCTCGTCACAAAACCATCGGAACGATTCCAAGATACCCGCGTGATCCTAAAAAAAAATTAGTGAAATTTGAGGAGAGTAGAGTCAAAACTTCTACGTCAGGGGGCCTCACCAGAGCGACGAAGGGACTGAGGAGTAAAAAGAATCCTACTCTCCGATATATATAATCCTAAGACTCAAAACATTTTTCTAGACTCAACAACGCCAGCGATTCGATCAAGCAGGGGGCTCCTAAGTCGGGGATGGCTCTCATTACCAACTTGTAACACCCACGATGCGGCTATATCTCCCACGTGTCGAAGCACGACTTAGAGGCATAACCGCATGGTGGTTTTTTCGCAAGAAGGGTCATCTTCACACAATCCCATGTAATGAACAAGAATGGGATAAAGAGTTGGCTTACAATCGCCACTTCACACAAAGAACATATAATTCATACATCATTCAGAGTACACACATAGTCCGACTACGGACAAAGCCAAAAGAAAAGAAGATAACCCAACTGCTAGATCCCCGATCGTCCCAACTGGGCTCCACTACTTATCGACATGAAATGAAACATAGCAACGACCAAGATCTTCGTTGAGCTCCCATCTGAGCTCGGTTGCATCATCTGCACTGGTATCATCGGCACCTGCAACTGTTGTGATAATATCTGGTGAGTCACGAGGACTCAGCAATCTCACACCCGCGAGATCAAGACTATTTAAGCTTATGGGAAGGGTAAAGGTATGAGGTGGAGATGCAGCAAGCGTCTAGCATATATGGTGGCTACCATACGCAAAAGAGAGCGATAAGAGGAGGCAAAAGCACGGTCGAACAACTATGATCAAGAAGTGATCCCAAAACAACCTACGTCAAGCATAACTCCAATACTGTGTTCACTTCCCGATCTCCGCCGAGAAGAGACCATCACGGTTACACACGCGGTTGATGTATTTTAATTAAGATCAACTTCGGGTTTTCTACAACCGGACATTAACAAATTCCCATCTGCCTCATAACCGTGGGCACGGCTTTGAAAGATAATACCTGCAGGGTGTCCCAACTTAGCCCATTATAAGCTCTCACAGTCAATCGAAGGATATTTCTTCTCCGGGAAGACCCGATCAGTCTCGGAATCCCAGTTTACAAGACATTTCGACAATGGTAAAACAAGACCAGCAAGACCACCGCCCGTCTTTGACAAATCCCGATAGGAGCTGCACATATCTCGTTCTCGGGGCACACCGGATAAGCTAAGCGTCACAGTGCACGGACGTAATCCAAGTTGCCAAGGAATGGTCCCGCACGATGCTCTAGTTTGGACCAACACTCGGAGGAGCACTGGCCCGGGGGGGGGGGGGGGTAAATAAAGATGACCCTTGAGTCTGCAGAACCCAAGGGAAAAAGGCTTAGGTGGCAAATGTTAAAACCAAGGTTGGGCCTTCTTTGGAGGAGTCTTATTCAAAGCGAACTGTCAAGGGGTCCCATAAATCACCCAACCGTAAGGAACGCATAAAATCAAGGAACATAACACCGGTATGACGGAAACTAGGGCGGCAAGAGTGGAACAAAACACTGTGCATCGTGCCGAGCCTTCCACCCTTTACCAAATATATAGATGCATTAATTAAATAAGAGAAATTGTGATATCCCAACATATCCATGTTCCAACATGGAACAAACTTCATCTTCACCTGCAACTAACAACGCTATAAGAGGGGCTGAGCAAAGCGGTAACATAGCCAAACAACAGTTTGCTAGGAAAGGATGGTTAGAGGTTTGTCATGGCAATATGGGAGGCATGATATAGCAAGTGGTAGGCATCGTAGCATAGGCACAGCAAAAGAGCGAGCAACTAGCAAGCAAAGATAGAAGTGACTTCGAGGGTATGGTCATCTTGCCTGAGATCCCGCAAGGAAGAAGAACGAGTCCATGAAGAAGACAAACAGACGAAGTCGAACGAATCCTCACAACTCCGGAACGGAACCGAAGCTAACGAGAGAAGCAAACCGGAAAGAAGCAAACAACATGGTAAACACACAAGCATAAACATGTCATGATGCACAATCAAGTATGATGCATGTCCGGTTTAATGCATGGCATGGCAATATGCACAAACAACACTACAAGTTAAGTGGAGCTCAATATGCAACGAGTTGCATATTGACGAAACACCACATCAATTATTTAGTTCTCTCTCGTTTAGGAACACAACTAAATTAATTTTATTAAACATGGCAAGAGATAAAGCATAATTAAACTAACTATTTAGGCAAGTTTAAGTGAGGCTGGAAATAACAAACAACAATTCAGAAAAATCCCCATATGTGATTTAGCAATTTAAAGCAAACACAGTTTTAACCATTTAAATGTTGTTAACATGATGCGGATGACATAATCAAGGTTTATGCAATTTTTATGGAAATGTTGACATGAGCATGTTATGAAGCATTTGGTCACCATGGCGGAATGAAAGGGATGCCACGGCAACGACAGCGGAAATGGTGCCACGGCAACATTCCGATGATCCGACAACTCAATGAGATACGGGTGCAAAAGAGCAAGTGTGCGGTTGTGCGCAACATGCAAGAGATGGGGAGTGGTCCCAGATACCGGGTGTCCCACATGACAGTGGCATGGCAAACGAGGAACGTGCAAAGACAATTCGATCACGGTGCAAAACTCGAGCATCTCATACAACGCACAAGCATTCGGTCCACGACGGTCGTTCTCGGCGGTTATACCTTCGAAGCGTGCATTTCGGGGCGGTTCAAAATCGTCGAGGGAAGTAGTCGTTCACGAGACATAGGGGAAGTAGTCGTACACGTTTCGTAGTTGTACACACTCCGTAGATGTTTGGGGTCACGTCAATGAACTTGACGTCCACGGGGTCTTCGAGGTCAACGGTAGTGGTACACACGTCGTCGTGGAAGTAGTGGTTCACGTTTTGAAGAGGAACTTGACGAATCTGATATCTCCGGGGGCGATGGTAGTGGAACTTGGTGCTTGCGCTGCATGGGTCCTTGGCGACGGTAGTGGTACACGCATGTAGACGAACTTGACGAGTCGTCGTCATCCTGGTACTTGGCGAATCCCACAGCGGCGGTAGAGGTACACTTGGCGGTCTTGGGTCTACATGATTTGGATGCATTCGGGGACGTCTCAGTCGTTCAACGTAGAGGCCGTGTAGGCGAACTTGTTGGTCTTGATGACCCAAAACGAAGCAACACAAGGGCCTCGGGTGGCCAGTAGCAAGGAGGCGATGGTGGTGGTTAGCGGCAGCACGGGGACGGCTCGGGTGCGGGACGAGGAAGGGAGACGCGAGGACGCAGCGGGTCGACGGGGCGGCACGGTGCAGAGGCGAAGCAGGGTCGAGGAATGGGTGATGCGGAGGAGCTCGGCGTCCATGGCGGCATCCATGCGGAGGCGCTCGGGCTGCAGGAGGCGAACGGCGGAGGTGCAGGAGAGTGACGTCGAGCTTGGCGACGGCCTCTTGCCGGAGATGATGATGGGGAGGCGGTCATGGGGTCGGGGACGATGGATTCGGGCGGCGGCGACGGCTCGGGAGCCTCTCCCGATCGAGATGAGCAGGTGACGGCACGAGGGACGCTGGCGGCGGGGTCGCGCACGAGGTGGATTGGGAGGAGCGGGGCTCTGCTCCTCTCTGGTGGCGCGAGCAAGGGAACGAGAAAGAGGGGGTCGAGTAAGAGATGAGGAGGGGATCGGGGCTAGGGTTATAGAGGCGGCTGGGCCTAGGCGCAGATGGGCCTGCCTGGCTAGACTGCTGGGCTCTCTTCTCCCTCTCTCTTATTCTCTTGAAACAAAAAATAGCAAAGAAGAAAATGAGAAGAAAGGAGGTGTTGGGGAAGAAATTGGACACGCGGATAATTTTCCCGGACACACAAGAATGTGCTTGTTCCGAGAAAATAGAAAAAGCCATGATTGAAAGATTTAAATTCAAACTCATTTAATTTAAATACAAATGATTTGAATAGGAAGTGAGGGTTGGGAAGGTCCAAAAATGTTCGGATTTTTGGTGGAGCTCCGGAATATGATGAAAGAATATATGGCAAGGTTGGAAACCAAGAATTAAGATAACAAAGGTATTGGGATAATTTGCAAGTGTGTTATGGTGATTTCCAAATTAAAGAAATATTTAATATAGCTCCTAATATTGGGACGATACGTTATAAAGAGAAGTCACCCTTCCCTCGATTTAAATAGATCAACCATCTATGCAATTTATTAGTTGAGTTGAGATGCAAAGGTTAATGACATGATGGCATGATGACATGATGCAATGCAAAAAATAAAAGAGCAAGCACAAAAGAAACACACGGCGAAACTCAGAATAGCTGGAAGTCTTCTGGAGCGTCGGTCTCGGGGTGTTACACCAAGATAATGTAAGGACACGTAAAAGTCAAAGCTTCGGGATGCCCCGGAAGGCATCCGCTCTTTCGTCTACTTCCATCGGTAACTTTACTTGGAGCTATATTTTTATTCACCACATGATATGTGTTTTTCTTGGAGCGTCTTGTATTATTTGAGTCTTTATTTTTTAGTTTGACACAATCCTCCTTGCTGTACACACCTTTTGAGAGAGACACACTTGATTCAGAAATTGTTAGGATACTCTATGTGCTTCACTTAGATCTTTTGAGTTATATAGTTTTTGCTCTAGTGCTTCACTTATATCTTTTAGAGCACGGTGGTGGATTTGTTTTATAGAAACTATTGTTCTCTCATACTTCACTTAGATTATTTTGAGAGTCCTACAAAACAGCGTGGTAATTTGCTTTAATTATGATAGGCATACAAGATTAGTAAAAAAATTCTTACGAGTGTGTTGAATACTATGAGAAGTTTGATGCTTGATAATTGTTTTGAGATATGGAGATGGTGATATTAGAGTCATGCTAGTTGAGTAGTTTTGAATTTGAGAAATACTTGTGTTAAAGTTCATGATTCCCGTAGCATGCACGTATGGTGAACCGTTATGTCATGAAGTCGGAGCATGATTTATTTATTGATTGTCTTCCTTATGAGTGGCCGTCGGGGATGAGCGATGGTCTTTTCCTACCAATCTATCCCCCTAGGAGCATGCGCGTAATAATTTGCTTCGATAACTTGTAGATTTTCGCAATAAGTATATGAGTTGTTTATGACTAATGTTGAGTCCATGGATTATACACAATTTCTTCCTTCCACCATTGCTAGCCTCTCTAATACCGCGCACTTTTCGCCGATATCATACACCCACCATATACCTTCCTCAAAACAGGCACAATACCTACCTATCATGACATTTCCATAGCCATTATGAGATATATTGCCATGCAACTTACCACCGTTTTGTTTATTATGACACGCTCCATCATTGTCATATTGCTTTTCATGATCATGTTGTTGACATTGTATTTGTGGCAAAGCCACCGTTCATAATTCTTTCATACATGTCACTCTTGATTCATTGCATATCCCGGTACATCACGGAGGCAATCACATAGAGTCAAATTTAGTCCTAAGTCTTGAGTTGTAATTGTTGAGTTGTAAGTAAATCAAAGTGTGATGATCATCATTTTTTAGAGCATTGTCCCAAGTGAGGAAAGGATGATGGAGACTATGATTCCCCACAAGTCGGGATGAGACTCCGGACTAAAAAAAGAAAGGCCATAAAAAAGAGAAAAGGCCCAAAAAATGAGAGAAAAAGAGAGAAGGGAAAATGTTACTATCCTTTTACCACACTTGTGCTTCAAAGTAGCACCATGATCTTTGTGATAGAGAGTCCCCTATGATATCACTTTCATATACTAGTGGGAAAATTTTCAATATAGAACTTGTCTTGTATATTCCAATGATGGGCTTCCTCAAAATGCCCTAGGTCTTCGAGAGCAAGCGAGTTGGATGCACACCCACTTAGTTTCTTTTGTTGAGCTTTCATATACTTATAGCTCTAGTGCATCCGTTGCATGGCAATCCCTAGTCACTCACATTGATATCTATTAATGGGCATCTCCATAGCCCGTTGATACGTCTAGTTGATGTGAGACTATATTGTCCTTTTTTTCTCCACAACCACCATTCTATTCCACATATAGTGCTATGGCTCACGCTCATGTATTGCGTGAAGATTGAAAAAGTTTGAGAACATCAAAAGTATGAAACAATTGCTTGGCTTGTCATCGGGGTTGTGCATGACTTAAATACTTTGTGTGGTGAAGATAGAGCATAGCCAGACTATATGATTTTGTAGGGATAACTTTCTTTAGCCATGTTAATTTGAGAAGACATAATTTCTTAGTTAGTATGCTTGAAGTATTATTATTTTTATGTCAATATTAAACTTTTGTCTTGAATCTTTCGGATCTGAATATTCATACCACAATTAAGAGAATTACATTGAAATTATGGCAACTAGCATTCCACATCAAAAATTCTGTTTTTATCATTTACCTACTCGAGGACGAGCAGGAATTAAGCTTGGGGATCCTTGAACGTCTCCAACGTATCTATAATTTTTTATTGTTCCATGTTATATTATATTCTGTTTTGGACATTATTGGGCTTTATTATACAATTTTATATTATTTTTGGGGCTAACCTATTAACAGGAGGCCCAACCCAGAAATTCTGTTTTTTTGCCTATTTCGGAGTTTTGTAGAAAAAGAATATCAAACGGAGTCCAAACGGAATGAAACCTTCAGGAACTTGATTTTCGGAACGAATGTGATCCAGAGGACTTGGACCCTACGTCAAGACATCAACCAGGAAGGCACGAGGTAGGGGGGCGTCTACCCCCCCTCCCCAAGTGCGCCCGCCATCCTCATGGGCCCCATGTTGCTCCACTGACGTACTTCTTCCTCCTATATATACCTACGTACCCCCAAACTACCAGATACGGAGCCAAAAACCTAATTCCACCGCCGCAACCTTCTGTACCCGTGAGATCCCATCTTGGGGCCTTTTCCGGAGCTCCGTCGGAGGGGGCATCGATCATGGAGGGCTTCTACATCAACACCATAGCCTCTCTGATGATGTGTGAGTAGTTTACCTCAGACCTTCGGGTCCATAGTTATTAGCTAGATGGTTTCTTCTCTCTTTTTGGATCTCAATACAATGTTCTCCCCCTCTCTTGTGGAGATCTATTTGATGTAATCTTCTTTTGCGGTGTGTTTGTTGAGACCGATGAATTGTGGGTTTATGATCAAGTTTATCTATGAACAACATTTGAATCTTCTCTGTATTATTTTATGTATGATTGGTTATCTTTGCAAGTCTCTTCGAATTATCAGTTTGGTTTGGCCTACTAGATTGATCTTTCTTGCAATGGGAGAAGTGCTTAGCTTTGGGTTCAATCTTGCGGTGTCCTTTCCCAGTGACAGTAGGGGCAGCAAGGCACATATTCTATTGTTGCCATCGAGGATAACAAGATGGGGTTTATATCATATTGCATGAGTTTATCCCTCTACATCATGTCATCTTACTTAAAGCGTTACTCTGTTCTTTTGAACTTAATACTCTAGATGCATGGTGGATAGCGGTCGATGTGTGGAGTAATATTAGTAGATGCAGGCAGGAGTCGGTCTACTTGTCTCGGACGTGATGCCTATATACATGATCATACCTAGATATTCTCATAATTATGCTCAATTATTTCAATTTCTCAACAATAATTTGTTTACCCACCATAATACTTATGCTCTCGAGAGAAGCCACTAGTGAAACCTATGCCCCGGGTCTATTTTTCATCATATTAATCTTCCAACACTTAGCTATTTCTGGCACTGTTTTTATTTTGCCTTTTATTTTACTTTGCATCTTTATCATAAAAATACCAAAAACATTATCTTAGCATATCTATCAGTTCTCACTTTTGTAAGTGACCGTGAAGGGATTGACAACGCCTTTATTGCGTTGGTTGCGAGGATTTTATTTGTTTGTGTAGGTGCGAGGGACTCGTGCGTGGCCTCCTACTGGATTGATACCTTGGTTCTCAAAAACTGAAGGAAATACTTACATTGCTTTACTGCATCACCCTTTCCTCTTCAAGGGAAAACCAACGCAGTGCTCAAGAGGTAACGTATAGTCCTAGTAAATACAAAGAATGCCCATCAGTTCAACTATAATTGTTCCAATTCAAATATAAAGAATATATAAAAAATAGTTATGCTTGAGCAAAACAATAGGAAAGCATTACATAAATTGTTCCAAACCATCTGATAATACCATAGAATTCGACCATCTCACATGCAAATGTTTTAAAGAAAAAATACTGCAACATAATTAAACACACACAAATCTCACAACCGGCATTATTTGCCACATTTAAACCTACATCACATAAATTCTAAATGTCAGAGAGTCATCTTCCCTGGAGAACATAACCATAACCAAATCACCATCCTCAAATCTAGACTCTACCACAAACTCATTCCACCCAGTAGTTAGGTTGATGCAACCATCAAAGTCGATGTGGTAGGCAACTTCCATCAACTGATACCCGTTTTTGTCTGAAGTCTCCATCTTCAGTATCCCGGAACTAGGAGCAACAATCCTGATTCTGGGTGACATTTTCTGCAAATGGGCATGGGACTAGAAAACAAAGTGAACACTTGACATAACTGAATTTTTACACAAATCTAGGAACGGTTGCATAACAAACTGAAAAGAAAAAATCTGAACCAAAACAAAAACACCAAACTAACTAGTCATATGAACTGACTAAACTGAAGAAATATACATATCAATACACCTACAGTAAAAATATCTGACAAAAAAAGATCAGGGATTATATAAAAATGCATAAAATACTGTTAAGTAATGAACAAATACACACACAAATCCCTACTGTTAAATTCTGACAAAACCAAATAAAAATTATAGACAAACTATTGATAAAACTAAACTACAAATTCAGTCCATGGGATTCAAAATGAGACATACAAAAAGAAGAAAACAAAACGAATAGAAACACATACCCATGATTCCTTCAAATCCCCGACCATCAGGCGACAAACATAGGGTGCACAAAACCCATGGTTGTTGTACAGAAGACAAGAAAGTTTCCCGCGACGCTGAGTCTCGGTGAGCTCCAAACCAGATTCATAGACATAGCCCTCAGCTATGCGCGCCATTTTTGCCAGACATCCGAATGAACAATCCTCCATGGAACACACAGGAACAGGGAAGAAAAAAACAAAGAGAAGAAGGAGGAACCTAGATCTGATTCAGGAAGAAGGAAGAAAAAAGGAGGGGGAGACTGAGCCACACACCACACATAGATGGATAGAATTTATAGCCAGGGAGACTCGCAGATTATATAAATAATAAATAGGCAGGTGGGCAGCCAGCTGGTAGGAAATAATTATTATACAAGCCATGCAACATTTGACCGCAAATCAGTTCAACTTTAGATAAACCAGCAATTCAAAAACTGCACATAACAAACATATGCAGATAAAACAAACATACAGACGTAGACAGTTGAATTCATTTAGTCATTCAAACATCTGCCCTCTCACAACACAATCTTAAAACCGTAATATTCAGTACTTCAGTCATAACGATAAAAGAAACGATGCCATTTGGCCCTTGTGTATGATGTGGAGCCGTGGATGCTCTCGCCCTAGCCCAACTGACGATCTGCATATGGTTCCTTCCCCTGCCCTCTGGGAAAAGAAGCTCCAGTTCATTGGAGTTGCAAGTATCCATCACCTCGCGCGCAAGGCGTCTGTTGAACTTTGCCTCCACTTCCTCCTCGGCAGCACATCGTGCCATCTCCCTGCGCCTGAGCCTCCTCCTCCTCTGCTCCGCTACTGCAACCCTCACATCGAAGACATCCCCCTCCTCCTCTATGACCTCTCCCAACTCAGGATCCAGCTCGATTTTCTTTGGTTGCAGCTGGTGCAACGAAAGTGACAGAGGGCTCGGGCTTTATACTCAAAGTGCAAAGGTATCGGTAGGTAGCCAGTAGAAAATACTTACTCCCATGTCAACGCACATTAAGACAACTTTGACACGGAGCAGTCCAACTACACATACGGCAGCAATTCAAACAACACTGAAAAACACGAAACTTAATTACACAGTTTGACCAGATTACAAGAAATCGCAGGCTACAGTCAGCCGCCATACACCACATCCGCCAACGACAAAATAACATGGGAATCCGGGGTAGAAACAACTCAAAGAAGAAAAATTGACAACACAAGTCTTTTCATACAATCCTCATATCTCTCCCTGCAACGCCAATTCGAAAGTAAAACAACAGAAAAAGAAGAACACATTTGCATGGCGGGCGTGGAAAACGACCAAGAACACCAAAACTTGTAATCAGAAATTACAGATGAAATTAATCTCCAAAAACTCCAACATACCGATAATTCTCACATCCAAAACAACAAACTAGACATAAAAATGAGGCCGACGAACACCACGGTAAACATCAACGCTCAAAACGCGTCCGCCACCAAATGCCCATGCCGTCACCTCCGGTGACTTGAGATCGCAAAACACGACCAGGTGAGCGCACGCACGTGCGGAACCCCTTACATGTCTCCTCTGGCAACGAATGGCCTGCAGCACCGCGCTGGAGAACACCCGGAAGCTCCATGATGCATCCCCTGTTTCCGCCTGTCGTACATGCAGGAAGATCAGTTCAAGTGGAAAACCACGTCAGTCCAACCTGTAAACTACGTCAGTTCAAGTAGGGTAACGGAATAATATTCTATTACATGAAACAGAATAGCCCACATGTATATATATATATATATATATATATATATATCTGTGTGTGTGTGTGTGTGTCAGCATGTTTATATTCATCAGTTAATGGAGTTTGTCACTTTTATTACGTCCATGCAACCTAGACTATAATAGGTAAAGATAGGTCCTAATCCCACCCGAGTATGTGTAGATTGGGTTCGTTTTCCCATGCTCTGCTCCGGATCCGATTCAAAATTTTGGCAGCACCTCCCCGATATTCTCCCGATACATGTCTCGGCAATAAGCAGAGAGGATGTGTACCCGGAGAACAACAGGGAGGCACTGACAAAATTCTGCATCGGATCCGAAGCAAAGCATATGGGAAAACGAACCCAATCTACACATACTCGGGCTGTCCATGGATAGCGTTGCACAATTCAAAAGAATCGTGGTTATAAATATGCAAATGCATGCATATTTATATATGTAACCCTTTCGAACGGGAGACACAGAGTGGTGACGCATACTGATGATTGAAGACACCTATAGCTAGAAAGTTTCATCGGCATGAAGACCAGAACAGAGCAAATGAAGGGGGGAGGAGGAGATGTCATTTGTGCTCAGCCACAAATGCAGGGGCGGAGCTCGCCGAACACTAGACCCTCGCAGCAACGAATAAACTGCACATTTAAATCGAAAGATGAGTAACATAGCAATTTTTTTCCGTCAACCTAACGAAATATTTACAATAGGACGAGCGGGTTAGGGGTTTCCTCGGCGTCGATGGAACCCTAAATAGCAAGTATCGTCGGTGCGAGATACATGTGGCGCTCGGCGTTGAACACTAGATCCACATCCCACAACTGATGCCGGCGCCAGGCGTCCCACGCGCAGCAATAGTTCTGGGGGCCAATGACGGTCGAACACCTTGCTGAATCTGTCTGGCAGCCTATGCGACGAGGATTAAAGCCAAATTTTGAAACTTCAAACAACCAAACCGACTTGAGTCAGTTTGGATCTTTCAAGTTTCAACACTTGGCTTTTAATCGTCATCGCAGAGGCTGCAAGACAAATTCGCAAAGGTGTTCGACCGCCATCGACCCCCAGAACTGTTCTTGTGGGATGAAGGACGCCGGCGTCACTTGTGGGACGTGGATGTAGTGTTAGACACCGACGGCCACATGTATCTCGCACCGACGATACTTGCTATTTAGGGTTCCATCAACATCGAGGAACCCCCTAACCCGCTCGTCCCCGGGCGCCCCTTTTTCCTAATTCTTTTTGTCATCTTCTACTTCTACTTCTTTTTCTTCATCATCTTCTTCTTCTACTTATGTTTCTTTTTTTATCTTCTTCTTCTTCCTCTTCTACTTTTTCCTTCTCTTCTTCTTTTACTTCTTTTTTTCCTCTTTCTTATTTATCTAAAAACAGAAAAAACCTAAACAAAACTATAAACTAAATGTAACCTAAAATAAACTAAATTAACCTAAACTAACCTAATCTAAACTAAACAAACATAAACTAAATCTAAAAAACTGGAAAAAAACTTGCCACGATGAGGGGCGGGGCGGCGGCGCGGGGCCGGGCGATGCGGCCGAGTGGCGGCAGCTCAGGACAGGAGCGGGGCGGCCGGCGACGGGGAGGCGCGGCCGGGCGTGGCGGGCGGCGGAGGCTCGACGGGGGCAGGCGGTCGGCGATGGGGGTGGCACGGGCGGCAGTGGCTCGCACAGTGGGCGAGGCGGGCGGCCGGCGACGGGTGGAGCTGGGCGGCGCGGCTCGGACACGGGGGCGGGGCGGGGTGACCGACGACGGGGGTGGTGCTGGGTGGCCGGCAACAGGGGTGGTGCGGGGCGGCGGCGGCTTGGGCATGGAGGCGGGGCGGCCGACAATAGGGGTGGCGACGCGGGCGAGGGGCGGCGGCAGGGGTGAGGGGCGGCGGCGGCTCGGCATGGGACAGAGAGAACGGACAATCAGAGGGGTGGGGCAGGGCGCTAGCCGCTTTTTAGTTAGGTCAAAGCTCTTTGTCGTCTGCTAGCAGACGACAAAGAGCCCCGCTACCATACGTCAAAGAAGCTTTGGCTTCTGCTAGCGGACGGCAAAGAAAGTGGCCGTTAGGTGGTTCTCGCTAGTGGCCACCCTCCCTGTTTGACGTCTGCTAGCAGACGACAAAGCTTCTATGCCATCCACTAGCTGACGGCAAAGAGCTGGCTGACGGCAAACATGATCTTTTCCGTCATCTTTCCTTTAGCTTATGGCAAAGAGTTGGCTGAGAACAAAGATCCCGATTCCAGTAGTGTACAAACAAAATTCACATCCATAGATTAATTACTATTCTCAATCAAAGGATACAGAGGCATATCATTAGGATCAATAAGAGCACTCTTGCTAGCAAATAGTTTCATAAACTTATCCATCTTTCCACTCAAAACATTAATCTCTTCAATCGCATGCACTTTTTTACTTGTGGAAGATCTTTTGGTATGCCATTGAGAATAATTAACCATAATATTATCTAGGAGTTTGGTAGCTTCTCCTAAAGTAATTTCCATAAAATTACCTCCCACGGCCGAATCTAAAAGATTTCTAGAAGCAAAATTCAATCCGGCATAATTTTTTTGTATAATCATCCATAAATTAAAACCATTAGCACGGACATTTCGTATCATCAATTTCATCCTCTCCCATGATTGTGCAACATGTTCATGATCAAGTTTCTTAAAATTCATAATATCGTTCCTGTCGGCGTTCTGGGAACGGGGGTCCCCAGACTTGCCTGCCTGCGGCCTGTGGCGTGGCTCAAGGGAGGCCCAGGACGGCCCATCTTCATCAACGCAAGCTCAAGACCCTCGCGGGGCGGACGACCAGGAGCTTCCTCAGGCACGGCCTCGTCAGGCTGGCTCATGAGGAGGCGGAGAGTTCAAGGCAGGGTACCTCGCGAGGTGCCCATGACGCAAGCCATGACGACCAAGGGCGCCAGTCGGGCGCCAGCCGCGCAACGTCCTCCTTTCGTCTTTGGTGCAAAGGGAGCAAGCGCGGCGAGAGCATCAAGCAAAGGCATCCGCTTCGGTGCAACAAGACCAAGACCAGCCCCAACGGCTGGAAGGGGTCATCGTGGTGCCCAAGCAGGCGTCATCACCCGAGCCTTTGGCAAAGCGAGGACCAACTTTAGTCAGATAACTGTACCCGCTGTTCCCCTTCAAAATGGCCAATTGTTGGCGCCCTTCCCGCTCAATATTTGTGAAGAGGCCCAGGGCCTTCGCCTATAAATAGGGGTAGCCACACTCAGAGTAGAGGGATCTGGCATTTTGGAATCCAAAGAGAGAGAGAGAGAGAGAGAGAGACCCGATCCTCAAGCTAGAGGGACGGGACACGACCCAGCAGTTCATCACACGCACCAAGAACAGACCCTCGCGAGGCTGTTCTTCCCTGTACTGTTCCTCATCAGCCCAAGAGGCAATCGACCACACCACAAACTAGAGTAGGGTATTACACCACAACGGTGGCCCGAACTAGTATAAATCTTGCGTCTCTTGTGCTGTTCTGTTTAGTAGTTTAGGTCCCTGCGATTTGGCGAGGTACGAGACGGTGGAGGGTTGGATCTCCGTGCGCACCCCAGTGTTCGAACCTCAAGGGTCTGTCGGAACCCGAAATCCAACATTTGGCGCGCCAAGTAGGGGTGCGCGGGATTCTGCCTTTCGTCGCCTCGTTCTACCCCGACCACCGCAACCATGTCTGACGCCCGTCCATGAGGCGGGACGACCGCACCGCCACGCCTTCGCTCACCCCCACTGGTTCTTCGTCGCACGCGCCCCGCGCGGCCATGGAGGCCCGAGCTGCACTCATCGCGGCTAACGAGCTCCTGCGCTACCGCCCCGTCGACGACGTCTATGAAGAATGGCTCGACCGAGTCGCCGAGCTCGCCCACGCTGCAGGAGGCGCCCCCGCGCCGTCCGTCTCGCTGCACCGCACCCCGCCACGAGCGGGCGATGAAGCTCCCGGGGCGCCTCAGCCGCCTCCTACTCAAGAAGGCGCCGTTCCCCAAAGGCGCTGACCCTGGGCGGAACCCGTTCCGCCAGCGCCGCGCAGCAAGAGCAGAGCTGCCAAGAAGTTCCTCGCCCGCAAGAAGCTGCCCGGCGCTCCCCGCCCAAAGACCGTCAAGACCTGTCTGCCCCCATCCGCGGCACAGGGAGGCCCACAAGACCAAGCTCTCTGCCGTCCGAAGCCAGCCACGGCCATGGCGGGCTGCCGCGCCTTCACCTCCAAGCTGCGCAGCATCGCGTGGCCCGCCAAGTACAAGCCAGACCTGCCTCCTCGCTACAACGGCACAGCTGACCCTACGGAGTTCCTCCAGCTCTACGAGTTGGGCATCAAGGCTGCCAACGGGGATGAAAAGGTCATGGCGAATTGGTTTCCCATGGCGCTCAAGGTCGAGGCCCGCACCTGGCTCCTGAATCTGGCCCCAGGCACGATCTCTTCCTGGGCCGAGATGCGTACCCGCTTCATCGCCAACTTCCAAGGTACTCATGACCGCCACCCGCCGTGAGCGACATGTGTCGAATCAAGCAGCAGCCAGGGGAAACCCTGCAAAAGTACATCCAGTGCTTCAACAACGCGCGCCTCAAGATCCCCAGGGTAACGGAGGAGGCCATCATCTCTGCCTTCTCCGACGGCGTGTGCGATGTCAAGATGAAGGAGGAGCTAGCGATGCATGAAGATCTGTGCACCTCCCTGGAGCTGTTCAACTTGGCAACCAGGTGCTCCAGGGCTGAGGAGGGGCGCCTCTCCCTCCTCGAGCTGCTTGCCGCGGATCCCGAAGAGAAGAAGTCCAAGGCCAAGGACGTGAAGCGCAAGGGGGCTGCCGTGCTCGCAGCCGAACCAGACACCAAGCGAGGCAGAGATCAGCTCGAGTCCTCCAAGGGCAGCCGGATGCTGCGTGTACCACGACCTCCACACCCACAACACCAATGAATGTCAAGAGCTCCGGTCAGACGCGAAGGAAGGGTCGGCAGACGCCCCGAGTGCAGCGACCGGGGCTACGGCCGAGGAGGAGGAAGAAATGCAGGACGTTGGGAAGACCGCGGCCCGCGCCAAGGGTGGCGCGACCAACCTCGCAAGGACCACTAGCAAGACCCACCTCGCGAGGGGGGCTGGAGGGATCAGCCTCGTGAGGATCGTCCGCAAGGGAACGCAGGCCTCCCTCCGCTGCCGCCGCCAAGGAGAATCGAAGACCGTCATCGGGAGAGGGGCTGGGGGCTTCAGGAAGCGTGTGCGATCGCGCATCTGGGCGGAGCTCAAGCCCCACCTCTCAAAGACATCTTCAAGCAGTTCGCCCATGAAGTGAATGCAGTCCTCCCCAAGCTCGAGGCCACGCGCCCTCTCGTGGTCGGCGTGCGCCATCACGCTCAAATTTCAGCGGATCAGCTCAAGTGCGCAGCCACAACCGGAGTTCTCCCGATGCTTTACTCCCCAATCATCAGCAATGTGCTAGTCACCAAGACCCTCATTGACGGCGGAGCAGGGCTCAACGTCCTGTCTGTGGAAACATTCAACAATCTTCAAGTGCCTTACAGTCAGCTTCAGCCAACCAAGCCTTTCTCCGGAGTCGCCGACGGCTCCGCGGTCCCGATCGGGCAGGTCCGCCTTCCTGTCACCTTCGGGGCTCGCGACAACTACCACACCGAGCTCATCGACTTCGACATCGCCCACATTCGCCTGCCGTACAACGCCATCCTCGGGTACCCAGCGCTGGCAAAATTCATGGCCGTAACCCACCATGGCTACAACATCCTCAAGATGCCAGGAGGCGGCAGAGTCATCACGGTGCCCTGTGAAGAGAGAGATGCAGTGTGCTCCCTGGAGTGAGCTTTTCAGGCCGCATCGCTAGAAGACCCAGACCACAGCGGCAGGAGGCCTCCCGAGGCTGCACCCAAGAAGAAGAAGACATCGACCGGCCCAGCTCTTCAAGAGACAGGCCCCTCAGGGTCCACATCGGGCCAGGAGGAGCCTCCTTCCATCGCATAGGAAAGCGCGCCCGGCGCCCTCCTCAGACAGGGCTCGGGGGCTCTCCCCTGGAGGGCCGCCGACTTCGCCAAGATCTCGAGGGAGGCGCTTGGGGACCACGTGGAGGCGTGTTTCGAAGCACGTTTCCCGCAAGCAGGAGCAAGACCAGGAGGGCAGAACCCTCAAGAGTTCGTCAGCAAGGCCATTCAGGAGCTACAGGAGTCAAGGGTCATGAGAGGCAGCTGGCGCCTACCCGCTGTGGCCCGCCATCCAGGCGAGGATGGTGGGCTGCGCGTCTGCATCAACATACCAGGGCTCAACCGAGCCGCATCTCAAGAGCGCTTCTGGCCCTCGCGAGTGGGACATTGCGAGGGTCCGCCCCACACCTACGTACGCATGCCTTATGGCCTGCCAAACGCGGCTGCTGCGCAACAGCGTCTCATGAGGACCATCCAGGAGGCTCAAGAGGTCAGGCACGCCGCAGCCCTGGCGGAGATGGAGATGGCCCGCTAGGAGCCACCAGCGCCTCCGGAGCCTCCCGAGGCCCCTGGGCCTGGGGGCTCGTGAGGATCGGCTCCCGCAGCCCACCGAGTCTGCTACACCAACACCCCTTCATCCCCAACATCACCAGGTGACATCTTAAAGTTTTATTTCCGGCTGGGAGCGCCTTCAGGGCCGCATTATCCCCAGGCCGCGTGGGTCCGTCCCTGCGGCATGTATCCCTTTTATTTCATGTCGTTAGCCTATCCTGTTGGGGCGCCTCGGGCTGCATCATCCCAAGCCGCTCGGGCCAGTCCAGTGCATGTATCCTTCCTACTTTTTCCTTAGGATTATGCTCTCGCTCCACCATGGTTGTTATTTGGTGCCTTTTCCTGGGTGGTGGAATCTTGCACGTTAAAGGGGGGTGCCTGAGCATCGCGACTCAGGGCTCCTACCGGCTCTCCGGCCCTCACCCTATGGTCTTGTCCATGGCATCGCGACCTGGCTTGCCAGCGACGGCTGAGACCAGCCCGAGAGCCGGGACCCGAGGACGTAGAGTTGCGTCATCTAACCTAGCTTGCGCGTTAAAGGGGGGGTGCCTGAGCATCGCGACTCAGGGCTCCTACCGGCTCTCCGGCCCTCACCCTCTGGTCTTGTCCATGGCATCGCGACCTGGCTTGCCAGCGACGGCTGAGACCAGCCCGAGAGCCGGGACCCGAAGACGTAGAGCACCGGCATCTGGCCAAATTTGCAGGAACACACTCGAAGATAAGGCCCAGAGCCTGTGAAGAAGGCAAATGCCTATGAAGCTCATCTTTTTGGAAAAGGCCCAGAGCCTGTGAAGAAGGCAAATGCCTATGAAGCTCATCTTTTTGGAAAAGGCCCAGAGCCTGTGAAGAAGGAGAATGCATGTGAAGCTCATCTTTTTGGAAAAGGCCCAGAGCCTGTGAAGAAGGCAAATGCCTGTGAAGCTCATCTTTTTGGAAAAGGCCCAGAGCCTGTGAAGAAGGCAAATGCCTGTGAAGCTCATCTTTCTGGAAAAGGCCCAGAGCCTGTGAAGAAGGCGAATGCCTGTGAAGCTCATCTTTTTGGAAAAGGCCCGGAGCCTATGAAGAAGGCGAACGCCTGTGAAGCTGACGCGTTCTGGAAAGGCCCGGAGCCTGTGAAGAGGGCAAACGCCCGTGAAGCTTGATTCCCAGGAGAAAGGCCCGGAGCCTGTGAAGAGGGCGAACGCCTGTGAAGCTCGCCGCCCGTGACACTCTCACGTAATAATGAGTTGGGGCTGTACATGCCCCGTAGTCTCAGGAGTGCCGGCCTCAGGCCCTGGGGCTCCCTCCCACGCCTAGTGGCAGCACTTAGCTCCGCGCTGGTGAGAAGACGTCGAAGACTAGACTAGGTGCCGGACACGGCTTTTTCATTTGCTTTCTGCAGTTGACTAGTTATTCCCATTTGGAGTTTTTATCGAAACTATCGCCCCTTTTTGGTCCGTGGTTCTTCGATCTTTTTCACTCTCCTGCCTCGATTTCTCTTGCGCGGGGACTCATGAGGAGGAAGCCTCGGGAGCCCCCGCGAGCTTTTCTGCCCCTATCGCTCAAGTTTTCACGGCCCTGGTCCACAGCTGGAGCGCCCCTCCTGACCATGCCTCACGGGCAGCACAACGCGAACACGGGGCCTGGATCGGTCGCCCCCGTGGCCACGGCTGGGATTCACTTACGAATGGGTGCACGGCAGAAGGGAACAGCATCAGGAATAACAAAAGCAGTACAATAATTAACGACGTTGACCTAAACGCGCCCCCATGGGGCCATACATTGTTCCCTTTTTACGCAGGAGAAAAGAAAGGAAAAGTACAGAAGCAGGTGAAGGACGCCCCGTGCCGGCTCTCCTGGAAAGCCAGAGCCGCCTCCGGAGCTCAGGGGGACTCCCTCTCGCGCTTCACCTGGGCGTGGCGGCAAGCGGACCCGCTACCACCCCCCAAGCAGGCGCAGCGGCGTGGGGGCTGCCCGCGGCCGCTGCTAGAAGAATCACAACCCGAAGAAGAGCTGGTGAAGCGTGAGGAGTCGCGGCCATCACCGGCCGCCCGTGCGCTGCCCTCTCCACCCACGCCGGGGCTGAGTCCTCGGCCGCAGTCGTCGTCTTCAGGGCAGCACCCCATGCGACGACCGTCTTCCCCGAACACCCTCACGTAGAGGGTGGCGTCGCCATCATACTTGAAGTGTAGGGAGCACCGGCGGCGGAGACCACGCGCGCGAGCGAACGTCTGCCAGCCACGGGCCAGGAACAGGTTCCCTGCAGCCGAGACCTCCAGAGAAGCCCACGAAGCCCGACTGCAGCAGCCATCTACCTAGAGCCAGAGGCCACTCAGGGCGCCATCTGGGAGCTCACCCAGGAGGAAGCACGGGAGCTGAAGCCGGACGCCGTACGGCTCCTCCGCCCTCACCATGAACTCCGGCAGCGCTTCAACGGCATGGAGGCGCGGCCTCGGAGGACGTGCGGTCGGGGCGCGCCCTCCGACCATGGCCAGCCGCTCGTCGCCACGCTGAGAGCCTCCCCCACGACCGCGGGGGACCGCCGAGGAGGCCACAGGATGCTTGCGAGGGCGACCTCGGCCACGCTTAGGCGGAGGAGAGGAAGACTCGACCTGACGGCCCTTCCCCTTCTCCGCGGCCGAGAACTTCCTTGGTGGAGCCATGGAGAAGAAGGAGAGACAAGAAAGGATAGACTGGAAGGGCGCGCGCAGTTCCATACTTATGGCCGGCGAAGGCCAACCGTCGGCCTCCACGATCACCGATCATCATGACCAACTCTGCATGCAGGGACTTGTCGAATCTAGGCGGTTACCGAGGCATCGTGGTGAATTAGTGTGCACGCGTCCAATCAACCGCCACGTGTCGCCCAAGGCCGCAGGGTGGAGGGCCCGGCAACCGACTTGCCCTTTCGCCTCTCTGCTCGGCCAAGTTCGGGCGCGCCGTGGGCCCGGGGGCTACTGTCGGTGTTCTGGGAACGGGGGTCCCCAGACTTGCCTGCCTGCGGCCTCCAGCGTGGCTCAAGGGAGGCCCAGGATGGCCCATCTTCATCAACGCAAGCTCAAGACCTTCGCGAGGGGCCAAGCCTCGCGGGGCGGACGACCAGGAGCTTCCTCAGGCACGGCCTCGTCAGGCTGGCTCATGAGGAGGCGGAGAGTTCAAGGCAGGGTACCTCGCGAGGTTCCCGTGACGCAAGCCAAGACGACCAAGGGCGCCAGTCGGGCGCCAGCCCACGCAGCGTCCTCCTTTCCTCTTTGGTGCAAAGGGAGCAAGGGCAGGCGAGAGCATCAAGCAAAGGCATCCGTTTCGGTGCAACAAGACCAAGACCAGCCCCAACGGCTGGAAGGGGGTCATTGTGGAGCCCAAGCAGGCGTCATCACCCGAGCCTTTGGCAGGCGAGGACTAACTTTAGTCAGGATAAGTGTACCCGCTGTTCCCCTTCAAAATTGCCAATTGTAGGCGCCCTTCCCGCTCAATATTTGGGAAGAGGCCCAGGGCCTTCGCCTATAAATAGGGGTAGCCACACTCAGAGTAGAGGGATCTGGCATTTTGGAATCCAAAGAGAGAGAGAGAGAGACCCGACCCTCAAGCTAGAGCGACGGGACACCACCCAGCAGTTCATCACACCCACCAAGAACAGACCCTCGCGAGGCTGTTCTTCCCTGTACTGTTCCTCATCAGCCCAAGAGGCAATCGACCACACCTCAAACTAGAGTAGGGTATTACACCTCAACGGTGGCCCGAACTAGTATAAATCTTGCATTTCTTGTGCTGTTCTGTTTAGTAGTTTAGGTCCCTGGGATTCGGCGAGGTACGAGACGGTGGAGGATTGGATCTCCGTGCGCACCCCAGTGTTCGAACCTCAAGGGTCTACCGGAACCCGAAATCCGACAGTTCCTAAGGGAGATGATCTTAGTGGGAGGAAAATACTTGGAAATAAAAGCATCTTCACACTTATTCCATGAGTCAATATTATTTTTAGGCTAAGATGAAAACCAACTTTTAGCACGATCTCGAAGCGAGAACGGAAATAACTTCAATTTAACAATATCATTATCAACATCTTTTTTCTTTTGCATATCACACAAATGAATGAAATTGTTTAGATGGGATGTGGCATCATCATTGGGAAGGCCAGAAAATTGATCTTTCATAACAAGATTCAGCAAAGCGGTATTAATTTCACGAGATTCCGCATTAGTAGCGGGAGCAATTGGAGTACTAATAAAATCATTATTATTGGTGTTAGAAAAGTCAGACAATTTGGTATTCTCTTCAGTTATTGTTATAAAAGCAAGCAATCCAACACACGAGCACACAAAAAGCAAGCGAAGAAGACGAACGGAAGAGGGGCGAAGGAAAGCCAAATCTTTTCGAAAATCGTTTTAGAAGTGGGGGAGAGGAAAACGGGAGGCGAATGGCAAATAATGTAATACAAGAGATGAGAGTTTATGATGGGTACTTGGTATGTCTTGACTTGGCGTAGATCTCCCCGGCAACAGCGCCAGAAATTCTTCCTGCTACCTCTTGAGCTTGCGTTGGTTTTTCCCTTGAAGAGGAAAGGGTTATGGAGCAAAGTAGAGTAAGTATTTCCCTCGGTTTGAGAACCAAGGTAGTAAGAGACAACGAACAAGTCACCGAATACTTGCACAAACAATGAACAACTTGCACCCAACGCGATAAAGGGGTTGTCAATCCCTTCACGATTACTTGCGAAAGTGAGATCTGATAGAGATAGATAAGCGGTAAAGTAAATATTTTTGGTATTTTTGGTTTATAGATCAGAAAGTAAAATATTGCAAAGGAAGTAAATTGGAAACTAAAATTGTAGATTGGAAACTTTATTGATGGAAAATTGACCCGGGGGTAATAGGTTTCACTTGAGGCTTGTCTCAAGATAGAAAATATTACGGTGGGTGAACAAATTACTGCCGAGCAATCGATAGAAAAGTGCAAAGTTATGACGATACCTAAGGCAATGATCATGAATATAGGAATCACGTCCGTGTCAAGTAGATCGACTCCTTCCTGCATCTACTACTATTACTCCACACATCAACCGCTATCCAGCATGCATCTAGAGTATTAAGTTCATAAAGAATAGAGTAACACTTTAAGCAAGATGACATGATGTAGAGGAATTAACTCAAGAAATATGCTGAAAACCCCATCTATTTATCCTTGATGGCAACAATACAATACGTGCCTTGGTGCCCCTACTACCACTAGGAAAGGACACCGCAAGATTGAACCCAAAGCTAAGCACTTCTCCCATTGCAAGAAAAACCAATCTAGTTCGCCAAACTAAATTGATAGTTCGAAGAGACTTGCAAAACTATAAAATCATGCATATAAGAATTCAGAGAAGATTCAAATAATATTCAAACGTAAGCTGATCATAAATCCACAATTCATCGGATCTCGGCAAACACACCGTAAAAAATTATTACATCAAATAGATCTCCAAGAACATGAAGGAGAACATGGTATTGGGAATCAAAGAGAGAGAAGAATCCATCTAGCTACTAGCTATGGACCCATAGGTGTGTGGTAAACTACTCACGTTTCATCGGAAGGGCAATGGTATTGATGTAGAAGCCCTCCGTGATCGAATCCCCCTCCGGCAAGACGCCAGAAAAGGCCCCTAGATGGGATCTCACGGGTACAGAAGGTTGTGGCGATGGAAAAGTGTTTCCGTGGCTCCCTCTGTTGGTTTTGGTATATTTGAGAATATATAGGCGAAGAAATTAGGTCGGTGTAGTCATGAGGGGCCCACAAGGGTGGGGGGCCACGCCCTACCCCCTGGGCGCACCTTCCGTCCATGTGGCCTCCTCATGGCTTCTCTGACTTGCACTCCAAGTCCTTTGGATGTCTTCTGGTCCAAGAAAAATCATCGTGAAAGTTTTATTACGTTTGGACTCCGTTTGGTATTCCTTTTCTGTGAAACTCTAAACCAAGGAAAAAACATAAACTGACACTGGTTTGTAGGTTAATAGGTTAGTCCCAAAAATAATATAAAATAGCATATTATGCATATAAAACATCCAAAAAATAAAATATAATAGCATGAAACAATCAAAGATTATAGATACATAAGAGACGTATCAGGTATGCTTATGTTGTTCATCTTGGGTGGGAAACAAACAATATGTTCATCTTGGGTGGGAAACAAATAGTAAAGAAATCATCATATGTCTTTTTATTAGATTAAATATGTCATTAGCCTGCTATCATTTTTTTGGATCCATCCACTGGTTGTTACCATCACTTTAGATTTCTGCATGCTCTCCTTACATAATCTCACTATGTTTTTTTCATATGCATGTCAAATATTCTACACAGTCATGCTGAACATGTAGAGAAAAAGAGAAGCGTTTTGCACGGCAATACAATGTCATGCAGACATCAATCCATGGTGGGTGCAATGGCAAACCCTCCCCCTCCTCCAGATTGTAATGCATAAGAAGATATCTGTTCAGAGGCACTGACCACTCCTATTTACCCCCCGATGTGTTTGCTCTAACTTGGCATGATGATGTTGGTCATATCATGCATACGTTGCCTTGAAGTGCTAACTTTCAACATCGTATATGTCATCTACTTAGTTTAGACATGTTCTGTATTGCCACCTATTTAGTTTCTATATCATATATGTGAACTATGCAATCTCATCTTTATTGGCCAGTCTACTTCTTGAGCTTGCGTTGCTTTTTCCCTTGAAGAGGAAAGGGTTATGAAACAAAGTAGAGATAAGTATTTTCCTGAGTTGAGAACCAAGGTATTAATCGAGTAGGAGGCACAAACAAGTCTGCAATCTATGCACCTGCACAAACTAACAAACACCTGCACTAAATGCAAAAAAGGGGTTGTCAACCCCTTCACGGTCTCGAACAATAGTGAGATCTAATAGAGATAGGTATAAAATATAAATAAAAAGGCAAAGTAAAGTAAATATAAATAAATTGTTGTCGGATTCAGGGCTCCACAGACCCAAGAAGGTTCGAACTCTGGGGCATGTGTGAAGATCTCAACCTCTCAAGTCTTGAGCTCGTCTCCATACAGCCTAGCCCCACCGGGTACGCTCTCAAATGGGGAAGAAGATGAACATGACAGTTTACCAAGGTTCATGCCACCTTGTGTTGTAAAACCCTACTCCTTCTTTGTGATGGATTGGCCTCACGAGTGGCTGAGGGTGAACAAGTATAGTGGATGAACTGCCTCGCGAGGGTGTAAAGGATCTGATCTAGGTCGACCCCTCTCTACGGTGGTGGATAACCTATATTATAGTGGCCTCGGTCCTCTTGCCTCAAAACATAGGCGGGAAGGGATCCACAACGGCCAATTTGAAAGGGGACAATAAGTACATCTAATCCTAATGAAAGGTGGTCTCCTCCTGCAAAGCTTCCGATCATGACGCAGTGGTGGGCTCAGTGATGACATCCGTCTTGCCGAGCTCGTGGTCTTGGTCTTGTAGCACTGGAATGGAAACCTTTGGGGGATTCCTCGGGAACCCGCGGTCGTCCTTGCTCCCTAAGCACTAAAAGGGAGACTTCCTCCTCTACGCCGGCTAACGGCCACCTCGCCATGGTTGTCGGGTATATCATGCGACATATGCCAAGGGATGGCTTATCATGGATAGGGTCGAAAGTATGTCACCAGGCTCTAGAAGCGGGAGTGAGGGAGAATGCCTAAGCCGGTGGATCTTACCCAGGTTCAGGGCTCTCCTAGGAGATAACATCCCTAGTCCTGCTCTGCGGGGTCTCCGCATCATCACTATCTCAACGAGGTAGCTACAAGCTTGCTCCTTGAGCTGTTTTGCTAGAGGAGGAAGAAGGGCAAGGCTAGCTCTACTCCACTCTCTCTACGTGGTGTGTTTCTCTACTAAAGTTCAGAACTCTTTGCATGGGTGACCTAGGGGGTTTATATAGGCCTACCCCCCAGGGGTACAATGGTAATCCGGCCGGGTGTAGAACCCGACTGTCAGTGTCTCTGGTCATCGGTTTCTCCGCCGGCTGCTAGGGCCCACCGCCTGGTGGGTCCCGCCGGCTGTCTTGTACTTGGCAGATAGGACGCGCCCACAGCTTGTGGGTCTTGCCGGCTGCTTAGCACTGTAGCCGTGCCACTTGATGATGCATGTTTTGTCGGGGAGAGCGTGGCTACTGTCCCGTCGCCTGGTGGGCGTTCACTGTAGCCACTCCCCATCTCTTCTGGTTAATGGCACACAGTCTTTGAGGGGGAGGGGGGCCGCTTGCTAGAAGGCGGCCCACTCTTGCTGCTGCCTGGTGGGGCATCGCCGCCTGAGGGCTCACCGGCTGTAGTGGGGCCCAGCGTCTTGCAAACCGTCTTGACCCGGCCATCGTGGGAGCATGGCTCCCTCTAACGCAGGTCATGTCATGGGCCGCGTGGGTATAGTGCCACACTGGGCGAGGGGTGTCCGCTTGGTACACCGCACTGTAGCCACGTTCTGCCCAGGATTTGGGGGTGGCAGGCCGCACTGTTTCCATGCCCTGTCCCATCGTGGTTATGAGGGTGTAGACTTTGAGGGCACGAGGGGCCGCCTTCTAGGAGCCTGCCAGCTCACGCGCGCGACGGGACATCATCGCAGGCCGGGCCCCGCCACTACAGTGCCTCGGCACGCGCGCGGATCCGCTGCGGCAGTTAATACACGCCTTTATTAGCGCGGTGAACGTGGGATCATGGGGGGATTGGGCACAGTTAATCCCATGGCCCCCCACGTTTTTCCCCCTCGGCTTCGCCGCCTGGGGCTATAAGTAGGGGGAGGAGGGGGCGGCAGACGCACGCACGCCCCCCTCTCCCTTTGCCTTCGCCATTCTACTTCCTCTCGCTGCTACCTCGCCCCCATCTCTTGCCCAGGCGCTGCAGAAGCTCGTCGCCGTCGGGCCATTTCAGACCGCGGCTTCCTTGCTCCGTCGTGGACTCACCGCTTGTTGTCGCGTCGTGCTTTCGTCAAGCCTCCGCACCCTTGGCGCGCGAGCGGGCCGGCGATTGGGACAGCTCCAACCTCCATGAAGACCATCTCTCCTTTCTTTGTCAGACGCACCGGCTGCCTCGCGAAACGAACGTAAAGGTGGGTGTCCCTCCCGAGGCGGAGATATCGCCGGCGCCGGAGGAAGGCGAAAATGTCATCTTCCGGTCGCATTTTCTTCGCGGCTTCGGCCTCACGGCGAGCAGTTTTTTTCTGTTCCTTCCTCGCGTTCTACAAGTTCCAGCTGCACCACCTCACTCCGAATACGGTGGTGCTATTGGCCGCCTTTGTCACCCTCTGCGAAGGCTACCTCGGCATACTCCCCGCCCTCGAGCTCTGGGGGGAGTTCTTCTACCTCAAGCTTGGCACCGCCGCCAAGAAGGAGGCGGCCCAGTGCGGAGCCTGCGTCGCAGTGCAACGTTCATGCTCCGGAATCCACTTCCCGGCCATCGCCTTGCTGCAGTCGGCCAAACTGTGGCTGAAGTCCTACTTCTACGCCAAGAACATTCATCTGTCGGCGGACAACGTCAACCTGCCGGCTTATGTAGCTGGACCGCCGACCGAACCCCGCACCAACTGGCAGTTCCGGCCGAAGAAGTTGTCGGCCGCCTCCTCCATCGCTCTCGTCGGGCTTCAGGTGATGGTGGAGGAGGAGGGCATCAAGGCCTCGGATCTGTTGACCGCCTTCGTGGTGCGCCGAGTGCTTCCTCTCCAATCCCGACCCCACATCATCAGTCGGATGAGCGGGAACCAGGACCCGTGCCGGATGTGCATGAAGGAGCTGCCGGACACGGAGGTAGTCCGGCTGGTAAATCACGTCTCCAACTGCAAGCTCTCGGAGATGGAGTGTTAGTTTGGCAAACAGCCGTACAGCCGCGCAGACCCGCCATCTGCGGTGAGTTTCTTAATTCTTTTGATCCTTCACTCGTCCGAGTTCTTTTATGCCATCTGATCAGTCATCCATGGTGCAGATCTTCTCGACCCAGTCGGTGGCCAACGCCCTGGCCTCGGGCTAGGAGTACATGCCGGACCGGTCAGTGAGCGACGTGGACGACCCCGACCTGGGGGCAGCCGCCATGGAAGAGGACGACGCCACGGGCGGTGGTGGTGGAGGAGCAGGCGGCTCTTCAGGAGGTGGCCTTGAGGATTGGCTGGATGATGACGAGGAGGACGATGAGCCGCGTCGCAACTGTGGCGCCAACAGGGCGAGCGCGAGCTCTTCGGCCGCGGCGACTGCAGCAGGCGGTGTGCCGAAGTGCCGCACCGAAAATGTCAGGTTGTACGGCAGCCGGCCCAAGAAGCCCAAGATGCCCAAGAACACGACAGTCGCGACCAGGCGGCAGGAGGCCGCCGCGAAGGCGGCCGAATTCCGGAAGGCACCGAAGCAGCGCCCTACAGTGTCTCCATAAGTACTTTGATCTTCTCCGTTGTTGCTTTGTGTTCGCTCTACTTCCCCTCTCGCAAATGTTTTCTTAGTTCTTCTTCCTTGGCTTGAATAGTGCCCAGCTCTCTCTTGAGCGGGCCCCGTCTGCCTCGGTGATTGGGGCAGCAGGCGGCTCTATAGAACTCCGTCAAATGGACCTGCTCGCCGACCTCCAGGAGGCGACAGATAGGAACGCGTGGGAGGCACGCGAGGAGCGGGAGAGGATAGAGGCGGCACAGACGGAGGCCGACGCTGCAGCCAAGGCCCAGGCCAACGTAGTAGCTAAGGAGCAGGCGGACGCGGCCGCCAGGGTGCAGGCGGAGTAGGCCGTGCGCTGCTGGACTGCAGAGCTCGTCATCATGCTGCGCGTGGTGTCACCGACACCGGAGAGCCATGCGCTAACTAGAGGGGTTGGAGGCGACCAGCCGGCCCTGGAGAGGGAGGGCGGAGGCCCCGTCATCTTGGTGGCGGAGGTGACTCCTCGCGTGTCGACTACTAACGCGCAGAGCAGTCGGCCTGAAGCGCCGCCAGTGCCACCAGCTGGCAGTGAGTTGGTGGTGGGTCCGAGTCCCACCAGCCGTGTTCCGGCGCGTCGGCGCATGGAGAAGGCAGCCTCAGCACCGCGGCCGTTGGAGATCGAGGCTACGAGCTCGTAGGCCCCTGACGCTGATACTTCCAGCACCGCCCCCAGAGTGGGCATGGGGGCTGGACAGGTGTTCTAAACAAAGTTGCGCAAGACGTCCATGCCCGGTTCCAGGCCGAAGGTGCCGCCCTCCAGCAGTAGACGCAGACGTTCTTGGTGACGCGGACGGCCTTCCGGGTATGGCTCTTTCTTCTTGTTTTTGATTCTTATAATCTTCCGTGGGGGCGCGCTAGCGCACCCACTGGGTGTAGCCCCTCAGTTCTGGGCCGGCTGCTAGGCAGGCGGCTCGGAACTTCAAGGTAAGTTCCATGTGCTAATTTATTTTGTCTTCTATTGTCTCTGTTGCAGGAGTACCAAAACATTCACACAGCCACCTTCAACTCTAATGTCCAGGAGCTGGGCAAGTGGACCGCTGACTAGACCGAAAGCCGGAGTAAGCACTTCATCTTTTCTCTCATGGGGGCGCTTCAGCACACCCGCTGGGTGTAGCCCCCGAGATTCGGGCCGACTGTTGTGCAGTCTGGCCGGATCTCCTGGCAACTACTTGTCTTCTTTTGTTGATTGCTGACGTCTTTTATTTCTTTGCAGGAGCAGCCGCCGAACTGCAGTAGCGCCTGGGCGAGGTCCAAGCCAAGCTGCACACCAAAGAGGAGGAACGCGGCTAGGTGGCTGAGGAGGTGGACCGCCTGACCAAGGAGTTGGCGGACTAGGCGGAGCGACCCAAGATGGAGCTCCAGAAGCTGAAGGAGGCGGAAGACTCCCTCACGGCCGAGTTCGAGACTCAATGCTCGAACTGGGCCAAGAAGGAGAAGATCCTCTCCGACGGCTACGGCGCAATTGACGACATGACTGACAGTAAGTCCCTTTTTTCCTTCGAACAGCCGCCGATATCAGGAGTCGGCTTCCGGCTTCTAATTTTTGTTTTCCTTCTTGTGCAGAATTCTTCCGCGGCTACGCCGTCGCTGTGAGCCAGGCCATCGAGGTGCGGCGCGAGCAACATAGGAAGGTTGGAGTAGAGATTCCGCCCAACGCGACTCGGAACCTCAACGAGCAGCTCCTAGCCGTTAGGACACACCTGCAGCCGGCCCACCGCCTGCTCTACCGCCTTCAGCGCTCCGGGGCCCAAGTCCTGATCACCCTCTGGCCGGCTCAAGTGCCACGCACCCCCAATCGGAGTGCCGAGTGGCTGGAAGTAGCAGTCGGCCGCTTCGAGGCTTGGAAGGGCGCCGCAGATTGGGCGGGTTCCCGGACAGCCTTGGAGTTCGCCAAGGCGTGGTACCCGAGCCTGAACCTGGCCCAGTTGGCCAACTTCCAGGCTGAAGCCGGACCGAAGCTGGCGGTGATGGACCGCGATATTGCTCAATGCTCGGGGACGCTTGCCGAGTACACCACCACCAACGTTTTCGTCCCCGAGCTGGATGAGCGAGGCGCCGCAGTGCCGGCCAACTGGTTCAGGCTGAACTTGGACGACGAGGATGACTCGGCGGAAGAGATCACCTCCAGCGACGAGGGCAAGGGCGAAGACGGCGAGGATGGCGGACATGACGACGCACCGGAAGATGGAGTGGACAGCCAGCCTCTGCCCGATCAGGCCTCGAGCAACAAGCCACGCGTGGCTGCGCCGACTGTAGCTGACGCTGACCAGGCTAAGACTCACCAGTCGACCGCTCCACCAACCGGCGCTACTGCCTCCACCAACCTGCCAGACCCGCCTGCTACTCCTCTGGCCTAGGCGGCTAGTTTTTATCTTATCTTTTCCCTGCGCTTGTAATCTTTTGAACAAGTCTTGTTAATTTTACGTAGTTCCACCCACTGGAGGTGTACTCAGACCTTGTTGAATTTTGGCTATGAGCCACACTATGTAAATTAATCTTGCACAAGTGTGTGCTTTGCCGGGTTCTACTTTGCCTTGTTTTCTGTTCTATTTTGGCTTTTCTCCTTTGCCGCTTTCGTTTGGTTGTCGCCCTGTCAGCCGGACAATTGCTCTGCGGATTGTGGCTGGGTCAGGGACTTAGCAGTTTTTGGCAGGCAAGTACTTTGGCCGGTTAGAACGTAGCAAGTCAAATGAGTGCTACTCGAGGGACCCGATGTCTTAGCTTCTTAATACAAAAGGTAGCGTGGTACATACTGCATTAACTATAAAATCTTTGAAGGAGATTTGCATTCCATGGGCGCTCTCATTCCTTGCCGGATTCGTCTTCCTTGGACACTCTGGGCTTCTGTACGTCGATGAGGTAGTAGGAGTCGTTTCCCAAAGTTTTGTTGATGATGAATGGCCCTTCCCAAGGGGCCGAGAGCTTGTGCTGGCCGGCTGTTCGCTGGATCAGCCGGAGCACAAGGTCCCCCTCTTGGAAGGATCGTGCCTTGACCTTCCGACTGTGGTAGCGGCGCAGGCCCTGCTGGTAGATGGCAGGCCGGCTAAGTGCCAATAGCCGGTCTTCTTCTAGTAGATCAACGCCGTCTTCTCGCGCCTCCTTTGCTTCCACCTCCGTGTACATGGTGACATGAGGTGAGTCGAACTCGATGTCAGTTGGGATGACAGCCTAGGCCCCGTACACGAGGAAGAAGGGAGTGAAGCCGGTTGACTTGTTCAGTGTGGTTCGAAGACTCAAGAGGACGGCCAGCAGCTCGTCGATCCAGCAGCCGGCCGAGCGCCCTAGCGGCTCGATCAGTCGGGGATTGATGCCGGACAACATGAGGCCGTTTGCTTGCTCGATTTGGCCATTTGACTGCGGTGGGCACGGATGCTAAGTCAAGTCGGATGCACTGCGTCGCGTAGAAACGAGCCAAGGCGCCCTTGGCATAGTTTGTGCCATTGTCGGTGATGACGCTAGGTGGTATACCATATCGGACGGTGGTATCTGCGATGAAGGTCACAACAGTTGGACCGTTCAACTTCTTGATTGGCTTTGCTTCAATTCACTTGGTAAACTTGTCCACGGTGACCCGCAGATGGGTCATGCCGCCGTGTGCTGTCTTGAACCGGCCCACCATGTCCAGCCCCCAGACGGCAAATGGCCAAGTAAGGGGGATGGTCTTGAGTACAGAAGCCGACAGATGTTGCTTGGAGCTAAATTTTTGGCACCCCTTGCACTTCTTGACCAAATCCTTGGTGTCCTCCAAACAAGTTGGCCAGAAGAAGCCGTGGCAGAAGGCTTTGGCGACAAGGGATCTAGAGGCCGCATGGTGGCCGCACTCGCCTTGGTGGATATCTCTGAGGACTGCCTTGCCTTTCTCTGGTTCTACGTAGTGCTAGAAAACGCCAGTCACACTGCGCCTGACAAGCTCTCTGTTTACTATCGTGTATGCTCCTGCCTGGCGTTGCACCTGCCGGGCTGAGATCTCATCAGTTGACAGCTCTCCGCTCACCAGAAATTTGAGGATGGGCTGCACCGATGATGGAGCTTCGACAACTATCATCACGGCCATTGGTACCAGGGCGGTTGGGTTGGGAGGCGGCAGGTTGGAGTTGGCTGCCGCTTGCTGTGTCGTCGGAGTCCCCGGGCCAATTGCTGCAGCCCCCGGGCCGGGTTCTAAAGTCCCTGGGCCGGGTGTGACTGCTGTAGTCCTCGTGCCGCTTGCCGAAGTCCCCGGGCAGGCTGCTACAGCCCCCGAGTTGGGTCCGGCTGCTTCGGGAGCAGCCGACACGAAAATGGATTCTGATTCCGGAGAAGGCTTGATAGACGGCTTGCGTAGGCACTGAAGGGAGACGCCAGCTGGTATTGCTTGGCGGGTGGAGCTGATCTGTGCCAGGGCATTAGCTTGCTCGTTGTCGTTCCATGGCACGTGAAGGTACTCACACCTGCAAAGTATCTGTTGATCTGCTGGACGAGGAAGCAGTAGCTCACCATGTTTGCATCCTTGGCAACCCAGTCGTCGGACGACTGCTGGACCACCAAGTCCGAGTTGCCGTAGCACAGAATCCAGTGGATGCCAATCTCCTTGGCCAGCCGGAGTCCGTGTACGAGTGCCTCATACTCGGCCACATTGTTGGAGGCAGCAAAGTGAATTTGTAGCGTATATCTGATCTTGTCGCCTTAGGGAGAGGTGAGGACGATGCCGGCTCCCAAACCGGTTCTCATCTTTGAGCAATCAAAGTTCATCCGCCAATGAGTGGACTCCGGAGCTGGCGGAAGATACCGGGTCTCGGCCCAGTCGAAGAGGAAGTCAGCCAGTGCTTGGGACTAGATTGCGGTGCGTGGCTGGTAGAAGATGGCATAGGGGGCCAACTCGATGGCCCATTTGGCCAGCTGGCCTGATGCATCTCTGTTGCCTATGATCTCAGCAAGGAGGTCGGTGCAGACAAACGTGATGGGGTGCTCTTGAAAGTATGGCTTGAGCTTCTTTGCAGCGAAGTGCATGCCGTAGCACATCTTCTGGTAGTGGGGGTAGTTCTGCTTTGAGGCAGACAACACCTCGCTCAGATAGTATACGGGCCTCTGGACTGGCTGTGCTCTGTCGTCTTCTGGACGCTCCAGCACAATGACAGTGCTGAACACCCGGCTGGTGGTGGCGATGTAGGGGAACATGGGCTCCTTAGCAGCTAGAGCCGCTAGGACATGTGGTGTAGTCAGCATTTTCTTGAGCTGAGGAAGGCCTCGTCCGCCTTGTCGTTCCACTCGAAGTGTGCGGTTTTCTTCATGAGCTGGAACAGGGGAAGAGCCTTCTCGCCCAGCCGACTGATGAAGCAGTTGATGGATGCCAAGCAGCTGGTGAACTTCTGGATGTCTCGCAGTCGGGTGGGTCTGTGCATCCGCTCGATGGCCTTGATCTTCACAGGGTTGCACTCGATGCCGCGTTCTGAGACCAGGAAGCCAAGGAGCTAGCCGGCTGGAACTCCAAAAACACACTTCTCTAGGTTGAGCTTGATTTAAAAACGGCGGAGATTATCAAAGGTTTCCTTGAGATCTTCTAGGAGGGTACTGCGCTTCTCCGTCTTCACGACAATATCGTCTACATAGACGTGGGCATTTCTGCCGAGTTGCTTGAGGAGGCACTTCTACATTGTCAGGACCCCGATTCCAAGTCACATCGATCTAGCCGGTAACACCTCATATCACTTTGCGGCCTCACGCACGGTATTCCCACGGGTGTCGCCTTACCATGGCCCGGGACCGTTTGCGTCTTTTGGCTCACGTATATGATAGTGTCGCTAGCATCCATATGACAAAGAACCCGGCCGACATGGCTAGTCGTGAACCCAAAGCGGCGCTAACCCATGGGAACAGGCATACATGAATCACATCGAGCATGTCGGTCATCAACGTATAAATTCGGGCTGTAGCACTAGGCTAACAGGACTCCGGTATCCCGGGCTGTAGCAGGCTAGACAGGACTCCGAATAACACCGCGTAACATTTCCCCGAAGGGACACACATAGGAACGAAGTGAAACACATGCCGGCCAGTCAAGTGTCCAAGCAGTAGTGCTGGTCTAGCAGGACTCCGGTGAACCGGGCTGTAGCGGACTACTATCCCTCAGAAGCACGAGACTACATTTCCCCATATGAGAGGCTGCCAAGGATAAACAACTAGTTTGTCGGATCCCACACATACCAAGCATTTCAAACACACACACAATATGCTCAATATGTGTAGATACAACATGGCATCACAACATAACTCTACGACTCAAATATTTATCCAATAGGCTCCGAGGAGCGAGATATTACAAACATGGGTCTCATGACCCAACACTCAGAGCATACAAGTCAAAGCACAAGCGGAAGCTAAACATGTCTGAGTACAGACAACTATAAATGAAGAAGGCTGAGAAGCCTGACTATCTACCAGATCCTGCCGAGGGCACAAGATCGTAGCCGAGGTAACAAGCTAAACGTCAAGTCCAAGCGGAACTACTAGCGAGACCGAAGTCTCTACAAAACATAAAATAGGCAAACGTGAGTACAATTGTACTCAGCAAGACTTACATCGTAATCTAACTACATATGCATCATTATCAAAACGGGGTGGTGGAGTTTGACCGCAGCAAGCCAGCTTTGACTCGGTGGCTATCCTGAACTACATTGCAATTAACTCTTTTTGAGGTGGCGCACACGAGTCCACATATTCACCATATCAATACACCACTATGGATCCGCCTCCGCCTCCCTACGAGAACGCCATCCATAGCACTCACGCTTATCTTGGCGCATTTTAGAGTATCCACTTTCACTTGTCTATGAACTGATATAGGCAACCCAGAAGTCCTTCTCCGTGGACACGGCTATTCGAATAGATCATATTAAACCCTGCAGGGTGTACTTCTTCACACACGCTCACCACTTACCGCCCGTTTACCACGACATGTACTCGGCAACCTTCAAGCGGAAGCCCCACGTCGGTGTCGGCCACGACCTACCTACACACCCACGACCCCAGTCCAGGTTTAACGCCTATTCGGGTTCCATCCAGGGAGTCCGGCCGAGGTTTCCCATACAGCCCGAACGATGTGTGCAGGGTTCCCGAGACACCAAACGGGCGAATCGGTACACCGGCCACGGTGCCTACCGCAACACAACCCACCCCTACGGTCAGCGTTAAATGCGCCCCAAAGATACTACAAACACGAAACTACTTGCAACTCCCTGACCGAGGAAAAGGGTGGTTAAGAAGCCGAGAGGGTCAATTAAGGATCCCAATGCGTGGTAGTATCTGTTTCATGGATCACAAACACGTAACTCAGTTCCCGAGGACGGCTGCAATGAGACAACCCACCATGTACTCCTACATGGCCTCTCACCGCTACCTTTACCAAATCGTGTTCACACACTTAGCTCGCACACAGAGGACATGTTCACACAACCATTCCAATTCATTCCCGATGAATCAGGACCTGACTCAACTCTAAGCAAAGAGTGTGCATGACAACAAGCATGAATGAGTAGGCACAACATGGCTCAAACAACTCCTACTCATGCTAGTGGGTTTCATCTAATTACTGTGGAATGACAGGTCATGCAGAGGATAAAGGGGTTCAGCTACCGCAGCAAGTAACACATGAGTCGTTGTTGTCCTAATGCAGTAATAGAGCAGGAGCGAGAGAGTGGGATTATATCGGAATGAACAAGGGGTGTTTGCTTGTTCGGCACTTCGAAGATAATATAGTTCTTCATCGGTGTCATCGAACAATCGCTTAACGTCGTCTCTTGAGAGAGGGGACAATTACCGCAAACAAGAGAGAACACAATCAATGCAATGCACATTCACATGAATGACATGTCATGTTAAGGTACTGAATTCACCTAATGCAGCAGTAATCCAAGTTAATTGAAGTGGAATTCAAACAAGGTTGAACTCCAACTCCAAATGTTATTTCATAATTTGCCCTAATCATGATTCATCCTATTCAGTGAGGTTAACTTGTTCAAACATGCATGATCATGGCATAAACAGATTCTTCATATTTTTCTGATCATTTTTCATATATAATTTATTTAATTTGGGGTTGCTGTATTAAAAGTTATGAATATTTGAAGTTTGGGGTATTTTACGAAATTTCCTGAATTATTATAAATCCGTAAAATGATTATGGCGTCAAAGACCACGTCGGTGTGACGTCATCAAGTCAATCGGGCGGTCCAGTCAAATCGACCGACTGCTGGGGGTCCATCGTCGCTGACCTGTATGGTTAGGTCGCCCGACAGTGTGGGCCGGTCAATGTTGACTAAGTCAAAGTCAAGTCGACACGTGGGTCGATCGGTTGGATTAGATCTAACTAATTTCGTTAGGCGGCTAATTAAACCGGTGGGGCCCATGTGTAAGTCGGTCGAGGGTTAACTAGTGGGTGATTAGCCCTAACTAGGTTGCCACGTCGGCGTGGCCGGAGTTAGGCCGGCGACGACCAACCGAGCGGGCGGTGGCTCACGGAGTGACGCTTAGGGCAGCGGGGCGCATCGAGGGCACCAGAGGGAGCCCGTGATCCCGCAGATCTAGGGAGACCAACGGGAGGTGCGGGGTGGCCGGAATCCCTGCCGGGCGACGAGGTTTGGCGGCGGCAAGGCTCGGTGAGGTGCGGTGGAGGTGCCCGAATCGCCTCTTTCGCACCCAAACGAAGCGGCGGAGGCACCAGCTGGGAGCTGAAGCTTCGCCCGCATCCAACGCAGCAAAACAGCGTTAGCGGGCCGGAACTTCGCTTGAACGAAGCCTGGGCGCGGCCGGCGATCGGGCGCAAGTGGCACGGCGGCTACGGTGCACGGAGAAGAAAACTAAGAGGGGAAGAACGGTCAGAGGCTCACGGCGATCTTCTTGGAGTGGACGGCGAGCTCAGAGGGGGCCTGAGGCACTCGGGCGTCGGAGGGGAATCTCCGGTGACGGCGGTCGGGGACGAGCCTTCGGTGAGGCAGGGGCGCGCCCAAGGCCGAGTGGCGGAGCGAGGGGGTTGAGGACGCCGAGGCGGAGCTCATGAGCTCGCCAGAGGGCGAGGGAATGGCCCAGGCGAAGAACGGCGAAGGGCGGCGGCGGCTGCGCTTCGGGTGTGTGGGGAGGAGGGCGAGATAGAGAAGGAAACGAGGGAGAGTGAGAGAGAGCGAGGGGTCCAGGGGGTCGGGCAGGCGTGGCGCACGCATGGGGGCGCCCAGCAACGGGACGCAGGCAGCCAGCAGGAGGTGGCCGTCGGCATCGCTGGGCCTTCGCCACGCCTCGCCTCTGCCTTCTGGCAGAGGAAGACGATGAGCGGTGGGGTAGGTGGGCTGGGCCGGCCAGCTGCAGTGCTGGGCCGGTCGGGTGGCTGCGCAGGTAAGTGGGCTTCTCTCTCTCTCTCTTTAATTCTTTTTTTCTATTTTCTGTAATTATGTTTGGCTTTAATAAAAATGCCAGGGCATTTCCAAAAATCATGAAACTGGTCAATGTCACTGGTTGGAATATTTCCAACAACAAACATTTCAGTTTATGATTATTTGAACATTTAAACTATTTATTAGCATTAAATGCCCAAATGCAAATACTATATGATTTAATTCAAAAATCCAAATGTCATGGAAAAATGCGCAACATCTCTCAGTTCTCGTTTCCAAAGATTTTTTCCAAAAATGGTGAACATTTTTAAGGCCATTTGGTTCATTGAAAAATATTTCTTAGTTGAACCTATTTGAATTGTTTTTGGTGCTAGGGCTTGGTCATCCCCATTTCAAATTTAAAAGAAATTTAGACATGATGCATGGATGCAAGAAAATCAAGCTAGGGCTGATCTGGGTCAGGATACTCACCCCACTAAACAAGAATCTCGCACCGAGATTCAAGACGTGAGGTAAGAGGAAAAAGGGGAGTCGCAAACTATCACAATCTTCATGATCCATTTGCCCTTCTCGAAGATGTTGATTCACTCCATCATCTTGGTCTTGACGTCTTTGCTTTCGAGATCTTCACTCGACACGACAACAGAAAGAAGGGGGAAACCCTACAGGATTTAATCTTCTTGAAGATCGAGCAACTCAAGACCAGTTCATGGAGAGACGTAAGAACAACTCTTGAGTTGAGACACCAAACACACATTAGTAATGATGGAGAAGCAATGGATGACGAAGGTTCAAATTGGTAGGCAACCATTCCACGCTTAAGTAAAATGGTTCATGTTTCAAAGTAACAAGGAGATGATTGCCATGATTCCATAACGGAACACCTTAGGGAAGGTGACGCAAAGAACTATTCCCTTAAGTGGCAAAAAGAATTACTTTTGATATAACATCATTGAAACTCTTTATACCAGCCTAAGGCAATCACAAACGATCGCTTGGTGGAGTGCAAAGGAATGGTACACCCGGACTAGAATGGATGATGTGGACTACCTTGTTGAAGACAACGCAATGGATGACTTTTGCTTATCACCGGAAATGGATGGGACCCATGGTAAGTCCACTTTTGAGGATAATCCTAGACAACAATTGCTGAGAAGGCAACCCAAAGGAGATTGGCACAATGGGATGCGAGCTGGGAACAAAATGCAAATGCTAGGAATGTTCCAGCCATCATATCTGCCTAAGATTCAGATCTGGTTGGTGTTAAGATATTCCAGACTCATCGAGTCTAGAAGAAAAATGAAAGTTTGCAACACAAATCGATGAGAAGATGTTGCGAGATTCTCGGGAATGAACTACGATAGCAAGCTCCAAAACATGAGCTGGTTACGCTACTAACATGTGAACATGTTGTCCAAGACAAGAATGACCACATAGTAGTCTTATCATAAAACACTACCGAGTTCAGGTGGGGAACCATCATCGAGGATAACGAAGTCTTGTGCATGACCTAGGATTTGCACAACAACTCCTTTCCTTGAACAAATCAATCGGTGGCTTGGTGTGCTATGGAATTCATATGGAATGAAGATGATCGATCTATCGAACCACAGAATTCTTCAAGACGTGCATGACCGACTTGGGATGATTCCAAAGGAAACAGAACAAACCTTTCTCAAATTCATGGCGGCAACTTACACCTAAAACACATGAATTCGAGGAAGTCACTCTTTCATCCAAACATATGCTTCATGAACGAAACACGAAGAAATGCTTACACAAGTTTCCAATACTAGGTTGATGTTCAGCATGACTCATGGGGGAGACAAAATGCTACTGATGGGCTCAACAGCAACTCATCGGAGTTTCCATATCACTGGACTTCCACCATCATGTGAACACGGTGATAGCACTGGTCAGACCAAAAGATGTAATGGGTATGCTCGAGGGATCAACCACGAGTAAGACAACATTACGAATATCGTTGGTTCTGATTTGACCTAATAATAGCCCATACTCAAGTCAAAGGATTGATAAGACAATAGGTCCAGCAACTAATCATAGAGACAAATCGATGAAGATATCATCTTTCTTCAACACACACTACACAAGAATATCCCTTTGGAACGAACTAAGTTAGGCAAGCTTTCATCTTCCAACTCTCCAAGTTGTTGTCTAGCTTAACCAACTAGCTCAGGGATATCAAACACAGATTCTTGGAGAAAGGGTGGTTCACAAGAAACCAACTTGATCACGAGCTCAACATAACAGTCAGGGGACAACCTGGTAATACTTCTGAGAAGATATTCGGAAAATCACAAACCACCGATATGTTACGAAGTTCGAGAACAACCTTGCTTTTGAGGGCAAGACGATATGATCAAATGAGTGAGGACTTGACAATATCCCAACTCATCAATCGAAGGGTGCACCAAAATAAGGACTAGGTAGCACGATTAATCTTAGGATGATGATTCAATAACCAACACGCTAAGAATGAGAATATTGTCCATTTACTACCAAGCAACGAGGTTGCTAGGAGTATCGATTTCACACATCACAATTCACTTGTCGGCATTCCGGTTGCATCAACATGGGACCGAGGAATGAATAATGATGGCGAGAAGTATCACTGCGGCAAGAATTCCTAAGAGGTTCTGCAATTCCCATGACATTCTTGACATAAGATGGCAATACTTCAGGGTAGAACAGAATCAAAAGCTGAATTGGCATTTTGCTCAAGGGATACAACTACTTTGACCCAATCCTGGAAATGGATGAGGCCTTGGAGTTTGTTTCTCCTAGTCATTCCGCAATGTAATGGCTTGACGGACCACAAGGATAATAGACATCGATAAACGAATGCACACATACTCTTGGTTATCAACTGATAGAGGATGGTCGGGATACAACTAAAGAGAGCAACTCAAAGGAACATATAATTTTCTGAGTTGTGGAAGCATGGATTAGTATGTCGAGCAAGGCTCAACATTTCTCCCGGATAACCCATGCAGAAAGTAGAATTGGCAGATTCACAATATGGAATGGAGAACTCCTCAAGAGTACTCTGATTGTGATCTTTTGGTTCAAAAGAACTTCTGCCATAAATAGTTCATGGCATTTGGAAGAAGGAAATACCACGGACCTCGAAGAATGTCGCAAGGTTACTAATATCCTAAAGGGACTAGCAAATACTAACAACATGAAGTAGGGTGAATCTCGGTTTCAAGAACCCCTGATTAGAATACCTACTAACTAAAATGCATCGCGGGATGCTTCCAAGAATAATGGCCAGAATCATCACACTGGGGATACAAAAGCATTGCTAAATTGCTAGGTGACTTCCTAAACAACTAGGGTCACAATAATAGTTCCAACATCTATGCCGAGGCAACGAAGTACCTCAACTTACCGATTAGTGTGCTTATTCTGACCAAAAGGACATCGAAACCCGAAGGAAAGGATTTGCAAATGCATCAGACTATTTAGAGACCTGGGATGACTCGGACAGCATAACGGCTGTAAATGCTCAAAATGATTTGAGACATCCTGCAAAAATGGTGGCATAACCACTCAACATCACAATACCAAGGTTCCGGGATCAATAATTATCATACAGAATTAGCAGGAACTGAACTGAGGCTTAAAACCAACAATCTTAAAGGTATATGGATTAGTAACACGTCATCCTAATAGATAGATGAGAGGGCCTAGTTCTTAACCCCGTAGAAGAGGAGAGGATGACTCAGATCAGAAGGTCATGAGGTATAAGGAGTAAAAAGAGCCTTACGTTCCTTCCACAATCAATTCCCTTACATAACTAAAGCATTTCTAGACACAACTTCGACCAGTTTGGCTTGGTAATCCTACAGGCAGTCAGGCTCTGATACCAACGCTGTCAGGACCCCGATTCCAAGTCACATCGATCTAGCCGGTAACACCTCATATCACTTTGCGGCCTCACGCACGGTATTCCCACGGTGTCGCCTTACCATGGCCCGGGACCGTTATGCGTCTTTTGGCTCACGTATATGATAGTGTCGCTAGCATCCATATGACAAAGAACCCGGGCCGACATGGCTAGTCGTGAACCCAAAGCGGCGCTAACCCATGGGGACAGGCATACATGAATCACATCGAGCATGTCGGTCATCAACGTATAAATTCGGGCTGTAACCGGGCTAACAGGACTCCGGTATCCCGGGCTGTAGCAGGCTAGACAGGACTCCGAATAACACCGCGTGACATTTCCCGAAGGACGGACATAGGAACGAAGTGAAACACATGCCGGCCAGTCAAGTGTCCAAGCAGTAGTGCTGGGCTAGCAGGACTCCGGTGAACCGGGCTGTAGCGGACTACTATCGCCCAGAAGCACGAGACTACATTTCCCCATATGAGAGGATAAACAACTAGTTTGTCGGATCCCACACATACCAAGCATTTCAAACATACACACAATATGCTCAATATGTGTAGATACAACATGGCATCACAACATAACTCTACGACTCAAATATTTATCGAATAGGCTCCGAGGAGCGAGATATTACAAACATGGGTCTCATGACCCAACACTCGTGAGCATACAAGTCAAAGCACAAGCGGAAGCTAAACATGTCTCGAAAGTACCATAACTATAAATGAAGAAGGCCGAGAAGCTCGACTATCTACCAGATCCTGCCGAGGGCACAAGATCGTAGCTGAGGTAACAAGCTAAACGTCGAAGTCCAAGCGGAACTACTAGCGAGACCGAAGTCTCTCTGCAAAACATAAAATAGGCAAACGTGAGTACAATTGTACTCAGCAAGACTTACATCAGAACTAACTACATATGCATCATTATCAAAACGGGGTGGTGGAGTTTGACTGCAGCAAGCCAGCTTTGACTCGGTGGCTATCCTGAACTACGATCGCAATTAACTCTTTTGAGGTGGCGCACACGAGTCCACATATTCACCATATCAATACACCACTATGGATCCGCTCCGCCTCCCCACGAGAACGCCATCCATAGCACTCACGCTATCTTGCGCATTTTAGAGTATCCACTTTCACTTGTCTATGAACCGATATAGGCAACCCAGAAGTCCTTCTCCGTGGACACGGCTATTCGAATAGATCATATTAAACCCTGCAGGGTGTACTTCTTCACACACGCTCTCACCACTTACCGCGTTTACACGACATGTACTCGGCAACCTTCAAGCGGAAGCCCAACGTGGGTGTCGGCCACGACCTACCTAAACACACAAGTCCCAAGTCCAGGTTTATCGCCTATTCGGGTTCCATCCGCAGGAGTCCGCCGAGGTTTCCCATACAGCCCCGAACGATGTGTGCAGGGTTCCCGAGACACCAAACGGGCGACCCAGACATCGGTGCCACGGTACCGCAAGAACACAACCCACCCCTACGGTCAGCGCTATGCGGCGCCCCCAAAGATACTACAAACACGAAACTACTTGCAACTCCCGGACCGAGGACAAGGGTGGTTAAGAAGCCGAGAGGGTCAATTAAGGATCCCAATGCGTGGTAGTATCTGCTTCATGGATCACAAACACGTAACTCAGTTCACGAGGACGGCTGCAATGAGACAACCCACCATGTACTCCTACATGGCCTCTCACCGCTACCTTTTACCAAATCGTGTTCACACACTTAGCTCGCACACGAGGGACATGTTCACACAACCATTCCAATTCATTCCCGATGAATCAGACCTGACTCAACTCTAAGCAAGAGCAGGCATGACAACAAGCATGAATGAGTAGGCACAACATGGCTCAAACAACTCCTACTCATGCTAGTGGGTTTCATCTAATTACTTGTGGAATGACAGTCATGCAGAGGATAAAGGGGTTCAGCTACCGCAGCAAGTAACACATGAGTCGTTGTTGTCCTAATGCAGTAAAATAGAGCAGGAGCGAGAGAGTGGGATTATATCGGAATGAACAAGGGGTTTTGCTTGCCCGGCACTTCGAAGATAATATAGTTCTTCATCGGTGTCATCGAACAATCGTCTAACGTCGCTCACCGAGAGGGACAATTACCGCAAACAAGAGAGAACACAATCAATGCAATGCACATTCACATGAATGACATGTCATGTTAAGGTACTGAATTCACCTAATGCAGCAGTAATCCAAGTTAATTGAAGTGGAATTCAAACAAGGTTGAACTCCAACTCCAAATGTTATTTCATAATTTGCCCTAATCATGATTCATCCTATTCAGTGAGGTTAACTTGTTCAAACATGCATGATCATGGCATAAACAGATTCTTCATATTTTTCTGATCATTTTTCATATATAATTTATTTAATTTGGAGTTCTGATTAAAAGTTATGAATATTTGAAGTTTGGGGTATTTTTCAAATTTCCTGAATTATTATAAATCCGAGAAAATGATTATGGCGTCAAGACCACGCCGGTGTGGACGTCATCAAGTCAAGCTGGGCGGTCCAGGTCAAACTGACCAGTGGGGTCCACCGTCGGTGACCTGTGGCTGGTTAGGTCGCCCGGCTGTGGGCCCGGCCAATGTTGACTAAGTCAAAGTCAAGCCGACACGTGGGTCCAAATGGTTGGATTAGATCTAACTAATTTCGTTAGCTGGCTAATTAAACCGTAAATTGGGGCCCATGTAAGTCGGTCGAGGTTAACTAGTGGGTGATTAGCCCTAACTAGGTTGCCACGTCGGCGTGGCGGAGTTAGGCCAGCTGACGACCAACCGAGCGGCGGTGGCTCACGGGAGTGACGCTTAGGGCAGCGGTTAGCGCGCCGAGGGCACTGTGAGGGAGCCCGTGATCCCGCGCATCTAGGGAGACCAACGGGAGGTGCGGGGTGGCGGAATCCCTGCCGGGCGACGAGGTTTGGCGGCGGCAAGGCTCGGTGAGGTGCGGCGGAGGTGCAGAATCGCCTTCCGGCACCCAAACGAAGCGGGCGGAGGCACCCGCTGAGCCGGAGCTTCGCCCGCATCCAACGCAGCAAACAAAGAGCGGTTAGGCGGGCTGAACTTCGTCGAACGAAGCTCGGGCGGCCGGCGATCGGGCGCAAGTGGCACGGCGGCTACGGTGCACGGAGAAGAAAACTGAGAGGGGAAGAACGGTCAGAGGCTCAAGGTGATCTTCTTGGAGTGGACGGCGAGCTCAGAGGGGGCCTGAGGCACTCGGGCGTCGGAGGGGAATCTCCGGTGACGGCGGTCGGGGACGAGCTCGGTGAGGCAGAAGGCGCCCAGCCGCCGAGTGGCGGAGCGAGGGGGTTGAGGACGCCGAGGCGGAGCTCATGAGCTCGTCAGAGGGGCGAGGGAATGGCCCAGGGCGCAGCAACGGCGAGCAGCGGCGGCGGCTGCGCTCGGGTGTGGGGAGGAGGGCGAGACAGAGAAGGTAACGAGGGAGAGTGAGAGAGCGAGGGGGTCCAGGGGGGTCGGGCAGGCGCGTGGCGACGCATGGGGGCGTCCAGGCAACGGGGGCCTTGAGCAGCCAGCAGTGAGGTGGCCGTCGGCATCGCCCGGCCTTCGCCACGCCTCGCCTTTACAGCGGAGCAGGCGATGAGCGGTGGGAGTAGGTGGGCTGGGCGGCCAGGCTGCGATCTTTGGGCGGTCGGGTGGTCTTGTGAGGTAAGTGGGCTTCTCTCTCTCTCTTTAATTCTTTTTTTCTATTTTCTGTAATTATGTTTGGCTTTAATAAAAATGCCAGGGCATTTCCAAAAATCATGAAACTGGTCAATGTCACTGTTTGGAATATTTCCAACAACAAACATTTCAGTTTATGATTATTTGAACATTTAAACTATTTATTAGCATTAAATGCCCAAATGCAAATACTATATGATTTAATTCAAAAATCCAAATGTCATGGAAAAATGTGCAACATCTCTGGTTACTGTTTCCAGCATTTTGCCATTTGGTTCATTGAAAAATATTTCTTAGTTGAACCTATTTGAATTGTTTTTGGTGCTAGGTCTTGGTCATCCCCATTTCAAATTTAAAAGAAATTTAGACATGATGCATGGATGCAAGAAAATCAAGCTAGGGCTGATCTGGGGCTGTGACATACATGCAACACTGAAACGTGGCACCAGCATTTCACAAGCCGAATGTCATGGTATGGTAGCAGAAGACTCCGAATGGTGTGATGAAGGCAGTCTTCAGGCGGTCGGCCGGGTTCAACTTGATCTGGTGGTAAACTGAGTAGGCATCCAAAAAACTCAGCAACTCAGATCCGGCTGTGGAGTCTATCACTTGGTCTATCCGAGGCAAAGCAAATGGATCTTTGGTGCAGGCTTTGTTGAGGCTGGCGTAATCAATGCAAGTGTGCCACTTGTTGTTCTTCTTCAGTACAAGGACTGGGTTGGCAAGCCATTCTGGATAAAACACTTCCATGATGAAGCCGGCTGCCAGCAGGAGGGCGATCTATTCACAAACGATTCTTCACTTCTCTTCTTACAGGCTGCGGAGGGGTTGCTTGATTGGTTTTGCATCTGATCTGACATGCAGCTTGTGCTCGGCGAAATCCGTCGGAACGCCCGGCATGTACTTGGGACACCATGCGAAGATGTCCCGATTCTCACGGAGGAAATCGATGAGCTCACTTTCCTATTTGCTGTCAAGGTTGGCCCCTATGACAGCATGCCTCTCTGGGTGGTCCGGGTCCAAGGGGATCTTCTTTGTCTCTTACTCCTTGGGATCTGGTGACAGGTCCGGCTGCTTGCTGGCCGTGGCCACAACCCTGTCTAGGAGCTTCTTCTCGGCAGCAATCACAAGGGACTCGGCCAGCCGACTGCTAGCAGCAGCACAGGCGGACGATTTCTTGTAGTCACCGGATATTGTGATTATACCCTTGGTACCCGGCATCTTCATCTTGAGGTAGTCATAGCGCAGCACCGCCATGAACTTGGCTAGAGCCGGTCGGCCTAGGAGCGCATGGTAAGGGCTCTCCTGGTCAACCACCTCAAACTAAGTTGCCTCATGACGGAAGTGATCTTTGTCTCCGAAGAGGACTTCTATCTTGATTTTGCTGATGGGTGAGCAGGAAAGGCCAGGTACAATGCCATGGAAGACAGTCCGACTGGGTTGAAGTTGTCTCTCTTTGATGCACAACTTTTCCATGGTGTCGCGGTAGAGGATGTTGATTCTACTACCGCCGTATATCGGGACTCGGGAGAAGCGAGCAGCTCGCCTCTCCGTTGAGAACATGGCATCCAACACCAAGGCGTAGGAACCCGGAGAAGGCATCACCTCCGGGTGGTCACCACGGCTCCAGCTGATGGGCCTTTCGGACCAATGCATGAACTCTGGGACTTCATACGCGACAGCATTCACCTCGTGGTGCTGCTGACGTCGGCTATGCATGTCGTCAGCCACACTGGTGAAGATGACGTAGGCTGTGTGATCTTCGGGGAGTTCATCTTGGATAGGGCCGACTGCTGGACCGGTCGCCGGTTGCTGAGGAGGCGAAGCCGGCGGGCCAGCAGGCGGAGGAGGCAGTCCTTCACCCTTGACAATGCGGGACAAGCCAGTGGCATTTCTGGGTTGTGTGGTTGGACGGCTTCGCGCAGCTGTGGAACTTGAAGGGAGCATCGAGGGTCTGCTCGAAGGAGAAGGCGGGCAACCAAGAGGGCTTGCCGCCTTTCTGACGCTTGGGGTCGGGTTGCCTTCGTGCTGCTGGTCTTCAACTGTTGCCACCTGCCAGCTGGTGGAAGCCGGTTGTGTGGCTTTGTGCTTGTTGTCGTTCTGCTGCTGGCGTTGTCTGTTGTCACCAGCCAGCGTCTGAGGAGCCGGAGGGAGCAGTTTTCAAGATGTGTCCACTCGGAGATCCGACTTCATGGAGGAATCGGTAGTGGCATACTTGTCTGCTATGATCAGCGGCTCGTCGAGTGTGGCCGGCTCGTCGCAGAGGAGTCGGTGCTTGAGTAAGGTGCCCTCTCGGCACCCGGTAGTGAAGTACTCTATGGTTTGCAATTCATGCACCCCATCGAAGGAGTTGCACAGTTCAGCCCACAGCATCAAGTAGTCGCGGGTGGACTCGGTCGGGCCTTGAACGCACAGCAAGAGCTGGCGGGGCTTGGGTGGCCGCTTGTAGGTTCTGGTGATGTTGCACTGTTTGACACGAGAAAAACCTAATAAGCTCTCCGTGAGTAGGGAAGAGAAGGAGTGTGGATTTCTCTCATACGCCGGGGAAAACAAAAAATGTGCGGGCGGGCCAGTGTACCGTGGTACACGAAGAGAAGTGGTACGGGAAACAAGTATTTCATTTATCTCTTTGGATGAACAAAGTTACAGGATCCCATAAAATAAATGCGGTCCATGGCCTACTAGCGCGGTCAGCCTGACTATGGCGATGTGCGGTCTCCTGGTTCCCAGGGCCTCAAAAAGCTCCCGATTAATTACTCCCGCGGGTTGCTCCGCGAGATACCTCCGATTAATTCGTATGGTCGTCTTCGTCGTCTTCGCTTCGCGTTCTCCATGCATGATGATGATGGTGTGTGTGGTGGTGTGGGCGGTGGTAAAGCCCGTGTCCTCGTCGGTACACGTGCCGCTCAAAAGATGGCTTTGTGCTGACCATGTTCGCCCTTGTCGTCGTGCCTCGTCGGTCTTGATAGCGTTGATGTAGTCGGTGTTGAAGTTGCATGGGTCCTGCTCTGTTCGGACTTCTTGACGATGTAGCGGCTTTGCCGGGTATGCAAGGGGTTCGCCTCGCGGAAGTATTCCTACGGAGACCGGCGTTGGTGTAAATCCAATGCTCGCTCGTATCGGCAATGCGGGTGTGGTTGGCGCCTCGTCTCGGTAGAACGCCGAATTTACGACGGTCCGCCAAAACAAAGGAACCGCCTCACGGGGCCATCGGGAGTTAGCGTTGGTGAAGTCAGATCGCCTCCTCGCCATCACGCCTCGTCTTCATGGGCTTTGTGTCGCAAATAGCACCATGTAGTCGTAAGGGTTGGTGAAGCCACGTCGTTGTGTAGCAACATCTTCCTCTCATCGCGGGCTCCGTGTTGCGAGTAGCGCCGAGGGCGTGTGTCATCTTCATGGCTCTAGGTCGTGGTCTCCATCTTGACGAGGTAGAAACTGGTGGTGTCCTCCTTCCGAGCTCCATGCCACGATCCTCCGTGGTACCGGGTTGATGTTGGCAATGGGCATCGTCTTGGCAAGCTCCGCGCCTCCATCCTCCATGACACCAGCTTGGTGATATTGGCGTTGGTGTCGTCTTGGCGAGCTCTGCACCGCTATTCACCGCAGCACGTCGGCGACATCCTCGCGAGCCTCCACGCCTTTGTCCTCCATGGCACCGACTTGATGAAGAAGAAGACGGGCATCGTCCTAGCAAGCTCCATGCCACCATCCACTATGGCAAGGTGGCGACATCCTCTCGAGTTCCACGCGTTAGGCCTCCATGGAGCCGACTTGATGAAGAGGATGATGGAGCGTCGTTCGGGCGAGCTCCGCGTCGCCATCCTCCGTGGCACGCGGCGGCATCTCCGCGAGCTCTACGCCTCCGGGCTGCAGCTTGGTGATGTTGACATTGGCGGCATCCTCCTTGAGAGCTCCATACCACTATCCTCTGCGGCACCGGGTTGATGATGTTGGTGATGGACGTCATCTTGGCGAGCTCCAGTCCTTTGTCCTCCATGGTGCTAGCTTAACGAAGAAGACAACAGAGCATAGTCCGGGCGAGCTCCTATCGCCATCCTCCGAGGCACCATCTTGATGAAGTGGGCACCGGCAGCGTCCCTCAAGCTCCACGACGCCATCTTCCATGCACCGGCTTGATGATGGTGGCTGCGCCGCGAGTTCATTGTCTCCGTCTTGTCACCGGGGTTGAAGAAGTGGGCAATGACCTCCTTCTTGTTCTAGCATGCATCCGTGTGTGCGAGGGCGCCGCCGGACTCCTTTTGAAATCCTAGGCTCATCTCTGCCGGGTGCGTCGTCCGCCGCCTCCGGACGGGATGACTCCGTCCTGGATTCACCACATGATTTCTACTCGGTTACTTGTACCTGTGAATACAAAGAGGGATAGAAATATGTAGAGATAAGTTGTTAGTCATAAGTGCATCGCGTCATCGTGTTTTCCTTCACGCATGCTCTGCCTCACAACCACCGCCGGACAGAGTCAAGCAGCATGCTCGATGCGTAATGAGCGCGCCACCGGCGTGGGCGTGTCGTCTGTGGTCGGAACGTCATATGTGGGCGCCCGGGTACACGGCAACCTCGACTTCAACCCAGCCGGTGCATGCTCTCCATCGCTGCTACCTCCTCGGGTTAAGATGTGCTCGTGGTTCCTGCATACACAAAAGAGATATGTACGTATCTAGCCTCCGTGGATCCTTCACGGTGCATGCACTGCCGCCACCGGACAGCGCTAGTCCGTCTGCATGTTGCCCAACGAGCGTGCCGCCGCTGTGAGCGCGACCTTCCTGATGTTCTCGATGTTGCCGCCACGATGCGTCTTCTGCTTCCTCTTGTGCCTCCTCCTTGTGTGCGCCTTGTCATCTCCGCGGCGTGCTCGTCGCCACAAGACAGGGCCTACGCGGTCATCGCAGGCGCGTCCTCCTCCGTGCTGCCGTAGCACAGAATCCAGTGGATGCCAATCTCCTTGCCCAGCCGGAGTCCGTGTACGAGTGCCTCGTACTCCTCCACATTGTTGGAGGCGGCAAAGTAAATTTGTAGCATATATCTGATCTTGTCGCCTTAGGGACAAGTGACGATGATGCCGGCTCCCAAACTGGTTCTCATCTTTGAGCAATCTAAGTTCATCCGCCAATGAGTGGAGTCCGGAGCTGGCGGCAGATACCGGGTCTCGGCCCAGTCGACGAGGAAGTCGGCCAGTGCTTGGGACATGATGGCGGTGCGTGGCTGGTCGAAGATGGCATAGGGGGCCAACTCGATGGCCCATTTGGCCAGCTGGCCTGATGCATCTCTGTTGCCTATGATCTCAGCAAACAGGCCGGTGCAGACAAACGTGATGGGGTGCTCTTGAAAGTATGGCTTGAGCTTCTTTGCAGCAAAGTGCATGCCGTAGCACATCTTCTGGTACTGGGGGTAGTTCTGCTTTGAGGCGGACAACATGTCGCTCAGATAGTATACGGGCCTCTGGACTGGCTGTGCTCTGTCGTCTTATGGATGCTCCAGCACAATGACAGTGCTGAACACCCAGCTAGTGGTGGGGATGTAGGGGAACATGGGCTCCTTAGCAGCTAGAGCCGCTAGGACATGTGGTGTAGTCAGCATTTTCTTGAGCTGAGGAAGGCCTCGTCCGCCTTGTCATTCCACTCGAAGTGTGTTGTTTTCTTCATGAGCTGGAACAGGGGAAGAGCCTTCTCGCCCAGCCGACTGATGAAGCAGTTGATGGATGCCAAGAAGCTGGTGATCTTCTTGATGTCTCGCAGTCGGGTGGGTCTCTACATCCGCTCGATGGCCTTGATCTTCACAGGGTTGCACTCGATGCCGCGTTATGAGACCGGGAAGCCAAGGAGCTAGCCGGTTGGGACTCCAAAAACACACTTGTCTAGGTTGAGCTTGATTTAAAAACGGCGCAAATTATCAAAGGTTTCCTTGAGATCTTCTAGGAGGGTACCGCGCTTCTCCGTCTTCACCACAATATCGTCTACATAGACGTGGGCATTTCTGCCGAGTTTCTTGAGGAGGCACTTCTACATGCAACACTGAAACGTGGCACCGGCATTTCACAAGCCGAATGTCATGGTATGGTAGCAGAAGGCTCCGAATGGTGTGATGAAGGCAGTCTTCAGGCGGTCGGCCGGGTTCAACTTGATCTGGTGGTAACCTGAGTAGGCATCCAAAAAACTCAGCAACTCGGATCCGGCTGTGGAGTCTATCACTTGGTCTATCCGAGGCAAAGCAAATGGATCTTTGGTGCATGCTTTGTTGAGACTGGCGTAATCAATGCACATGTGCCACTTGTTGTTCTTCTTCAGTACAAGGACTGGGTTGGCAAGCCATTCTGGATAAAACACTTCCATGATGAAGCCGGCTGCCAGCAGGCGGGCTATCTATTCACAAACGATTCTTCACTTCTCTTCTGACAGGTAGCGGAGGGGTTGCTTGACTGGTTTTGCATCTGATCTGACATGTAGCTTGTGCTCGGCGAAATTCGTCGAAACGCCCGGCATGTCCTTGGGACACCATGCGAAGATGTCCCGATTATCACGGAGGAAATCGATGAGCTCGCTTTCCTATTTGCTGTCAAGGTTGGCCCCTATGACAGCATGCCTCTCTGGGTGGTCCGGGTCCAAGGGGATCTTCTTTGTCTCTTACTCCTTGGGATCTGGTGACAGGTCCGGCTGCTTGCTGGCCGTGGCCACAACCCGGTGCAGGAGCTTCTTCTCGGCAGCAATCACAAGGGACTCGGCCAGCCGACTGCTAGCAGCAGCACAGGCGGACGATTTCTTGTAGTCACCGGATATTGCGATTATACCTTGGTACCCGACATCCTCATCTTGAGGTAGTCATAGTGCGGCACCGCCATGAACTTGGCTAGAGCCGGTCGGCCTAGGAGCGCGTGGTAAGGGCTCTCCAGGTCAACCACCTCAAACCAAGTTGCCTCACTACGGAAGTGATCTTTGTCTCAGAAGAGGACGTCTATCTTGATTTTGCTGATGGGTGAGCAGGAAAGGCCAGGTACAATGCCATGGAAGACAGTCCGACTGGGTTGAAGTTGTCTCTCTTTGATGCACAGCTTTTCCATGGTGTCGCGGTAGAGGATGTTGATGCTACTACCGCCGTCTATCAGGACTCGGGAGAAGCGAGCAGATCGCCTCTCCGTTGAGAACATGGCATCCAACACCAAGGCGTAGGAACCCGGAGAAGGCATCACCTCCGGGTGGTCAGCACGGCTCCAGCTGATGGGCCTTTCGGACCAATGCATGAACTCTGGGACTTCAGACGCGACAGCATTCACCTCGTGGTGCTGCTGACGTCGGCTATGCATGTTTTCAGCCACACTAGTGAAGATGACGTAGGCTTTGTGTTCTTCGGGGAGTTCATCTTGGATAGGGCCGACTGCTGGACCGGCCGCCGGTTGCTGAGGAGGCGAAGCCGGCGGGCCAGCAGGCGGAGGAGGCGGTCCTTCACCCTTGACAATGCGGGACAAGCTAGTGGCACTTCTGGGTTGTGTGGTTGGACGGCTTCGCGCAGCTGTGGAACTTGAAGGGAGCATCGAGGGTCTGATCGAAGGAGAAGGCGGGCAACCAAGAGGGCTTGCCGCCTTTCTGACGCTTGGGGTCGGGTTGCCCTTGGGCTGCTGGTCTTCAACTGTTGCCACATGCCAGCTGGTGGAAGCCGGTTGTGTGGCTTTGTGCTTGTTGTCGTTCTGCTGCTGGCGCCGACTGTTGTCACCAGCCAGCGTCTGAGGAGCCGGAGGGAGCAGTTTTCCTGATGTGTCCACTCGGAGATCCGACTTCATGGAGGAGCCGGTAGTGGCATACTTGTCTGCTATGATCAGCAGCTCGTCGAGTGTGGCCGGCTCGTCGCAGAGGAGTCGGTGCTTGAGTAAGGTGCCCTCTCGGCACCCGGCAGTGAAGTACTCTATGGTTTGCACCTCATGCACCCCTTCGAAGGAGTTGCACGGTTCAGCCCACCGCATCAAGTAGTCGCGGGTGGACTCGGTCGGGCCTTGAACGCACTGCGAGAGCTGGCGGGGCTTGGGTGGCCGCTTGTAGGTTCTGGTGAAGTTGCAGTGTTTGACACGAGAAAAATCTAATAAGCTCTCCGTGAGAAGGGAAGAGAAGGAGTGTGGATTTCTCTCATACGCCGGGGAAAAGAAAAAATGTGCGGGCGTGCCAGTGTATCGTAGTACACGAAGAGAAGTGGTACGGGAAAAAAGTATTTCATTTATCTCTTTGGATGAACAAAATTACAGGATCCAATAAAATAAATGCGCTCCGTGGCCTACTAGCGCGGTCAGCCTGACTATGGCGATGTGCGGTCTCCTGGTTCCCAAGGCCTCAAAAAGCTCCTGGTTAATTACTCCCGCGGGTTGCTCCACGAGATACCTCCGATTAAGTCGTGTGGTCGTCTTCGTCGTCTTCTGTTCGCGTTCTCCATGCATGATGATGATGGTGTGTGTGGTGGTGTGGGCGGCAGTAAAGCCCGTGTCCTCGTCGGTACACGTGCCGCTCAAAACATGGCTTTGTGCTGACCATGTTCGCCCTTGCCGTCGTGCCTCGTCGGTCTTGACAGCGTTGATGTAGTCGGTGTTGAAGTTGCATGGGTCCTGCTCTGCTCGGACTTGTTGACGATGTAGCGGCTTCATCGGGTATGCAAGGGGTTCGCCTCGCGGAAGTATTCTTATGGAGACCGGCGTTGGTGTAAATCCAATGCTCGCTCGTATCGGCAATGCGGGTGTGGTTGGCGCCTCGTCTCGGCCGAACGCCGAATTACGACTGTCCACCAAAACAAAGGCACCACCTCACGGGGCCATCGGGAGTTACCGTTGGTGAAGTCACATCGCCTCCTCGCCATCACGCCTCGTCTTCATGGGCTTTGTGTCGCAAATAGCACCATGTAGTGGTAAGGGTTGGTGAAGCCACGTCGTTGTGTAGCGACATCTTCTTCTCATCGCGGGCTCCGTGTTGCGAGCAGCACCAAGGGCATGTGTCATCTTCATGGCTCTAGGTCGTGGGCTCCATCTTGACGAGGTAGACACTGGTGGTGTCCTCCTTCCGAGCTCCAAGCCACGATCCTCTGCGGTACCGGGTTGATGTTGGCAATGGGCGTCGTCTTGGCGAGCTCCGCGCCTCCATCCTCCATGACACCGGCTTGGTGTTATTAGCGTTGGTGTCTTCTTGGCGAGCTCTGCGCCGCTATTCACCGCGGCACGTCGGCGACATCCTCGCGAGCCTCCACGCCTTTGTCCTCCATGGCACCGACTTGATGAAGAAGAAGACGGGCGTCGTCCTAGCGAGCTTCACGCCACCATCCACCGTGGCACGGTGGCGGCATCCTCGCGAGCTCCATGCGTTAGGCCTCCATGGAGCCAACTTGATGAAGAGGATGATAGAGCGTCGTCCGGGCGAGCTCCGCGTCGCCATCCTCCGTGGCACGTGGCGGCATCTCCGCGAGCTGTACGCCTCTGGGCTGCAGCTTGATGATGTTGACATTGGCGGCATCCTCCTTGAGAGCTCCGTGCCACTATCCTCCGCGGCACTGGGTTGATGATGTTGGCGATGGACGTCGTCTTGGCGAGCTCCAATCCTTCGTCCTCCATGGTGCCAGCTTGACGAAGAAGACAACAGAGCATAGTCCGGGCGAGCTCCTGTCGCCATCCTCCGAGGCACCATCTTGATGAAGTGGGCACTGGCAGCATCCCTCAAGCTCCACGACGCCATCTTCCGCGGCACCGGCTTGATGATGGTGGCTGCGCCGCGAGTTCATTGTCTCCGTCTTGTCCCGCCTCCGGACGGGATGATTCCATCCTGGATTCACCACGTGATTTCTCCTCGGTTGCTTGTACCTGTGAATACAAAGAGGGATAGATATATGTAGAGATAAGTTGTTAGTCATAAGTGCATCGCGTCATCGTGTTTTCCTTCACGCATGCTCTGCCTCATTACAACCACCGCCAGACAGAGCCAAGCAGCATGCTCGATGCATGATGAGTGCGCCACCGGCGTGGGCGCGTCGTCTGTGGTCGGAACGTCATATGTGGGCGCCCGGGTACATGGCGACCTCGTCTTCAACCCAACCGGTGCATGCTCTCCATCGCTGCTACCTCCTCAGGTTGACATGTGCTCGTGGTTCCTACATACACAAAAGATAGATGTATGTATCTAGCCTCCGCGGATCCTTCTTGGCGCATGCACTGCCGCCACAGGCCTAGCGCTAGGCCGTCTGCATGTTGCCCGACGAGCGTGCCGCCGCTGTGAGCTCGGCCTTCCTGATGTTCTCGATGTTGCCGCCACGACGCGTATTCTGCTTCCTCTTTTGCCTCCTCCTTGTGTGCACCTTGTCATCTCCGCGGCGTGCTCGTCGCCGCAAGACAGGACCTACGCGGTCATCGCAGGCGCGTCCTCCTCCGTGCTTGAGTTCCACTTTGGGGACGCCACCATGGGCGTGTATCCTCCTCATACATGGAACCCGGTAAGAAAAAGACTGTACGTACCAAGAGGGTTGTTGCAAATGCATGCATCGTGAGCTCGACTCCATGTCATAGTGCACTTGCTGTCGGCGGCGTCCTCTACGCATCCTCTAGCATGCCGTCGCCGGTGGCCTACCAGCCACCACGCTGCCATGAGAGCGCCCTCCTTTGCACTTGGGTTTGACACCGCCAACAGGCGCGTCTCTGCCCAGTGCGTGCGTGAGTTTCTAGCTAGGGACGTGTGCACCCTGTCGAGTGTTTGTTGCTTGGCTCCTCGTGATGCATGCATGCTTCCCACAAGAAACCTGATAACACAACAAGACAAAGAAACAAAACATAGTTGATGCCCCGAGCGAGAAACACCTCCTGCATGCATCGCCGTTGTCGAGGACGTGTGCTCCGGCTTGGGTCAAAGGCGCGTCCTTGCCACCGCCGACACGCCGGTGATTCGTCATCTCGGCCGCCGCTTCTGATCGGTTGCGGCGTCTCCCAGCTATCTCCGTCGGCCACGCTGCCTCTAGAGGCGCGTCTTCTCCACATCTACGCTGCCCGCCAGGGCGCGTCACGCGTAGGTTCTGGTCTATATGGTGTGCGTGCTTGGCTCTTGCCCCTCCTGCATACCTGAAGTCTTGTATTTATAGTTTGGCTGGGTGCTAGAGTTTGATGGATGTCCAATGCCCACAACGCCGAGGTTTCCTTCTAATATTTTTCTTGAGGCACAAACCTGCACAAAGAAAAGGAAATACCCCAATACATTGCCTTGTTATTTCATGTATTCCTTTCTTATATGATTCGCTTCAATTGTTTCCAAAATTTGATAGCTTGCCGATTATGACTGCTCGTGTGCCGATCACTTCATTCCATGTACGTGCTTTAGATGTAAGTTGCACCCAAGCTAACACGTGTACATGTTTAACTTGCCGGCCGGCCGCATACTTAAATATGTTTGTATACTGTGTATGGATATAGTCACGCATTCAGAAGGGTTGCCATATGCCAGGTGGAGCGAATATCCGAGTACATATGCTCGTATATACGTATCACCCTTTGGGCCACACACTACGTGCATAGCATAGCTGCACCAGTTATTTTAGTGTTTGCATGCATCCAGTACGTGAGGCAGCAATCAGCTAAGTGTGTGCACATACCTGCACATGCACTATGAATCCATGATCACATCAAATGTAATGTATACCAGTATAACCTGCATTAGAACTCATTAAAAAATCCCAAATTATTATTTTATGTAATAGTGCAAAAAATATCGTCGAACATGCAGATGAAGCCCTCAGTGAAATCTAACCAGCTGTTGATGTTGTAGGCTTGAGGCTATTCAGCCATGTCTCGGCCGTGCCCTAGCATGAGTGGAACGTACTTCATGACAACGGGCTTGTTGCCATTTTCTATGTTGACTACGATGGAGTAGTCCACCTGCCAATTCTCCGGCTTCACGGACCCGTTGTACTTGGGAGTGTATCGAGGGAGCGAGACTCGTCGCGAATGTGGGGGCCAAAAACAAGGCGGGCCGATGGCATCTTCTTCTTCTACCGCCAGGGATCAGCCAGGTGGTCGATCCGGTGGCGGGCATCATTCTCTTCGACTCTTCTTGGCGGCCCAGCCGATCTCTGAGAGTCGGGTGCTCAACAGGCGGTGGGGAGGCGCACCTCTCTACATGCGCGGGGTAGGCGGGCGATCGGTTCGCTGTTCGACCGCTCGTGGGTGGACGTATTGGTCGCCCTCTATGGTGACGCGTGTGCGGCTGCGGCTAGCAGCCAGCTTTCGGTCTCTTTGGTCGCGGACGCCGCCTTCCAGGGACCGGGAGGTTGCGCCGTGTTCTCGGCGAGGGGAAGGTTTTCCGCTTGCTGGCCGGGTTCTCCCATGCGGCGTACTGTTTCTTGCTGCGCGGCGGCTACGTCGATGAGCTGCTGGACGCGCTCTGTCATGAAGCAATGCTCGTTGCCCTCCAGCTGGTCTAGCTCGTCTGCTGCCGCCTGGGCGGCGCACAGGTTCTCGATGGGCATGGCATAGATAGGGCGGTCTACCCCTAGCATGCTGGTGATGGCTGCGTCGTGTTGCCGTACCATGCCCACGCGGCTAGGCTCTCCAGCAGCCGGCGTGCCGCAGACAACGCAGTCGATCTCGCGCTGGTAGGCCTCAGTTAGGCATCTCATAGTGGCCAACTTCTTGATGTTCTCGACAAGCGCGATGCGGCAGGCCTCCAGTGTCTCGCCGTTCGCATCTGCTGCTATGGGTGCGAACAAGTCCCGCATTGCCGCCTGCAGTGGGTCCTGGGCGGCCCCGCCAGAAGCTCCATTGTGGCTAATGACCAGCACCTCCGTGACGGTCCTGGTGCTGGCGTCGCTGGTTGCAGGAGGGAGCGGGTCGTCGATGACCACCACGTTGGTGGAGAAGGCGTCGAGGCATTCCGTGTCGGAGTCGACAAGTATCGGATCGGTGGATCCAACTGACTCTAGGTCAGAGGCCGGCTCGTTGGCGATGTGGAGCTTGCCAAGGAGATCGACGTGGCAACTCTCAGAGCTGGCCGCTCCCGCGTTAGGCGCGGGCTCGTCGGGGAGGTGGATCCTGCCGAGGAGATCGGTGAGACGGCTTGCAGCGCATGCGGCTTCCACGCTGCGTAGCGCATCGACGCACACGCCATCGGGCGTGCCGGGCTGGTGCTCCTAGGAAGGAAGACGGTTCCCGTCCAGAACGTGTTTCCGGACGACGGTGCTCCTAGCCCCACGGTGGGCGCCAAATGTCGGGGATATCGTGCGGCATATGCCAAGGGATGGCTTATCATGGATGGGGTCAAAAGTACGTCGCCGGGCCCTAGAAGCGGGAGTGAGCGAGAACGCCTAAGCTGGCGGATGTTACCCAGGTTCGGGGCTCTCCTAGGAGATAACACCCCTAGTCCTGCTCTGCGGGATCTCCGCATGATCACTATCTCAACGAGGTAGCTACAAGCTTGCTCCTTGAGCTGGTTGGCTAGAGGAGGAATAAGGGTAAGGCTAGCTCTACTCCACTCTCTCTACGTGGTGTGTTTCTCTAATAAGGTTCTGAACCCTTTGCATGGGTGGCCTGGGGGTTTATATAGGCCTACCCCCCCAGGGATACAATGATAGTCCGGCCAGGTGTAGGACCCGGCTGTCAGTGTCTCTGGTCGCCGGTTTCTCCGCCGATTGCTGGGGCCCGCCACCTGGTGCGTCCCGCCGGTTGTCTTGTACTTGGCAGACAGGTCGTGCCCGCCGCTTGCGGGTCTTACTGGCTACACATCACTGTAGTCGTGCCACTTGATGATGCATGTTTTGTTGAGGAGAGCACGGCTACATTCCCGTCACCTGGTGGGCGTTCACTGTAGCCACTCCCCGGCTCTTCTGGTTAATGGCGCACATACTTTGAGGGGGAGAGGGGGCCGCATGCTGGAAGGCGGCCCACTCCCGCTACCGCTTGGTGGGGCATCGCCGCCTTCTGGGGCACGGTGACAGGTAGGGCCCGCCGCCTGCGTGCCGTACCGACCGACCATCGTGTGAGCATGGCTCCCTCTGACGCACGTGATGTCATGGGCTGCATGGGTACAGTGTCGCGCTGAGCGAGGGGTGTCTGCCTGGTACACCGCACCATAGCCACATTCTGCCCTGGATTCCGTGGTGGCAGGCCATGTTGTTGCCATGCCCTGTCCCGTCGTGGTTATGAGGGTGCAGACTGTGAGGGCACGAGGGGCCGCCTTCTAGGAGATGGCCTCCCTCGTGGCCGCCTTCTAGGCTCCACCGCCTTCTTGCAGCTGGCCGCTTGGACCAGCCAGCACAAGACGGCAGTCGTCCCTCCGGATGATGTGAGGGGCGCAGCCAGCCCCACATCTTGAAATACTATGGTGGGGCCCGCTGAGGCTACCCATAGTCATTTACTCTGACAATGGTTGTCATGGCTCACATCATCGCAGCCTCGTGAGGCTAGGTACCTGCATAGAAATCTCCGCTCCTCGGGAGGCCGCCTGGGGAGGCCGCACTCCTCGGAGGTCTTGGTGTCGCCCGCCTCGCGAAGCCAGGGCCCTCACGAGGGTCTTGGTCTTGGTGGCCTTGGAAATGGGCCATACCAGTGAGCCACGCCGTGGGCCGCAACAAGTCAAGTCTATGTACCCTAGTTCACAGAACACTGACAGTAGCCCCCGGGCCCAAGGTGCAACCGAGCTAGCTTCTAGGCGAAGCCAAGGGGCAAGGTACAAACGCCGCAGACCTAACCGCCTGCGGGCCAGGGCTCATGTGTGGCGCCTATCGAGACGCGGATGCCTCCATTTCCCCATGTCGCAAGGACCGGTGCATGTCTGCATGGCCATCATTGCACAAACACGAGGGGGCGTCGGTTGGCCTCCAACCGCTTATAAAAGGGCGAGGGAGACCAAGCACCCAGCGCATCTTCATCCTCTTGATCCTCACTCTTGCAGCAACATACATGGCCCTGATGAGGAGGTTCTCTGCCGCCGAAAAAGTGAAGGCCTCGATGGAGAGGGCGGCATCGCCTACGCAAAAGGGAGGGCGAGGCCATCCTCGCGGGATCACTGCTACGCCGGCGGTGGTTGCCCAGGGGCATGAGCAAGCCCCAGCGGGGGTCCGGATCGACTCTGACGGCCGCGAGAAGGGTCCCTCCCGCGAGGGCGGTGGCAGAAGCGGCAGTGACCGTGGCTGCGGAGGGAGGCAGGTGACGGCCGTCGTACCACCTAGACTGCGGGCCCACACTGACGCCACACCCCGTGAGTTTGTGGTGTGGGTGGAAATGCCGCCGCACACCTGGATCTGACTCCCGCGGTCCGTGGAGGAAGAGTTGCTGGCGAGGGGACCCGTTGAGTTGTGGCTACATCACAACGGGTGCTGCCACCAGCTCTCGTAGGCGGAGGTCGAGGCCACCTTCTCTGATGACGTCTTCATGACCCAAGGATGGGGATCGATTGCCTGCGCCTGTGGCTCGAAGGGGAGGCACGCCCTACACTTCAAGTATGACGGGGCAGCAATGCTCTTCTTCAAGATCTTCAGGGAAGATGGCGGGCGGTGGCACCCCTTCTAAGAACAGCTCAAGCGACAACAACTACCAGGAGCCGCCCCGCCGCCGTGCTCGGGTTGAGGAGGACACCGACTAGGTGCCGCGTCGCCAGGGCCGGTGCCTCGTGAGCCCCAGTCCTCTGGGCGCTTTCCTTTTTCTTACCTTCCTGTGTCAAGATCATGAAGGGCCCCGCAGGGGGGTGTAAGGATCATGGCGCTTGTGCTTTTGCATTAATGTTTCTAGTTCATGTTGCCCTCGGGCTCTTCGCTTGGGCACTGGTCCCTTTATTGCTCTTGTGGTGGATCAGTCCTCTACGACGATAGGTCCCAGTCCCCAGGCGGGCTTCTGTCGTCGCTCGTACGCCAGGTCACGATGCCGTGGTCAAGGCCAGGATCTGAGCGGCCCAAGGTCCGGTAAGAGCCCGTGAGGCGCGATGCTCAGGAGGTCCCCTTTTGGCATGCAAGCAGCTCCTGAAATATTAAAAAAGGGGGATTCCCAGGCCGAGCGATGTTGTGAGAAAACAAGGCGCTAGTGGTAAGGCTCATGTTGACGTGTATAGGATAACTTAGCTTGGCGAGCTCGCGGTCCACAACGATCCTCCTGTTATGACGGCGAATTTCCTCACGCCTTCGATCCTGCACGCGTTCCCTATTTTATCCTTTTAAAAGCTGGAGTGGTGCTTAATCATGGTCGGGGTTGAGGTGTTTGCGAGGCCACTAGAGGTCCTGCCTCCAGAGACTCCTGGGAATTAAATAGCTACGAAATACAAGGGGCGGTTGCACTTGCTTATCTGCCCGTGATTGTTCCACGAGAAGACGGAGGCACTAAGGACCTTATGAGGTGATGTGCCTGGGGCCGTCCACGAGCCAGAGCTCAGTCTCTTAGATTTATCAACGCTGCAGGGACGCACCCGAGCACAGGTGTAATGCCAGTAGCCCCCTCTCGTGGGACCTCCAAGGGGTGGGCTAGCAACGCGCGGAGGCCACAAAGGTGACTCTAGAGGCAATAAATCATCAGGCCCAATGTTAGTAGCCATAGTAGCTCAAGCAGGCATAACTGCTCCAAAATATACGAATCCAAATGACGCAGCTGCGGGCTCGGGCCCTCACCCGAACAAACCAAAAAATTACTTGGGACCTTTGTTGTAGAAGCGTCAACGTAGCTGAAGAAACGTGCGGCGGAAGCTGCTCCTCACGAGCTGGACGACTCCGGAGGCCCGGGGAGCTCGCGAAGCCTGTCAAACTCGCGAGGGTCCGAAACCTCCTCTGACATGACCACCTAGCGCCTGGCCTAGTGAGACTCCATAGCACGCTGCACGAAATTCTAGTACGAGGCGCCCATGTTTAGCAGGACAAACAACATGCAGACGTAGCTGCAGGCATAGCCCCCACTCTGGTCGACACGGGACGACCAGAAGAGGTCCTGTGAAGCGGCCATGTTAAGGCCTGGGATGTTGACGCAGACGCGTAGCTTGCTGCACCTGTCAAGGGACATAGCTGCGTCAGGAGGTCCCACGGGGCGACGCTTGCCGCGCATGGCCCTTGCCTCCTGAAGCTTGCTACTTCTTGAGCTTGCGTTGGTTTTTCCCTTGAAGAGGAAAGGGTGATGCAGCAAACTAGAGATAAGTATTTCCCTCAGTTAAGAACCAAGGTATTAATCCAATAGGAGATACACGTAAGTCTCGAATCTATGCACCTGCACAAACAATCAAACACTAGCACCCAATGCGATAAATGGGTTATCAATCCCTTCACAGTCACTTGCAAGGATGAGATCAGATAGAGATAGATATAAAAGATTACTAAAATGTAAAACAAAATAAAAGTAAAAAAATTGCAGCAAGGTATTTTTGGGTCTTTTGGTTTATAGATCTGAAAATATATGACCGAAAGTAGACCCGGGGGCCATAGGTTTCACTAGAGGTTTCTCTCTTGAAGGAAAATAATATGATGCGTGAACAAATTACTATCGAGCAATTGATAGAAAAGTGCAAAGTTATGAAGATATCCAAGGTAATGATTATGAATACACGCATCACGTCTGTGTCAAGTAGACCGACTCATGCATGCATCTACTACTATTACTCCACACATCAACCGCTATCGGCATTCTGGGAATGGGGGTCCCCAGACTTGCCTGCCTGCGGCCCATGGCGTGGCTAAGCAGCGGGTCGTACGACCCATCTTCATCAACAAGGCATCCAAGACCTTCGCGAGGGTCCAAGCCTCATGAGGCGGACGGTGCAATACTTCCTCTGGAGTAGCCTAGCCAGGCAGGCTCACGAGGAGCGGAGATATCAAGGCGAGGAAAACATCACGAGGCACTCGTGACGTGAGCCATGACGAACGGCGCCAGGCGGGTGCCAGGCGGGCGCCAGAGCGCACAGCGTCCCCATTTCCTCTTTGGTGCTAAGGAGGCAAGCAGCATTTAAGAGTACCGAGGCATCAGGCAAAGGTTGCCATATTGGTGCAACAAGACCAAGACCAGGAGGACGGCAAGGCGGAGGTCATCATGGAGCCCAAAAAGGCGTCACCCGAGGGCTTTTCACAGGCGAAGGCCACTTTTGTCAGGATAGCTTGTACTAGCTGTCCCCCTTCAAATTTGCCCGCCGTTGTTGGCTCCCTTCCCGCTCAACATTTGGGAAGAGGACCAGGGCCTCTATAAATAGGCTTAGCCACCACAGTAGAAGGACAACTCGAACAGAATGAGAGCCTAGTCGCAAGAACACCTCAACCTCAAGAGGCTGTTCTTCCCTTTTACTGTTCATCATCTGCCCAAGAGGCAATCCACCACCACCACACTAGTATAAACCAGTATAAACCAGTATAAACCCAGTGTCTCTTTCTGTGATGTGAGTTCTTCGAGTTCATCCGTAAGATCTTAGCGAGCTAGAGCGTAGATCGGTAGGAGGGAAAGACTTCGCGCGCAACCCAGTGTTCGAACCTTAAGGGTTTGCCGGAACCCCACATCCGACATTTGGCGCGCCAGGTAGGGGTGCACCGGAGCTTCTTCTCCGCGAACCAGCTTTTCGACGTTCACCGACTGCGATGTCTGGCGACCCAAGGACCGGCTCGGACCGCTGGGCAGCCTGGCCGGCCCGGACAATGCGCCTGCCCATGGAGATCTCGACCCCGCACCTCAAGCGGCGCGGGCGCCACCAAGCTCATTGGCGCGGATAGCGGTCGGCGTCGTCCACCCTCACCCCACGGCAAGTGCGGGCGGCGGCAAGAGCGGTGAGCCATGCCACAACAACGGCGCCGCACTCGCGGCGGGAGCAAGCGAACATGCGGGTGGCACTTACGGTGCAAGAGAGCTGATGCGATGCAGGCTGATGGAGAGCGGCCGGGACATGCTAGTCGAGCGAGTCGCTGACCTGCTGGACGCGGCGGCGTCGGGAGCACCACCCTTCTGCTCTCGACTCCCTGCCCAGGCCACTGCAGGGCCGCGCGGCGAGCCTCACCACGTCTGCGCACCACCAACTACACACGGGGGCTTCGTCAACATCAGCACGGCCGGCGGCGCAGGGGGCTCCAATCCCCCCATGCCGCCCTCGATGAGCACAAGCACAAGCGTCACCCCCCACGGTTCCGGTAGGGTGCCGTATCGTCACCCCCAGGACGCCGTCATGGCGGAGCAACATGGAGCATGGGGCACCATGGCGAGGTGTTCGGGGTGATGGCCCCGGAAGCGCACGTGCCCCGCATGATAAACCAAGAGTACGCACCAGAGGATGACATGACGATCGCGCCAACAGCAGCAATTACAGGGTACCACTAGTCCCTCAAGCACAAGTTTATGCTAACCATGGGCTACAGATGAACCAAGTTGCCGCGTCAGTCGACGACCCAGGCGCGGCGACACCCGCCCCAGCAAGGGAGACGTGCTAGGGGCAACCGAGAGGGAGCCAGGAGAAAGGCCCCTCCCCGCTACGCGCGCCGCCTGACGACACCCGGAGGTAAGCCCTCTGCCGGGGAGGCCTCGCCAACCCTTCCCCCGGTAGAGGACATGTGGTCACCAAGGGAACCGCTGGCGTCCTCTTTCCCTCCTCTGTTTCGTCCTGGTCTCCGGTCGGCTCAGAGGAGGTCGAGAGCGGCGCAAGGTGCGGCCCTCGTATGGTGATATGAAGCAAGGTCGGTACCTGTGAAGAAGGCCCGGTGCCTGTGAAGCTCGCCGCCCGTGACACTCTCACGTAATAATGAGTAGGGGCTGTACACGCCCCGGAGTCTCAGGGGTGCCGGCCTCAGGCCCTGGGGCTCCCTCCCATGCCTAGTGGCAGCACTTAGCTCTGCGCTGGTGAGAAGGCTTGAAGACCAGAAGACTAGACTAGGTGCCGGATGCGGCCTTTCGCTTTGGATCTTTCCTTCTGTAGCTTTGCTTTCTTGATTTGGATTTGAGTTGAAGCTGAGTTTTTATTGATGTGCGCGGGGGGAAACTTTTCTCGTTTGAGCGATTCCTTGCCTTCTGGATCTCGTTTTGTTTGGGACTCATGTCCGTCGCCTTTCCCTCACGAGCTCCTCGCGAGTAGGACTGCGTGAAGCACGCGCGCCCCGAGCGCGCGCTGCAACTGTTGCCCACTCCACGTGGGGCCCCCTCCGACAGGGCGACGAGCTCCGCAAGACTCTCAAAAACTCGGCACGTCACAGCCTAGCTCAAGGCTGGTGCTGAATAAGGTAAACCAAGGCAGAAAACTTGCATCAGGATTCACAAGTTCACGAGGACACAAACTCACACCGCATGGAAAAATAAAAACTGCAATTTGTCTACATGAGGGGCTCCCCCTCTCAAAATGCTCTTACAAGTTTCTAAGGGCCACGCCCGAGTTTATGCGCAGGGAGAAATGACAGGAGAACAAGGGATAAGCCGGAGATGTCGCTCGCTGCGTCGCTTGTAGATGCGTCACTTGCGTCGTCGTCGTCTTCATCGGCCTTCGCCGTCATCGGCGACACCCCCGTCGCCATCATCGACCACACCGCCTTCGTCTGAGACGACCACCACCGCATCATCCTCCGAAGCGAAGGCCATGACCAACGCGTCCACACGGTCCTCGACCCGGTAGCGCCAGTCGCCCGGATAGCCGTGGGTACGGGGGCGATGGCGGCATCAAAGTCGAAGTTGGGATCGGCATTCAGGAGGTGGCTGAAGACGCGCGAGAAAGCACACTCAAGCAAGTCGCGCCCCCTTTCCTCCACGAGCTAGCGAGCTTGGGCAGATCGAGCCTCCAAGCGCGTCACCAGCTCAGTGAAGAAGGTCAGGTGGCTAGCGTAATCGGCTCAGCGAGGAGTCGGCGCCTCCACATCGCAAATGTGGCCTAGGGTGATATTGGCCATGTTCGGAAGCTCCTGAAGCATGGGGGCGTGCTTGCGCTCCAGCGTTCGGCGTCGGAGCACCTCCTCCGTGTTCAGCCATGCGATGGCCTCTGCGTCATCAACCCGTCTCCGGAGGGAGCACAGCTCGGCGCGGGCAGAGGACAAGTCCGCCTGCGCCGTGACCAGGGCTGTGGCCATGGCTTCCGCACGCCTCTCAGCCTCGTTCAACATTGGCCTGAGGGCAGCGGCCCTGCCTTCATCCTCCACGCCCGCGAGCTTCAGCTTCAGGTCGTACCTGCCCTTCAGGTCCGTGCGAACCTCGGCCACCTGGCGGTTCACTTCCTCCTCAACTCCGGCTTCGCGGGCCCCGACGGCGTCTCCTGCCTGGGCAACCTGACGCTCCCTCGTCTCTAGTTGCTCGAGCTCGCGGCTACGCTCCATGGCATCCAGAGCCAATGCCTCCTCACGCTTCTGGACCTCCTCTTCCTCTGCGGGCGTCCCCATCAGCGACGCAAGGGCGGCCCTGCGCGCTTCCACCTACTGCTCGAGAGACGCGCCCAGCCCTGGAGCTCCCAAGTGCGCTTCTCCGCGGCCTCGCGGCAGCGATCGGTCTCGCGAGCCTCTTCCAAGGATCGTGAGCGGGCTTCGTAGGAAGCCTTGAGAGACGCTTTGGCCTTTGAATTCTCAAGGTCACATTGATAGCGGCCGAGGCTGATGGCCACCTTCATCTTGCGCCGCTCCTCCAGCAACCGAAGACCTTCAGCCTCAAGACGCGAGTCAACACTCACGAGCTCTCCACCAAGCCGGCTCATCGCACTCATCGCCTCCTGGAAGAGCTCATGGCGAACCACGCTCCGCCCGTGCTCAAGCCCGAACGCCCGGCCTTCTTCATCCTCCGCCTTGGGGGCTGCAGGCGGGGCGCCACATGGCGCGCCACCCGTCGGCAGGAGGCTAGGGGCTGACACCAGCCTCTCTTTGCGAGAAGCCCAAGCCTGCTGGGGCTTGCTACTCGAGGAGGAGCCGAGGATCGAAGACAACAAACTACCACCAAAGATCAGCGGAGGAGCCTTGGGCACGCTGTCGGGGCTCCACGCCCGAGCCCGGTGGGGGAGACGCGACAGGGGCCGCAGGATCAAGACGCCAGAAGGCATGGGTGCTCGCCGACCAATTCTGCCCGGGGGCAGGACTTCAAGTGCCCATGGCGGCGTGGTAGTTGACGAAAAAGGAGGCCGTTCCTCGGGAGATCTAGCAGCCTCAGAGGAAGGAGCCCTGAAAGACTAGCGTCAGAAGAAGAAAGCAGCACACGGAGCCCTGAAAGGCCACGACTGCGCGATACTTACACATCAATGGTGACGTACTTCCTCCATTTCAGCGGTCCGAAGATGTTGCTGCCACTGGGAGATCCCTTCCTCTTGCAGAGCTATTCGAAGTCCACGCAAAGATGACCGAAACGCTGAACGTAATGGCCGGAGCGTAGCAGAGCTGTAGAAGAGCTTGGAAAAATATCTTCAGGGGCGCCCGGTTGGGGCGAACAGCCGGGCACCGTCCTGCCGCGATCTCCCGAGGCTCCTGGAGCCTTGGCCTCGGGAGTCGCACACAGCGTCTCCTCAGCAACCGACACCTCGGGAGGGGCATGGCAGGCTCCCGAAGATGATGCCCCAGGATCACCGCCCGACACGTGCTCATCAGCACACGAGCCGCCGGTCTCCGCCTGAGCTCGCCCACCTGCACCGCCACTTGGGGTGAGCTCGAAAGGGAACCACAACGACAGGGTTCTCCCAAGGCCCCTCCAGGACGATCGGCCGCGGCCCCCATTCGTCAAAGAGAGGCATGGCCTTCACAAATTCATCCTTATTCCTACAGCGGTACAGCAGGCAACTATTCCCGGGCAGCTCGGCCGGCAGAGAGACACCCGTCAGGACCTTGAGCACCGTCCCCCGCGCCCCGAGGAGGAGCTCGGACTCCTGAAACCTCATGTGGTCTTGGCTGGTGAGTAAGGACCACATTGGGCGAGAATGGCTCTGAAGCGGAGCAACCCGGCATCGGACGAATTCCTTCACCACCATCGAAGCAGTCATGCCGCGATTCTTTAGCAACTTCAACCTGAGCCAGACATGAGCGAGGCCGGGGCTCGCGAGCTGCTAATGGCCCCAGCCGGGGTTATGAACAGCGGGCCCCAACGGAGCCTGAAGCAGAGGACTGAGCACGCCAGCATCAACAAACACCCATTGTATCCGGAAGTTGCTCGTGAATGGAGGCAGCTCGAAATCAATCCCATCGCCTGCTGTCGCGGCCACAGCCTGGAAGCTCACGCACCCTGAGCACTGCTGAGGGTCGGCCAAATGCAATGAGAAGAAGTGGCGGAAGAGAGCCATTGAAGGAGCAATGCCCACCATGGCTTCACACATGAAGGCGAAGACGGTGAGAAGTGTAACGGACTGAGGGTCGAGATGCAGCAAGTGGATCTGATAATGATCAAGCACAGCGTTGAAGATGGCAGAGAAGGGAGGAATCAGGCCTACCCAGAGGGCGTCGATGAAGATTGGAATCTCAGTGGCCGTCTGAACCGAGCGAGTGCGGGACGCGGGCCAAGCCACCATCTCCCCCTACTCATTGAAGCTGGAGGCAAGCATCGGGCGCACCTTATCCATGGCCTCGTCGTTGAGCATGCGAGACCGGCCGAGCGCCGGCGTGAAGGGCGGAGGAGCGGACGAAAGAGGCAAAGGGCTCTTCCCCTTCTCGGCTTGCTTGGGCGCCATGGCTATGGAGCAGGCAGGGCGTGAGTCAGATTGGGGAAGAGAAACAGAGTCGCAAGGAAGCAAAAGAATTGGGGAAGCAAGGCGCAAGAGCCGGAGGAATAACTGTGTAGGCCGCACGGGCCGCATAGCCGGTCGGATTCAAAGGCAGCATGGGGAAGCGGAGACGCCCACGTCCAATCAACCACCACACGTCGACCGAGGCCGCAGGCTTTTGGGGCCCATGGCGCTCCGAACTTGAACCTTGGCTTCGCCGCGGAGCCAAGCCCGAGCGTGCCTTGGGCCCAGGGGCTACTGTCGGTGTTTTGGGAACGGGGGTCCCCAGACTTGCCTTCCTGCGGCCCATGGCGTGGCTAAGTAGCGGGCCGTATGGCCCATCTTCATCAACAATGCATCCAAGACCTTCGCGAGGGTCCAAGCCTCACGAGGCGGACAACGCAAGACTTCCTCTGGAGTAGCCTAGCCAGGCAGGCTCACGAGGAGCGGAGATATCAAGGCGAGGCAAACATCACGAGGCACTCGTGACGTGAGCCATGACGAACGGCGCCAGGCGGGTGCCAGGCGGGCGCCAGAGCGCCTGACATCCCCATTTCCTCTTTGGTGCTAAGGAGGCAAGCGCAGCATTAAGAGTACCGAGGCATCAGGCAAAGGTTGCCATATTGGTGCAACAAGACCAAGACCAGGAGGACGGCAATGCGGTGGTCATCATGGAGCCCAAGATGGCGTCACCCCAGGGCTTTTCGCAGGCGAAGACCACTTTTGTCAGGATAGCTTGTACTAGCTGTCCCCCTTCAAATTTGCCCGCCGTTGTTGGCTCCCTTCCTGCTCAACATTTGGGAAGAGGACCAGGGCCTCTATAAATAGGCTTAGCCACCACAGTAGAAGGAAAACTGGAACAGATCGAGAGCTTAGTCGCAAGAACACCTCAACCTCAGGAGGCTGTTCTTCCCTTGTACTGTTCATCATCTGCCCAAGAGGCAATCCACCACCACCACACTAGAGTAGGGTATTACACCACAACGGTGGCTCGAACCAGTATAAACCCCGTGTCTCTTTCTGTGTTGTGAGTTCGTCGAGTTCGTCCGCAAGATCTTAGCAAGCTAGAGCGTAGATCGGTAGGAGGGAAAGACTTCGCGCACACCCCAGTGATCGAACCTTAAGGGTTTGCTGGAACCCCACATCCTACAACCGCTATCAACCATGCATGTAGAGTATTAAGTTCATAAGATTGGAGTAACGCCTTAAGTAAGATGACATGATGTAGAGTGATAAACTCGAGCAATATGATGAAAACCCCACCTTTTTACTCTTGATGGCAACAATACAATACGCGCCTCGCTACCCCTACTTTGTCACTGGGAGAGGACACCGCAAGATAGAACCCAAAACTAAGCACCTCTCCCGTTGCAAGAAAAACCAATTTAGTTGGCAAAACCAAACCGATAATTCAAAGAGAAATACAAAGATATAAAATCATGCATGTAAGAATCCAGTAAAGAGTCAAATAATGTTCATTGATAATCTGACCATAAATCCACAATTCATCGGATCTCGATAAACACACCGCAAAAGAATATTATATTGGATAGAACTCCAAGAACATCGAGGAGAACATTGTATTGAGGATCAAAGAGGGATAAGAAGCCATCTAGCTACTAGCTATGGGACCATAGGTCTGTGGTAAACTACTCACGCTTCATCGGTAGGGCAATAGAGTTGATGTAGATGCCATCCGTGATCGAATCCCCCTCCGGCGGGATGCCGAAAAAGGTCCCAAGATGGGATCTCACGGAAGTAGAGGCTTGCGGCGGCGGAGAAGTATTTCAGTTGACGCTTCTATTGGTTTGGTAAAAATTGTGAATTTGTAGGCCAAAGATTAGGGTTGGTGGTGTCTTGTGGGGCCCACAACTCAGGGGGTGCACCCCGAGGGCTTGTGGAGCCCTCGGGACTCTTCTCGCCCCCTATCCAAGCTCCGTGGATGTCTTTTGGTCCAAGAAAAATCATCGTAAATTTTTATTCTATTTGATATTCCTTTTCTGTAAAACTCAAAAACAAGGAAAAAACAGAAACTGGCACTGTGCTCTAGGTTAATAAGTTAGTCCCAAAAATAATATAAAAAAGCATAATAATGCAGATAAAACATCCAAAACAGATAATATAATAGCATGCAACAATAAAAAATTATAGATACATTGGAGACATATCAAGCATCCCCAAGCTTAATTCCTACTCGTCCTCGAGTAGGTAAATGATAAAAACAGAATTTTTGGTGTGGAATGCTACCTAACATATTTATCCATGTAATTTTCTTTTATCGTGGCATGAATATTCAGGTCCATAAGATTCAAAACAAAAGTTTCATATTGACATAAAAACAATAATACTTCAAGCATACTAATAAAGCAATCATGTCTTCCCAAAATAACATGGCCAAAGTTATCCCTACAAAATCATATAGTCTGGCTATGCTCCATCTTCATCACACAAAGTATTTTATCATGCACAACCCCGATGGCAAGCCAAGCAATTGTTTGATACTTTTGGTGTTCTGAAACTTTTTCAACTTTCATGCAATACATGAGCATGAGCCATGGATATAGCACTATAGGTGGAATAGAATATGGTGGTTGTGGAGAAGACAAAAAGAAGGAAATAGTCTCGTATCAACTAGGTGTATTAACGGGCTATGGAGATGCCCATCAATATATATCAATGTGAGTGAGTAGGGATTGCCATGCAACATATGCATTAGAGCTATAAGTGTATGAAAGCTCAAAAAGAAACTAAGTGGGTGTGCATCTAATGTCATGGGAACGCATCTGACAGCAGAGATGGGGGTACGTAGGAGAGGGCAGTGCCTAGCTACGGCGAGGTTGTACACTCGGAATTACGAGTTAAGGCCCCTCTCGGAGGAGATAACAGCCCTACGTCTTGGTGCCGCGGAGGCTCTGTTGATTGGAGTGTTGATTCATAGGGGGTGCAAGCCCTTGTGCCATAGGGGAGGGTATCTTATATAGAGTGTGCCAACCCCTCGCTGTCGTCAGTTCCGCAAGGGTTCAATGAGAGAATAATGTTGTGAATGTTATTGGTAATGCACGCGTTTAATGACCTTTAAGGTTACAGAGTGAATCACCGACCGTTGCTATCTACAGGTGACCATAGGCCTTCTGTCCTTCGAGTGGATTCTGGTTCAGTCAAGTGAATGACGTCGGTCGAGTGGAATTGGGGTATCCAAGTGAATCTTCTGTAGAGTGGGTTGCACTCTGTGATGATTCCAGTCGGTATCTTCTTTCTATCTTCGTAGGCCTTGGCCTCTTGAGTGATATCCTTGGGTAGGGCATACAGGTCAGGCCCAAGACCCTACCCTAGGTACATGTCATTGTCATTAGCCCCCGAATGGATCGAGGACCGACTGAAGAAGGATTGAAGTTAGTTCCGACCCGATTCAATGTCCCGGAGACACTTCGTTAGGGGTATGAAAGTATGCTAGTAGTTTAATCCTTCATTAGTCACCTTGATCGATTCTCGCTTCTTGAACTTCTGAGCAAAATAATAGCGTCGAGCAGATTGGATTTGGATATCCTTGATGCGATTGACTGATTTGCTAGACCCGGATTTTACGGGATTCAAAATTTGGAGAAGCGGGCGGGCCGGATGTAGCTCAGTAAGCGGGGCAAGTGGGGAGGGACTTCTCGATCCCCTCTCCAGTTTTTTTGCCACGTATTAGGCTGGCGTCGGTTACGGGATGTCCTGAGATTGCACGGGACCACGAGTCAGTCACTCGCACGTGCAAGCATATAAGGCAACACGGCGGATGCATGCAGTAGTGCCCACAATTTTCCCCTTTCTCCCTCGCCTCTCTGCCTCGCCTCCTCCAGTGCAGCGCCGCTCCGCTCATTCCCGTCAACCACTGCAACAATGGTGAAGGACAAGACGAGGGCTCTGGAGTGCACGAAGAAGATATCCAAGGGCAAGAAGATGGCTAAGGGGTCGACCTCGTGGTCTTCTCTGCTGCCGGGCTGGATCCAAGGGGATTGGATCCCCTCGTTGGTCTTGGAGGAGGACCTGGAGGGGCTCGTCGCCAACGGCCTCATAGCGGATGGATCTTGGAGGCTACCGGAAGGGGAGTCCAAGCCTGCGCCACGCGCCGGCGAGGAGGTTCTCCTCACTGCTCACGTGGAAAGAGGTTTCTCTCTACCTCCTCATACATTCTTCCGTGGTTTCCTGAACTTTTTTGGCGCACAAATCCACCACTTTGCTCCAAACACCATATCATATCTTGTTGCTTTTGTTTTGATGTGTGAGAACTTCCTGTGATGCCACCCACATTAGGGGTTATTCAAACATATCTTCACTTGCCAATCTCAGTCGGTTAAGAAAGCTAATCCGACTGATGAGAGGACCCACATGATCCAAATGTGCGGAGGTCTGGGAGTCCCAATGAGGGGTAGGAGCTCTTTCCCTCCCATGGCTTTTCCTGAATCAGTTAGGGGGTGGCAGTCAACCTGGTTTTACTACAAAGATGTCCCGACCCCAGGTGCGTCGACTAGCCTTCCCCCTTTCTCTCTGGAGAGACTCCTGTAATGCCCCGGATTCGGTGCACCAGGTGTCTGTCAGTTATTCGCCGTCGTTGCCTTGTCATTTTCTTACGTGTTGCATATTGCCATGTCATCTTATGCATTTCATTTTGCATACGTGTTCGTTTCTTGCATCCGAGCATTTTCCCAGTTGTCCGTTTTGTAATCCGGCACTCCTATGCCCTCCGGCGTTCCCCTTTTGTCTCCTGTTTTGAGCGGGTGTTAAACATTCTCGGAATGGAACGTGATTTGCCAAGCGGCCTTGGTATACCACCGGTAGACCGCCTGTCAAGTTTCGTGCCATTTGGAGTCCGTTTGATACTCCAACGGTTAACCGGGTAACCGCAAAGGCCTCTTTTGTGATGCAGCCCAACACCCCCTTCAAAGTGGCCCAAAACCCATCCTAACCCGCTCCATGCTCTCCGCCCGGCACCGTCGCCCTGCGCTGCGACCTCGCCGCCGGCCGGTGCACCGCCCCCGCTGTTACGACCAGTTTTCCAATAAAAATATTTATTGAGAAACCAACCTTTTAATTCCATTGTGAGGAAAATCCTCCTGACTGGTAGACAAAATCTTGATACAATGAGCCAGTAGCATTAGAATACATTACAGGGTTGAGCTGGGGTGCTCAACCATTTATTACAAACACGCCAATAATTATACATAATGGCGGATATGACACAATGGAGTGGTGGCATACTACTGACTCGAGGTAAAGTGGTGGTGGAATAACACAGTGGAGCGGATAACATGACTCCTACACTAGCGGCTCATCGAGTGTCGAGGTGAGGCTCGATGAATTTATTTGGGTAGCGGTAGCGGATATAACACAGTGACTAATCCATGGGTCTCACGAGACTGACTGGGATTCCTCTAGGCGTCGGACTCGCTATCGAACTCTTCATCCATGAGATCGCCTTCGTCAGCATCTGGCCAAATCAACAAGCCAGGTGAGTACTTTGAAAGTACTCGCAAGATAGTTCGGTCAATACATATAATAAATGCATGCATGAATGCGTCATGAGTAATTTAACAATGCACATTCAAATCAGTATAACAAGGTAAGTAAAAAGGGAGTCGGCGGTAGTCCGCTCGAAAACCTAATAAAATAAACTGAAAACCGATCGGGTGTGTGAAGAGACACCTCGAAAGGTGAACAAATAAGTAAAACATGCCGCAGTCGGGCGTCTAAGCGACACCACATAAAGGGCTTATACTGAAAGAAAAGACATGTGTGCCACAGTCGGACGTCGGAGCGACATCACAGAAAGGGCTTATATCAAAAGTAAATAAATAACAATGCCGCAGTCGGACGTCTGAGCGACATCGTAGAAAGGGCTTATATCCAAAAGTAGATAAATAACAATGCCGCAGTCAGACGTCTGAGCGACATCGCAGAAAGGGCTAGAAATTCAATTTTTATATCGGTTAACTTGCAAGAAATAGCGCTCATAGCAAAATATTCAACACATGATAATAAGGGTTAGTCCATCCACAGGAAATAAACATTTAACACTATTGTGGTTCTCAGGAGTTTATGTCACCGAGACTAACACTTGACAAGATAAGATGAACACATCACTTGGACTTGGATAAGATGATTTCAAAGATTATTGACTCTGCAGAGTTTGTACTAAATTACCCACAACCAACGGATTTCCGTAGTCACGAAGGACTAGTTCCGTTTACGGTATTCCGGAGGAAACACAGCTAACCAGTACACACCCATCCCACCTTGCGTTGCCAGGGATCACCCTAGACAGCGTTCAAGAAAAACTTTGAGACGGGGAGATCACAATCTCGAATAGCATGGGATCAAATTTATATCTGTGGCGCTCTAAGGGTGCCCCCCTCTCGGTCCCAACCGAAAACACCCATGCCCCCTAACCGGATGATAGGCTTTAATCCAGGGCCATGGAACCCTCATCCCGGCCTCTCGATTTGGGGTGTACCAGAAAGTGGTTTGCAACTTACTAAGTTGTATTTCTTGCGGAAAACATGTGGTAGTACGGAAGGGAAGACGGACGGGAACTGGACTGATTTATGTTGACACTGGGTCAACGGTCTGGCATAAGACTGGCATGCTACAACACTGCCATCTTACCCATTCTCATGCCAACTCATTGCCATGAAAACTCATTTCCATCAACTCATGAATCATCGAATTTCACTTGATTCAACTTGCATGTAATATGACCTCCATCGAGGTGCTCATGATCATGCCATGCAACTACTTAATGCAAACATGCCCAAACACTCATCATATCAAAAGTTCAAACATGCTTTCCTGGTTCGGAGTAGTCGGGGCCTAGCTCGGTGAAGTTCGCGGTTCCGTCACCTCCTTCGGTATCTACGGTATACAGAAATACACGCACTAACGTAAATACCTTGGGATGCACAACAATATTCCAAATATTTTTCAAATAAATCTGATAAAAAACTAGACAAAATTTGAAGAGGACAGAAAAAGAATCACTCAAAAATCCTTTTCTGTTTAAAAGTTATAAGAGTTTTGGTCCAAGGACCTCTCTATAATGAAACAGAAAGCTCTCAGGGGTCTAAGCAGAAAAGTCCAGAAAACAATTCAGATTAGAAAGCGCATTTGCCAGAATACGCTTTCAGAAACGGTTCGAAAAAAAGAACAGAGAGGCTGACGGGCGGGTCCCACCCATCAGGTTTGAATATTCAAAAGAGGCGGCAGAGCTCGTGGCGCCGAGAGCCTTGGTGGTCGTGGCGGCGATCCACCAGCAGGGGGATCGGGTGGTACCTCTGTGCTCGATGCACCCTTCCGCGTCGGTGGGTGGTGGTGGTGGTCGCCCGGCGAGCACCACGTCCTGGCAACCCTTACCTTTGGCGTGACGGTGGTTCGGGAACTCATGGGCCTCGTCGAGAGAAGAGTTCTTTGAGGTCAAATTGGAGTGGGGTTAGTCTCCTAGAGGTGCCATGAGGCTATGGGCAAGTCTAGGGCGGTGGAGGACCTCTCACCAGAGAGAATGCTGCCGGAGCCCGAAGCGGACGGAGATGGCCGGAGTTGAGGAAGAAGGGCCCCTCGAGGCTCTTCCAGTGGCTGTGAAGTGCGGTGAGGTGGTAGAGATGTGCGGGTCGAGAGCGAGCTCGGAGGAGCTATTTATAGCCGGCCGAGGCGGTTGCCGTGAAACGGGATAAGTCCGTGGCGATTCTGATGGTGTTGTTGTGGCTGGAAGGTTGGTTTAGGGGCTTGAGCATCGTCTAGACGGAGCACTGATTCCATCCCGGTGCCTAACTCAGCAAGGCAGGGGCGGTTACAGCCTGTCCCAACGGAACGGCCGTGCGGCACGTCGGCGGCAGAGGGTGCGCCTTGTGCATGCCAGGCCACGGCGACGGTGCGGCAGGCGTGCGCTGGCAAGGGAGACGGCCACGCGGAGCTCCCAGGTGGCGTGGGCGGTGCGAGCAGCGTTGTGCATAGGTGCCCCTGTCGGCCGCCACGGGAGGTCCCGACGCCTTGAAGACGCCGACACGGGCGGGCGGGGTGCCACCGATGCCAGAACCAGCCAAGTCTTGGCGTCTTGGCGCTTCTGGACAGGGAGGAGGAGCCGTGCGCAGCGCGCCAGCGCCTGATTGAAAGATGACGAGACTCATGAAACTGAATCTCTGAATTTCTGAATTTCTCACGAAAGTGCAAAGTGATGCAAGCGGTGTTGACAGAATGATTTTGGTATGTGGGGATTTTTCATTGAGCTGATTTTTGGTGGAGTGGCTTCCCATTGCATCTGGGGGCTGCCTGAATTTTGGTGGAATTTTTGGAGAAGAGGAGATATGAATTTCACCAAATTTGGCAAATCTGGTCCAAACTTGCAGGAGCTGAAACTTGAAAATTTTGAAAAGAAGAAGAGTGGATCTTGATGGTTCTAGGTTTTGGGTGCTAGGGACTATCCAGAGGAGTTGATTTGAGGTCAAAGTTCAAAGGCATTAATGTACTTGCCTTGCAAATCACCTAGGCTCGAAATAATAGACAGAATTGTTTTGGGGAAAGAAATAAATGAAATAAAATCCAAAAATGAGTTGGACTTGTTGGGACAGAACATTTAGATTGCCCCAAAGTAGAAAGAGGGGTTTTTGGGAAGATTTACCACATGAGGCATGGTAAAATCATGGTTGGTTTCAATATAAGAGAAGACCCAAAACTCCTAGGGTTTTTCTTATAAAAGAAAATAAATCCCAAAAATAAATTTGAGAAGGGGAGAATCAGAAGAAAGGTTTTTAAATAACCAACACCAGAGTTGAAGAAGATGCCAAAATAAAATCCTTTGCCAAAGGGGAAATTCTTGAGAGGAAGATTTTTGGAAGGGTTTAAATGACCTTCTTCAAAACTAACAAAGTTTTTGTTGAAAACCAACTAATTTTTTTTGGATTTTTGCAACACCTACCCCCTTAGGAAAAATCTCGTCCCCGAGATTTCAGCTGATCGTCAAATAAGTGTGGGTGCTCCGTCCGAAGAAAATCCTCTCTTTCGCAAGTGGCTTCACTCTTGGTGTGGTTGCTCCACTGAACTTTTAAAAACTTGATGGTTTTCTGTCGGGTCCTCCTTTCAGACTCCTCCATGATTTTTGTTGGATGCTCCCGATATGTGAGGTCTGGCTGCACGCCAATGTTTTCATGGGATACCTGCTTCTCTGGGTTGCTCACACACTTCCTCAATTGCGAGACGTGGAACACGTCATGGACGTCGGATAAATCCTCGGGTAAGTCTAGCTGGTAGGCTACCGTGCCTCTCCGTGCCACTATGCAGAATGGTCTGGTGAATCTTGGTGCTAGCTTCCCCTTAATCTTGAATCGTTGCAGGCCTCTCATAGGGGATACCCGTAGGTACACAAATTCACCGGGTTCAAAACTGACTCCCCGATGTTTTTGATCGTAATAACTCTTTTGTCGACTTTGAGCTGTCTTGAGTCGATCCCTAATTACCTTAACTTTATCTTCAACCTCTTTGAGCATGTCTGGGCCGAAGATATGGCTGTCTCCGGTCTCTGACCAATTTAGCAGGGTACGACATCTCCGCCCATACAGAGCCTCAAACGGCGCCATTTGCAGGCTGGTTTGGTAACTGTTGTTGTACGCGAACTCTGCGTATGGTAAGCTTTCTTCCCAACTAGTCCCATAAGTGAGGACACATGCTCTTAGCATGTCTTCTAGAATTTGGTTTACGCGTTCAGTTTGTCCATCGATGCAGGCGTGGTATGCGGATCTTGAACGCCATGATTGAGTTCAGAGCTTGTTGTAAGTGATCCCAAAATCAGGAGATAAATTGAGTGCCTCTGTCTGATATTATTGTTTTGGGACTCCATGTAAGCAGACGATACGGGAGAGGTAAAGCCTGGCAAGCTTCTGAGTGGTGTGGGTTGTTCTCACGGGGATGAAGTGAGCTACTTTAGTCAGTCTATCAGTGATGACCCATACGGCATCATGTCCATGTCGTGACCGAGGTAACCCAACAATAAAATCCATTCCAATCTCGTCCCATTTCCATTCGGGTATTTTATTTGGCTGCAAAAGTCCGGCCGGTTTCTGGTGCTCGGCCTTGATGCGTTGATAAGAGTCACAACATGCGATGAACGTGGCTATGTCCCTTTTGAGACCGTGCCACCAAATCTCTCCTGAATGTCCTTGTACATTTTTGTTCCTCCAGGATGGATTGAATATGGGGCGGTGTGGCCTTCAGCTAAGATCTGCTGTTTAAGGTCCCTGATATTTGGTACGCAAAGTCTATCTCCGTACCACAATATTCCTTGCTTATCGATAATGAACTCTGTGGCCTTGCCCAAACTCACCTTTCGCTTTATGCCTTCAATGCTAGGGTGTCCATGCTGAGCCTCTTTAATCTTTTCCATCAGGGTAGGTTGTATTTCTCAATTTGATACGCTGCCTTCGGTGACTACCAGCAAGTTGAGTTTAGCAAACTCCTGCCGAAATTCACGTCTCAGGTTTGGCAGGCTATCGTTGTTTGGGCTAGGGTTATGACTTAGAGCGTCTGCCACTACATTTGCTTTTCCTGGATGGTAGTGGATTCCAACGTCATAATCCTTCACTAATTCCAACCAGCGTCGTTGCCGTAAATTCAGCTCCGGTTGTGTGAAAATATACTTGAGGCTCTTATGGTCCATGTATATTTCACAACGGTTTCCAAGCAAAAAGTGTCTCCATTCCTTGAGTGCATGAATAACTGCTGCTAACTCCAGGTCATGAGTAGGATAATTTTCCTCATGCTTGCGAAGTTGTCTGGAGACATATGCGACTACCTTGCCTTCTTGCATCAATATGCATCCGAGGCCCTTCCGGGATGCGTCACAATACACCTCAAAATTCTTGTGTATGTCTGGCACAATTAATACTGGTGTTGTCGTTAATTTCCTTTTTAATTCTTGGAAACTTTTCTCGCAAGCTTCCGTCCATTCAAACTTCTTGTCTTTCTTGAGTAGCTGCGTCATTGGCTTTGCTATGGTGGAAAATCCTTCAATAAACCTTCGGTAGTAAACTGCCATTCCCAGGAAACTTCGTACGTCCGTTACGCTGGCTGGTGCTTTCCAGCCAAGTAAGGTCTTGACTTTTTCCGGGTCTACGGCAATACCTTCTTCGGTCAGTACGTGGCCCAGAAAACCTACTTGCCATAGCCAAAATTCACACTTGCCGAACTTAGCGTACAATTGATGTTTCCTGAGTTCCCCTAGTACAATTCGGAGGTGTTCAGCGTGCTCTTCTGGTGTCTTGGAGTATATCAGAATATCATCGATAAATACCACAACAAACTTGTCCATAAACTTCATAAATACTTTGTTCATGAGGTGAACAAAATATGCGGGGGCGTTCGTTAGTCCAAATGGCATTACGGTGAACTCATACAATCCGTATCTGGAGGTGAATGCCGTCTTGGGAATATCTTCTGTTCGTACCTTTAATTGATGGTATCCCGACCTCAAGTCAATTTTTCAAATACCTTGGCCTGAGCGAGCTGATCAAATAAATCATTTATCCGTGGCATTGGATATTTGTTCTTGATTGTGACCATGTTAAGCGCTCGATAGTCTATGCACAATCTCAGTGTTCCATCCTACTTTTTGGCAAATAAAATTGGTGAACCCCAAGGTGAGGAGTTGGCTCGTATATAACCTTTGTCCAATAATTCTTTTATTTGCTTCTTCAGTTCTACCAATTCGGATGGTGCCATTCTGTATGGTTTCTTGTATATGGGGGCGGTTCCGGGTGCTGGCTCAATGCTGAATTCTATCTCTCGGTCTGGTGGCATGCCTGGTAGTTCTTCGGGAAATACGTCTGGAAATTCACACACTACTGGAACCTTGCTTAATTCAAAAATATCCACCTTGTTCAGTCTCGGTTGCCGAGATATCTTTCTTTCTTTGGCTGAAACTTTTATTGTCTTCCCGTGGTGGTGGGTGAGAATCACTGTCCGGTTGAAGCAGTCAATAAAACCTTTGTTGGTGGTTAACCAATCCATCCCTAAGATGACATCCAGTCCTTTATTTTCCAACACGATAAGGTTGGCATGAAATTTCAACCCTTCAAACTCAATATCCACACCTTGGTAATAACTCTGGGTAACTTGCTTAATCCCAGGGGACTTGACGATCATAGATTTTTCCAAGGGAAGCATCGAAAAAATAATTTTGCAAGGCAAAACCTTTCGAAATGAATGAGTGAGAAGCTCCAGAATCAAACAAGACCATGGCGGGTATTGTGTTGACAGGAAACGTACCGAGTACGATATCTGGGGCATTCTGTGCTTCCTCTTTGGCCACGTGGTTCAGATGACCCTTCCTGTGGCTGTTATTTGGGTTGAAATTGTTGCGCCTTGGCGCCGAATTATTGCCTCCGTTGTTCGGCTTTGGGTTCGAGTTCCTTGGCTTGGGGCACTGCTTGGCATAGTGCCCTTCTTCTCCACAAGCGTAGCAAGTAACGCCTGGGCGGTATGTGAACTCCTTGTCCCTTGCATGGAAATTCTTGATTGGACGTGAGACGTTTGTCGTGGGTTTGGGTGTCCAACTTTTCTGAACATCTGTCTTGCTGCGGTGGTTGCGAGCATGATTAGTCTGGTCCCTTTTTCGCTTGCGGAAATCTTCCAAGCTGCGTCTCTCGTTTTCCAAGGTAATGGCCTTATCCACCAGCATCTTAAAATCTGGAAAGGTGTGCACAACCAGCTGGCATTTAAGCGCGGGTGTCAGACCGTCTATGAATTTTTCCATCTTCTTGCTTTCCGACATACGCTCCTCATTAGCGTAGCGAGACAACAGAGTAAACTGACTGTTGTACTCTGACACCGTCATTGTCCTTTGCTTGAGGTCATCAAATTCTCTCTTTTTGATCTTCATAAGACTTTTAGGAATATGTGCCCTTTAAAACCTTCTTTGAACTCCTCCCAGGTTATATTATTTTCGTTGGGGTGCATGTGTAGAAAATTATCCCACCACGATGCAGCTGCTCCAGTGAGATAGTGTGGTGCATATAGCACTTTCTCAAGATCTGAACACTGGGCAATAATTAATTTTCTTTCCATGTCTCGAAGCCAGTCCTCGGCTTCAAGAGGTTTGTCAGTATGAGCAAATGTTTGGGGACGCGTCTTCTGTAGCTCAGATAACTTTGACTGCTGCTGATACTATCCACGGTGATTTCCCATATTGATGACTTGGTTCATCGTTTCCTGATGTTGTTGCTGACTTTTCTCATAAAGACGGCACATTTGGGAAAGTGTTGTTTCACTATCATGTTGACTTGACTGCCCCTGTCTGAAATTGTTGCTTGGTTGTGTGCCATAATTTTCCTCTGACGGAGTTGGCATGGAGCGCGTCCAAGGACGAGACATTGTTCACTCTGGGGATATATTTTGTAAAACTCATAAGAAAAGAAATTGAGTCGCAAAAGTCAATAAATTCATGAAGACGAAAAAGTCTTAAATGCTCCAAGATTTATCAAGAGAATAAACGTTTGCGCACGGAGAAGGACTGCTCATTACATATCTTACACGCAAGCAGTAATTATACAATACATCACTCAGGATATGCGTACATATTCCTGACATGTTATTTAGGCTAGTGCACTTCTTCAGTTCCTACATGATGCGCAAACAAGCTACTTCTCACAGCCTATGTACATATAAACACATCGCACGAGTCGGTACATCGCATGGCGGCTAAGTGTACTCAGTCGGAGGAGATGGTGAGGGTCTCCTTTGGCCTGCCAAGGGTGAGGCGCATTGAGGCTGGGGACTCAACCTCCTCTTCGCTAATAGGCTCCATACGTGAAGTGCTGCGCTGAGTTGGTGGAGCGGGCATCCTATGCGGGACAACAGGAACATGAGTGGGTGCAAGGGGTGGTGCAGAACGAACTGGAGTGGGCGCAATGACTTGGTTGAACTCCGCAGTTGTAGGCAGGCGACGAGTAGTGGCGAGAGCAGTAGGTGCAAAAGATGCTGATGACGAGACGAAAGTCAGTGGCGGTGCGGTGCGCAGGAGCTCCCTCCTGTTGGTGGCACATCCATGGACTGAGTTCATGCAGGCAGCCACAAAGTCGTCCACTAGGTTGTCGAAGGCTGCCTCCAAAGCCCGGAGATACTCGATAAGCATCTCAAAAGCCTCGTCTCGTTCTCCTCTGGGGCAAGAGAACGCGTAGTGACAGTTGTATGGCACGTGACATGGAAGGTAGCGGTAACGACGAGTCTTCATCGAAGGAAGGATATCCCTGAGACGAGCTATCGCCTCACGGGCTGCCATCTACGATGCATGCTTCTCCGTAGGCATGGCTCTCCCCAAGAACCGGAAACGCTCAACTCGCCCTCCCTTGAATTGCACCGCTGCCTGGTGCATGGTTAGACGGTCATTGACCTTGTCTTTGAGAGAGTGAGAAGACTGGGCGCCACAGATGGCCCCATCGCGACTTGGACGATGAAGGAGAGAAGCTTGACGAACCCATCGTGCATGTTGGCGAACATTCGTGACTCGCAATGCCGTTGTTACCATCTACAAAAGTAGGCAAAAATTCTGAATGGTCGATCATAAATTTATGCCGATCTGAAAATGACTACATTTGCAAAAATAAGAATTAGCTCTATCATGCTAATAACCGATTAGCGATCGCACCTAGTGGCTTCCTACAGTCAGCCTGGCTCTGATACCAGCTTGTCACGATCGGTTTTCCAATAAAAATATTTATTGAGAAACCGACCTTTTAATTCCAGTGTGAGGAAAATCCTCCTGACTGGTAGACAAAATCTTGATACAATGAGCCAGTAGCATTAGAATACATTACAGGGTCGAGCTGGGGTGCTCAACCATTTATTACAAACACGCCAATAATTATACATAATGGCGGATATGACATAATGGAGTGGTGGCATACTACTGACTCGAGATAAAGTGGTGGTGGAATAACACAGTGGAGTGGATAACATGACTCCTACACTGGAGGCTCATCAAGCATCGAGGTGAGGCTCGATGAATTTATTTGGGTAGCGGAAGCGGATATAACACAGTGACTAATCCAGGGGTCGCACGAGACTGACTGGGATTCCTCTAGGCGTCAGACTCGCTATCGAACTCTTCATCCATGAGATCGCCTTCACAAGATTCCGCCAAATCAACAAGCCAGGTGAGCACTTTGAAAGTACTCGCAAGACAGTTTGGACAATAGATATAATAAATGCATGCATGAATGCGTCATGACTAATTTAACAATGCACATTCAAATCAGTATAACAAGGTAAGTAAAAAGGGAGTCGGCGGTAGTCCGCTCGAAAACCCAATAAAATAAACTGAAAACCGATCGAGTGTCTGAAGCGACACCTCGAAAGGTGAACAAATAAGTAAAACATGCCGCAGTCGGGCGTCTAAGCGACACCACATAAATGGCTTATACTGAAAGAAAAGACATGCGTGCCACAGTCTGACATCGGAGCGACATCACAGAAAGGTCTTATATCAAAAGTAAATAAATAACAATGCCGCAGTCGGACGTCTGAGCGACATCGCAGAAAGGGCTTATATCCAAAAGTAGATAAATAACAATGCCGCAGTCGGACGTCTGAGCGACATCGCAGAAAGGGCTTATATCAAAAGTAAATAAATAACAATGCCGCAGTCGGACGTCTGAGCGACATCGCAGAAAGGGCTTATATCAAAAGTAAATAAATAACAATGCCACAGTCGGACGTCTGAGCGACATCGCAGAAAGGGCTTATATCCAAAAGTAAATAAATAACAATGCCGCACTCGGACGTCTGAGCGACATCGCAGAAAGGGCTTATATCCAAAAGTAGATAATTAACAATGCTGCAGTCGGACGTCTGAGCGACATCGCAGAAAGGGCTAGAAATTCACTTTTTATATCGGTTAACTTGCAAGAAATAGCGCTCATAGGAAAATATTCAACACATGACAATAAACGGGTTAGTCCATCACCCGGAAATAAACATTTAACACTCATGTGGTTCTCAGTAGTTTATGTCACCAAGACAGACACTTGACAAGATAAGATGAACATAGCACTTGGACCTGGATAAGATGATTTCAAGGATTATTCACTCTGCAGAGTTTGTACTAAATTACCCAAAACCAACGGATTTCCGTAGTCACGAAGGACTAGTTCCGTTTACGGTATTTCGGAGGAAACACAGCTAACCAGTACACACCCATCCCACCTTACGTTGCCAGGGATCACCCTAGATAGCGTTCAAGAAAAACTTTGAGACAGGGAGATCACAATCTCGAATAGCATGGGATCAAATTTATATACACGCGCTCTAAGGGGTGCCCCTCTCTCGGTCCCAACCGGAAACACCCATGCCCCCTGACCGGATGATAGGCTTTAATCCAGGGCCATGGAACCCTCATCCCGGCCTATCGATTTGGTGTGTACCAGAAAGTGGTTTGCAACTTACTAAACCGTATCCCTTGCGGAAAACATGTGGTAGTACGAAAGGGAGGACGGACGAAAACTGGACTGATTCATGTTGACACTGGTTCAACGGTCTGGTAGAAGACTGGCATGCTACAACACTGCCATCTTACCCATTCTCATGCCAACTCATGGCCATGCAAACTAATTTCCATCAACTCATGGTTCATCGAAATTCACTTGCCTCAACTTGCATGTAATATGACATCCATCGAGGTGCTCATGATCATGCCATGCAACTACTTAATGCAAACATGCCCAAACACTCATCATATCAAAAGTTCAAACATGCTTGCCTGGTTCGGAGTAGTCGGGGCCTAGCTCGGTGAAGTTCGCGGTTCCGTCACATCCTTCGGTATCTACGGCATACAAAAATACACGCACTAACGTAAATACCATGGGGTGCACAAAAATATTTAAATCTTCTAAAAAACTAGACAAAATTTTGAAGAGGACAGAAAAAGAATCACTCAAAAATCCTTTTCTGTTTAAAAGTTATAAGAGCTTTGGTCCAAGGACCTCTATGTAATGAAACAGAAAGCTCTCAAGGGTCTAAGCAGAAAATTCCAGAAAACGATTCAGATTAGAAAGCGCATTTGCCAGAATGCGCTTTCAGAAATGGTTCGAAAAAAAAGAACAGAGAGGCTGACCGGCGGGTCCCACCCATCAGGTTTGAATATTCAAAAGAGGCGGCAGAGCTCGTCGGCGCCTGAGAGCCACGGTGGTCGCCGGCGGCGATCCACGACTAGGCAGGGGGATCGGGTGGTACCTCTGTGCTCAGTGCACCCTTCCGCGTCGGTGGGTGGTGGTGGTGGTCTCCGGCGAGCACCAGGTCGACGGCGGACCTTGCTCCGGCGGACGGTGGTTCGGGAAGTCGTGGGCCTCGTCAGAGAGAGTTGCTGGGGTCAAATTGGAGTGGGGGTTAGTCTCCTAGAGGTGCCATGAGGTTACGGGCAAGTCTAGGGCGGTGGAGGAACTCTCACCAGAGAGAACGCTGCCGGAGCCCGAAGCGGACGGAGATGGCCAGAGTTGAGGAAGAAGGGCCCCTTGAGGCTCTTCCAGTGGCTGGGCGGGGTCTGGTGAGGTGGTAGAGATGTGCGGGGTCGAGAGCGAGCTCGGAGGCGCTATTTATAGCCGGCCCGAGGCGGTTGCCGTGAACGGGATAAGTCCGGCGAGCGATTACGGCGGTGCTGTGGCTGGACGGTTGGTTTAGGGGCTTGAGCATCGTCTAGATGGAGCACTGATTCCATCCCGGTGCCTAACTCAGGAAGGCAGGGGCGGATATGGCCTGTCCAACAGAACGGCCGTGCGGCACGTCGGCCGCAGAGGGCGCGCCCTCTGCGTGCAAGGCAACGACGACGGTGTGGCAGGCATGCGCTGGCAAGGGAGACGGTCACGCGGAGCTCCGAGGTGGCGTGGGCGGTGCCGAACGGCGTTGTGCCACAGGGTGCCCCCTGTCGGCCGCCACGGGAGGTCCCGACGCCGTAGAAGACGCCGGCGCAGACGGGCCAGGGTGCCACCGACGCCAGGAACCAGCCAAGTGCGCGTGCGGTGCTCTGGACAGGGAGGAGGGAGCGTGCGAACGCCAAAGCGCCTGATTGACAGATGACCAGATTTGATTTAAACTGAATCTCTGAATTTCTGAATTTCTTTGAAAGTGCAAAGTAACAGTGCAAGCCAGGTGTTCGACAGAATGATTTTGGTATGTGGGAATTTTTCCTTGAGCTGATTTTTGGTGGAGTGGCTTCTCATTGCATCTGGGGGCTGCCTGAATTTTGGTGGAATTTTTGGAGAAGAGGAGATATGAATTTCACCAAATTTGGCAAATCTGGTCCAAACTTGCATGAGCTGAAACTTGAAAATTTTGAAAAGAAGAAGAGTGGATCTTGATGGTTCTAGGTTGTGGGTGCTAGGGACTATCCAGAGGAGTTGATTTGAGATCAAAGTTCAAAGGCATTAAGGTACTTGCCTTGCAAATCAACTAGGCTCAAAATAATACACACAATTGTTTTGGGGAAAGAAATAAATGAAATAAAATCCAAAAATGAGTTGGACTTGTTGGGACAGAACATTTGGATTGGCCCAAAGTAGAAAGAGGGGTTTTTGGGAAGATTTACCACATGAGGCATGGTAAAATCATGGTTGGTTTCAATATAAGAGAAGACCCAAAAGTCCTAGGGTTTTTCTTATAAAAGAAAATAAATCCCAAAAATAAATTTTAGAAGGGGAGAATCAGAAGAAAGGTTTTTTAAATAACCAACACCATAGTTGAAGAAGATGCCAAAATAAAATCCTTTGCCAAAGGGGAAATTCTTCAGAGGAAGATTTTTGGAAGGGTTTAAATGACCTTCTTCAAAACTAACAAAGTTTTTGTTGAAAACCAACTAAATTTTTTTGGAGTTTCACACCTACGCCTCCTCTCCGGCGCCGCGCCGCCCGTCTCCGGCGCTCGCGTCCGGCGCCGCCTCAGAGATCGAGACCCGGATCCGGCGAGATCCGGCCGGATCTGCCTCTCCGGCGCCGCCCCCGGCCTCCTCTGCCCTCTCCGACCCCTCCGGCCGCCGCCCCCTCCTTCTCCGGCGAGATGCCGACGAACCTCGGGTTCCGTGCCCCGAGAACCCTAGATCTGTTTTTCGGGAGGTGATATTTCGTAAGTCCTGTAATCTTGTTTCATAATGTTGCCCAGTTCATCGCATCATAACTCTGCATCCGTAGCTCTGTTTCATGCATGTAACATATTAAAATGTTCGTCATGAGATTCTCTACATTTCATTCCATTGTGCCATGTTTGTTTGAGTCCATCTTGATGCCTGAATCATTGTTGCAAGAGTGCTATATAATGGTGTCTGCTGTGTGTTAACAGAACATGGTCATTTGTCATTTTTGCCATGTTTGATGTGTGCATCCTATAAGCATGAGCCCTACATGAGTTTTGAGCTATATCATGCCATCTTTACAGGGGTGTCATCCATGTATTTTTTTAAGTTGTTTAGTGAGTGCATAAATCTTGTTAAGTAGGGTACTTGCTGTTGCTGTTTTGCTAGGCTGATTCTGTTATATTTTGTTGCTATGTAAACCTGCTGCTACAAGTCATTCTATGAATAATCTGGAGATGTTCACTAATGATGTTTTGTTATACATGTCATACGCTATCCATCCATTCCCCTGGTTGCATTTATAGCCTGCTGTAGCTTGTTGTAATCATGCTCCAAATTTGCTAAATAATCTTGCTGTCAGCCTGTTAACATTAAGTTCAGTTTTGCCATTTTTTTTTCTAGTGATCCATGCACCCTATGACTATGCTATTGCCATGCTTAGCTTCATACTTATGCCAGCTTGCTGTTGGTTATCTTTCCATGCCATCTACTTATTGTTGATTCTGCCATGCTGAATCTGTTAACGAAACTTGTTATGTTTACATGGGTGCCATCATACCTTCTGATCCTTTTTGGCTCGTGGTCATTAAGGGACTTTTGTTCTATGCTTTGAGTAGATTCATTCCATGCCTTTGTTTGCCATGATAAGTTCCTGTAAGATGTCGTTTGATAGCTCTAAACATTGCAACCTGATGTTATTTCTGCTAAGCCTGAAACTGTTATTATTTGCAATCTTGCCATGTCTTTTTGAGCATGTTCTTTTGATTTCTGGAGTTAGCTCAGTGTTCATGTTTTGTTATGCTTTACCTTTACATCATGTCCATGCCTTTTGTTCTCATGTTGCGGTGCTATAGCATGTTGTTTTCATGCTTTCAAGATGCCTAGTTGCTGTTTTGGACAGCTTGTCCTTTAAACTTGTATAGAGTGTTGTGTTGAACCGTTGCTCGGTTTTGAGTGTGCTCTATATGAAACTTGCTTAGAATTGTATGTAGTTTCATATTATCATGTTGCATCCTTGTTTTGAGGTGTTTTCTTGATGTTTGTATGCATTTTGCATCAATGCCATGTTTTTCTTGTTTTGCTCATATCTTCTAGGCCGTAGCTCCGAATTAAATGAACTCTATATGTATCTTGACTAGAATCTCGTGTAGATCATCTTGGTGCATCTTAACTTGCTGTTTAAAAACTTGAACATAAGGTTTATTCAGATCTGGACCAATTTCGAAATTTGCATATGAGGACCTACCGGAATTGTTCTATGTTGTTTCCGGCCTCATTTAAACTTGCCTTGTTGTGTTGCTCTTGTATGCATCATTCTTTGCCATGAGTAGATTCATGTAGCCTTGTCTTGCATCATACTTGGCTGAGCATCATGCCTTGTTCTTGTGTGGTGTGTTTACCATGTTGTGTGCTTCTTCTCGATAGTTCCCGTTTCGTTGCGATCGTGAGGATTCGTTCGTCTACGCTTGGTTCGTCTTCGTAGCTTCATCTTCTTCATGGACTCGTTCTTCTTCCTTGCGGGATTTAAGGCTCATTACTATCATTGCTATGCTAGTTGCTTCGTTCTATCGCTATGCCGTGTTACCTACCACTTGCTCCTCAAGCCTCCCAAATTGCCATGAACCTCTAACCGTTGTCACCCTTCCTAGCAAACCGTTGTTTGGCTATGTTACCGCTTTTGCTCAGCCCCTCTTATAGCGTTGCTAGTTGCAGGTGAAGATGAAGATTGCTCCATGTTGGATTATGTTTATATTTTATGTTGGGATATCACAATATCTCTTATATTCTTAATGCATCTATATACTTGGTAAAGGGTGGAAGGCTCGGCCTTATGCCTGGTGTTTTGTTCCACTCTTGCCGCCCTAGTTTCCGTCATATCGGTATTATGTTCCCAGATTTTGCGTCCCTAACGCGTTTGGGTGATTTATGGGACCCCCTTGACAGTTTGCTTTGAATAAAACTCTTCCAGCAAGGACCAACATTGGTTTTACCATTTTCCTCACCTAGCATTTTTCCCTCGGAAGTCGCGCTCTTGAGGGTCATCTTATTTGACCCCCCCCCCCCGGGCCAGTGCTCGTCGTGAGTGCTGGTCCAAACTGTCAGCCGCCGGTGGCCACCAGGGGCAACTCTGGGCTCGCCTACCGGAAGTTTGGACAATCCGGTGTGCCCTGAGAACGAGATATGTGCAGCTCCTATCAGGATTTGTCGGCACATTCGGGCGGCTTTGCTGGTCTTGTTTTACCATTGTCGAAATGTCTTGTAAACCGGGATTCCGAGTCTGATCGGGTCTTCCTGGGAGAAGGTATATCCTTCGTTGATCGCGAGTGCTTATCATGGGCTAAGTTGGGACACCCCTGCAGGGTTTGAACTTTCGAAAGTCGTGCCCGCGGTTATGTGGCAGATGGGAATTTGTTAATGTCCGGTTGTAGATAACTTGACACCTGATTTGAATTAAAACGCATCACCCGCGTGTGTAGCCGTGTTGGTCTCTTTTCGGCTGAGTCCGGGAAGTGAACACGGTTTTGGGTTATGTTTGATGTAAGTAGGAGTTCAGGATCACTTCTTGATCATTGCTAGTTTCACGACCATTCTATTTGCTCTCTTCTCGCTCTTATTTGCATTATGTTAGCCACCATATATGCTTAGTCGCTGCTGCAACCTCACCACTTTACCCCCTTCCTTTTCCATTAAGCTTGGCTAGTCTTGATACCAATGGTAATGGGATTGCTGAGTCCTCGTGGCTCACAGATTACTACACCAACAGTTGCAGGTACAGGTTAGGCGATGATCATGACCTGAGAGCGATGTTACTTGTTTTGGAGTTTCTTCTTCAGCTTCTTCTTCGATCAGGGGTTAGGTTCCTGGTCGGCAGCCTGGGCTAGCAGGGTGGATATTGTTCGAGTTTATGTTTATGTTAACCTAATTAATTAATAATTAATAATTTAATTAATTAATTAATTAATTAAATTAGTTAACCTAATTAATTGTAGTTAATAAACCTAATCATTTTAGTTAGACTAACTAAAATGATTAGTTAGTCTTAGACAATGACAACCGGGACCCACGCATCAGTTTGACCAAGTCAACTGACTGTTGACTGCTGACATCCCCCTGATGTCATGCTGACGTCGTAACGGCATTTCCTAATTAAACTAATTCTGTTAATTCTAAAAATGAATTAAAAATTTCAAAAATAATATAAAATAAACCGTACCTCGGATGAAAATACTTTGTACATGAAAGTTGCTCAGAACGACGAGACGAATCCGGATACGTGGTCCGTTTGTCAGCCATACCTCCCTAGCATAGCAAACACGCAACTTTTCCCCTCCGGTTCGTTTGTCCGAACACGCGAAACACCGGGATACTTTCCCAGATGTTTCCCCCCTTCGCCAGTATCACCTCCTACTGCGTTAGGTCACCCCTAGCACCGCGTGTTGGCATGTTATGCTTTGTGTTGCTTTGATTGCTCTGTTATTTATTGTGTTCCCCCTCCCTTACTTCTTTTTGGTAGACCCCGAGACCGCTGTCGATACCCCCGTGATCGACTACATCGATGATGACCCCTACTGCCAGAGCAACCAGGCAAGCCCCCCCCCCCCTTTCATCACCAGATATCACCTATTCCTTCTCTATACTTCTTGCATTAGACTAGCGTAGCATGTTACTGCTTTCGGTTAATCCTATTCTGATGCATAGCCTATCATTGTTGCTAAAGTTGTTACCCTTACCTGCTATCCTACTGCTTAGTATAGGATGCTAGTGTTCCATCAGTGGCCCTACATTCTTGTCCGTCTGCCATGCTATACTATCGGGCCATGATCACTAGGGAGGTGATCACGGGTATATACTATATACTTTATATACATGACACATGTGGTGACTAAAGTCAGGGGCCGCAAGTGATTCTGATGAGGGGGCTAAAAGGACAGGTGGCTCCATCCCGGTAGAGGTGGGCCTGGGTTCCTGACAGTCCCCGACTGTTACTTTGTGGCGGAGCGACAGGGCAGGTTGAGACTACCAAGGAGAGAGGTGGGCCTGGCCCTGGTCGGCGTCCGTGGATACTTAAAAATAACACGCTTAACGAGTTCTTGGTATTTGATCTGAGTCTGGCCATTTGGTCTATACGCACTAACCAACTACGTGGGGAAGTTATGGGTACTCAACGTCGTGGTATCAACCAAAGCCTTCGTGACGCCAGCGACTGAGCGGCGCGCGCCAGCTTGGACTGGAACGCTTGCTAGGCTAGGTCTGCTTCCGGCCGCCCTCGCAACGTGCAGGTATGCAATGGGCGATGGGCCCAGACCCCTGCACCATAGGATTTAGACCGGCGTGCTGACCTCTCTGTTGTGCCTAGGTAGGGATGCGACATGTTGATCTTCCGAGACCGGGCATGACCCAGGAAAGTGTATCCGGCCAAATGGGATCGATCGTGTTGGGTTATGTGGTGCACCCCTGCAGGGAAGTTATCTATTCGAATAGCCGTGATCTTCGGTAACAGGACGACTTGGAGTTGTACCTTGACCTTATGACAACAAGAACCGGATACTTAAGAAAACACACCCTTCCAAGAGCCAGATATAACCGGGTGATCGCTCTCTAACAGGGCGAGGAGGAGGGCATCGCTGGGTAGGTTTATGCTATGCGATGCTACTTGGTGAACTTACCATCTACTCTCTTCTACATGTTGCAAGATGGAGGTGGCCTGAAGCGTAGTCTTCGAAAGGATTAGCTATCCCCCTCTTATTCTGGCATTCTGCGATTCAGGTCCACCGATATGGCCCTTTACACATATACCCCTGCATATGTAGTGTAGCTCCTTGCTTGCAGTACTTTGGATGAGTACTCACGGTTGCTTTTCTCCCTCTTTTCCCCCTTTCCCTTCTACCTAGTTGTCGCAACCATATGCTGGAGCCCAGGAGCCAGACGCCACCATCGACGATGACTCCTACTACACCGGAGGTGCCTACTACTACGTGCAGCCCGCTGACGACGACCAGGAGTAGTTTAGGAGGATCCCAGGCAGGAGGCCTGCGCCTCTTTCGATCTGTATCCCAGTTTGTGCTAGCCATCTTATGGCAACTTGTTTAACTTATGTCTGAACTCAGATATTGTTGCTTCCCCTGACTCGTCTATGATCGAGCACTTGTATTCGAGCCCTCGAGGCCCCTGGCTTGTATTATGATGCTTGTATGCCTTATTTATGTTTTTAGACTTGTGTTGAGATATCTTCCCGTGAGTCCCTGATCTTGATCGTACACGTTTGCGTGTATGATTAGTGTACGATTGAATGGGGGCGTCACAAGTTGGTATCAGAGCCGACTGCCTGTAGGAATCCCCCTTCCACACTCCTTGGCCGAAGTCGAGTCTAGTCATTGCAAAACTTTTACTAACATGGCTGTGTGCCTTACGGGCCCAAGTCACCATCGGGTGGTATTCGGATCTTTTTTCCTCATCTATACTCTAGGACTCTAATCTCTCTTCTCTTCGGGTTAAATGAATTTGCTAGAACTCTAACATTAGGTTCTCGTAACACCTTTCTCCCGGAGAGCCCCTTATCAGAGATGATCGCCTGTTGCACCAGAAGATTTTGAAGTTACTCTACGATGTTCCCTCGAGACTTTGTGCCTTCGCATTTGCGATTTCCTTCCACCGTCAACCCATATGGAAAGCTGCATACACTTGTCATTCATACAATCATTATCCGTTGATCTTGTTATTACAAGATACCCCAAAATTCTCTCTATTGCTCCAAGAATCCCTTGTGCCTACTGCCTTGCAGTTTCTTCTCGCCTGAATACACCTCCAAATTAATCCTCACACATACCAAGGATTTGTTTCTCCCAAGTTGTTCTTCTATTTCACAAAAGTCTTCAAAATACCACTTGAACTTCCGAAAATCCCGAGCAGCCTATTGCTCTTGAAATTCTTCCTTGCTTGCATTCTGGTTAATACCATAAGTCTAGTAATCTTATTGGCATATTTTGTCACTGTCATTTTCTGTCCCTTGATTCAATATGTTGCGAATGCACGCAATCATCAGTTGATCCTTATAAATTATCTTTCCGTCTTAGACGCCTTTCAAGCATGAGCTGGTTCTCGGCCAATAATATTGCCATCGATTGTACCCCTAAGTCTATTCAACTTATCCATCCTTGATCAGAGCGTTTGCTCCCGATCTCTTGATTTTAAAATCATTATTCCTTTGTTATTTAAACATTGAATTATTCAGATGTTCTATAAACTGATGCATTTGCATTCTTTCTTCCTCTGATTGGGTATCGATACTCACATCAGCTCCATTGTGGATCGCCATATCCACTGTTGGATTATTATCCGACAGTGTCCTTTATAATTAATCACCTTCTGAGTTATTTCTCTGATACATAATGTCTTTGGTAAATTTTATCCTCTCCCTTTTTCAAGCATGCTTTGCTTTCGAGCTATTGTTCATTACTCCCAAAGCTCGTGGTATTTGTTCCTAAGATGCTCCGATGGGTTGAATCAATGCCTTTCCTAATCTGTGTGAACCGAAATATTTAACGGGTCATACTCCTCTGGTAATTCACCAGGAAGTTCTTCACCTTCAGTTAATTTTAACAGAGCAGTGAGTGAAAGTTTATGCATTGGAGAAGTGGGAGTTGACCTTGAACTTTGTGTTAATGCCCATAGACACGATGTAGATCTTATCATGAAAGCTTCTCTTAAAAATAAATTTTCCCGTTGGTATAAGTTCATCTTACCTCCGGGATTTGGTTATTTGCAATTGTGGTTCCGACCATATTGTTCCTTTTTTTATCCCATTTCTCGGACAAGTTGAAGTACTTGTCTTCAGCAGAGTAATACCCTAGTCCAACCTCTACTTTGATTTGTTGTCGAGTATTACCCCCTGGTATCTCAAGATTATCACGGAACTGCATAACTTCTTATGAGTTCTTCGTCAAGTGCTACATTCTCATTGATTCCAATTTTTCATGGGCTCTGAGTTATTAAACACTCAAAAGCACCGATAACTGACTGGAGTCCGCATCGCGATTAAGCAACTCTTGGTAACCTTCATTTCTTACGAGTTCGAACTCAATCACGTATTGCTAGCCTATTTGGCTATATCCTTGTCGTGTCGATTTTAACTGTGCTACCTGGTCCTTCCCAGAGCAATATTTTTTGACGATGAGCTAAGCTTACGTCGATCTTTCCTCATCATATCATTTCGCTTTGGACAGCAAGCTTGCTTTGGAGTTTGTGTCGTACCCTTGGTTCCATTAACCTTTCGCTTCATCATTCCTTTGACGTGATGCCATCGCCGATCTATTACATCTTCGTGGAGCCTCTCGACAAAATTTGTCGTGATCTTCATCAACCTTATGACCTCTTCCAGGATACCAATCGAATTCATGATGAGAAATATCATCCTTGCCCTCGATGATTTGTGTTATCATCGACCACTTTATTGCCTTCTAATTCAACACAAACTTGTTCATGTTTCATGTATATACCTTGAGGTCCTTGCTATCCAGCATTTGTTTTTTTACCTTGTAGTATTACCATCTTTTATGTCAAGAATGTCGTCAAAATTTTACCACCTCTTAAGAATTCTTGATATAAGTGATACTTATCACCATCACCATTCTTTTCTTGGTCCCCTGTTGTTCCTAACAGTAATACCGACAAATGGACTAGTAATTTTAAAACTTCTAGCAACCTTATTGCTTTGAAGTTAATGGTCGACATTTCATTCTTAGACTGTTGATTATTGAATCACCATTCTGACATTGGTCGTGCAACCCAACCCATATTTCGGGTGCACCTTTCAAACAATGTTTAATTGTGTATGTTTTCCTCGAACATACTTCATTATCTAATTTGATGTGTCCAATATTATATCCTTGTTCACATAATTGTGGCAATCCATCTTTTTGCAAACCTCGATGAATTGTCGCTGATTCCATCAGCCACCTCCTCATCCTCTCGTTGGTTTACTGATGAACTCTTGTTTCGGAACTTGCTCCCATGGTTCGTTTCCCGAGAATCTAAAAATTTCCTTACGTTAATTTGTGTTACACCTTTTCTTCTCGGGCATCCTGAGTCTGAGGTATCCGAACACCAACCAGATCTGAAGCTCGGTCAGATATGATGGTTGGAACATTTTCCAGTAGTCATAGCATTGGTCTTTCTATAACCCAATAAGGTGACGTCATGCCTAGCACACCTGGTTGGAGGACCTATTGCAAGACTTATTCTATGAGTTATTCCCGATGGATCCTTTGTGTATCCAAAGTCTGACCTTTGCTTGAAGACCATGTCAATGCTATCTTGAAGCATGTCTGTGGTAATCTGATTTTCAATAAGAGCATTTGAAGCACAATGCTAAATTTTCTTTATCATTTATCCTAACACCGTTGTATGGGTAATGTCATGAAATTTCTCTCCTCTTATGTAAAGGGTATTCTACATTATATCCTGTCTTGGATATCATCCTCTGCTTGACTTTGGGAAGGATATACCCCTGATATATGTGTTTAAACACATTTTCCTTTTTGTTGTTTTGTTCAAACTTTCTTATAATCTACTTAACCGAGCAGCGGTAATTCCCTGCTTAGGTAAGCACCTCGTGGTACAACTCTGCCAGTAAGACCCTATTACTATAATTGATGACATATCGGTAGCCACCGATGGACGAGAACTTTGCCTAATGGTCCGCCTCGTTCAACGAGCAGGAAAATGGTTCTCTTCGTCCCTCGCCCTTGGTATCGACATTGTTGCCAACATAACTGATAGGCTACCCTCTGACATGTCTTGCTATCACGACCGTGCAAGATATCAATGCTTTCCCTACTTTTAACCACATGGTGGGGCCATAAGCCACAGTTCCACAGGATCGAAACCTGACTCTCCTGTACACCCCCTGTTCACAAGGTTGTTCCTCGTGCGTGGCCTCATATGTAATTCACGGACCACCTTCCTAGTGATCTATTTTGGTAACACACGCAATACTTATCCCCGAATGCTTTGAGCCCCTTTCACGCCCTGTTTCCGGCATCAGAAGGTTGCCTACTCGCTCGAAACATCCCATGAAACCTCATTACTTTTCTCTCGATATTTTCTTAAGTTTCAATTCGAGAGTTATGTTCTGCCACCTTCCTCGATGTTATCGACCAGATAGTCAACCTTGTAGAGGTTCGTTCTCCTGGAATACCCCCCTTATTCTTTCGTAAGTATGATGGAACCCCCGAAGAAAGCATGCCGACTTCATCTTGATGACTTGAATCAGAGAAATAAAGGCATCAACATAATGGACCGACCGCTTCGAGAAGAGCAACCAATATCGAGAACAACAAAAGTTTCAAATATTAAAAATAAAATGTTCTGCATGTGACACATAATCCCTAGGTAATGTTGGTGGAGAAACCACATTTTTATTAAATAATTCAATGCATTAATGTAATTAAAACAGTACCTAAAACATTTAATTAAATGCCTTTATAAATTATAAATTATTTAAACATTTTATTTAGGGGCCAAACTTTTAAGGCAGTGAGTTATTTAGAGACATTAAATTAGGAACTATTGTCCTATTTTTCAAAACTAAAGAAACCAAAAGTAAAACAAAACAGAATAAAAGAAAATAGGAAAAATAAAAGAAAAACAAACAAGAAAATTAAAAGGAGGGGAATCCCCGCTACTGGGCCACGGCCCAGCTAGCCGCCCACTAGGCCGGCCCAACTCCCCCTCCTTGGCCTATAACCCCCCAGCCAAACCCTTACCTAACCAGAACCTCTCCCACTCTCCCCAATCCCCTCTCTCCCTCAGCTCTCCGATCTGGACCACGGGTGGGCACCCGACCCGTCGCCATCTGCACGTCGTCGCCGCCCAGAACGCCCCTCATCGGAACGCCACCTCGCCGAACTTCCTCCCCAACGTCGCCATCGTCCCCGACCTCCGTCAAGCCCATTGCCCCGACCCCTGCTCCGCACGGTGAAGCCTCGACCTCCCTCTCCTCCCCCACCGGCCACAAGACATGGCCACGACCTCCTCCCCGCGAGGCCACGCTCATCGCGGTCCTGCCCAACCCGGCGTGTCACCGGGCGTGCTTGCGCCCACCTCCATCCGCGTGCACGCGCCCACAGCCGCTACTGTCGTTGCTTGCTACCTCCTGCCCGCTCTCGCCCGCCCTCAACCAGCGATGCCCGTATCCCACCACCACGGCAAGACCGCCGCCTGCCGCCGACGCTGCCGCCTTGAGTCGGCCGCTGGTCTCCTGCGTCGGCGCCATGCCTACCGCTTGCTCGTCCGCTGACCTTGCCGTGGCGACCGCATCCGCCTCATGCCACCACCCGCTGCCATCACATGATCGCCTGTCTGGCGCCACACAAAGACCGGTTGCCTTGCTCATGCCCCTGCGTGTTTATGACAAGAGGCCCCACCCCGTGGAACCTTTTAGAAAAAAAGAAGATAAAAAAATAATATAAAAAAGAATTAATTAATAATTTATTTATTTAATTAATTAATTAAATTAGTTAACCTAATTAATTGTAGTTAATAAACCTAATCATTTTAGTTAGACTAACTAAACCTGATTAGTTAGTCTTAGACAATGACAACCGGGACCCACGCGTCAGTTTGACCAAGTCAATCGATCGTTGATCACGACATCCCCCTGATGTCATGCTGACTTCGTAATGGCATTTCCTAATTAAACTAATTCTGTTAATTCTAAAAATGAATTAAAACTTTGAAAAATAATATAAAATAAACCGTACCTCGGATGAAAATACTTTGTACATGAAAATTGCTCAGAACGACGAGACGAATCCGGATACGTGGTCCGTTTGTCAGCCACACCTCCCTAGCATAGAAAACACGCAACTTTTACCCTCCGATTGATTTGTCCGAAAACGCGAAACACCGGGATAGTTTCCCGGATGTTTCCCCCCTTCACCAGTATCACCTCCTACTTCGTTAGGTCACCCCTAGCACCGCGTATTGCCATGTTATGCTTTGTGTTTCTTTGATTGCTCTGTTATTTATTGTGTTCCCCCTCCCTTTCTTCTTTCCGGTAGACCCCGAGACCGCTGTCGATACCCCCGTGATCGACTACATCGACGATGACCCATACTTGCCAGAGCAACCAGGCAAGCCCCCCCCCCTTTGATCACCAGATATCACCTATTCCTTCTCTATACTGCTTGCATTAGAGTAGCATAGCATGTTACTGCTTTCGGTTAATCCTATTCTGATGCATAGCCTGTCATTGTTGCTACAGTTGTTACCCTTACCTGCTATCCTACTGCTTAGTATAGGATGCTAGTGTTCCATCAATGGCCCTACATTCTTGTCCGTCTGCCATGCTATACTATCGGGTCGTGATCACTAGGGAGGTGATCACGGGTGAGGGACTCTTGGATTAGGGGGTATCCGGATAGCCGGACTGTGTACAACATCCGGACTATTGAAGGGTGAAGATACAAGACTCGAGACTTCGGCCCGTGTCCGGATGGGACTTTCCTTGGCGTGGAAGGCAAGCTTGGCGATACGGATATTATGCTTGGGAAAGGTCATGAAAATCAATCCTGTAGTAATACATGATTCCGCGAACAAATGGGTGCAGGGGAAACCCAAGCCCGCGGACAAAATGGGGAAGGAACACGACCCTCTCATGAGGTTCCGGAGTGGGGACGACCTGTCCCGCCGGGGGGAGACGGTGGCCGATCTTCGGGCTGATACGGCATCCCGGAGCTTCTTGATATCCTTCTCCCGGATAGTAGAGGCCATCCATCTGCCTCCTGCTCCGGATCCGGACATCTTTGGAAAGCCTCTCTTTGGTGGAAAGGAAGATTGCTTGGGCGTTAGGGCTCGAAAAGAGGGGAATGAGCGAGCGGAAGGAGAAGGGTGTGGGTAAAGAGAAAGAGGCCTTGTCTCTTTATAGGGGCGGTAAGTGCTTTTTGCGCCTCCCCACTTGCCTGGTTGAGCCCGTTTGCCTCCCGCTTGCCACGATTAGCGGTGCGGTTGGATTACCCATGCCCGTATTGATGAGAATCCCGCGATAAGGGGACACGATCTCCGCTTTGACAAGACGTGTCGAGGAGACCGCCTCGTAATATGCGGTGTAGCTGGTTGTGGGAAAACGGTTCGAATAATGACCCGACCGTATTGACACGTCGCGTTGCCTAAAAATTTGTCAGCAGACTGCATTTATGAAACATCATTCTCTCTGCGGTGGCATGCGAAGATCGTCTTGTGGATCCAGACACAGTTCAAGTGTTCGATAGTTACCTTGGAGTATTCGGAGGAGGAACCCGCCCTGCAATGCCGAAGAAAAGACTGCACGTTGGACTCATAGTCATTGAAGCTTGGTTCAGGGGCTACTGAGGGAGTCCTAGATTAGGGGGTATCCGGACAGCCGGACTATGTACAACGTCCGGACTATTGAAGCGTGAAGATACAAGACTCGAGACTTCGGCCCGTGTCCGGATGGGACTTTCCTTGGCGTGGAAGGCAAGCTTGGCGATCCGGATATTATGTTTCCTTCCTTGTAACTGACTCCATGTAAACCCTAGCCCTCTCCGGTGCCTATATAAACCAGAGAGCTTGGTCCTTAGAAGATCGATCACAATTACAATCACACCATCATAGGCTAGCTCTTAGGGTTTAGCCACTACGATCTCGTGGTAGACCTACTCTTGTACTACCCATATCATCAATATTAATCAAGCAGGAAGTAGGGTTTTACCTCCATCAAGAGGGCCCGAACCTTGGTAAACATCGGTGTCCCTTGCTTCCTGTTACCATCAGCCTTGACGCACAGATCGGGACCCCCTACCCGAGATCCGCCGGTTTTGACACCAACTACGGGTATATACTATATACTTTATATACATTACACATGTGGTGACTAAAGTCGGGTCAGCTCGTTGAGTACCCGCAAGTGATTCTTATGAGGGGGCTGAAAGGATAGGTGGCTCCATCCCGGTAGACGTGGGCCTGGGTCCCTAACAGCCCCCGACTGTTACTTTGTGGCAGAGCGACAGGGCAGGTTGAGACTACCTAGGAGAGAGGCGGGCCTGGCCCTGGTCGGCGTCCGTGGATACTTAAAAATAACACGCTTAACGAGTTCTTGGTATTTGATCTGAGTCTGGCCATTTGGTCTATATGCACTAACCAACTACGTGGGAAAGTTATGGGCACTCGACGTCGTGGTATCAGCCGAAGCCTTCGTGACATCAGCGACTAAGCGACGCGCGCCGGATTCTACTGGAATGCCTGCTAGGCTAGGTGCGCTTCCGCCGCCTCGAACGCAACGTGCAGGTGTGCAATGGGCGATGGGCCCAGACCCCTGCACCATAGGATTTAGACCGGCGTGCTGACCTCTCTGTTGTGCCTAGGTAGGGCTGCGACGTGTTGATCTTCCGAGGCCGGGCATGACCCAGAAAAGTGTGTCCGGCCAAATGGGATCGAGCGTGTTGGGTTATGTGGTGCACCGCAGGAAGTTTATCTATTCAAATAGCCGTGATCTTCGGTAACAGGACGACTTGGAGTTGTACCTTGACCTTATGACAACTAGAACCGGATACTTAATAAAACAAACCCTTCCAAGTGCCAGATATAACCCGGGGATCACTCTCTAACAAGGCGACGAGGAGGGGATCGCCGGGTAGGTTTATGCTATGCGATGCTACTTGGTGAACTTACCATCTACTCTCTTCTACATGCTACAAGATGGAGGTGGCCTGAAGCGTAGTCTTCGACAGGATTAGCTATCCCCCTCTTATTCTGGCATTCTGCAGTTCAGTCCACCGATATGGCCCTTTACACATATACCCCTGCATATGTAGTGTAGCTCCTTGCTTGCCAGTACTTTGGATGAGTACTCACGGTTGCTTTTCTCCCTTTTTCCCCTTTCCCTTCTACCTGGTTGTCGCAACCAGATGCTGGAGCCCAGGAGCCAGACGCCACCGTCGACGATGACTCCTACTACACCGGAGGTGCCTACTACTACGTGCAGGCCGCTGACGACGACCAGGAGTAGTTTAGGAGGATCCCAGGCAGGAGGCATGCACCTCTTTCGATCTGTATCCCAGTTTGTGCTATCCATCTTATGGCAACTTGTTTAACTTATGTCTCGTACTCAGATATTGTTGCTTCCACGACTTCGTCTATGATCGAGCACTTGTATTCGAGCCCTCGAGGCCCCTGGCTTGTATTATGATGCTTGTATGACTTATTTATGTTTTTAGAGTTGTGTTGTGATTATCTTCCCATGAGTCCCTGATCTTGATCGTACACGTTTGCATGTATGATTAGTGTACGATTGAATCGGGGGCGTCACACCCATATAACAGACGGTTGTTCAGTCACCCAAGCTCTAGCTGCATGCTCAAGCTCACGCATGAGTCGGGGATTCAATCCTTGGAGGATGAGGCCGTTCCCTCTCTCAGCTTGACCATTTGACTGCGGGTGCGCAACGTATGCGTAGTCAACCGAGTGCCTTGAGAGGCACAGAAGTCTCTGAACTCTTGTGAGTCAAAGTTCGAGCCGTTGTCCGTGATAATACTGTGCAGGACTCCGTATCTGAATAAAAACTCTTTCAGGAACCTGATGGATGTCCTCGAATCTAGCTTCTTAATAGGCTTGCCTTCGATCCACTTAGTGAATTTGTCGACTGGCACCAGCAGTTTAGTGAACTCGCTTCCACCGGTCCTGAGTAGCCCAACCATTTCCAAACCCCACACGGCAAATGGCCAGACGAGTGGAATGGTCTTCAGGGCAGATACAGGTTTATGGGACATGTTTGCGTAGACTGGCATCCTTCACACCGCTGAACGATTTCCTTTGCAGCTTCATTGGATCGCCGCCAGTAGAATCTAGCTCGGTATGCTTTGGCCATGATTGTCCGAGAGGACGCATGGTGACCACAGGTCCCCGAGTGGATCTCATCCAAAATCAGTCGACCCTCTTCTAGCGAAATACACCGTTGAGCAACGCCAGTAACACTCTCTCTGTAGAGCTGCCCATTAATCACTTTGAAAGCCTTCGATCTGCAGACAATCAGTCGTGCTTCAACTTCATTTTCTGGAAGCTCCTGCCTTACCAGATATGCAATGTATGTCACTGTCCAGTCGAGGGTGATTACTAGGATCTCTATAACTAGATCAATAACTGCTGGTACCTCGATTTCATTTGGATTGGTAGGAATTATCGCTTGGGGAGGTTCTTTAGTGAAAGGATCCGCCTGCACTAATGGCGAATGAAGATGCTCAAGAAACACGTTACTGGAGATAGGCTTCTGAGCGAAACCGATTTTTGCCAAGTCATCAGCTGCTTGATTTTTGATTCGAGGAATGTGGTGATGGTCCAGACCTTCAAACTTTTTCTCCAACTTCCTCACTACGTTGCAGTATCCTGTCATGGCAAGGTTTCTGACGTCCTGCTCCTTCATCACCTGATTGGCCACCAAATCTGAGTCATTGTAGACCATCAGGCGACGGACGCCGAGTGAGATAGACACATGCAACCCGTAGAGGAGTGCTTTATACTCAGCTTCCTTACTGGAGGAATTGAAGTAATCTGGAGGACAGAACTATGATTATCACCTCTTGGGGACACCAGGACCACTCCGGCACCAGAACCATTCAACATCTTGGACCAATCGAACAGCATAGTCCAGTGTTCCGAGTGGACTTGGGTATGCTGTTGCTGTACAATCGATTTGGCCGGCAAATCTGCGAGTGCATGAGATTTGATCGCCTTCTTTGCTTAAAACATGATATCCAAAGGGAGAAGTTCAATTGCCCACTTAGCCACTCGACCAATTGCATCTCGATTGTTCATGATCTCAGACAATGGAGCATCACTGACAACTGAAACTGAGTGATCTTGGAAATAATGTGCAACTTTCTTCGCACTCAAGTAAATCCCATAAACAAGCTTCTGGTAATGTGGATACCTCTGCTTGGATGGAGTCAAGACTTCAGAGATATAGTACACTCGCCATTGAACTTTATAGGTCTTGCCTTCTTCTTCTTGCTCCAGTGTGAGCACTGTGCTAACAACCTGACCAGTGGCTGCAATGTATAAGAGTAGAGGCTCTTTGCTGTTCGGAGCAGCAAGCACCGGATGGGTGGAAAGCTGGGCTTTGAGCTCCACAAACGCTTCTTTAGCTTCGGGAGTCCACTCGAACGTATCTGACTTTTTCACCAGCTAGTAAAGAGGCAGTGCCATTTCACCGAGACGTGAAATGAACCGACTCAGTGCAGCGGGACAACCTGTAAGCTTCTGAATGTCATGCACATGCACATGGTGATTCATTCAGAGAATTTCACCAATCTTCTCGGGATTGGCATGTATCCCTCGTTCTAAAACGAGCAACTGAGTAACTTTCCTCTGGGTACTCCGAATGTGCATTTGGACCGATTCAGCTTAATACCATACCTTCTCAAATTGGCAAAGGTTTCAACAAAGTCAGTCAGCAGGTCAGAACTGTTGCGTGACTTAACCACAATATAATGCATATACGCCTCCACATTCCAACTAATCTTCGTGAGCAGGCACTTTTGAATCATGCGCATGAATGTGGCGCCAGCGTTTTTGAGACCGAATGGCATGGTGACATAGCAAAAACACCTGAACAGGGTGATGAAGGCCGGTTTTATTTCATCTGGCCCATACAGTCGAATCTGATGGTATCCGGAATACGCATCAAGAAAAGACAAATGCTCAAACCCCGTAGTCGAGTCACTATTTGATCGATGCGAGGCAGCAGAAAATGATCTTTCACGCAGGCCCGATTGATATGGTTGAAGTCAATGCACATGCAGAGTGAATTATCCTTCTTGGGGACCATGGCAACGTTAGCAAGCCACTCGGAGTGGTATATCTCGTGTATGAACTCAGTTTCCAGGAGCCGAGCCACTTCCTCGCCAATCACCTTCCTCTTCTCCATGGTGGAACGATGAAGATGCTCTTTGGCAGGTTTGGCCTTCGAATCGATAGGAAAACGGTGCTCAGCCAGCCCCCTGGGTACACCTGGCATGTCTAACGGTTTCCATGAGAAGATGTCCCAGCTCTCATGGAGGAACTGGATGAGCGCGGCTTCCTATTTGCTATCAAGTGTCGTTGAAATGTGGGTCGGAGCAGCTGTGGGATCTTCCGGGTGAATCCTCACTGGTTTCATTTCGCCAGCCGTCTGAAATGCGTATTCAGAAGCAAGCTTCTTGGAATGGAGCAAATCAGTTGGTTCAGCATTCTTCTTGTACTCTTCGAGCTCCACCACTGCCATCTGCTCATCAACAATCCTGGATCCTTTCCGGAGGCATTCTTCATCTCTCTGCCTATTTCCGGTGACGGTGATCACACCTTTGGGCCCTACATCTTCAGTTTGAGGTACACGTAACATGGGCGAGCCATGAAACGAGCATACGCCGGTCTACCCAGAATAGCATGATAAGCACTATGGAAATCCACTACTTCGAACGTCAACTTTTCCTTGCAAAAATTCTTCGAATCACCAAAAATCACATCCAAAGCAATCTGCCCGAGTGATTTCGCCTTCTTCCCTGGGATGACTCAGTGGAACTGCATGTTGCTTTCACTGAGTCGGGACATCGGAATGCCCATTCCGTGGAGGGTCTCAGCATATAGAATGTTCAGACCATGGTCACCATCCATGAGAATTTTACGCAACTGAGTGCCTTCGATAACTGGGTCGACCACCAAAGCCTGCCGCCTGGGGGTAGCAACATTAGCTGGGTGATCCGACTGGTCAAAGGTGATAGGAGTCTTTGACCACTTGAGGTATGTTGTAATTGTCAGAGCAACAATGTTCACCTCTCGGTTGATGACTTTCAGTCGACTTTTGCTCTCAACATCAGAATAAATCACAATAGTAGCATGGAACTTTGGGTAATCATCTGCCTTTTCCTCATCCTCATCCTTGTCGGAGCCTTTCTCGCTCGACCGACCCTCACAGAACTTTTGAATAAGGAATCTGCACTGCCGAGTGGTGTGCTTGGGCAAAATCAAGTTACCTTCTTCATCTTTCTTCATGTGGATGGCACACGGTAAATCCAGGACGTCTTGACCAGACCGATCCTTCATCTTCTTGGGTACCCACTACCCCTTGGGCTTTCCCTTGAACTTCCTTGTGTATTCACTACCGTGGCTTCAGCCTGAATTGTGGCTTCAGCTTTGCATTTCTGTCTCTGACTGGAATTCCCGCCCCCAGTGTCGGGGTCGACGACCTTCCCTTTGCCATTACGGAGTCGGTCTTCTTCTTCGCTATTCGCGTACCAAGTGGCTATCTCCATCATTCGATTCAGAGTCATGGCCCCGGAGTGACCAAATTTCAGTGTGAGCTCCCTGTACCATATACCTTCCTTGAAAGCGCAGACTGCTTGGTGCTCTCAAACATTCTCTACCAAATGGTGAAGTGTGGTCCACCGCTGGATATAATCTCTCAAGGTGTCATTCGGCTTCTAGACATAATGTTGCAACTCACTCAACCAAGCGGATTTCTTGCAAGTGCCTCCAAAGGTTTTGATAGACACACGAGCCAAGTCATTCCAACAGTATATACTAGCAGGAGCCAACTGGTTCAGCCATGCCCTGGTCGAGCCCTCAAGCATCAAGGGCCAATGCTTCATGGCCACTGCATCGTTACCTCCACCGATCTGCACGGCCACTCGGTAATCTTCTAACCACGTGTCTGGCTTTGACTCGCCAGTAAACTTGATCACCCCTGCAGCTAACCTGAAGTTGGGGGGAATTCAACAGCTCGAATGGCTCTACTGAAACACTCAGGTCCAAAGATGAAAGCTCTACTCCCACTCGGACGATCTTTGTCCAAGCCATCTCAGTTTGCTCTGCCTGTGTCCACTAGGCCCTACACAAGCAGTGACCTTGCATCAAATCCAGGCTCTCAGGGGTCTACTGGAATTCTCCGCTCATCACCGAACGAGTGCCTGTCGTCATACTGCCAGGGCGCGTACGAACCACCCCTTTGAGGGGGTGTAGGCACTCGACGGCGGTCGTCACGGTGATATCGAGGATCAAACTGCCCTTGGCCTCTATCCAAGTACTCGTCTTGATGATAACCATGATCTTCATGCTGCGAAGAAGATCTTGGGCTGTGTGCAGACTGGACCGTGTCCGCTCTAATGGACCTGCTGTGCATTCTGTTGCACGACTGGGAGACGGCTGAATTCTGCTCCCCAGCCACTCTAAGCAGCGTTTGAATCTGCTCTAAGCCTCTCCTAGCCTCAGAATGGGACAGCTGGATGGAATCTGCAATACAAGTTGCTACTGCAACATTCTAAATCAGAGTGCGGTATACCTGACACTCATCTTGAGATCCAGTCGGAAACAATTGTCGCTGCCATCGACTGGAACTTGGGATCTCTCTGCGAGCGCGGTCATCGAGTGACTTCTGAATATTCTCCAGGCGCGTGCGTTCAGCCAAAGTGGCTATGCACGTGGCCTCCATGGCCTGAGCCTTGGCGGTATCCCCAACGATGGGGGTCTGGAGAGCCTGTTCATCCCTGCGCCATGGCTCTTCTCACTACTGAATCAGCAGATTTGCCGTCTGCTGACTATTATCCGTCAGCTAGCGGACGGCAAAGAAAGGCTTGCCATCAGCCAACGGAAAACAGACGGCAAAGAGGTAGCGAACGGCAATGGAAGGCTTTGCCATCAGCATATCTTTGCCGTCCGCTAGCTGACGGAAAAGATGATGGGTGGTGGGCTAACGAGGACGACCTAACGGCCATTTTCTTTGCCGTCTACTGGCGGACGGCAAAAGTTCTTTGCCATCAGCCAGTGGATGGCAAAGAAAATGGCAGTTAGGTCGTCCGTTTCCCCCCGGCCCCACCCCACTAGGTACGCTCTTTGCCGTCCGCTAGCAGCTTCCAAGTGTTGCCTAGCTGAGCTCTTTGCCGTCCGTCCGCGGACGACATAGAGCTTCGACTCTTTATGTCCGCTGGCAGACGACAAAGAGCGCCGTTAACCCCCTAACGGCTGTCACGCCAACGCACTGTCGTCCACTGTCTTTGCCGTCTACTGGCCTCGGACGGCGGACGGCATAATCCTTTGTCGTCCGTTTCTGGGAAGTGGACGACAAAGAAGGCCTTTGCTGGGACGTGTTCATCCAAACAGTTTGCGGTCCGCGGTCTATGCCTTTGTCGTCCGCCATGGCGGACGGCAAAGAAGCCGATTCTAGTAGTGTCTCTTTGTTCCGCAGTGAGAGGTCACGGGTATTACTCGTCATCGCCATGCGACGGGCCATCGCTTCCGCTGTGAGCGCCGCGGAGGAATCCTGGTGGGCTACGCTGGGAGCCAACCATGAGGACCTCTGCCGCGGGGTCTTTGCTTTAGCACTCGGAAAGCGTATTCGAGCGACTAGTCGACAGATCGAACCGGCCGTAAAGGGACTCATCAGGCTTGATCGCCGCAATCTGAGGCGTGGACAACTGACGTGCCACTTCATGCTTCACCCACCGCTGAAGTCGCGAGCGACCAGATCGCTTGCGGAGGCGGGCAGCAAGAAGTGAAGCTGCTGCGGAAGCCGAGTTATACTAAGTCGACGGCTGCCGTAGGAGGACGCAGCAGGCACTCGCGCGGAATTGCACCAGCACACAAATGGGGAGCGCCTCGACGTTGACGGGGCCTTCTTGAAGCCAGGCTAAATCGTATGCGATGTAGGTGAGCGCATCGAGACAGATCTCGCGGCCAAAGGACAATCCACCGCCTAAAACCATGTCGATGGAGATCGAAGATTACAACCTCACCGGAAGTCGCTTAGATGCCTGCCCCATGGTGGGCGCCAACTGTTATGGGAACGGATCTGACAGTAGAGATGGGGGGTATGTAGGAGAGGGCAATGCCTAGCTACGACGGGTTGTACACTCGGATTTACAAGTTCAGGCCCCGCTCAGAGGAGGTAACAGCCCTACGTCTTGGTGCCGCGGAGGCTCTTTTGATTGGAGTGTTGAGTTACAGGGGGTGCGAACCCTTGTGCCAAAGGGGAGGCATGGCTTATATATAATGTGCTGACCCCTTGCAGTCCTCAGTTACGCAAGGGTACAATGAGAGAGTAATGCTGCCAACATTACTGGTAACGCCTGCGTTTAATGACCTTTAAGGTGACAGAGTGAATGATCGGCCGTTGCTATCTACAGGTGACCTTAGGCCTTCTGTCCTTCGAGTGGATTCTGGTTCAGCCAAGTGAATGACGTCGGTCGAGTCGAATTGGGCTATCCGAGTGAATCTTTTGTTGACTGGGTTGCACTCCCTGATGATTCCAGTCGGCATCTTGTTTCTATCTTTGTAGGCCTTGGACTCTTGTGTGATATCCTTGGGTAGGGCATACAGGTCAGGCCCAAGACCCTATCCTAGTTACATTTCATCGTCATCCAACTCGCTTGCTCATGAAGACCTAGGGAAATTTGAGGAAGACCATCATTGGAATATACAAGCCAAGTTCTATAATGAAAAATTCCCACTAGTATATGAAAGTGACAACATAGGGGATTCTCTATGATTAAGATCATGGTGCTACTTTGAAGCACAATGTGGAAAAAGGATAGTAACATTGTCCCTTCTCTCTTTTTCTCTCTTTTTTTATTCGTTTGGGCTTCTTTGGCCTCTTCTTTTTTGTGGGATTCTTTGGCCTCTTTTATTTTCTATGAAGTCCGAAGACTCATCCCAACTTGTGAGGGAATCATAGATTCCATCATCCTTTCCTCACATGGGACAATGCTCTAACAATAATGATCATGACACTTTTATTTACTTACAACTCATGAATTACAACTCGATACTAGAACAAAATATGACTCTAAATGAATGCCTCCGGCGGTGTACCGGGATGTGGAAGAATCAAGAGTGACATCTATAAAAAATATGAACGGTGGCCTTGCCACAAATACTATGCCAACTACATGATCATGCAAAGCAATATGACAATGATGGTGCGTGTCATCATAAAATGGAATTGTGGAAATTGCATTGCAATATATCTCAGAATGGCTATGGAAATGCCATAATAGGTAGGTATGGTGGCTGTTTTGAGGAAGGTATATGGTGGATTTAATGCACCAGCCTAAGTTGTGCGGTACTAGAGAGGCTAGAATTTGTGGAAGGGTGAGAGTGCTTATAATCCATGGACTCAACATTAGTCATAAAAAACTCATATAATTATTGCAAAATTTTATTAGATATCAAAACAAATTACTACATGCATGCTCCTAGGGGGATAGATTGGTAGGAAAATACATTCGCTCGTCCCCGACCGCCACTCATAAGGAAGACAACCAAAAAATAAATCATGCTCCGACTTCATCACATAGTGGTTCACCATACATGCATGCTACAGGAATCACAAACTTGAACACATGTATTTATACCAATCCACAATTACTCACTAGCATGACCCTAATAGCACCATCATTATATCCCAAAAATATCATAAGGAATCAAACTTCTCATAGTATTCAAAGCTCTTTATATGAAAGTTCTTTTATATCCCTCTTGAGTGCCCATCATATTAGGACTAAATTCATAACCTAACCAAACTACCATGTTGTTTAGAGACTCCCAAAATAATATAAGTTAAGCATGAGAGTTCAACCATTTCTATAAAATAAAGCCACCACCATGCTATAAAAAGATATAAGTGAAGCACTAGAGCAAATTGCCTAGCTAAAAAAATATAAGTGAAGCACATAGATTATTCTAATAAATTCTCGATTCATGCGTGTCCCTCTCAAAAGGTGTGTATAGCAAGGATGATTGTGGCAAACTAAAAATCAAAGACTCATATCATACAAGACGCTCGAGGCAAAACACATATCATGTGGTGAATAAAAATATAGCCTCAAGTAAATTTACCGATAGACGAAGACGAAAGAGGGGATGCCATCGAGGGCATCCCCAAGCTTAGATGCTTGGTTATCCGTGAATATTACCTTGGGGTGACTTGGGCATCCCCAAGCTTAGGCTCTTGCGACTCCTTATTCCGTTGTCCATCAAATCTTTACCCAAAACTTGAAAACTTCACAACACAAAACTCAACATAAAACTCGTGAGATCCATTAGTATAAGAAAATAAATCACCACTTTTTGGTACTATTCAGAACTCATTCTTTATCTATATTGGTGTAATATTTACTGTATTCCAACTTCTAAATGGTTCATACGTCCGCGATACTACCCATAGATTCATCAAAATAAGCAAACAACACATAGAAAACAAAAATTTTCTAAAACAAAAATAGTTTGTAGGGATCTGAAAACTTCGTATACATATGTAACTCTACAAATTCTAAAACATTAGGACAATAGAGGCAATTCATATATCGATCTTGTGTAAAAATAAATAATTTTTTCACGCTTCTGTGATTTTTAACAATTATGGCAATGAGCGCAAAAGTTTTTGTTTTTCAGCAAGATCAAATCAACTACCACCATAGACCATCCCAAAGGTCTTACTTGGCTCAAAGACTAAATAAACACCAAAACACAATTATTACAGAGGTTATAATGTGTATTTTCATAAAAACAGAAAATAAAAATATTTAGTTGTCTCCCAACAACTGCTTTTCTTTAAAGCCTTTTACTTAGGCATTGATAATTTTAATGATGCTCACATGAAACATAGCAATTGAAAAACAAAGAGAGCATCATGAAGCATGTGAAAAACAAGTTTAAGTCTAACATAATTCCTATGCATAGCATTCTGTAAGCAAACAAATTATCAAGAAAAGCAAAAACTAGCATAAGCAAGGAAGAAGAGAGAAACAACAACAATCTCAACATCACAAGAGGTAATTTAGTAACATGGAAATTTCTAAAACCATATTTTGCTCTCTAATAATAATTATATGTAGGATCATAATCAAATTCAACAATATAGCTATCACATAAAATTTTATCTTCATGTTCCACATGCATGCAAAGTTGACACTCTTCCAAAATAGTGGGATTAACATAAAATGAAGTCATTACTTCTCCAAACCCACTTTTATGAAAAGTTTCATAAGATTGATAATTCTCCAAAGTAGTGGGATCATTATTACCTAGAGTTAACACTCTTCCAAACGCACTTTCAATAATATAGCAAACATATTCATCATGAGGCTTAAATAAATTTTCAAGATCATAAGAAGTATCATCACCCCAATCATGATCATTGCAATAAGTAGCGGACATGGCAAAATTACCATCCCCAAGCTTAGAGCTTTGCATATTATCAGTACAATTTACATTAACAGAATTTATAATAACATCATTGCAATCATGCTTTTCATTCAAGGAGCTATTGTGAATCACTTCTTTCAACACTTCATCACAAATTTCAGATTCACGAATTTCAAGCAAAACTTCATAAAGGTAATATAGTGCACTCAACTCACTAGCAATTGGTTCATCAAAATTGTATCTTTTAAAAAGATTAGCAAGTGGATGAGGATCCATACACCTTTTGCTTCTGAGTTTCAATAAATACACAATTATTCCAAGCGAACAAGCAAACGAGCCAAGTAAGACATAAAGGCAAATGGGAAAGAAGGAAATAAAAGGGAAAATATTTTTGTGTTTTTCTGAAAACATTTTATAACCCGAGGACTCATGCTCACGCGATTGTGGATGAGGCCAGAGCCTGCCATGAGGCGGCAGCAATGGCTAATCAGGGGCTTATCAGCAGCCTTCGGTGACCCGTTCAGCTTCGGTGGGAGCCGGGTCAAATTCCAGGACCATTGGGTTGCCGTGTCTAGTGTCGGCTTTGCGTAATGAGCGTTTGCCCAAGGATTTCAAAGGCCCTCGTAAGGTGCCTAATTACACGCCGGACCTCCCTCCAGAGGCTTGCATTGAAAGTTATGAACTGTCCATGGAGATGTTAGATGTCAACGATGCAGTTTGTGCTAAATATTTCACCATGATGTTGGAAGGGCCAGCTCGTACATGGCTGAGGAGCATGCCCCCTAACTCCATCAATACTTGGGCGGAGTTGAAGGATAGCTTTATCAAGAATTTTCAAGGTACGTGTAAGCAGCCTTTGACGATTGTTGATTTGAAGCATTGTGTGCAGCGAGAGGATGAGTCGGATCATCATTGGGCTCGCCGGGTTGCAACCATCATCCATTCTTCGGACAGTATTCGGGCGGCTCAGGTTGTGCTGCTTTTTGAGTAGAACTATCACTTTGACCCCCTCAAGCAGAAGCTCGGGCGGCTTAAGCGTAAGTGTATAGATATGGGCAAGCTTATGGATGTACTTACCAGGTATGGCGACTCTGATACTACTAAAGATCCAAGCTCTGATGATAATAAATCTGGTGAGGGCAAGAAGAACGACAGTGGCAAGGGTCAGCACCAACACACCTCGGCCCAGCATAGCAATCAGAATAACCAAGGCAATGGGGGGGAGCTCAAGTATTCTGACGGCAGGTCAGATTTTGTGGCTAACACCAATGCCGGGTTTAAAAACTAGTGTCGCAATGGTAATGGCAAGCCACCTTTCAGTCGAGGCAAATGTCAGATCACAGCTTCCGGCAAAACCCTTAAGGTTCGAACTCTAGGGTGCGCGCGAAGTTCTTTCCCCCCCTACCGATCCACGCCCTACCTTGCTAAGATCTCGCGGACGACCTCAACGAACTCACAACACAAGAGACACAAGATTTATACTGGTTCGGGCCACGATTGTGGTGTAATACCCTACTCCAGTGTGGTGGTGGTGGATTGCCTCTTGGGCTGATGATGAACAGTACAAGGGGAAGAACAGCCTCCTGAGGTTGAGGTGTTCTTGTGCTTGGTGTGTGGCCAAGGATCAGGTGAGATGCCTCTGAATCAGTCATCCCCTACGGTGGTGGCTAGTTCTACTTATATAGGACCTGGTCCTCTTCCCAAATATTGAGCGGGAAGGGAGCCAACAACGGCCAATTTGGAAGGGCACAACGAGTACAGCTTATCCTGAGAAAAGCAGTCTTCGCCTACAAAAGGCTCTGGTGGTGACGCCGCCTTGGGCTCCATGGTGACCTCCGTCTTGCCGTCCTGCTCGTCTTGGTCTCGTTGCACTGATATGGAAACCTTTGCTTGATGCGTCGGTACTCCACGCCTGCGCTTGCCTCCCAAGCACCAAAGGGGAAACGAGGACACTGCGCGCGCTAGCGCCCACCTGATCTTGATTTTCATGGCTCACGTCACGAGAACCTCGCGAGGTTTGCCCTGCCTTGATCTCTCTACCCCTCACGAGCCAACCTAGTGAGGCCGCTCCTAAGGAGGTCTTGTGTCGTCCGCCTCGCGAGGCTTGGCCCCTCGCGAGTGTCTGGAATGCATTGTTGATGAAGATGGGCCGTACAAGCCTGCTAGCACAGCCATGCCGTGGGCCGCAGGCAGGCAAGACTGGGGACCCCCATTCCCAGAACGCCGACAGTAGCCCCCGGGCCCAAGTCGCGCTCGGGCTTGGCTTCGAGGCGAAGCCAATGGTCAAGTGCGGAGCGCCGCCGGCCCCAAAAGCCTGCGGCCTTGGTCGATGTGTGGCGGTTGATTGGACATGGGCATCTCCGCTTCCCCATGCTGCCTTGATACCCGCCTGGCTAGGCGGCCACTGCACCTTACACAGTTATTCTTCCATCGCCCGTGCCATACTTCCCCAATTCCTCTGTTTCCTCGAGACTCCGCTCTTCCTTCCAATCTGACCCGAGCTCTGCTCACTCGATCGCCATGGCGCCGAAACAAGCGGACAAGGGTAAGAAGTCTATGTCTTCGACAAGTGCGCCTCCGGCCGTCGAGCCCGCAGTTGGCCGGTCGCTGGTGCTCAACGGTGAGGCCATGGGCAAGGTGCACCCCATGCTCGCCTCCGGTTTCAGTGAGTGGGGAGAGACGGCTGCTTGGCCTGCGTCTCATGCTCGTATTGACCAGGCAGCCACTGAGGTCCCAATCTTGATCGATGCCCTTTGGGCCGGCCTGATTCCCCCTTTCTCTGCCTTCTTCAACTCGGTGCTTGAACATTACCAGATCCACATGCTGCATCTCGACCCCCAATCCGTGACTCTCCTAGCTGTCTTCGCCTTTGTGTGTGAGGCCATGGTGGGCATTGCCCCTTCCGTGGCCCTTCTCCGTCATTTCTTCTCATTGCATCTGATGGATCCTCGGCAAAGCTCAGGGTGCGTCAGCTTCCAGGCTGTGGCTGCGGCGGCAGGCGCGGGGATCGACTTCGAGCTTCCTCTATCCATGAGCGAGTTTCGGACACGGTGGGTATTTGTTGACGCCAGGGTGCTCAGCCCTCTGCTCCATTATCCGTCAGCACCTGCCGTTCCAAACTCCGGTTGGGGCCACGAGTGGCTCGCGAGCTCCTGTCTTGTCCCTGTCTATCTCAGGTTGAGGAGGTTGAAGGACCGCCGTGTGACTGCGCCTATGGTGGTGAAGGAGTTCGTCAGGCGCCGAGTCGCTCCGCTTCAGCACTGAGTCGCTCCGCTTCAGCGCCACTCTCGCCCGATGTGGGCCTTGCTCAACAGTCAGGACCATATGAGGCTTCAGGAGTCCGGGCTCCCTCTTGAGACGCGGAAAACAGTGCTCGGGGTCCTGACAGGTGTCCCTTCGCCGGACAACATGCCCGGGAAGAGCTGTCTGCTGTACCGCTGCACGAACAAGGCTGAATTTGTAGAGAGCATGCCTTCCTTTGATGAGTGGGGGCTGCGCCCGGACGGCCTGGGGGGGCCCGCGAGAACCCCGTGGATATAGTTCCCTTCTCCGTCGCTGGCGCCAAGCTCGCCCCGAATGTGGATGCAGGGGGCGAGCACCGCCAGAGGCTGGCGGCTCGAGTGCTGAGGTGCAGATGTGTAACGCCCCAAGACCGGAGCTTCAGTTGCCTTCCAGGGTTTCCGAGTTTTGTCGTGTGATTTGTTTTGTGTGTGCATTCATCATGTCATCTCTTGCATTGCATCATCTCATCATGCCATTTAATTTTAAAAACTCATCTAAATAAATTGTATGGATTTTTCGATCCATTTAAATCGAGGGATATTCACAATGGTGATTTCTCTTTATAACATATCCTCCCAATATCTAGGGAGCTATATTAAACCATTCCATAACACATTTGCGCGGTTCTTCAAATTTCCTTTTTATCCAACTCAACTTCTTTTCTTCCTTTGGTGCCTTTTTAGTAAAATTGAGTTGCAATTTTACTTTATCCACAAATGTTCCAAATCAGCCCATAAATCACATCTATTGTGTAGGGCCATCTCCTATAATTTCAACCCATTTGGAGTTCATTCGAATGGGTTTCGAAATTCAAACATGTCGAGTTAAATTCAACATGTGTGGATTTTACATTCTCTAAAAATCCTCGGGCCATTTTTGTTAAATTCCTCATATTTTTGTGAGCTCGGGAAAATTATCCCCATGCGCAAATCTTTCCCTAACCCTCTCTTTCTTTTCCTCTCTCTTTTTCTTTTCTGATAGAGATTAGTGAGAGAGAGGGAGCCCAGCCCAGCTGCCCAGCCAGGCCTCTGGCCATTTCCTCTCCACCGGCCTCTCTAAGCCCAAAGCCCAGCCGGCGCCCCCACCAGCTCTAACCCTAGCCCGATCGATCCCATCGCTCGATCCCCATCTCCCTCGCAGCCTCACTCTCCCGATCCCATCGCCTCCTCTCGATCCCTCTCCCCATCATCCTCCTCCTCCGCTGCCACACGCAGAGAGGAGTAGAGCACCGCGCCCGGCCTCCTCAACAGCCACGGGGCGGCCAACTCCGCGGCCCTCCGTCATCTGCGCCCGTGCCGCCGCGCTGCCTTCTTCCAGCGCCGCGCCATCTTCTTCAGGCGCTCGAGCATGAGCTCGTCCGCGCCCCGCCTCCTCTTCTCTGTGTTCGCGCGCCCGCAGCGCTCGGCCTCCTTCCACGTGCCAGGTCCGCCTCACCTCCTCTGCACCTTCCGTCGGCCCTGCTCCTTCCTCGCCGTCCCGACCAGCAGCAGGAAACCAGGAGCTCAAGCCTGCCATGGCCGCCGCCCGTTCGTCGCCTTGGCGGATCCAGCCGCCCTCGGCCTCTCCTCGAGCACCCGAGTCCCTGCGAGCCTCCCTTCGCCCGCATCTACCTCTGCCCGTGCCACTCATCCTTGGCGCCATGGCCTCTACCTCCTTTGGATGACCCGTGGCTGCCGTGCCCTGTTGTGCGTTCTCTCCGCTGCACGCTTGTTGACGTCAAGACCGTGGGCGCCAAGTTCGTCTTCCACTATCATCTCCGAGGATTTCTCCAAGTACCGCACGGACGCCAAGTACGACTACACCATGGCGATACGTGAACAACTACACATCTACAACTAGTGTACCTCCACATCCCGGAATCGCTGGCACCGCATCAAACGCGAGTACAACAAGGAACCCGAAGGACTTGGATGCGCCAAGTTCCTCTTTGTCCACGATGATTACGCAAGACCCCGAGATCGACTTCGCGGACTCACAAGTACCATGACGACCGCCAAGTTCCACTACCGGTGAACGTTTTGGAATTGCCAAGTCAGACTACAACGCGAAGACCATGTACAACTACGGATCCCGTGGATTTCACCAAGTACCTCTACCGACGACCCCGGTCATCTACGAAACGTGTACAACTACCGTCGCCACGTGAACAACGACTTACACTACGCTGTGTCGACTACTTCCCTCGACGATCATCGCGAGAACGTCTACTTCCCTCACTGAAACGCATTTCCGCCCCGAAAATGCACGCTTCGAAGGTATAACTCGAGATGACGACCGCCCGTGGACGAATGCATATGTTGTATGAGATGCCCGTTTGCATCGTGTCCGAAATTGTCGCTCGCTTGTTCCTCCTCGTTGACATGCCATCGTCCCGTGGGAACCCGGTAGTCGGGAGCACCCCACCATTTCTAGCATGTTTCGCACATCCGCACGCTTTCTTTTGCACCGACATCTCAGTCGAGTTATCGGAATCGGAATGTTGCCGTGGCACCATTTCCGTTGTCGCTGCCGTGGCACCCTTTTTCGCTTCCGCCATACGACGACAAATGCTTCATAATGCTCTTGTCAACAATTTCATAAAATTGCATAAATTTGTATATGTCATCCGCATCATCATAACAACATTTAAATGTTTAAAATTGTTGTTTGCATTAATTTGCTTAAATGCCATGCTAAAATGATTTATTTCATAACTAAATAACCGTAGCCCTGATTTAAATAAATTACATATGTAAATGGGGTAGAAAAATGCCTAGTTTAACATGGTATACTTTATTTGCATGTTTAACAACTCTAAAATTATGTACATGGCAGAACAGTACCAAACCTAATATATGCACATGAGGATTTCCGGAATTGTTGTTTGTTGTTCGGCCTCATTTAAACTTGCCTAAATAGTTAGTTTGCTTATGTTTCACCCCTTGCCATGTTTAATAACATTTAATATTGTTTGGTAGCTTAAACGAGATTAAACTAAATAATTGATGTGGTGTTTTGTCCACTTAACTTGTAGTATTGTTTGTTGCACTTTGCCATGCCATGCTCATTAAACCGGACATGCATCATACTTGTTTGTGCATCATGCCATGTTTATGCTTGTGCATTTATCATGATGTTTGTTTCTTTCCGGTGTTGCTTCTCGGTTCCGGTAATGTTGCGATTGTGAGGATTCGTTCGACTACGTCCATTTGTCTTCTTCATGGACTCGTTCTTCTTCCTTGCGGGATCTCGGGCAAGATGACCATACCCTCGAAATCACTTCTATCTTTGCTATGCTAGATGCTCGCTCTTTTGCTATGCCTATGCTGCGATGCCTACCACTTGCTATATCATGCCACCCATATTGCCATGTCAGCCCCTAACCATCCTGTCCTAGCAAACCGTTGATTGGCTATGTTACCGCTTTGCTCAGCCCCTCTTATAGCGTTGCTAGTTGCAGGTGAAGATGAAGTTTGTTCCTTGTTGGAACATGGAGATGTTGTTCCGTATTGGAACATGTTTACTTGTTGGGGATATCACAATATATATCTACTATAATTAATACATCTATATACTTGGTAAAGGGTGGAAGGCTCGGCCTTATGCCTGGTGTTTTGTTCCACTCTTGCCACCCTAGTTTCTGTCATACCGGTGTTATGTTCCTTGATTTCGCGTTCCTTACACGGTTGGGTGATTTATGGGACCCCTTGACAGTTCGCTTTGAATAAGACTTCGTCCCAGCAAGGCCCAACATTGGTTTTACCATTTGCCACCTAAGCCTTTTTCCCCGGTTTGCGCGCGCCCGAGGGTCATCTTTATTTTAACCCCCCCCCCCCCCGGACCAGTGCTCCTTCGAGTGCTGGCCTGAACTAAGCTGCCTGCGGGGCCACAACAGGGAAACTCGAGGCTTGGTTTTACTCGTAGCTAGTCTCATCCGGATGTGCCCTGGGAACGAGATATGTGCAGCTCCTATCGGGATTTGTCGGCACAATCGGGCGGATTTGCTGGTCTTGTTTTATTGCTGTCGAAATGTCTTGTAGTCCGGGATTCCGAGACTGATCGGGTCTTCCCGGTAGAAGGAATATCCTTCGTTGACCGTGAGAGCTTATAATGGGCTAAGTTGGGACACCCTGCGAGGTAATATCTTTCAAAGCCGTGCCCATGGTTATGAGGCAGATGGGAATTTGTTAATGTCGGTTGTAGAAAACCCGAAGTTGACCTCAAGTAAAATACACATCAACGGCGTGTGTAACCGTGATGGTCTCTTCTCGGCGGAGTCCGGGAAGTGAACACGGTGTTGGAGTTATGTCCGACGTAAGTAGTTCAGGATCACTTCTTGATCGCTACTAGCTTCACGTCCGTGCTTTGCTCCTCTTCTCGCTCTCTTTTGTAAGTAGCCACCATATATGCTAGTCGCTGTCTGCAGCTCCACTATACTACTCTGTCCTTCCTATAAGCTTAAATAGTCTTGATCTCATGGGTGTGAGATTGCTGAGTCCCCGTGACTCATGAGATACTTCAAAACAGTTGCAGGTGCCGGCGATGCGGTCGGGTGACTCAACCGAGCTCAAGTGGGAGTTCGACGAGGAACGTGGTCGTTACTATGTGTCTTTCACGATGATCAGTAGTGGTGCCCAGTTGGGACGATCGGGGATCTGTGTAGCATTTGGGGTATCTTCTTTATTTTGGTTCTGTAGTCGGACCTTGAGTGTACTCTGAATGATGGATCTTTATTTATGTATTGTGTGAAGTGGCGACTGTAAGCCAACTATGTATCTCTTTCCCTTATGTATTACATGGGTTGTGTGAAGATTACCTCACTTGCGACATTGCTTTCAATGCGGTTATGCCTCTAAGTCGTGCCTCGACACGTGGGAGATATAGCCGCATCGAGGGCTAAGTTGGTAATCGAGCCTTCCCGACTTAGGAGCCCCTACTTGATTGTTTCTTTGGCGTTGTTGAGTCTAGAATGGAAAAATGTTTTGAGTCTTAGGATTATATATATCGGAGAGTAGGATTCTTTTTACTTCCAGTCCCTTCTGCCGCCTTGTGAGGTGTCCTGACGTAGTGTTTTGACTCTTCTCTCCTCAAATTTCACTAAAAATTTTTTAGGATCACGTGGGTATCTTGGAATCGTTCCGATGGTTTTGTGACGAGAACATTGTTCTTGGTGCCTCCCCGACATTTAGGGGTTATGGCAGTGTCCCGGGGAGTTGAGCTCCGAGGTGTTGTCGTCATAATTTTATCGTTGCAGTTCTGGAATACCTGAGTTTTGCCGACATCGAAATCTCTTTTGTGCAGTTGTTGGTGAGATAACCTCGATAGCTCGATCGAGGCGAAAAGGGAGTATTGCCATGACTTGTATAACGGATGTTTTTCAAGGTCGAGGTACACGATTTCGAGGATTTCTTGGTTATGTGTTGACGGATGGATACAATTTGGATCTAGGTATTGTTAGTTTGGGTGATATATTTTGTGTCCCTGTATCCCCAACACCAGATTGCATAACCGTAAAGTTTCGGGAGTTTATAGGTGGGAATTCTAGTAGCTTACAGGATATCTTTCCGACAGATGTATGATTTGAGATTGGGGTCCAACGTCTAGTGGTCCGCCCATTCACGGTCGATTCACAGTGGTCGCGAGACGTCTTAAAGAATCCTTGGCTATGCTGATTCGGGACGTCTTGTTTGTCATTCGTGATTTGCCGCTATATCGTGCCGTGTCTGCAGGGCCCCACCACGAACACTTTGGGCGAAATCTCTATCATGTGTTTGTTCCGCTTATTCTACAAGCCAAATCCTTTGTTTTTGTTCCGCTTTTGTGGTATTCAAGTTGCTTCAATGCCAAGTGTTGATTCCATACCTTATTCTAAACGGTGTTCTCATATTTCTATGTGAATACTAATCCTTCTTGATCATCGAGTTTGTCATCTCAATTTCTTCTCACCAGTGCACTTCTCTTCAAGTGGATCCGATCATTTCAACATTTGCGAGATCAATTCTAAGTTTTTTTTCTCAACGGTGTGCGTTTCATCCGACCCAAGTTGCCTTTGTTTTCCCACCCTCCCACCCTTTTTTCTTCAAGGACTCAGATTTCTTAATCAAGCATCCATTTTACTGCTGTGAAGTTTCTTCATTCTTTTCCTTTAATGTTTTATCCGGTGATTTCTCATGAAGACGCTAAGGAAGTTTCAAGCTTATCATTGTTCCATTCTAATTTTCTTCTCCGGTGGATTTAGTTCAAGATTTCGTTGTTGATCTTATCCATTTTACTTTTTTTCATAATGCATTCTCATGCCGCTCTATAACGTAATCATTCACTTCTCGCTATTCATTTGGTTGGGAGTGATGAAGATATCTCGAGAAGATTCAAGTTTCCATTCTCAATTTACTCAAGTTCTTTTGAGGAGGCTATCTCATTCAACCCATTTAATTCTACCGTGCAATCGTTATTTCAAGCAATCGTTCAACGGTGTTTCTTTTGAGTGGGCCCTAACCCACGGGTCTTTTCGAGGATCTTACGACTCTTCTAATTATCCGAAGTTATTCTAAAATTCTTTTCAAAGTTTGACGTAAGAGTGAGTTATCATCGGTCAAATGTTTTTCTCCAAGATCTTCCAAATTCTTTCGTCGTTGGGTCAACCTTTCTAATTTTCATTCCGGAGTGCCTCAATAATTCATGGTGATGTTTCTCATCGTCATTCTCAACATTTGAAAACCGAAGAAGAGTTTCTCTTAAATCTTTCTCCATTCTCTTCAAGATTCATGGTTCTAGCTTGTTGCCATTCGCTCATAATTGTTTTCGATTGTGGGAATTCTTTTCACCCATCTGGAGCATTTCATGAGTTGTTTTCCATTTCTTTCCTCCGAAGGCCATCATGTCATAATTCTTCATTCTCAGCGTGTAGCTATCATTCTCCAAATCTTACCGGTGCATCGTTCAAATACCCTCTAATCAGTTCATGATTTCTTCATTCTCATGTATCTAAATCCCTTCAAGTATCTTCATTCGCTTTTCCAATTCTTCCCGTGAATTGTGCCTTTGCTATGTTCAATTTCAATTCTTACGATTGGTTCGTTCAAAGATTTCACTTCCTTCATTATCATATCAATTCATTTGTTGTTTCCAAATCCTTTGGTGGTTCCATCAATACCTTCTCAAGTTTGCGCTTATATCTCTATCTGTAATCATTTTTCAATGAGAATAAGTAGTATGCCAAATCCATTGCTTGACATCAATTTAAATTGGTGAAGGATACGCATAACATAATTCTTGTTCTTGTTTCATCCAAGTGATTAATTCCTTCTTTCGAGATTGTTCATGATGAAGTAATTCTTGATTTCATTTGTTCATCTTTCTTTCCGGAGTTCCAAATTTTGTCGGTTATATCATTTCAAAGCTTCATCTTATCACCGCAAGGCTTCACCTTGTGTTGTCAACTTCTCTTTCTTTCTATCATCCTTTTATTACGGAGTTGTTCATGGAGACTCTACATGGTGGTTCGTCAAGGATTCATTTATTTCTCGATTTGTCCTTCAAGTTTTTCTCGGAGTTAAGATCCGTCAAGCCATACTTCAAAATAAACATGGTGCTCAACACATGTTTTGTTTTGAGGAGTTCAAGCATTCTTCATCTTGCATTCAAGTGCAATTATGTCGACCTTATCTTTTGAGGTGGTGTTATGTCATTTTGACAGTTTCATTTATGTTTCATGATTCACTTGTTGTCAAGAATGAGATATTTAAACCCATCATCTTCTTCCTTGGAGTTATCTTGGTATAGATTTCACCTAAAGCCTTCCCTAAGGAAATTTGCTATTTGTGGTGCTTATCAATGACCCAAGTTCTTCATTTGTCCTCTCGGTGAAATAAGTTTCTCGTCTCCTTGTTGATATCAATCCAATCGTTTGTTTTCCGTTGGTGGCGTAAGCTCACCTCATAATGTTGAGATGTTTCCATAAGTCCACTACAAGGTTATTCTTTTCGTTGTTGGTTTTCCAACAACTCCGTTCTATCTTTCTTTTAAGGGTGCTTTCCAAGTTCATTTGTGGCAAAAGTTGTCCGTCTCTTCTCCATTTTGTTATTCCAATGATCTATCTTCTATTCTTTCTTTCGAAGGCATTGTGATGTTGCTCTCTTCACTCATCTTCTTGTATTGTGAGGATCGTGTTCTTTTCGTGCTTATCCATCTAACCGGAGTGTTGTGTCATCTCTCCTAAGTTTTTTTGCATCTTATCAAGTCTCGCATCTCTTTTCAACCGGAGTTCTATCCGAATTTGTTCTTCCTTGTTTCTTGTTTATCTCGTTTCAACCAGAGTGGTTCCAATTCCTTCTTGTTCATTGTGCTCGTCATTCATAACTTTTCAACCTCTCAAGGTTCTTTGGTTTCATTCTTTTGTCGAAGAAGCAACTTAGTTTTACCTCTTCTCTTCCTCTTCCGTTTCTCTCCGGTGCCATCCTAGATCTCGGGACAAGATCCTCTCGTAGTGGTGGAGTGTTGTGATGCCCCAAAGACCGGAGCTTCAGTTGCCTTCCAGGGTTTCCGAGTTTTGTCGTGTGATTTGTTTTGTGTGTGCATTCATCATGTCATCTCTTGCATTGCATCATCTCATCATGCCATTTAATTTTAAAAACTCATCTAAATAAATTGTATGGATTTTTCGATCCATTTAAATCGAGGGATATTCACAATGGTGATTTCTCTTTATAACATATCCTCCCAATATCTAGGGAGCTATATTAAACCATTCCATAACACATTTGCGCGGTTCTTCAAATTTCCTTTTTATCCAACTCAACTTCTTTTCTTCCTTTGGTGCCTTTTTAGTAAAATTGAGTTGCAATTTTACTTTATCCACAAATGTTCCAAATCAGCCCATAAATCACATCTATTGTGTAGGGCCATCTCCTATAATTTCAACCCATTTGGAGTTCATTCGAATGGGTTTCGAAATTCAAACATGTCGAGTTAAATTCAACATGTGTGGATTTTACATTCTCTAAAAATCCTCGGGCCATTTTTGTTAAATTCCTCATATTTTTGTGAGCTCGGAAAATTATCCCCATGTAAATCTTTCCCTAACCCTCTCTTTCTTTTCCTCTCTCTTTTCTTTTACGATAGAGATTAGTGAGAGAGGGAGCCCAGCCCAGCTGCCCAGCCAGGCCTCTGGCCATTTCCTCTCCACCGGCCTCTCTAAGCCCAAAGCCCAGCCGGCGCCCCCACCAGCTCTAACCCTAGCCCGATCGATCCCATCGCTCGATCCCCATCTCCCTCGCAGCCTCACTCTCCCGATCCCATCGCCTCCTCCTCGATCCCTCTCCCCATCATCCTCCTCCTCCGCTGCCACACGCAGAGGAGTAGAGCACCGCCCGGCCTCACTTAACACCACTGGGCGGCCAACTCCGGCGGCCCTCCGTCATCTGCGCCCGTGCCCGCCGCCGCTGCCTTCTTCCAGCGCCGCCGCGCCATCTTCTTCAGGCGCTCGAGCATGAGCTCGTCCGCGCCCCGCCTCCTCTTCTCTGTGTTCGTGCGCCCGCAGCGCTCGGCCTCCTTCCACGCGCCATGTCCGCCTCACCTCCTTCTGCACCTTCCTGCTGGCCCTGCTCCTTCCCTCGCCGTCCCGACCAGCAGCAGGAAACCAGGAGCTCAAGCCCTGCCATGGCCGCCGCCCGTTCATCGCCTCCAGCCGGATCCAGCCGCCCTCGGCCTCTCCTCGAGCACCCGAGGCCCTGTGAGCCTCCCGCTTCGCCGCATCTGCCTCTGCCCGTGCCACTCATCCTTGGCGCCATGGCCTCTACCTCCTTTGGATGACCCGTGGCTGCCGTGTTGTCACAGCGTTCTCTTCCGCTGCTCGGCATCGTTAACGTCAAGACCGTGGGCGCCAAGTTCGTCTTCCACTATCATCTCCGAGGATTTCTCCAAGTACCGCACCGGACGCCAAGTACGACTACACCATGGCGATCGTGAACAACTACACATCTACAACTAGTGTACCTCCACATCCCGGAATCGCCAAGTACCGCACCGAAACGCGAGTACAACAAGGAACCCTGAAGGACTTGGATGCGCCAAGTTCCTCTTTGTCCATGATGATTACGCAAGACCCCGAGATCGACTTCGCGGACTCACAAGTACCATGACGACCGCCAAGTTCCACTACCGGTGAACGTTTTGGAATTGCCAAGTCAGACTACAACGGGAAGACCATGTACAACTACGGATCCGTGGATTTCACCAAGTACCTCTACCGGCGACCCGGTCATCTCTTAAACGTGTACAACTACCGTCGCCACGTGAACAACGACTTACACTACGCTGTGTACGACTACTTCCCTCGACGATCATCGCGAGAACGTCTACTTCCCTTCACGTAAACGCATTTCCGCCCGAAAATGCACGCTCAAGGTATAACTTCGAGATGACGACCGCCCGTGGGCGAATGCATATGTTGTATGAGATGCCCGTTTGCATCGTGGTCCGAAATTGTCGCTCGCTTGTTCCTCCTCGTTGACATGCCATCGTCCCGTGGGAACCCGGTAGTCGGGAGCACCCCACCATTTCTAGCATGTTTCGCACATCCGCACGCTTTCTTTTGCACCGACATCTCAGTCGAGTTATCGGAATCGGAATGTTGCCGTGGCACCATTTCCGTTGTCGTTGCCGTGGCACCCTTTTTCATTTCCGCCACGACGACAAATGCTTCATAATGCTCTTGTCAACAATTTCATAAAATTGCATAAATTTGTATATGTCATCCGCATCATCATAACAACATTTAAATGTTTAAAATTGTTGTTTGCATTAATTTGCTTAAATGCCATGCTAAAATGATTTATTTCATAACTAAATAACCGTAGCCCTGATTTAAATAAATTACATATGTAAATGGGGTAGAAAATGCCTAGTTTAACATGGTATACTTTATTTGCATGTTTAACAACTCTAAAATTATGTACATGGCAGAACAGTACCAAACCTAATATATGCACATGAGGATTTCCGGAATTGTTGTTTGTTGTTCGGCCTCATTTAAACTTGCCTAAATAGTTAGTTTGCTTATGTTTCACCTTGCCATGTTTAATAACATTTAATATTGTTTGGTAGCTTAAACGAGATTAAACTAAATAATTGATGTGGTGTTTTGTCCACTTAACTTGTAGTATTGTTTGTTGCACTTTGCCATGCCATGCTCATTAAACCCGGACATGCATCATACTTGTTTGTGCATCATGCCATGTTTATGCTTGTGCATTTATCATGATGTTTGTTTCTTTCGGTGTTGCTTCTCGGTTCCGGTAATGTTGCGATTGTGAGGATTCGTCGACCACGTCCGTTTGTCTTCTTCATGGACTCGTTCTTCTTCCTTGCGGGATCTCGGGCAAGATGACCATACCCTCGAAATCACTTCTATCTTTGCTATGCTAGATGCTCGCTCTTTTGCTATGCCTATGCTGCGATGCCTACCACTTGCTATATCATGCCACCCATATTGCCATGTCAGCCCCTAACCATCCTGTCCTAGCAAACCGTTGATTGGCTATGTTACCGCTTTGCTCAGCCCCTCTTATAGCGTTGCTAGTTGCAGGTGAAGATGAAGTTTGTTCCTTGTTGGAACATGGAGATGTTGTTCCGTATTGGAACATGTTTACTTGTTGGGGATATCACAATATATATCTACTATAATTAATACATCTATATACTTGGTAAAGGGTGGAAGGCTCGGCCTTATGCCCGGTGTTTTGTTCCACTCTTGCCACCCTAGTTTCCGTCATACCGTGTTATGTTCCTTGATTTCGCGTTCCTTACACGGTTGGGTGATTTATGGGACCCCCTTGACAGTTCGCTTTGAATAAGACTTCGTCCAACAAGGCCCAACATTGGTTTTACCATTTGCCACCTAAGCCTTTTTTCCCGGGTTTTCGCGAGCCCGAGGGTCATCTTTATTTTAACCCCGGACCAGTGCTCCTTCGAGTGCTGGCCCGAATTGAGCTACTTCAAGGGGCCACCACGGGAAACTTCGAGGCTTGGTTTTACTCGTAGCTAGTCTCATCCGGATGTGCCACGAGAACGAGATATGTGCAGCTCCTATCGGGATTTGTCGGCACAATCGGGCGGCTTTGCTGGTCTTGTTTTATTCTGTCGAAATGTCTTGTAGTCCGGGATTCGAGATTGATCGGGTCTTCGGTAGAAGGAATATCCTTCGTTGACCGTGAGAGCTTATAATGGGCTAAGTTGGGACACCGCGGGTAATATCTTTCAAAGCCGTGCCCGCGGTTATGAGGCAGATGGGAATTTGTTAATGTCGGTTGTAGAAAACCCGAAGTTGACCTCAAGTAAAATACACATCAACCGCATGTGTAACCGTGATGGTCTCTTCTCGGAGTCCGGGAAGTGAACACGGTGTTGGAGTTATGTCTGACGTAAGTAGTTCAGGATCACTTCTTGATCGCTATTAGCTTCACGTCCGGGCTTTGCTCCTCTTCTCGCTCTCTTTGCGAAGTAGCCACCATATATGCTAGTCGCTTGCTGCAGCTCCACTATACTACTCTGTCCTTCCTATAAGCTTAAATAGTCTTGATCTCGCATGGTGTGAGATTGCTGAGTCCCCGTGACTCACAGATACTTCCAAAACAGTTGCGGTGCCGGCGATGCGGTGCAGGTGACTCAACCGAGCTCAAGTGGGAGTTCGACGAGGAACGTGGTCGTTACTATGTGTCTTTTCACGATGATCAGTAGTGGTGCCCAGTTGGGACGATCGGGGATCTGTGTAGCATTTGGGGTATCTTCTTTATTTTGGTTCCGTAGTCGGACCTTGAGTGTACTCTGAATGATGGATGTTTATTTATGTATTGTGTGAAGTGGCATTTGTAAGCCAACTATGTATCTCTTTCCCTTATGTATTACATGGGTTGTGTGAAGATTACCTCACTTGCGACATTGCTTTCAATATGGTTATGCCTCTAAGTCGTGCCTCGACACGTGGGAGATATAGCCGCATCGAGGGCGTTACAAGATGCCGCCTGGGGCTCCTGGGGCGTCGTCCTCAGGAACTCATGATTCTTCCTCTAGGGTCTCGGTCGCTGAGACGATGCACCACGCGACTCCCGATACCGAAGCTCCGGAGGCCTCGGGAGGTCACGGTGGGACGGCACCCGACTGCTCCCCACAGCCCGGCACCCCTGAAGTTGTCCCCTCGAGCACTTCTCCGGCTGCACCCCGTGCCGGCCGCCATGTCCAGTGCTTCGGTCGGCTTTGCATGGACTTCGAGGAGCTCCGCAAGAGGAAATGATCCCCGAGCAGCAACGGTATCTTCGGGCCGTTAAAGCGAAGGAAGTATATCACCGTCGATGAGTAAGTACTGTACCTTAGTGATTTCTTGAGTGCTGCTTTCCTTCCTGATGGTAGTCTTTCAGGGTCCCTTCCGCCAAGGCCGCTGCATCTCCTGAGGAGCAGCCTCCTCTTTCCTTGACTCCCCCGCTGGCCTTGAGCGCCTCGAGCCTGCATGTTGTCCCTAGAGCAGGGTCGGTTGGAGAGGCGCGCTTGCCTCCACGGTGCCTCGAATCTGCGGTCTCGTCGTCCTTCCTCCACGGTCTGGCGTGGAGTTTGGCAGGCGTGCCCAGGGCCCCTCCTCTGGTCATGGACAGCAGCTAACTGGCTTTGGTCTTCGGCTCCTCTTCAAGCAGCGGGCCCCATCTAGTTCGGGCCCCTCGCGAGGTCTGCCTGGCGCCTGGGGCAGCCCAGCCACCAACCCCCTGCTGAGAGGGGGCGCACCGCTCCAGGCCTCGCCCACAGCCCCCACGGTGGAGGACGAGATGGGCAGTGCGCTTGAGTTCAAGCACAGGTGGAGCATTGTTCATCATGAGCTCTTCTAGGAGGCGATGGGCGCGATGAACCGACTCGGTGAAGAACTCGCGGGTATCGACGCGTGCCTTGGGGCCGAGGGTCTTCGGTTGTCAGAAGAGTGGCACAAGTTGAAGGTGGCTATAAGCCTCGGCCGTCATCAGCGTGATCTTGACAATGCGAAGGCCGAGGCGTCCCATGAGGTCTCTCGTGAGGCCTGCTCCAGAGCTTTGGAGGAAGCTCGCGAGTCCGACCACCGTCGCGAGGCTGCGGAGAAGCACGCGTGGGAGCTCTAGGCCTGGAGCGCGTCCCTGGAGGAGCAGGTGGATGCGCGGAAAGCTGCACTTGCGTCAATGAGGGGGGCACCCGCCGAGGAGGAAGAGATCTGGAAGCTTGAGGAGGCGATGGCGCTGGAAGCGGTGGAGCGCAGCCTCGAGCTCAAGCGACAGGAGACGAGGGAGCGCCAAGTTGTCCAAGCGGAGGATGCCGTTGACGCACGCGAGGCCAGGGCCCAGGAGGAAGTTGATCGCCGGGTGATCGAGGCTCGTGCAGATCTTGAGGGTAGGTATGACTTGAGGTTGAAGCTTGCAGGGACGGAGGCTGCGGGTAGGTCCGCTGCCCTTAGGCCCAAGCTGGTCGAAGCAGAGAGGCGAGAGGAGGCCACAGCAGCCGCCCTGGTCACGGCACAGGCAGAACTAGCCTCCGTCCGTGCTGAGCTACTTTCTCTTCCGAGGCGGGTTGATGACGCCGAGTCTGTTGCGCGGCGGAATAGGGAGGAAGTGCTTCAGCGGCGGATGCTAGAGTGCGAGCATGCCCCCATGCTCCAGGACCTCAGGCTCAGGGCCAACACGGCTATGGGCCACGTTTGCAACGAGATGCTCTGCACCCACACTCGAATGACTATGCCAGTCACCTATGCTTCTTCGCCGACGTGCTGACGCACCTGGAAGCCCGGTCTGGTAGAGCTCACCAGCTTGTGGAAGAGAGAAGTTGGGACCTGCTCGGGCGCGCATTCTCTCGTGTCTTCAGCCATCTTCGGAACACCTTCCCCGACTTTGACTTCGAAGCCGCCATTGCCCCCGTACCACAAGCCATCCGGGGCGACCTGGCGCGGTGGGTGGAGGACAACCTGGATGCGCTGGTCAGAGCCTTCACTTCTGAAGACGACGCGGTGCTGGTGGTCGCAGACGAAGGCGACGTGGCTGACGGCGGCGATGCCGGGGCTGACGAAGGTGGAGGCGACGCCAGCGATGGCGACAGCGACGCCAACGGTGCATCTGAAGACGGCCTGGAAGACGCGGCGAGTGACAAATCTGTCTGATCCCATGTTTCCTTACTGTCTTACCCTGTATGCAAAAACTTAGGCGTGGCCCCTAAATATTATGAGAGCATTTTGAGAGGGGGAGCCCCTCATGTAAACAAATCGCAATTTTTACTCTTCCATGCTAAGCCGAATGTGCACCTTTGTGGATCCATGAGTCTGATGGCAAGTTTTGCTGTTGTGGCTTACCTTAGCTGAGGCGGGCCCCGAACTGGATTGTAAGGTCATGAGTTCCCGCGGAGCCCCCGAAGGGTTTACTGATCCGCCCGAGAGGGCCTCGCGAGGATCAAGTGCCGACTAGCGCGCGCGGTGCGCGTGCCGTGCCCAGCCCCGCTCGTGAGGGGCCTGCGAGGGGGAGGCAGCGAGCGTGAGCTTTAGAATAAGGCAAGAACCAGATAGCAAGAAATCGCTTGAACGAGAAAAGGCACCCCCGTGCACATCGATAAAAATTCAACTTCAGCTCAAATCCAAATCCAGAAGGCAAGGCTACAGAAAAGGGATACAAAGCAAATGGCCATGTCTGGCACCTAGTCTAGTCTTCTGGTCTTCGAGTCTTCTCACCAGCGCGGAGCTAAGTGCTGCCACTAGGACGTGGGAGGGAGTCCCAAAGGCCCGAGGGCGGCTCTCCGGAGACTCCGGCGCGTGTACAACCCCACTCATTATTACGTGAGAGTGTCAAGGGCGGCGATCTTCACAGCCGTGAGCCTTACTTCATATCGCCAGACGAGGGCACCGCCTTGCGCCTCCCTCGGCCACCGTCGGGGGCGACCGGAAAATAGGACGCCACCAAAGGGGGCAAAGGGGACGCCAGCGGCACCCTCGGCGACCACGAGTCCTTTGTCGGGGGTAGGCTTTTCAGCACCTCCCCAGCAGAGGGCCTCCCTCCAGGGGGCGCCTTGCTCCGTGCGACGTGGGGAGGGATATGGCTCCTGACCTCTCTCCTGCAGCCCCCAGCGCGATCCCCTGGTGGAAGGGAGGTCGCCGAGCTGGGGCCGCCAGCTGCTGTGGTGACCTGATCCCCCTGCGACTCATGGTTGGCATAAGCTTGCTCCTAAGGGATTAGTGGTACCCTATATCTGTTGTCGACGGCGCGGCTGTTGGGGCTCTCTGGCGGCTCTTGGAAGGCTTCAACTCCTAACGCCTCCTCCTCCCAACCTGGCGCGATGAACGAGCCAGGGTCATCCTCCCGCGTGTACTCCTAGGCCATCATGCGGGGCACATAGGCCTCCGAGGCCGCTGCCTCAAAGACCTCGCTGCAGTGCCCCATGCTCCATGCTGCCCGGCCTGTCATGCTACCCTGAGGATGGCAGGGCGGTGCTCTGATCGGGCCATTCGCGGCGACGCTTGTGCCCGCACCCATCTGGGGTGGTGCGGGCGCGGCAGGGCGCCCTCCACCATGGGTCATGTTGATGTCGACGAGGCCCCCGGGTGCACCCGGGAACACGCGGGCGCGGCGAGGCCCACCGTGGTACCCGGCCGCCGCCTGAAGCGTGAGCTGATAGCAGAAGGGCGGCGCTCCCGTGGCCGCCGCGTCCAGCAGCTCGGCGACATGTTCCAGCAGCGCGTCCCGGACGCTCTCCATCAGTCGGCACCGCAGCAGCTCTCGTGCCACCGTGAGTGCTACCCCATGTTCACCTGCTCCAGCCGGGTGTGTGGCTCCGTTGCCGCGGCGTAGCTCGCGGCCCTTGTAGCGGCTCGCGCTTGTCGTGGAGTGAGGGTGGACGGCGCCTGGCTGCGCCGCCCACGCCCAGCAGCGTTAGGTGGCACCCATGCTGCCTGGAGCGCGGGGTTGAGATCTTCCTGGGCAGGCGGCGCCGGGCAGCGAACTGCCCGGTCGGTGTCGACCCCTTGGGTGGGACGCCGGAACCGCGAAGTGTCGGCGGATTGACTGGTGGGGAAGAGACTCTCGCGCACCCCTACCTGGCGCGCCAAATGTCGGATCATGGGTTCCGCTAAAACCCTTAAGGTTCGAAATCTGGGGTGCGCGTGAAGTTCTTTCCCCCCTTCCGATCCACGCCCTAGCTTCCTAAGATCTCACGGACGAACTCAGTGAACTCACAACACAAGAGACACAAGATTTATACAGGTTTGGGCCACCGTTGTGGTGTAATACCCTACTCCAGTGTGGTGGTGGTGGATTGCCTCTTGGGCTGATGATGAACAGTACAAGGGGAAGAACAACCTCCCGAGGTTGAGGTGTTCTTGTGCTTGGTATGTGGCGAAGGATCAGCTGAGATGCCTCCGAATCACTCATCCCCTACGGTGGTGGCTAGTTCTACTTATATAGGCCCTGGTCCTCTTCCCAAATATTGAGCGGGAAGGGAGCCAACAACGGCCAATTTGAAAGGCGACAACTAGTATAGCTTATCCTGACAAAAGCAGTCTTCGCCTGCAAAAGGCTCTGGTGGTGACGCCGCCTTGGGCTCCATCGTGACCTCCATCTTGCCGTCCTGCTGGTATTGGTCTCGTTGCACAGATATGGAAACCTTTGCTTGATGCCTTGGTACTCCACGCCTGCGCTTGCCTCCCTAGCACCAAAGGGGAAACAAGGACACTACGCGCGCTGGCGCCTGCCTGATCTTGATCGTCATGGCTCACGTCACAAGAAACTCCCAAGGTTTGCCCTGCCTTGTTCTCTCCGCCCCTCACGAGCCAAACTAGTGAGGCCGCTCCTGATGAGGTCTTGTGTCGTCCGCCTCGCGAGGGTCTGGAATGCCTTGTTGATGAAGATGGGTCGTACAAGCCTGCTAGCATAGCCACGCCATGGGCCACAGGCAGGCAAGTCTGGGGACCCCCGTTCCCAGAACGCCGACAGCAAACCTTTCAATCTTGAGGCAATGCTCAATGAGCCCTACTCGAAACATGGTTATCCTAACAAGCCATCAACTCATGCTTGGAAGGATTGTTATATCATGCGAGAGTTCAGGAATCATAGCCTTCATCAGTATCATGGTAATAATAATGGGCCACCTGGTGGTTCAGGATCTGCTTTTCAGGGCTCTGGCTTTGGTGGTGGCGGCTCAAATTCTGGCTATCATGGTCAGGGTAACCATGGTGGTCATAATAAGTCCGGTCAGGGTAATTAGCATCAAAATAATCAGTCAGGATATCTGAGTAATCTGAAGCAGCTTAATGGTGGACACTATCACGTCTTCACTAGGAACACGTGTAAACATGGCCGAAAGGTCCATATGCAAGCAGTCAACACGACTGAGCCGGCAGTGCCTCAATATTTAAGGTGGTCAGAACAGGTAATCACATGGAGCAGGGCGGATTGCCCGCCCCGGGTTGATGATCCGGGTCATCTAGCACTGGTGGTAGCCTCTCAAGTGGGCGATTATAAAATAACCAAGGTGCTTATGGAAGGTGGCAGCAACATCAACATATTATACTAAGACACTTTCCGCCGGATGAGCCTAACAGACAAGGATCTTAAGCCGTCCTCCATAGTGTTTCATGGAGTGGTGCCTAGTAAGTTGGCTTACCCTGTCAGGAAGATATCACTAGAAGTGGCTTTTGGCGATGAGCATAATTATAGAGCAGAGACGATATGGTTCGAGGTGGTCAAGATCAAGACTCCATATCACGACCTGTTTGGACGACCGACTTATGCCAGATTCATGGCTCGCCCTTGTTATCTGTATGTACAGATCAAGATGCCAGGGCCTGAGGGAACAATAACGGTCCACGGGGATTGTAAACTCGCCCTGGAGTGCAAGGAAGGAGACGCGGCTTATGTAGAGTCGGCCTGCGCCATGGAGGAGCTCAAGTATTACAAAGATAATGTTGACCCGGCCGATATGACCCCTCTGAAGAAGCCCACCACAGAGAATGACCTGCCACTTAAGTTTAAGTCGGCGAAAGATACCCAGCAAGATGATTTTGTCCCTAGTGATTCTTCTCAGCAATTCACCATTGGGAGAGGGATGGATCCTAAGTAGGAAAGCGCGCTCATCGAATTCATTCGTGAGAATTGGGACATATGGAAACCTTCTAACATGCCTGTACCAAGAGAATTCGCTGAGCACAGACTTAATATTTATCCTGAGATGAAACATGTCCGCCAGTTCCTTCATCGTTTTGATGAGGAGTGGCGTAGCGCTTGTTGGTGAAGAAGTGGCCCGACTCCTAGCTGTCGGGTTCATCATTGAGGTGTTTCACCCTTAGTGATTGGCTAACCTGTGCTTGTGCTTAAGAAGAACGACACTTGGTGTATGTGTGTTGATTACTCAGATCTTAACAAGGCGTGTCCAGCTGACCCTTTTTATCTCCCTCGCATTGACCAAATCATTGATGCCACGTCGGGTTGTGAGAGCTTGTTCTTCCTGGACGTCTATTATGGTTATCATCAGATCAAGATGGCAGGAGAGGATCAGGAGAAAACAACCTTCATCACCCCCTTTCGGTCTTTCTGGTATGTTTCTATGCCATTTGGGCTCAAGAGTGCTCAAGCGACTTATCAACGGTGCATTCAGAATTGCTTTCATAAGAAGCTTTGGCATAACATTCATGCTTACGTGGATGAAATTGTGGTTAAGTGAAGGAAGAAAGAAACCTTTCTTGAGGATCTAAAGGAAACCTTTGACAATCTTCGGGTCTACAAGATGATGCTTAACTGGGCCAAGTGTGTCTTTGGTGTGCCAACCGGCAAATTGCTAGGTTTTCTAGTCTCAAAATGGGGCATCGAGGCTAACCCGGAAAAGATTGAGGCTCTAACCTCTCTTTCTAAGTCGGCGTGTATCAATGATGTGTAGAGCTTGGCGGGTCGTATTGTAGCTTTGAGCCGATTCATAAGCCGCCTGGGAGAGAAGGCGATTTCCTTGTATCAGATGATGAAAAAGACTGATCATTTCGTCTAGAGCGATGCAGCTAATGAGGCGTTTGAGGCACTCAAGAAGTAGTTAGCTGAGCCGCCCATCCTGGCTGCTCCCGTAGACAAAGAGCCTTTGCTCCTATATGTGGTAGCTAATAATAAGGTTGTTAGCATGGCAGTTGTCGTAGAGCGCAAGGAGGTGGGTAAAGAGTATGTACTACAGCGGCCGACTTATTATGGCAATGAAGTTTTGACAAAAGCCAAGCAGCGTTACCCGCATTGGCAGAAGCTAGTGTTTGGGGTGTTCTTGGCCAGCCACAAACTTAAGCATTATTTCCTTAGACATCCGATCACAGTGGTCAGTTCTGCTCCACTTGGTGACATAATTCAAAACAGAGAAGCTACTATCCGGGTTGCTAAATGGGCAATTGACCTTGGGCCACATCATCTGAAGTATGTGCCCAGAACAGCCATCAAGTCTTAGGCTTTGGTGGATTTTATAAATGACTGGACAGAGCTACAAACACCTGAGGAGAAACCTAACAATATATATTGGACTATACACTTTGATGGGTCCAAGCAGTTGGAAGGCTCGGGGGCTAGAGTTATCTTGGAATATCCACGAGGTGATAAATTTTGTTATATCTTAAGGCTCATGTTCCCTTGTACTAACAATGTAGCTGAGTATGAAGCGCTACTCCATGGACTTCGAATGGCCAAGGAGATGTACTTGAGACTGGTTAGGTGTCTGGGCGACTCAGACTTGGTGGCTCAACAAGTCTCAGGAAAGTGGGATTCTAAAGACCCGCTTATGGTGTCTTATCGTCAGGCAGTTGATAACATTTCTTGACACTTTAAGGGGTACCAAGTGGATCACATAAACCGGCGGAAGAACATGGCGGCTGGTGCACTATCTAAACATGGACCACAACGTAAGACGGTCCCTCCTAATGTGTTCCATGATGTGCTGCACAATCCTTCTGTCAAATTCCCTTCGGAGGAAGATCTTGCTATTCTGAACCCGGAGAGCCAGTTGGTGGCTACTCCACGGGCTATTCCTGACTGGATGATACCTTATCTAGCATATCTGACACGAGGCGTGTTACCTCTAGATGAAAATCTGGCTCGACAGATTGCAAGGCGGTCCAAGTCCATGACCATTGTCAATGGCGAGTTACACAGATGTAGTGTGACTAGCGTGTTCCAACGTCGTGTTTCTCCTGAAGAAGGACGTGAGATTCTACAAGATATTCATGGAGGCGATTGTGGTTATCATGGAGGGTCACGATCTTTGGTGGCTAAAGCTTTTCATCATGGGTTTTTCTGGTTGACGCTCACGCTAATACAGAGGACATTGTTAGTAAGTGTGATGGCTATCAAAAATTTGCAAGGCAATCTCATGTTCTGGCCCAGGAGTTATGAATGATTCCCATCACTTGGTCGTCTGCGGTCTGGGGGCTTGATACGGTTAGACCATTTAAGAGGTCTAAAGAAAATAAGACCCACCTTTTGGTGGTGTTTGACAAGTTTACCAAGTGGATTGAGGCAGAGCCAGTTAGCAACTGTGAAGCAGCAACTGCAATTCAGTTTGTAAAACACGGATCTTCCACTTTGGTTATCCTCATAGCATCATCACTGATAATGGTACAAATCCGTCTAAGGGTGCTATGAAGGAGTTATGTCAAAGGGAGCATATATGACTTGATGTGTCTTTGGTGGCTCATCCTGAGTCCAATGGTCAAGTAGAGGGTGCTAACCAGCAGATATTACGAGGGATCCAGCCCCGTCTTATGGTTCCTTTGGAACAGACATCGGGTTGTTGGGTTGAGGTGCTTCCTTTAGTTCTTTGGAGTATCAGGACCAGCCCTAATAGATCGACATGCTATACGCCCTTCTCCATGGTTTTATGGTGCAGAGGAAGTTCTCCCAAGTGATATTCGTCATGACTCGCCTAGGGTGGCGGCTTATGTTGAACCAGACAACAAGACGGCTCGTCAAAATTCTCTTGATGTCTTGGATAAAGAATGTGACCTTGCAGCAGCTTGCTCGGTGAGTCACCAACAAGACCTGCACCGCTATCACAGCCGTATAGTTCTAAGCCGGACGTTCCAGGAGGGCGACTTAGTGCTCCGTTTGATTCAAGATAAAACAGGCATGCATAAGTTATCACCCCCTCGGTAGGGGCCCCTTGTGGTTAGCAAAAACCTAAAAAATAGGTCATATTATCTCATCAACATACGTGAACCCAATAAGTCATGTACCTATGAGGAGGAGACCAACAGGCCTTGGAATATTGCTCGTCTGCTTCCTAACTACACTTGAGCCACGGGCTCTCATCATTGTACATAAATTTGTCAATGTATATATATTTTTATGATCAACGTAATAAAGCCAGCATCCCCAAAATTCGGAGCGTCTGCCGTTTCATCTCATATTTTCTGTGCATGAGTCCTTATTAATTGATCATAAGGTCACTTGGGGGCTTGCAGCTCACCGAGTTTAGCTTTCTTACCCTCTTGACCGGCATATCAATGCAATATTATGGGTTAAACCTGCATGTATGCTTGATGCTACTCCAACAGGTGAGCCACCGTACTCTTGACAGACAATCTTTTTATGACCCTGAACTAGTCAAGGTTATAATAGCGGCTTATGTCACGTGAGAGTCGGCTTACAGAAAGCGACGATAAACTCACCTGTCTCCTTGTTACTACTCCACTATGTGACCCAGCGTACTCTTAACAGTCAATCTATATGACCCTGAACTAATTAAGGTTAAACGGCTGATTAAGTCACGTGAGAGTTGGCACACGGAAGAAAGGCTATTAAGTCTTCACGAAAGAAATATTTGAGCCTTAAGAGGCCATTCTTTCATCGTCGCGCCTTAAATCCGACTTATCAACATTGAGTTATACATGTTTATATTCTATATTTCTGTCTTTACAGGAATTTTATGTTTTTTCATATATACAGGCTATAAGTCCCTGGATCAAAGGAGGTCCGGATTCACATGGAGTCCATGGATATCAAGTGATTCTTTAAAGTTTTTTATGCCATAAGGCATTGGGTTATTAACCCACCCTGGCTTTTGACTATAAGTTGCTAGTACAAGAATTGATTGACCCCTTGCAGATTACATATCACAACATTCAGACTGTACCTGAATTCAAGGACGGTGCAAAGCAAAGCAAAGTAAAGCAAAGCAAAGCTACATATCTAACTTGATCAGAAATACAAAGAAACTTGATCATCTAGTCGTTTGATCATCAGTTCAAAAACAAGCACGAAGGCATCACAAGGCAACTAGGTGTTTTCAGCTAAGATTATTACAAGGCTATAAATTGAGCCCAAAAGTTTTTCACACAAGTATGTAAGGAGTTATATCAGTCCTTTGAGCCGGCTTCAGAGCCATCCGGGTTTTTCCTTGCCGGGTTAATATCATCTTGGCGTCTTGCAGTGGAAGCTTCCGGGTTATCTTGTGTCGGCTCTTCTTCGCTTGCAATTTGAAGGTTATCCGACGTCTAGTCGATGCCAGTAAAGTCCTCGAAGGTTGCTTCATCATTCATGACAAAAGAAGGGTCAATGTCAGAGGCAAAAATATGCTTACGCCTTTGAGGAATTAAGTCCACAACATCGAAGGAGGGCGCCTTGATGCGAGTATTGTTGTTGCCATAAGCTGGCTGGTACTTCGTCGGATCTAGCTCTTGTGCAAGTTGACACGCCAAGGACCGCATTTCTTTGACACATCTAGCAAAATCTGCTTCGCTGAAGACATACCCATCATCTTTATATTCCGGACACCCGCCAGCCATCTCTGATGGGTCCATTTCTGATTGGTAAGCTTTTGCATGGCTTAGTGTGGTGATGGCTCCTGAGCGGGCGGCTAACAATTTTAGTTCTTCAACTTGCTTTGGCGCTATGGACAATTGATCCAGCACATCTTTCATTAGTGGTGGCAGCTTTTTTCCCTTGGATACAACTACAAGCGTCTGAAGGCTGCCAGCGTATAACTTCTTTATCAAAGAGTAGACGGCTTTCAGCTTTGTAACCACACATTGCCCAAGGCTGGCACTTCTGGCACCTATTAAGCATTCAAAACAAGAGTTGTCAGGCGAGTTAGTATCATACTTCTTAAGTCACAGGGCGAGTTATTTCAATTAATTACAAATATTACGTATCAAAGATGGTGGCACTCATTTGAGACACATGGTGTTATAAGACGGCCAACTCTGCAGCCACCAGCTTAAGTTGATTTCCAGGATCTTCTGCATGCTTCAAAAGGAGGTTTTTTCAGGTTCCAAATAAGATCTATCAGCATCAAATTTGGCCTTCATTTTTTCTAAGTCCTCCAAAGAAGACTTCAAGCTCGATTCAGCTTTGGCGCGTTCTGCTTGTTCGGATTTTAAGTTCTTTCTTAAGCCGGCCAGATCTGACTCGCCCAAGCTTAATGCTTCCTGCAAAGCTAAACAATGGGTTATCATTTCAAGAAAACATTTAGTTTGTTGGTTTGGTTAACATGGACTTTGACACAGATTTTTGAGCAAGACTATTTAAGTCCCAAGCACATTGCAAGCAATATCCTTGGCACTTGGGGGCTATGTATGTCGTTTTCTTTCGAATTATATTGAGGAAGACCTGGGTTACCTAAAGCTAAGCAGGCCCTTGGGGGCTACAAGTGATTTCTCTTAAATGGTTGTGGTCAAAGACCCAGCTCATGTTATAAAGCTAAGCCGGCCCTTGGGGGCTATATGCGATTTCGTCTAAGTGGTTGTGATCAAAGACCCGGCTCACCATATAAAGTTGACCCGACCCTTGCAGGCTACATGATGTTTTCCTTTTCAAGAAAGGTTAAAGAACCAGATTATCACTTGCATGATGACCCAGCCTTTGGGGGCTACAATTTGGAGTCTACATATTTTTTCTCAATTCTTCACCACACTCACAAATGTTCCTATGGTTAAGACTTGGGGGCTACATACGGGGATATAATAGGAGACAAATTAAGCATACCTCATATTTATTCTTCATTATGTGTACTAAGCTGGCCTCCTTGTCTCGGCTTGTATTTAAGCGGCTCAAATAGCATGCATACACTTCTTCGGCGCCAAGTGCTTCATAGTTCAACAGATCAAGCTTTGTGTATCCCTTCTCCAGCAAGGGCGGCTATTCTTTGCCTGAGTGCTTTGCTAGCACGGTGGAGGTCTCGGGCGTTGTGTGACCCGCCCCAATGATTGAAATGTCATCATTATTCTTCTCAGAAGGATTTTCTTCAGTGGTCTTGACATGAGTTGAAGAAGGAATTGGACTTGGTGGGTCACGATTATCTGCCGGGTTAGCTTCAACATCCATTGCCTCAGAGGTCGTCGCGTTAGCCTGTGGAGGCGGGTCATCTTGCTTATTGTGATGCTCTTCGGGATGTTCGGTGTTGGCTTCAAGGGTTACCAGCACCTGTTCCTCCGACTGAGGGACTTGGGGTGCCTTGAAAGAGTTGCCAACCTTTCTCTTCTTCTCCTTGTCTTTGACTGTGTGATCACATTGGAGTGTTAAGACAAATATGACAATAAGTTTTAAGTTTTAAGTAAATGTAAGGACTCACCCTCGGTTTAGAATCAATACAGGTAGCTGGGTTTGAGATGAACCGCCCGAAGACGATGGCGACTCTTGGTAATAGGAGCCAGAATGGTTAAGAGGAGGTCTCATAAGACCATCTTTGGGTAAAGAAGAAGTTGGACTGTGTGGCACCTCAGTAGGCTGCTTACGGGCGGAAGGTCCATGAGTTAACCCGGCCATTGGGTCGCCCGAGCCACCACTCCAAGTCTGGCATCTTGACTCATGCTGAGTTTTCTTCAAAATAAAGTGTGGATCTAAGTGAGCATCTGAATGAGAAAACTTTACTTTCCAGACAACCTGTCGTATTTTCTCTGAAGGTGCAGGGTCGGAGCCGGAAGAGACAGGAATTACCTAGATGTCGTCAGTCCGGCTTATGGCAACCTCATCCTGAGAATAAGACGTGTTAGCTAATTCAATAAAGAGTCGGCCAACAGAGTCGAGTTCTACCTCTGATTGATTGTCAGCATCAGCTGACTCACCCACAGCAGCCGGCTCAGATGCGGCAACAGGCTTGTTCTTCTTCGATTTTGGGCCAGTTTTGGTCTTGGCCACAACAGTATTTATCTTTCTTTTCTAGAAAGCAGAGTCGGACTTTGAAATTAAAAGAGATTAACAAATGAGATACAGAATAAATCTAGGATATTTAAGCCGGACATAAACTAGTACTTACAGTTGGGGCCGGGTTGAGCTTGAAGAATGGTAGCAGTCCAACCTTGTTACAGTTTTCTTGAGACTCCCCAAGCAAAGAGTTCACAGTTTGAAATATCTCTTCAGCAGTGATGTTTTCAGAGCTATACTGTTGAGGGTCATCTGACTCGCCTGATTATTCACACATTAAGCCGGGGTGACGGCTTAAGGGAAGGATTATCCACGAGACCCAGCAATGGGCTAAGTCGACTCTAGATAAATAAGGTTGTTACTTTTGGATAGTATTGAAGTGCTTCAATATGTTCATCTGGCAGAAGCTTGCTTGGCGGGTCAAAATTGATAGGAAGACAATCATCCCTATAACCCGGTAGAGGGTTCTCTTTAGCTGGGGCAGTTCATGCAATAGAACTAGGTTTTTATCCATCCTTTGGGGTGGCTTGGCAAGGTAGCTGCACCAAAGCCACCATCTCTGCGTCTCTGGATTGAGTCCCCGCCTAATTCTTGACTCGGACCATTGGTGCATTCAGTCTGGCAGTTTATGTAGAAAAATTCTTTGAAAAGAGCAACAGTGGCCTCTACTTGCAGATAAGCTTCACGGAAAATTTGAAAGTGGCAAAGGTTTGTCAATAAGTTTGGGCCTATATCTTGAGGATGAAGATTGAAGTAGTGCAAGGCGTGCCGGTGTCAAATCCGGCAAATCTTGTAGTAGGGGTCCTAAGCTAGGCGTCTTGGAACGATGGTAACATGGACAATGGATTTTACCCAGGTTCTGGCTCTCTCGAAGAGATAATACCCTACGTCCTGCTTTTGATTATATTCATATGGGGTGTAGTATAGAGTACATGTTTCTACCACAAGATTGTTCTCATGAATATATGTTGATCTATTGACTAGCCAAACCTCGGTTTATATAATGCACCAGAGCTCTAGGGTTTAGAGGAGTCCTCGTCTTGGGCTCCATGTCTTGTGGAATCCTCCTTGTATGTGGCATGGGCTACCTGAAGTGGCCCATAAGTGAACCACCATGGGGGTCCTCGGCCCGATCTAGCTGGTCAGGAGACGATGTGGTGAGTACCCCCTAGTCCAGGACACCGTCAGTATCCCCCTGAACCGGTCTTCAAGTTGGGGATGTTCCTCGATTCTTCCGAACTTTTCTTTATCTTTGGTCGTCAGTCTTGAAAACTAGTTCAACAAATCTTCCCAACTTCGACCTTGAGGTTTGTCGAGCTGAATCCGAAGTGTTCATCCGTCGGGCATCCGAGGAGCCCTTTAAGTCTTCGGCCCTTATCAATGCATTGTTATTTTTACGCCACACCTCGGGTTTGAAGTTGTTCCCGTATGGCGGTGTCCTCTTACATCCGAGCTCCCACACCGGACTGCATTCGAGCTCCAACGCCGGACTGTATCCGATCTCTAACACCGGATTGTATCCAAGGTGTCATAGATCACCTTGGCTCGAAAAAGTCGAAGGAGTTTAGCCGAGCTTAATGCTGGAAATGCCCTCTATATAGCCAGCCACTTGCATCTGAGCTTTATGCCGAACTGCTTCTGAGGTGATGCACCATCTCGGGCTTGGGCTGATTATTTGCATATTTCATATCCGATTGATGCAATTTATTTACTGACAAGATATATAGCCAGTATCCCTCAAGGTGTGTCGGCCTAAAATCCGATATGCACATGAGAGGAGATAGTGATCAGCGGACGGGCCCTTGCGATAGGGTTTTGAGAAGTCGCCGTAATATATTAGCTTGTTGCCGGATAAGTCCCAGATGGTATCTATTGTTGTCCGAAGATGCGTTTGCCCATAGTTCGGTCAAGCCGACCACTGAGCACTTTGAATTTTCCGTACTAAAAATGCAGTAGCCCTCGAGACACTAGTTGGGTGGCAACACCAGATCAGGGGATCGATGTGCCCCTTTAATATGAGTAAATGATAAGCCTGAAGCTCAATAGCCCCCGAGCCTTAATGTGTGCACAGGTGGCCGAATTAAGGATCGATATCCAGAGTAAAATCACAAATTATGTGTAATGATTCTACGTATCCAAGTACTCTACATCATTAATGCTTGGATCCACATTGTACAAAACTTTGATGACCGACCATCGGCTTCAACCTCCTTGACCAGTAGCCGGGGAGTGTTTGTCCTACTTTATAAAGCGTTTATAAGGGAAAAGATTTACGACAAACAAGGCAATCCGTCCATATGGTTTTATAAACAAAGGTACACAGAGAGATATGTTATATTGCTTTTTAACGTAAGAAACATCTTATGAAGAAAATAGTCCCGCTATCGGTTCCTTTCTTTGGGTTGCATGATCATGAAACCTCACCTCCGATCAATGTGGGAGGAAACTATCGAGGATTTAGTGTGGGGAAAGTTCCCGAACTCTATGGTCTTTAATGAACCTAAATTTTCACTTTCGTCGTTGCCGACCAATTATATTCTTAAGATAGCCAGATTTCGGCTTCACCCAGTCTGAGGTACTAGTCTGGATGACCCAGTAGAAACAATCACAGAGGTGCTCCCTTTACCCCCCAGCCGAACAATTGGGAACGTAGGGTTAAACATAGGAGCCAGGCAACCCAACTTGGCCAAAATCTTAAGTCAAATTTGATGCATATTTATGGCTTTGTAACGATAATTACGGAAGACAGCGCTTGTATAATGAATGCAAACGCTGATGATATATATTTATTTTGACTCCGTTGCGAACGTTTATCATTTGAAAGTGGCCCATCGTCGGCTTCTACCCCTTTGTAGATGCTATGCAGGGTGTTTCCGTAGTAACAAGACAACCCTTAGCCGACGTCTCGGTGCCCGAAGTCGGTTGTGTTAGCGGAAACAAGGCAATCAGATATGCGGGCTTTATGACTTTCACTTAGTCATAGGAGCTTTAAACTGGGGAAGCTAGCTACGAGCCCCCGGTTAGTGTTCGGCACCGACCGAAGTCTATCCATTGACACTTCGGCCAATGTTATGAAAGGCCCATCGTTTACCACGGGGTAATAGGTATCAATCTGTAGTTTGAAACCGTCATTGGATCGCTGACAAGTCTACGCCCATTGTGATAGTCAATTTTCGGCTTTCTCCACTAAGGTGCTTAACCATCTGAGCTGGAAGCACAATCACAGTGGTTCTCCCTTTGCACACCTTGTCGAGCAAAGAGGAACACAGGAGGCAAGCACAGGAGCCGGGCAACCGAACTATTGACCGAAGACACAATTCGAAACCGATGGATATATAGCAATATCTGAGAATGGTTTTTGCCGAATATCTAAAGGCGTTCGGCGTTGCACTGCGAGACTTATGCTGGAAACGCACAAATAAAGTTTCATAGGCTTGGAAAACCAAAAAACTTTAGTAAAAACTTTACACCAAAACTAAATCAAGTTTTTGGTTTTAATCCGAAAATTGGTCTTAAAGTTTTTTGTGCATGTGTCGTGCTTTATCATGACACTTCCGATCTCTAAACTACAAGTAGGTTAGCATCAGCTTCAAACTCTTTATCCCGAAGGTGGAGTGCTTCTCTGAGGATAGTTTAGCGAACTAAACTCGAGCGGATTTAGAGAGAAGCTAGGCTATCCGGCTATTGACAATACACTCGAGTGGACAAAGGAGTGATAGAAAAAGACTTTGCAACGACCAAGAAGAAAACACATTTACTATCAAACGGCTCATATAAATGTTAAGAGCCCCCAATTAACATGCATAAAGGGAGTTTCTTTTAACAAACAATGTATGTGAGCATGGTCGAACCGAACACAAATTAAATATTAAAAAAATTGAGCATGAAAGCGACTTAGCTGGTTAATATGTTCGGCACTGATGACGCGGTCCGAGCTTGATGCGGGACAAGGTTCCAGCCCCCAGGCTGGTCCTGAGGTGGCCAAGCGGAGAGCTCGGCACACCGAAGTGGCGACACAACACGACCGCTGTGGAGAGGAGAAACTCCCAGTTTAGCCGAGGTGACGGAGCAGGTAGGCGGGTGATGCCGTAGCCTCCACGTCAGCCAATGCATCGAAACAGGTCGGCATCGATTTACTTGTGCACATGACAATGAAACCAAAATTAATAAAAATAGAGATAATAATATATGTGTTTTTAAATCTAATTAATTGACTTAAGCGTAGTAAGTACTTAAATAAATGTAGCCTGAGCGCCGAGGTTGGCTCGATGGCATGACGGCGTTGTGGCACGGCTATGTCGACACAGGTCGGCCAGCCTGGGTGATGGCGAGACGCCAGCTAGACCGACGTCATGCAGAAGTGTCGACAAAATATCCCTGCAAAAATAATGCAGTGCAAAACAACAAAAAATATTGTCTGTGCAATAATTTCAGGAGCTAACTGAATAGCTAGGAAAAATAAAACCTGTTGGACGGTGATGACCGGCACTGATATTACAGAACTAGTATCAGTGAGCACCAAGAATTAGGACACTTTGATCTTAAGTAGTACTTGAATTACTAGAATTCGCTGACCGGAATCGAGGTACCATAGTGCAAAACTAGTATAATCAATTGGGTTATCGATTTATGCAATTTTTAGCAAAAAATAGCAGAAGACCAACAACCAACTAGGAGCCGGGAGAAAAAAATCTCCTTGATGTGTGTTTGGAGGTCCTCATCTCCATGTGGTCGCTCGGGACATGCCCCCAAGAAGATAAGCCAGTCCTGAGGTGGCCAAGCAAGGACTCAGCATTCCGAAGTGCTGACATAGCATGGCCGAGCGAGGAGTTCGGCATTCCGAAGTGGTGAAATAGCACAACCGATGTGGCGAGGCGAAACCGCCAGGCCAACCAAGGCGACGGAACAGGCCGATAGTGTGACGCCGAATTCCCCAGAGTTGGTTAATGAAGCGATGGTGAAGCCCCTAGTCCAGCCGAGTTGATGGAGTAGGTCGGCGACGTCGGCTCACTAGCAGTCTGGCATAGTCGAGGCCGATTATCTGCATCCATAAAGTAGCACAAGCCAGATAATAATAATAATAAAATAAATAAAAATCCTTTTGAGAATTTATTTATGCGAAATAAATTATTAAAAGAGATTTGGCCTGGCGCGAGGCCGACGTCGACACAGGGCGTTCGCGTGACGAGGTGACAAAATCCGGATTCGGAGGGTCGCCCGAGTTACGGACATGACGCGCGTAAGAAAGTGATGGCATATAGGATTGCCCTGAAACGATGGTCGCAGTGTAGACTGGAGTGCAAAACCGGTAGCATCAAGAATCGCTGACCAGCAGAAAATACTCTTTGAAATATTATTAAGATGCATATTGCGAATAACTATAAATATTGCACCTGATGATTTATCCGACGACGTCCAAAATGATGGCAAACGAGATGATTATGGATGAGGGACGTCCTGGCAGGAGTGCCTCAGGAATGCATCGGGCCGACCAATATACAGGAACGACCACTCAGAACAAGGAGGTTGGTTTGACAACACCACAATGCGGCGCGCGTATGTCGACGCGGGTTAGAGTTCCATGGACAATGATGACGAGGTATCTGCGGTGATGTCATGACGAAGTGACAATACATAGAGCAGGTCATATCATGTCTGTTGTGTCCGCCGGCCTGCTTTCATAAATCTAGGCTCCAAATTACGGATGATCAGCATACTTCCATGAAGTATAGGAAGTGCTCCCGTAGGATATGGGCCATTAATACTAGTATATGGAAAGTGCACCAGGCGACAACAAGTCAAAAATTATAGCCTGACTCCACAATTTAATAATTAAATAATTAAAGGAAGGATTGATGGAATCTTCCCTATATGTCGCCGCCTAGCAGAATTCATGTCAGCCCACTCTGTATTTTCATGCAGGCGCACGCACCTCTTTGCAACATGGGGCAGTCGCAATCCTAGACTTCGGGACATGGCATACAACCTCGGATTCTGCTGGCCGGGTTGACCTCCATGGAAAGTTGCAGCAAAACTTGATGAAAAATAGCAAGAGACAAACATTAGGTTTAGCCTTTACGTAGCTAATCAAGCAAGGGCTAAGATACATAATTCATTGATTAAATTTTGAAACCCGTCCTACACTCTGACTAAATAATAGTAGTACTAGTTAGCAAATCAGTTCACTTGGCTCACGTGCAAAGGAACAGAACCTGTCCCTTGAGCCGCGTGTGGGCAGAAGAATCAATATTCAATCAATGCATGCATGGGTTTGCCTTGGGCTAATTTCTCTGACGTAGCAGGGGTGCAGGGCGGCTCCTGTATGTTCAGCCACACGCACGCGCACGTCGCGGATACCCAGCCATCCTACTATGGTCGGATCATGCGGAAAAATCGCCACCGCACGCGAGATCGAAACCGATCTGCAAACAATATGGCAAGGAAGTAGAAATACTTCAAGAACAAATTGCCTTATTGCATACAGATTTAACTGAAAAAGTATCACCTAATAACCCATCGATCCGCGGCGATCACCCAGTAGGCTCTCAATGAAAGCACCAATGTCGGTGTCAAATCCGGCATATCTCATAGTAGGAGTCCTAATCATGGCGTCTTGGAACGATGGTAACATGAACACCGGATTTTTACCTAGGTTAGGGCACTCTCGAAGAGATACCCTACATCCTGATTTTGATTGTATTCATATGGGGTGTAATACAGAGTAAATGTATCTAACCCGAGATTGTTCTCATGAATATGAGCTGATCTATTTACTAGCCTGATCTCGGTTTATATAATGCACCAGAGGACTAGGGTTTAGAGGGTACTCGTCTTGGGCACCAAGTCTTGTGGAATCCTCCTTGTATGCGACATGGGCTGCCCGAAGTGGCCCATAAGTGAACCGCCATGGGGGTCCTCGGCCCGATCCAGCTGGTCAGGAGACGACGTGGTGAGTAGCCCCTATTCCAGGACATCGTCAAGGCGTCTCGAAAGAACTTCGACCCAGGTGATGTAAAGCCTCTGAGAATATGGTCAGTAAAAACTATCACTTCTCCTTCACTAGGATTGGGGACATTTTCCCCTTGGCTAACTCACCAACCAATATCCTCCTGAGTCGCCAAGAGATCTTGGCCCACATAGTCCATAAGGATTTCTTCAGTAACTAGGGAAGGGCCCCAGTTAGAGAGAGTGGTTTTGGTCATAGTAAGTCAGTCACCAAAAGATGACGGAAACTGTAGAAACAGAGTATGGTGGGTTACTTAAAAGAAGTAAATCATTGTCATACGAGTGAAGTAATATAAAGATAGGTCGCCCTAAATAGAGGCGGGTTATGTAAAAGATGCAGTTTCTGGAACGCTGGCAGATTAAAGAGAAAATGGTAAGTCGCCCAAGATGTAGAGGTGGGTTATCCAAAGTTCAGGATTGTTGAAAATTTTGCTAAGTATAGAACAAACATGTCTCACAATCAACATCTATATTTATGGATCTATGGGCGGTTCAAAAAACAAAAATAATTGCTAAACCTGAAAGGTGGGGGCGGAACAACTAGCAGGCTACCTATTGATTCTAGCAAGCACACACGTTTTTCAAGGTATGAGATGGTGTCAAAGCTGCTACCGCATTACTTATATGGTGTTTTCGGATCAAAAATAGGTTCTACTAAAAAATATGATGAACTAAGAAGGGGATGAACGCTGACGAACTCCACGAACTCAGATGACCTAGTGTAGATCTGAGAATGAGGAAGGGTAGTACCTGACGGTGACGGAGGAAAGTGGGGATGCGCCGCTGAGTCCTAATGGTGATGGAGGAAAGCAGGAATGCGCCACTGAGTCCTGACAAAGATGGGGAGGTGTGGCGACCTCGAGCGAAGAAGGCTGGCCCTGCTCGATTGGTGTGGCGAAGCTCCGGTTGCGAAGGCACTCGCGAGGAAGAAGGAGAAGTGGAGAAGATGAAGTAAAAGGCAAAAGGAGGGCCCTCATGCTTATTTGTAATGGAAAGTAACAGTACATGGCTGGTGCGAGAATCGAGGAGGCACATTAAATTTACAAACAAAAGGAGGCCTCGATTCTCGAAACGACAGATTTATACCAAGATTTCTTATGATGTCATGAAGGGTTTCCCGAAATCATGGAGATCACATCATCTTTTTATTATGAAGGGTTATGAAGAATTTTCAAGGCTGTGATTCAGAGAAATGAAGAGAAGACTCGCCACACGGAAGGGTTTAAGTTTGACATGAAGAAGTTCAAATCAATCTGGGGCCTAATGTTGGGGATATAACGCCACGTTATAACCCGCCTTGAAAGGGTTGGGTTAGTACACTGGCGACTCACTAGGCCAGGCTTCAGACGGGCCTGAGTGATTAAGACAAAGGGCTTGAGGGGCGGCTCACAAGATTGGTCGGCTTAGAACCCAAGGTACGAAGGCGGCCCTGAGCTGTAACCCACCATATGCTGACTTGTCTTCTAAGGCAAGGCAACTTTGAGTAGGGCAGTCACCAATTATAACTTTACCCGGACTCTTGTAAGCCAGCGCCCTCGAAATTTATATAAAGGCGAGTTCCCCTCATAGGATAGGGCAGGTAACAGTCAATCGATAGCTAGGTCAAGTGAATTCGCTCCCTTGTATTTGATACTCAAGCAATCGCAACAAGAGCAGGAGCAGGCTTTTACCTCCACTGTGAGGGGCCGAACCTGGGTAAACCCGTCTCTCTCATCTCGCTCAACCCCGAGAAGCTAATCACCGTTGTGATGGCTTCATGCTTAACTCCTTTCACTAGGACATCTGCCATGATAAAACCACGACATCAGGTGACTGACGCCCAAGAAGCCCACGCCAATCATGTCTCTGAGAGCAACACCAAGCTTGATGCCAGGGAGAAGAAGTTCTAGGGGAGCGCCAACGCGAATGTCGGGGCGGACCATGTCGCTTTCTCTTTGCTCGAGCTCAGGGCCCGCAAGGCGCTGAGTTCCATATGTAGGGATAGGTCCGCTGTTCCGCTTGCAGCCCCCGATGCCGGCCATGCCAAGCTTTCCTCAAAGGTCGTGGGGAGCTCGAGGGCGCGGCCTGGAAGGTGGATGGCGTCCTGGAGGATGAATGTCGTGACCTCTTCTCCATGGTGGCGACACGTGTCTTCAGCCACCTCCTCCTTCGCGATCCTGGCTGCGACTTTGGCGAGGTGATAGTCCCTGTCCCCAAAGAATCTCACGACGACATGACAGAAGCTATGGGGAGCCACGTGATCGCACTGCTTGAGATGTTCATCTGTAGCGGCGAGCGGAACCTGTCGAGGCCGTGCTGGACGACAGCGATGGCGACGACAACCCTACTTCCAGAAGTTTCCTTTATCGTCCTGCAACAGACTAACTCTACCTCGCGGAGGCATCAAACGAAGTTTTAATTTGCAAAACACTCAAGGTTTGTAATAGCTGTTGTGATCCGCGATTTTCCTTCCCATGGCCGCTTTCTCTCTTACTTGCCATTGTGCTCTACGTCAACAGGGCCCAGCCCCACGCATACCTCAGCCGTCACTGGAATGTCAGGTCGTGATGCCTGGACAATGCCATGAGGCGAGGGGCTACGGGAGCTAGTGAACATTCCTGAGACGTGATGCTTAGGAGCCCCCTTTGACGCCCAAGCAGGCTGCACGACGGAAAAAATTAGCGTTGGTGCAGATGCCCCCCATCTAGGTGCCCAAACTTAGCTTCCTGCGGTGCCGGTGGCCTGTTGCTCTCGGGGCACACCATGCGAAACCTACCAGTGATCCATTCCTAAGGGGGAAACTTGTGAACAAAAGTTTCATCGAACGACGCACGCTCGCGAGCTTACGCATGGGCGTTACGCGAGGAGACCGGACACCAGGGACCCTGTGGGGTGACATGCACGGGGGTGGGTCCATGAGCCAGAGCGCGACACCATGGGTTTCTCAGTGCTGCTGGGACTGCCCTAGCGCAGGCACCGTGCCTAGTCCCCGCTCATGTGAAGCGCATGAGGGAGCCGCGAGAGCGTGCCGCAGGAGAAGGTAAGTTCCGGAGGGCACCATCTGCTGACTATCCACCAGCACGGAGCATGGGGCTTCCACTTGGGCATCGGCATAATCATAGATTGATCGTTTTGCTAGTGCAGGGCATGGGGCTTCCATTGGGCGTGGGCGGGAGCTCTATTCAAGAATCTTCGGGCATGTATAGCCCTATTTCGTTCATACGCATGCCAGGCACACCAGAACTTGCGGAGGTGTCAGATGCTCATGAACCAGTGCGGGGCCTAGGAGATCCTTCATCAGTCCTCAGGCGATTTGTGCCTAGCTCTTGGTGCGGTTGCATGGTCATAAAACTTGTGACAAGAGGGTGGCGCGCATCAGACGGCCCTCCCAAGGCCATTTCAAGAAGTGCTCGGACACCAAGAACCTAAATGAGGTGACGTGTGCGGGAACGGCTCGCCAGGAAGAGCTTGGTTACTTGGATTTAGCGATACTGCAGGGACAAACCCGAGCACAGATGCCGTGTCAAGTTCCTTCATGGAATGATCAGGGGTAACCGCCGGACACGTGATGCCTGAGGTGGCGAAACACCAAAACAGGTATGCATATTGTGTCGCGCCCTTACTTACCCACTCATGATAGTCCCATGAGAGGGCGGGACACCAAGGACCTCTAGAGGTGATGTGCACGGGAGCTGGCCCGCGAGACAAAGCTCGATCACTTGGGTTTATCAGCGTTGTAGGGACGGACCCGAGCACAGATATTGTGTCCAGCCCCCAATCATGGGAGAGTCAAGAGGAGAGTCGCGAGGGTGCGGCGATCTCAATGGTGGCGAGGCACCAAGCAGGAGGTTTAAACAAGATGGGTAAACTCATGAAAGCACAACTGGGTGTAGTACATAACCAAAAGGTGAGTCGGCTGCAAGGACGGACCCTGACCAGCCTGAGGACGATGAAGACCGTGGGGCACCCTCAATTGAACAAACCAAAAATTCACCTGGCAATGCTGCTATGGGATCGTCGAGGCAGCCGGCGGAGCATGTCGTGAGGGTCCGCCTCTCAGGTGCAAGGCAGCTCCTGTGGCCTTGGGGGCTCGCGCGGGGTTGAACCCTCACGAGACGTCAGCGCGAGCCGCACGGAGTGCTGGTAGGTAGCACCCGCGTTCAGCAAGCGGAAGGGCATGCAAGCGTAGTTGGTGATGATGCCCCTGCTCCAGCCGATGCGCGACAGCCAGAAGATGTCCTGGGGGGGAGCCCTATTGAGGCCCGAGATGTTGACGCACATGCGCAGCTCGCCGCTCGTGTTTGGAGCAGTAGCCGAGCTGGTGGGGCATAGGGGACGATACTCGTCGCGCATCGCTCACGCTTCCTGAAGCTCATGGATCTCCTGGGTAATGAAATCTTATGCTCCTGGCGCCTGGCGCCGTGCTCCTTGCTTGCGGTGGCGCGCGTCGAAACACGCCTCAAAGTGGTGCCTGGGTACCTCCCTCATCACACTGGTCAGGTCAGACACTCTCCAGGTGGGAGCCCCCGAGCCTAACCAAAGGGAGGTGCCGGGTGCGCCTTCCTATGCAGGAGGAAAGCCAGCCCTGTAAGTAGGAACGGCGCCCGATGTGTCGCCGTACACTGCCTTCCTTGCCTCGGGGCGACCCTTGGGGAGGAGTTGCTTCTTCTTTGTGGGGGCGCCTCAGGAGGCGCAATGTCGCCCTCGCCATCGGAGTTTTCGGCCGCCGTGGCCCGGTAGGTATGCTCGAGAGAGCAAACCGCATCTTTCTCATCGCAGGCAACAGTGATGACAGCACTACATCCTGGCATCTTGAGGACATTGTAGCCATGGTAGGTTGCTGCCAAGAACTTGGCGAGGGCAGGGTATCCTCGGATGGCATTGTGCAGGAGGCTAGTGTGGGCCACGTCGAAGTTGATGAGCTCGATGTGCTAGTTGTCGCGGGTGCCGAAGGTGACGGGGAGGCGCACCTGCCCAAGGGAGTGTGCTACTTCTTGAGCTTGCGTTGATTTTCCCTTGAAGAGGAAAGGGTGACGCAGAAAAGTAGAGATAATTATTTCCCTCAGTTAAGAACCAAGGTATCAATCCATTAGGACGCACAAAAGTCTCCAATCTATGCACCTGCACAAACTAACAAACACTTGCACTCAACGCGAAAAAGGGGTTGTCAATCCCTTCACGGTCTCGAACAAGAGTGAGATCTAATAGAGATAGGTATAAAAGATAAGTAAAAAGGCAAACTAAAGTAAATATAAATAAATTTCAGCGAGGTATTTTTCTAGGTTTTTTGGTTTATAGATCTTAAAGTATAAGATGGAAAATAGACCCGGGGGCCATAGGTTTCACTAGAGGCTTCTCTCCTGAAAGAAAACATATGGTGGGTAAACAAATTAATGTCGAGCAATTCATAGAAAAGCGCAAAGTTATGACGATATCCAAGGCAATGGTCATGAATATAGGCATCACGTCTGTGTCAAGTAGACTGACTCCTTCCTGCATCTACTACTATTACTCCACACATTCGCTATCCAACATGCATCTAGAGTGTTAAGTTCATAAGAACAGAGTAACGCCTTAAGTATGATGAAATGATGTAGAGGGATAAACTCAAGCAATAAGATGAAAACTCCATCGTTTTACTCTTGATGGCAACAATACAATACATGCCTCGCTACCCCTACTATGCCACTAGGCGAGGACACCACAAGATTGAACCCAAAACTAAGCACCTCCCCCATTGCATGAAATACCAATCTAGTTGGCCAAACCAAACCGATAATTCGAAGATAAATACAAAGATATTTAATCATGCATAAAAGAGTTCAGAAAAGACTCAAATAATATCCATAGATAATCTGATCATAAATCCACAATTCATCGGATCTCCACAAACACACCGCAAAAGAATATTACATCGGATAGAACTCCAAGAACATCGAGGATAACATTGTATTGAAGATCAAAGAGAGAGAAGAAGCCATCTAGCTACTAGCTATGGACCTGTAGGTTTGTGGAAAACTATTCATGTTTCATTGGAAGGGCAGCAAGGTTGATGTAGATACCCTCCATGATCGAATCCCCCTCCGGCAGGGTGCCCGAAAAGGCCCCAAGATGGGATCTCATGGGAACAGAGGCTTGCGGCGGCGGAAAAGTATATTGGTGGATGCTTCTGTTGATTTGGGAATATTTGGGAATTTATAGTGCAAGAATTAGGGTTGGAGTACTCCCGGAGGGCCCACAAGCCCTCAGCCCCCTAAGGGCGTGCCTAGGAGGCTTGTCGCCTCCTCTGGAAGATTGTGGCCCCCTCTACAAGCTCCGTGGATGTCTTCTGGTCCAAGAAAAATCATCGTAAAGTTTTAATCCGTTTGGACTCCGTTCGATATTCCTTTTCTGTAAAACTCAAAAACAAGGAAAAAACTGAAACTAGCACTGGGCTCTAGACTAATAGGTTAGTCCCAAAAATAATATACAATAGCATATTAATACATGTAAAACATCCAAAACAAATAGCATGGAACAATCAAAAATTATGGATACATTGGAGACGTATCAAGCGTCCCCAAGCTTAATTCCTGCTCGTCCTCGAGTAGGTAAACGATAAAAACAGAATTGTTGATGCGTAATTCTACCTAACATATTTATCCATGTAATCTTCTTTATTGTGGCATGAATATTCAGATCCTTAAGATTCAAACTAAAAGTTTAATATTGGCATAAAAACAATAAAACTTCAAGCATACTAATAAAGAAATCGTGTCTTCTCAAAATAACATGGCAAAAGAAAGTTATCCCTACAAAATCATATAGTCTAGTTATGCTCCATCTTCACCACACAAAGTATTTTGTCATGCACAACCCCGATGACAAGCCAAGCAATTGTTTCATACTTTTGGTGTTCTCAAACTTTTTCAACTTTCGTGCAATACATGAGCGTGAGCCATGGATATAACACTATAGGTGGAATAGAATATGGTGGTTGTGGAGAAGACAAAAAGAAGGAGAAAGTATCACATCAACTACGCGTATTAACAGTCTATGGAGATGACCATCAATAGATATCAATGTGAGTCAGTAGGGATTGGCATACAACGGATGCACTTGGGCTATAAGTGTATGAAAGCTCAAAAAGAAACTAAGTCGGTGTGCATCCAACTTGCTTGCTCATGAAGACCTAGGGAAATTTGAGTAAGCCCATCATTGGATTATACAAACCAAGTTCTTATAATGGACAATTACCACTAGTATATGAAAGTGACAACATAGGAGACTCTCTGTCATGAAGATCATGGTGCTACTTTGAAGCACAAGTGTGGAAAAAAGATAGTAACATTGTCCCTTCTCTCTTTTTCTCTTATTTTTCTATCTGAGCTTCTTTGGCCTCTTCTATTTTTTATTTGGGCTTCTTTGGACTCCTTTATTTTTTATAAAGTCCAGAGACTCATCCCAACTTGTGAGGTAATCATAGCTTCCATTATCCTTTCCTCACATGGGACAATGCTCTAGTAATGATGATCATCACACTTTTATTTACTTACAACTCAAGAATTACAACTCGATACTAGAACAAAATTTGACTCTATATGAATGCTTCCGGTGGTCTACCAGGATGTGCAATGATCACGAGTGACATGTATAAAAATATAAACGGTGTCGGTGTACTAGAGTAGGGGTACCCTAGTATCCCGTACTGCACGGACAGACGATTGACACCTGCAGGGTTTGCCTCGTCACCGCCAAGATCCTCTGTGGCTCCTTTGGAGCCATTCAAGAACAAAGTATTTGACTAAGAGGACGAGGCCTCGACAAGAGGAGCTTGTCAGGAAGGCCACTCCAGGCATACAGAAGACAAGGCCCCGGCAAGAGGAGCTTGCCAGGAAGGCCCGGAGTGCGACAAGCCTCCGGGCGCGACAAGGATTCGGCCGCGGCAAGGCGCTTGCCGCGGCATGCAACTTCTCTCCGTCTCCGCTCCAGCTCATCCAAATGACGTGTCGCCATGGGACCGCTCCATGCGGCGTGTCGAGAGCTGTGCAGCCAGCGGAGAGCAGCGATAAGCGGCAGCGACAAGCTTGCCATCGTGGCGGCGGAGGCGCACTGACGGCCTCTGTAATCGTTCGGGCGACACCGACGGGCATTTATTGCTTTTGTCCCTTGCCGCCGAGTTAGGTATTTTGTACTGCATAATCGCTCGAGTAGGTGTACCAACCCCTATTTTTACATTTGTACCCCCGCCTATGTTGCCACCTGTCGGAGACCCCTTGAACATATAAAAGGAGGCCCATGCGCAACGTAGAGAGGGTTCGGTTCATTCGACTCACTCGAGACTAGAGACACTCACGCTAGGTTTTGTAGCTTGCATTGCTCCCTAGCAAGAACACAATACATCCAACAAGCAGCAGTAGGAGTTTTATCTCTCCGGAGAGCTCCGAAGCTGGGTAAACTGCTCGTGTGCCTCGCCTCGATCCGCTCTTCATGCGATCTCCGCCTCCGAACCACAAGGGGCCTGCTCCGCCGGCCCCATAGGTGTCCGTGGGTACGATCAGCCTCCCCGACATCTTTGGCGTGCCAGGTAGGGGCGTCGAGGCCGTGTGAATCTGATCCGGCGTTCACACGAGTAGCGTCATCAACATCTTCCTCAACATGCCACCGAAGAAGAAGGCTTCGGCGGCAGCAGAGCCGTCTGCGCTGCACCCACCCTCACCGCAGCAAACGGGTGGTGGGGCAGACGCCGGCGGAGGAACGGGCGCCGACGGCAGGTGTTCGCGACGTTGCCAAGTCCAAGGACAAGGCACCGCAAACCTCGGCGTCCGCGCATCCCCCGCGCCCATCTCAGGAGACGCGGGACCAACAACGTCATGGCGTTCACAATGCCATACGTTCGTTGGATCGAGACCCTCAAGACCAGCATGCGCGCCAGCATGCCGGCACGAGTGAGATACGGTCGCCCGGACGGGGTGCTGCTCCTTCTAACGTGGTTAGAAGTCCGAGCATATCCCACTCCTCGCACCGTTCGCCAATGCCACCCACTACTCCAGCAGAAGCTCTGGCGAGAGCTCACCTGCTCTCGACTACCCTCCAACGGCCGACAAGGTCGACGAGTGGAGGGCCACTATCCAGAGCCTCATCGGCTTTGCCAACGGCGACGCTCCGCGGCAACCAACGCCATCATTGCCGCGGTGAGACGACAAGGCACGAGCCGGTGGCGACGAGACTGTCGGAGGTGCAACCACCGTGCACTCTCCGCCACGAAGGCCAAGATCGCCGACTCACCGGATCCACCTCGACAGCGACTCCACCGCGTCGTCGGATCCGCGAAGCTTGCCGCGATCAGCGCCAAGTTCTTCACGGCGACAACAAGAGGACGCTTGAACTCGTGATCGAGCGCCAAGAGAAGCGCTGACGTCGATCCGACAAGCGCGCTGGGCCTTCTGTTGACATGCGCGCCGGAGGAGCCAGCGACTTGTCAGACGCTGTAGGTTGCCCTGCGTTCACTCGTGAGCTGCGGCAAGTCCAAAGGGCCCAGCCGTAAAAACTTCAAACCAGACGTGCCGGAGAAGTATGATGGCAGGACGATCCGTCGGAGTTCCTTAGCATCTGCACCATCGCGGTGCAGGCTGCGGGGGACGGGACGACAAGATCCTCGCCAACTACTTCCCGCCGTGCTCAAGCCCAACGTCGATCTTGGCCCATGCACTTGCCGGACAGCTCCATATCCTCTTGGGCAGATCTGTGCCATCAGTTTGTTGGCGCCTTCACAGGTGGCCACAAGCCTCATGGCCAAGAGAGTGACCTTCATCTGCCGCCCGGAAGGAAGGAGAGTCCTCGCAAGAAGTTCATTCAGAGATTCAGCCGTGTGCACTACAACATCCCGTGACGTCCACCCTGCCGCGGTGATCGGCGCATTTCATCGTAATGTGCGGAACCGCAGGATGAGGGAGGAGATGGCGATGTGCAAAGTCAAGGACGCCGATGAGCTGTACGCCTTGGCCGACAAGTGTGCACGCTACCGAGGAAGGGAGGAGACTCCTGTGAGAGAATGCGAAGCAGGATCGATAGTGAGGACACCGCCCCGGCAAAGAAGGGCCGGCGGCGAGGCAACAGGAAGAAGAAAGGCAGAGAAGTGCTAGCTGTTGAGCAGTCCGGCAACGGAGGCAGCGACAAGAAAGCCAAGGCTGGTGGTTCCGGCAAGGAGGTTGCCGCTGACGCCAACCACCAGCCGGTGGCGGCCGCCGACAAGCAGGACAGCTCCGGCAAGCAGTACTACAAGATCCACTGCAACGAGGGCCATGACCTCCAGAGCTGCAAGAAGGTCGAGCAGCTTGTCGAACAGCAGAGAGCTGAGTACGAGCGGCGCGACAAGGAGAAGGCCTGTGAAGGTGCCGGGGAGCAAGCAAGAAACGTCCCGGCCGGGAGGACGCCGCGCAAGGCCAAGCAGCGGCAAGGAGACAGACCTCCCCGCCGCGCGATAAGGATGAATATGATGACGACGACGACGATATGGAAGACAACGACGCCGATGAGCAGGAGTGTCAGAAAGCCACAGAGGTCCTCTGCGTTGACGGAGGTGCTTCCCTGCATACCTCCCACCGCCAACTCAAGCAATGGATGCGGGAGGTCAATGCAGCGGAACCATCCGTAGAGTCACGCAACCCTCTGAAGTGGTCCAGCACGCCTATCATTTTTGATATTGAGGACCACCCTGATCGCATAACTGCGGTCGGGTGCTTCCCGATGTTGGTCTCACCAACCATCCGCAACCTCAAGGTCACCAAAATGCTAGTTGACGGCGGGGCCGGCTTGAACCTGATCTCCTCCGCGTTACTCCAGAAGCTTCAAATCCCTGACAGCAAGCTCGAAGAGACCGGTACCTTCCAAGGAATCAATCCGGGAAGGAGCAAGCCGAAGGGGAAGATTACGTTGCCGATAACATTTGGCAGCGAGCTGAACTTTAGGACTGAGAGGGTCACATTCGACGTTGCCGATTTCCCATTGCCTTACAATGGGATACTTGGCCGTCCAGCACTCGCCAAGTTCATGGCAGCCTCTCACTACGCCTACTTCTCCATGGTTCATACCCCCCACTGAAGCTCCCGGGGGGAAGAAGACAAAGTCCAAGTCCGGCATGAACTCTGATGCTCACTCCGGCAAGCGCACCTCTTCGGAGTGCTGCGCTACCGTCGAGGACACACCATCGAGCTCCACCGGCAAGTGCAAGAAGATGGTAGCTCCGCCAAAGACCAAGAAGGTGCCCGCCAAGGAGGACGGCACTGGTGGTACCTTTACCATTAGTGCCTCCCTCGACCCTAAATAGGAAGGCGCGCTCGTTGCTTTCCTGCGGGAGAATGTCGACGTGTTTGCATGGCAAACCGTCTGACATCCCGTGTTCCTGTGGAAGTGATTGAGCACCGCTGGCCGCTTTGTCCTCATGCGCCGCCCGTCAAGCAAAAAGTCGAAGCAAGCAAAGGAGCGCCAAGAATTCATAGCGAAGAGATCAAGAAGCTGGAAGCAGCAGGCCTTGTCGAGGAGTGCTCCATCATACGTGGTTGGCCAATCTCAGTAGTCGTAAGAAGGCAAATGGAAAATGGAGACTTTGTATTGACTTCACGGATGTTAATAAAGCTTGTCCCAAAGATCCATTTCCCTTGCCGCGCATTGACCAGATTGTTGACTCCACGGCTGGATGTGATTTGCTCTCGTTTCTTGATGCATACTCAGGATATCATCAGATCTTCATGGCTGAAGAAGATGAAGAGAAGACCGCATTCATTACACCATGTGGCACATACTGTTTCATACGGATGCCTTTCGGTTTGAAGAATGCTGGTTCAACATTTGCAAGGGTAGTCCATGACGCTTTTGAGCCGCAGATGCACGTAAATGTAGAAGCCTACATGGATGACATAGTGGTCAAAAGCAAGGACAAAGCAACTCTGGTTCAAGATTTGACGAGACCTTTGCAAATCTGCGCAAGATCAACCTCAAGCTCAACCCCGAGAAGTGCGTGTTTGGAGTCCCTTCCGCAAGCTTCTCGGTTCTTCGTGTCTCAGCGAGGGATTGAAGCTAATCCCGACATGATCAAGGCCATTGAGCAGATTGAAGCACCAAAGCGCCAAGGATGTCACGAAGACTTGCGGTTGCGTGGCTGCTCTCAAAGAGGTTTATTTCTAGGTTCTGTTGAGCGCCTGCCATTTTTCAAGATTTTGAAAAAGGCAGGTCCAATGAAATGGACTCCCGAAGCGGAGGCTGCGCTGCAGGACTAAAAGAGATACCTGTCCTCCACTCCAACACTTGTCGCACCTAGGCCACAAGAGAAGTTGCTGCAATACATAGCGGCAACCAATCAAGTGGTTAGTGCTGCGTTAGTAGTGGAGAGGGAGGCGGATGACGAGCCGGCAGCCACGACAAGCACATCCAGCGACAAGCAGGGGGCTTCGTCGACAAGCTCTGGTCCCGACAAGGATGAATCCGCGCAGACACGTGAACAGATGCAGAAAAGGATGGTGCAGCGCCCAGTCTACTTTGCCATTTCCCTCCTGCAGGGGCTAGGTCAAGGTACTCGGTGTGCGAAATTGCTTTTCGGCCTCCTCATGGCCTCGAGAAAGCTGCGCCATTACTTCCAAGCACATGAGATCACAGTTGTCACTCGCTTACCGCTGAAAAGGATACTGCAGAATCCAGAAGCAATGGGCAGGATTGTCGAGTGGGCGTTGGAGCTGTCAAGCTTTGGTCTCAAGTTTGAGAGCACATCAACTATCCAAAGCAGAGCGTTGGCAGAATTCATTGCAGAATGGATGCCAACACCAGATGAAGAGATTCCGGAGACGAGCATTCCCGTCAAGGAAGCAGGCAAAGAGTGGCTGATGTACTTTGATGGTGCCTTCTCGCTGCAAGGCGCCGGTGCCGGCGTGCTGCTTATTGCACCCACCGGAGAGCACCTCAAGTACGTAGTCCAGATGCACTTTCCCAAGGAGCAAGCGACAAACAATACTGCAGAGTATGAAGGTTTGCTTGCCGGTCTCAGGATCGCAGTGGACCTTGGGATCAAAAAGCTTATTGTCAGGGGTGACTCGCAGCTTGTCGTCCGCCAAGTGAACAAAGATTACCAGAGTCCGTTGATGGAAGCCTACGTCGATGAAGTGAGGAAGCTAGAAGAGCACTTTGACGGCCTGCAAATGGAACATGTTCCAAGAGCTCAGAATGATATTGCTGACGGCCTGTCAAAGTGTGCCGCAGACTTAAGTTGCTCGTGGAACCAGGGATTTTCGTGCTCAAGTCGACTCAAATGCAACCGTAACACCATCAACCGGACAAAGCAAAAGAGGAAGCTGACCTCTGGTGACTACTTTCAAGCTGAGCTTCGAAGCCGTCGTTGCAAAAGGTCCCCAAGATCAACACCAACAAAGGCCGAGGAGCAGTCCGGCGACAGGCCCTGTGGTTTGTTTCGTTGAAGAAGACGCTCCCGACAAGTCTTGCTCCGGCAAGCTTGTCGGGAAGCATCAAGCTCCGGCAGGGCCTCAGGTCCTTGCCGTGGAAGCTGATGTTCCCGCAGCAACAGATGTGCCTTTAGTCCTTGTTGTCGAGCCGCAAGCTCCAGCATGGGCGCAGCAGATTGTCCATTTCCTTGATGTGAGAACTTCCAAGAGCAACAAGAAGCGGAAAGAGTAGCCCGACAACAAGTATGTACCAGTTTGTCGACAAAGATACTTTGCATGAGAAGAAGACTCAACGGTGTGAAATTGAAGTGTATTCGAGGGAAGATGGATGTAAGTTGTTGGCAGAGATACATGGAGGCATATGTGGTCACCACATTGGCGCAAGAAGCGCTTGCCGCAAAGCTTTCCGGCAAGGTTTCTTCCGCCGACAGCCCTCCAGATGCAACTGCACAAGTAACCAAGTGTGAAGCGTGCAGTTCCATTCCAAATAGATACACCAGCCAGCTCAAGCTCTCCAGACGCATCCCTTTATCCTGCCATTTTCGGTCTGGGGCTCGACATCTGGGCCCCTTCCCCGAACTGTCGGGGCTTTGAGTACTTGTACGCCGCCATCGACAAGTTCACAAAGTGGCCGGAAGTGAAAGCGATGAGGAAGGTGACGACACGGTCAGCGATCAAGTTCTTGGTCGATTGTTTGCCGCTTCGAATCCCTAACAGGATCATCACCGACAACGGCACACAATTCTGAGTCGCACCTTCATGCAAGACGCCCAAGATCTTGGCGCCAAGGTTCGCTTCGCTGTTGCTCATCCGAGAAGCAACGGTCAAGCGGAGAGGGCAAATCTGAAGTGCTTGGCGGGCTCAAGACCAGAACTTTCGACAGGCTGCACAAGTGCGGAAGAAACTGGATCGATGAGCTCCCGGTGGTTCTTTGGTCGATCAGAACGACACCAAAGCGAGCCACCGCCGCATACACCTTTGCTCTAGTCTATGGAGCAGAGGCAGTTCTCCCCACGGAACTTCAGATACGGATCGCCTCGAGTGCTCGCTTATGATGAGCTTGAGAAAGAGCAGCTGCGACAAGATGACGCGCTGCTCCTTGAGGAGGATCGTCTTCAGGCCGCTGTGCGAGCTGCTCGCTACCAGCAAGCTTTGCGTCGCTACCATAGTCGTAGAGTTAGTGCCAGAAGTCTCGAGGAAGGCGACCTTGTTCTTCGGCGCGTTCAGTCCGCCAAGAATTCAAACAAGTTGACGCCGAAGTGGGAAGGCCCTTATCGGGTGAAACGAGTCACTAGGCCTGGCAATGTCCGCCTTGAGACCGAAGATGGAATTCCGGTGAGCAACTCCTAGAACATTGAGCATCTTCGTAAGTTTTACCCATAGGGCACGATTGTCGGAACCCGTTCTGGCAACCACCTTTTGTACAAGTCTTGCCGCTGTTGCATGTAATCCTTTGTACAAAGCCGGGCGCAGAATTCGTGCATCAAGAAAAGCTCATGTGTTGCGCACAACTTGTCAAATTCATGCTTTCATCATTTTATTGCATGTTTTGGCTAACACTTTGTGCAGCAACCACACCCGGTAAGCAGAATCGAGTCAGCTGGGCTCCATAACGTTATTTCCTCTTCTTTTCTTTTCTCAAAGAAAGGAAGGTTCCCTCGCGCACAAGTTAACCAGGGGGAGGAGGAGATAATACTATGGACCAGGCACCGCCGAGGAAGTTTCACCTCATCGGGAAGCAAGAGATGAAAAGCTAAGTTGCCAAAGTTTGAGCAATCAGTTTTAAATTTTTAAGTTATCTTCCTCGAACGATAGTACTTTGTATGGAAACACGTGAGCAGAGGGAACTAACTGGCCGGGCTAGTCGCGCCCTTACTTTGTTTCGAGTCCGCTCAACAACTTAAGTGAGCTGGCGGTTAGTCGCGACAAGGTTGCTTGTCGGAGGCGGCTTCGCCAAGAGGCTCTTGACGTTCAAGACTTTCGGCGCTCATGCAAAGGTGCCCGCACCGACAAGTCCCCCAAATGCGTAAGGCAGAAATGTACAAAGGAAGGGATCAAGTAGAGGAAATAATGTTGCATTGATCGCCTAAGATAGAGTATATTACAAAATAACTTGTCGCTCATCTAACAAAGTGTTCTAAACATGATCAGCAGCGACAAGGGAAAGATAAAGTTGGCGGCCTAGTCTATGCGGTCGCCCTCAATCCGCTTGATCTTGTTCACCTTGTCCACAATGGGTGCGACAAGGGCTTTGAGCTCCTCCACGTTGGCATCTGGCGGCAAGGATCTGAGGACGCCGTTAAGGTTGAGGCCCGGATTGCGGAAGGCCACCTTTATCAACACCTTCTCTAGGGCTCCTGCACAGACCTGGCGTGATTCCTCGGCCAGCTGCTTTGGGACCTCTTCCCGGAGACGCTGGAGACCCGTCACCACGCCTTTGAAGAACAAACTGAGTTTGGCGCCTGGGTTGGAGATGCTCGTCGAGGAGTATGCAAGGTCCGCCATCCCCAGCTCCATCGGCTCGTTGTGGATGTCGGCGGGCGGTGTCCACAAGACCTTGATCCTGCTCCACGCTCTCCCTCAAGGTGCTCTGGATGGAGGTAGCATTCGCCAGCAGCTCCTCCTTGGCCTTGATCGCCTCCAACAAGCCCACCTCCCGCTCTCTGGCGCCGTCCAACGTCTGCGTCAGGGTGGTCAGCTTCAGCTCAAGATCCGCCTTGGAATCCTTGGCAGCGTCGAGCTCCTTGCCTCTATCAGCGAGACGACTCTGCAGCTCGCCAAGAGTGTAGGCGTCCTTCTCGTGCTCACGCTTGAGCACGGCGAGCTCTTCGCCGCTCTTCTTGAGGCTGGCCTCCAGCTGTGCCACCTTTGCCTTCAGCTCTTCCTTGGCGGCCTCGGCTGCGGCAGCGGCGTCGCCGCTTCTGAAGCGCCCGCCAAGTGACTCCTGCAGCGGCAAGGTCTTCTTCGTGGCTGTCCAGGTTGACCTTCCGCTCGCCCGGCTGCTTTCTGCTGGCAGCGAGCTTCTCGGCAGCCAGCTTGCTCCTCCTCAGCTACGGCCTTCTCAAGGATGAAGGCCGTGCGCTCTTCTGAAGTTGCCCCAGCGCTACCTTTCGTCGCGGAGGGTTTCTTGGTTGGCGCCCGGAGCTCTTCGGTAGCGTTTCTCCATGTCCGCTCCTGCCCTCGCGACAAGTGCTTCCCGGGTCTCCAACTTGGCTGCCTGGCGCGGTAGCGGCAGCAGCTTCTTCAGCAGCTGCTCCTCCTCGACTTCGCCGCTGCTGCTGCTTGGCGTCCACGCGTCGGCCAATGGGAGGCGAGTAGCTCGCCGTCGAAGGTCTCTCCTCGACCAGCGCCACGGAGCTCGGTTCCCGGGGAGCTTGATGAAGACGCCGCCCGCCTTCGGTAGGCACGGGCTGGGGCTCCTCGGAGCTGAAGCGGCAGCGTGGGAAGTCGGTTGTCGGTGTAGGCGCTTGCCGCTCCTGCGGCCTCAGGGCCGTCAGTGTGATAGCCCGACCCCTCGCCGGCCTCTGCGTCGGCAGCCTCGGTGGCCTCCTCGCCAACAGGCTCGTCGGCGACGGCCTCTTCTTCCACGACAACGACCTCTTCTTCCTCGACGGCGGCCTCGTCGGTGTTGCCGCGCGCTTCCTCCTCGCCGGCGGCCTCGACCTCCATCAGCTCTGTGTCAGACGAAGAAAGAGCAGTCAAGCAAACGTTCAAAAAGAGAAACAAAAGAAAGCAAGCCCAAGGGAAAATTTCGTGTAAGGCAGTTACCTGCAACGGGATCCGCAGCCATGACCTCGACCACTGGAGGGTCACTGGCACTGTCCCTTGCCGGGGTAGCCTCCCTTGCCGGAGTGGCCTCCCTTGTCGGAAGGCGCTCCCTTGCCGGAGATTCCTCCCTTGGCGGCGTAGCGGCAGCAGACAGGACCTCGGGGGCGGCTTCCGAGCCCTCCTGATGAGGCTGCTCTGCTCCTACACAAGCAAACAGTCAGGTATCAACGAAGAAGGAGCACCCCTGCACACCTAATAGTAAGAAGAAAACTGCGCACTTACTCTGGGGGCTGTGCTGGGGGCTGCTCTGAGGAAGGGTTGCCGGGTCCGGCAAGGGAGTCTCGGGCGCGTCCCCTGTTGCCACGGGGGAATCGTCCTCGACGACGACCGTCGGGATCTTGGCCCTCTTCGACGCTCTCTACGGGCGGCGTCACGAAAAGGAAAGAGTCCAGAACGAAGCAAATCAGATTCAAGATGAAGCATAAAAATTGAAGAAATACAAGCACAAATCTCAAGAGCTTACTCTTTGCCTTCCTCCTCGGAGCTGAGCGCGGAGAAGTCAAACTCCGGCTTGCCTCCAGTGCGACGAGGCGGGGGAGTGGGCTCTCTTGGCCGCTTAAGCGGAGGCGTCGGCGGTGGCTCGAGAAGATCCCGCCTCAGCTTGTCGCAGGCGGTGGGCGCCTCAAGGCAACCTCGCTTGTCAGCGGTGGAGCGCGTCATGGCGCGCGCTTCTGTAAGCCGCCCGACTCGTCTCCAGCCTTGCGGAGACGCCTCTTGGCGGAGCCGGGGCTCATTGGCGGCAAGTCGCTTGGCGGTGGGAAGAGGCGCCCTCGGCGGGTCCACTCGACCCGGCCTCGGGCTCGACAAGCTCGTCCTCGCCGACGACCTCCCTCGCTCGGCAAGGCTTGCCGCCTTCGGCGTCCGCCTCCTCCACGATGAACCCGAAGGCTCCGGTAGCGGCTGCTGCCGCCTCCTCCTGGTGGCAATCCGCGCCATCTCCTCGTCGGTGGTGTCGCGGGTGAGCCTTTTCTGCTCGTCGGAGCGGATCGGCACTTCTTCTAAGTCGTCGAAGAATTGCTGCACGACCTCGTCGGTGGGCTCCTGCCAGGTTGGGACGATCCTGTGGGAGTCGCACAGCGGCATCATGGCGCGGATGCGGTCGAGCGCCGAGTTGTTGCACAAAGGGACGACCCCCCGCGGCAACCTAAACAACTTAGGATGGTCGGGGTCGTTCTTGAACAGCTCGAGCAGCATCGCGTCCAGCTCCAAGACGGTGAAGTTCCAGTTCAGGCCCGGGCGCAACCTCATAATGTCTGCCGCATTTTGGAACTCCTGCAGGCCTCCTCCTTTCCTGCAAGGGAGCCGGCGCGCGACGGCGAAATCCGCGCCAACTGCGCCTACGGTCAACCCGGCAAGCCTGAGGCGCAAAATTCGGGTCACAGCTATCTTCAGCTTCGCATCCTCCGGCGCCAAGTTGCTCCAATCTCTGCCGCGCACTATTGGAGTTTGGCGCACGGCGGTGAAGGGCTGCAGGTTCTCCTCTACGACCCAGCACCAGTTGGCTCTCCACTCCTCCGACTTGTTGCGGAACTCTCCTTCTAGGTAGGCCTCCTTCTTGCCGATCCTAGAGACACAGGCTATCCCTCCGGCAAGTGGCTCTCCTCTCTCGACGCGGGGCACAAAGAAGTGGCGGAAGAGTGCCACATTCGGGTGGACTCCGACAAAGTTTTCGCACAAATGCACGAAAACGGCCATGGTCAAGACGGCGTTGGGGGTGAAATCAAGGAGGCGGTGGCTAAACGTGTTCATGATGTCGCAGAAGAACTCGGAAAAGGGCGGGCAAAGCCCGCAATAGAAGAAAAGGGCGAAAAAGGGGTACCCTGTTGGGGCCAAATCAGCGGCGGAGGCGGGGAGTACCCTCGTGCGCAGATGCGCACGCGTCTCCGTCGACCAGAAGAGGTAGAAGACGTCCCGCAGCTCCCTTGCGGCGAGCTGCGGGGGAAGATGGCCCGCTCCTTGCGCATCGCCGCGAGCCGCTGCGCCTCGGCCGACTTGACGCCCTTCTCCTTGTCGGCTTTCGGAGCCATGGCGAGGGGGGCGGAGGAGGCCGACGGCGGTGAGCGTGCTTGTGGCGAAAGGGGGCGGGGCGCTGCTCTCTTCGCACCGGAGAAGAAGAGGGGAGCGACGGTGGTTTTCTTGACAAGACAGCGAGGGCAGAGTGGACGGCCTGCCTCTGTTCCTCCGCTTATAAAGAGGGGAGGGGCGGACGCCCGCTTATACTAATAAAGAAACCCCCACGACCGCGCCCACCATCTCTCGCACGACGCCACGTCCGGTGCGTGCCGTTAGTGGGGATCGTGGTGGGTCCGGGGCGAGTTGTGACGTGGTCGAGGCCGCGTGTGTCCGTGCACAGTTTTGGGCCTGGCCCGACAAACGCTCGGCACCGTGTACGGCCCAGGCCCAGGGGCTCCTGTCGGTGTACTAGAGTAGGGGTGCCCTAGTATCCCGTACTCGTGCACGGACGATTCTGCAGCACCAGCTGGCAGGGTTTGCCTCGTCACTGGCAAGATCCTCCGTGGCTCCTTTGGAGCCATTCAAGAACAAAGTATTTGATTAAGAGGACGAGGCCCTGACAAGAGGAGCTTGTTAGGAAGGCCACTCCAGGCATACAGAAGACAAGGCCCCGGCAAGAGGAGCTTGCCGGGAAGGCCCGGAGCGCGACAAGCCTCCAGGCGCGACAAGGATTCTGCCGCGACAAGGCGCTTGCCGCGGCATGCAACTTCTCTCCATCTCCGCTCCAGCTCATCCAGCGACGTGTCGCTATGGGACCGTTCCATGCGCGCGTGTCGAGAGGCTGTGCAGCCAGCGGAGAGCAGCGATAAGCGGCGCTGACAAGCTTGCCATCGTGGCGAGCGGAGGCGCACCTGACGGCCTCTATTGCACTGTTCGGGCGACACTGACGGGCATTTATTGCTTTTGTCCCTTGCCGTCAGAGTTAGGTATTTTGTCTTGCATAATCGCTCGAGTAGGTGTACCAACCCCTATTTTTACATTTGTACCCCGCCTATGTTGCCACCTGTCGGAGACCCTTGAACATATAAAAGGAGGCCCATGCATAGCGTAGAGAGGGTTCGGTTCATTCGACTCACTCGAGACTAGAGAAACTCACGCTAGGTTTTGTAGCTTGCATTGCTCCCTAGCAAGAACACAATACATCCAACAAGCAGCAGTAGGAGTTTTATCTCTCCGGAGAGCTCCGAAGCTGGGTAAACTGCTCGTGTGCCTCGCCTCGATCCGCTCTTCGTGCGATCTCCGCCCCCCTCCGAACCACAAGGGGCCTGGTCAGCCGGCCCCATAGGTGTCCGTGGGTACGATCAGCCTCCCCGACAAACGGCGTCCTTGCCACAAATACTATGCCAACTACATGATAAGGTAAAGCAATATGACAATGATGGTGTGTGTCATAATAAAACGGAATGGTGGAAGTTGCATGGCAACATATCTCGGAATGGTTATGGAAATGACATAGTAGGTAGGTATGGTGGCTATTTTGAGGAAGGTATATGGTGGTGTAATGCACCGGCGAGAGTTGCGCGGTACTAGAGAGGCTAGCAATGGTGGAAGGGTGAAAGTGCGTATAATCCATGGACTCAACATTAATCATAAAGAACTCAAATACTTGTTGCAAAAATGTATTAGTCATCAAAACAAATTACTACATGCATGCTCCTAGGGGTATAGATTGGTAGGAAAAGAACATCGCTCGTCCCTGACCTCCACTCATAAGGAAGACAATCAATAAATAAATCATGCTCCGACTTCATCACATAACATTTCACCATACGTGCATGCTAAAGGAATTACAAACTTTACCACTAGTATTTCTACCTATCCACAATTACTCACTAGCATGACTCTAATATCACCATCTTTATCTCTCAAAACAATAATAAGGAATCAAAATTCTCATAGTATTCAATGCTCTTTATATGAAAGTTTTTATTATATCCCTCATGGATGCCCATCATATTAGGACAAAATTCACAACCTAAGCAAATTACCATGCTATTTAGAGAGTCTCAACATAATATAAGTGAAGCATGAGAGTTCAATAATTTATATAAAATAAAACCACCGTCGTGCTCTAAAAAGATATAAGTGAAGCACTAGAGCGAACTGCCTAGCTCAAAAGATATAAGTGAAGCACATAGAGTATTCTAATAAATTCACGATTCATGTGTTTCCCAATAAAAAGGTGTGTACAACAAGCATGATTGTGGCAAACTAAAAAGCAAAGACTCATATCATACAAGATGCTCCAAGCAAAACTCATATCATGTGATGAATAAAAATATAGCCTCAAGTAAGTTTACTAATGAACGAAGACGACATAGGGGATGCCATCAAGGGCATACCCAAGCTTAGATGCTTGGTTGTCCTTGAAAATTACCTTGGGGCGCCTTGGGCATCCCCAAGCTTAGGCTCTTTCCACTCCTTATTCCATAGTCCATCGAATCTTTACCCAAAACTTGAAAACTTCACAACAGAAAACTCATGAGATCCGTTAGTATAATAAAATAAATCACCACTTTATGTACTGTTATGAACTCATTACAAATTTATATTGGTGTTATATCTACTATATTCCAACTTCTCCATGGTTCATACCCCCCGATACTACCCATAGATTCATCAAAACAAGCAAACAACACAAAGAAAACAGACTCTGTCAAAAACAGAACAGTTTGTAGCAATCTGAAAACTTCGTATACTTTTGTAACTCCAAAAATTATGAAACATTAGGAAAATCTGGGAAACTTGTATACAAATCTTGTGTAGAAAATTCAGATCAAAAGCATGCTTCTGTGATTTTTTTAAATTCTGGCAATGAGCGCAAAAGTTTCCATTTTTTTAGCAAGATCAAATCAACTATCACCATAGACCATCCAAAGGTCTTGCTTGGCTGAAACACTAACTAAAACACCAAAACACAATTACTATAGAGGTAATAATGTGTATTTTCATAAAAACAGAAAATAAAAATATTGGGTTGTCTCCCAACAAACGCTTTTATTTAAAGCCTTTTAGCTAGGCATCAATAATTTTAATGATGCTCACATGAAAGATAGCAATTGAAACATGAATAGAGCAACAGGTAGCATGTGGAAAAAAAGTTTAAGTCTAACATAAATCCTATGCATAGGCATTTCATAAGCAAACAAATAATCAAGACAAGCAAAAATTAGCATATGCAAGGAAGAAGAAAGAAACAATAGCAACTGTCAGCGTCCTGGGAACGGGGGTACCCAGACTTGCCTGCCTGCGGCCCGTGGCGTGGCTCCACCAACGGTCTAGTACAGCCCATCTTCAGCAGCAACCACTCAAGACCCTCGCGAGGGGCCAAGCCTCGCAAGGCAGACGACGCCAAGACCTCCCTGGGGCGGCCTCACCAGGCTGGCTCCAGAGGAGCAGAGATATCTATGCAAGGGGCACCTCGCGAGGTTCACGTGACGTGAGCCATGAAGACCAAGGCCAGGCGGGTGCCAGTGGGCGCACTGTACCGATTTCCTCTTTGTTGCTAAAGAGGCAGGCGCAGGCGAGGAGTCCCAAGGCATCAGACAAAGGTTTCCATATCGGTGCAACTAGACCAAGACCAGCAGGACGGCAGGACGGAGGTCATCACGAAGCCCACCACTGCATCACCACCAGAGCCTTTGGCAGGCGAAGAACACCTTTTGTCAGGATAGCTTGTAGTAGTTGTCTCCCTTCAAAATTGGCCATTGTGGGATCCCTTCCCGCCTACATTTGGTAAGAGGACCAGGGCCTCTATAAATAGGACTAGCCACCACCATAGGAAGAGGCGGATCATTCAGACCACCATCACACACATCAGCTCACCAAGCTCAAGAACACCCACTACTGCAAGTTGCTGCTAACGTGACACTTCGATCAGAGACCCTTCAACGAAACTGTGTGCGATGCCATAATCGCAAACGGTGGTGTAAAATAACCGTAAAAAAGGTGCAAAATGTTTGCGATGGAGAATGCAACAAACACGGTTCAGATTTTAGTTGTGTGTGTGATGCATGGCATATGGTTCAGCTCAATTAACTGTTTGCGATGAGGAGGAACAAAAGAAACGGGCAGCCAGATTAAGGTGTGTGTGCGATATACAGCATACGGTTCACTCGGATGAACTATTTGTGATTAGGCAACACAAAAGAAATGGTCAGCCAGATGAAGGTGTGTGTGATATATGGCATGCGGTTCACTCGGATGAACTGTTTGCGTTGAGACAAGAGAACAGAAACAATTCAATATAACAAGATGTGTGTGATACGCGGCAAACAGGTCTGTAATCAGAAATGTGTGCGAAGACCGACAATAAGAAAGATGGTTGCGGCTAATAAGACGTATGTGATATGCTCTGTCTACACAACATCTATTGGCCATTGGGGGACAGGCGGTCATCCGGATACGCGATAAGGATGGGAAGAGGCATCCTATCAGCAAGGACTAGATGTTCCATAGGCAGCTCATATAAGAAAATTCTCAAGTTAAGTGTGCTCACGCTGGAGCATCCATGAGATGGGTGACTGGATGGGAAGTTGTGTTGATGTTAAATTAACTGATAGGATGGATCATATCTGTCAAATTAAATGACTAATACGACCCATCCCATAAGTTAATTTAACCTCGAGGTCCTTGTTTTTTATTTCATTTTTATTTTTTAACACATGTTAAAGAAGGTCTACCGCATTACTCTTCGACAATGTGCGATACATGGCATACAGTTGATCCATCCGACCTGTTTGTGATGGAATAGGCCGTGTGTGTTGCGGGCAAACGCTTGCTAGTATTCAACCATTTGGGGATTGATGAATTCATCACCGACGGGTTCCTTAGTGTGGTCTGTTTTCATCTGATCATCATCTACTTCTTGTGCTAGCTCGATGTTCCTTCTATGCTAAGTTTACATTACTTGATGACATTTTATGAACACGCCACATTTCCCGCCATTTCCTCACCTATTTCCCACCACCCAGCTATATTGCGCATAGGCGGTGCACGACACACGGAGGTGACAAGCGCAGCATGTAGCACATCCACCTTTTCCAAGCAAGCCAACCCACCAAAGCGCCGCCTCTGCCATCAACCTCGCCGACGAGGAAAACGAGCAGGCACCATGGCCCGTTGAGTTCGAGGAGCTCCCCGGCAACGCGTTGGGCAATGTCATGATGCGCGTCATCGCCAGGGTTGAGCAGACCTTTGGCGTATGGCGCTTGAGAGTGCCGCGGATCAAGATAGGCATGTCAACACCGACAACCTACAGCTTGCCGCACAACATGATCGATGGCGCGCCACAGAGCAAGCTAGGCGCATCTGCGCCGATAGGCTGCGGCTTGCCGCACGGCGAGACCGTTGGAGCGCCGCAGAGCGAGAGGCGCGGCGTGCCGCACAGCAAGAGCGGATCCATTGGCGCTTGCCTGCTATCTACACGGCATCACAGCTAGGTACATGTCTCATCAGTACCCCCATTCCTTGCCAGGACTGGGCAAAGGCCCTCAGCGTCGTACTTGCACCAGAGGCCGGTCACGCCGTACTTGCATCGGACGCCCGCCGAGCTGTTCTCATGGGTGCCGCCGTTTGCCTTGTCCGCGGCCCACTGGATGTCAATGCCCTGGTCTGTAGGCTCGACCGCCTCCTTGGCCGAGGTGTCCACCTGGGCGCAGTAGAGGAACATGGCCATCGCATCCTCGAGCTGGTGATCTCCGATGAAATAGCCAACTTGGAGCTCGAGATCGCGCTCCAGATGTACAGTGAGTGTGTCGACCGCTTGGACGAACGCCTGCACAAGTTCAGGCAGAGCCAAGAGCTACCGTAAGCAAGGGCCGCTGGTCATGGTCTCATGGACGCGTTTTATTTTGAAAAGTCGTTTCGACGTGGATAGCTATGTATTCACAGCAATCATAGTATTGCTCTGTTTATTGCTCTGTTTCAATGTGTGTACTCTATTTTCCCTTCTTATATGTTCTGGTTCAATGTGTGTATATATGCTTTCCATTCTGTATATGTGGATGACAACAGCTAGATTCAAATTAGTATACAAAAACAGATACAAAATGGATTCATTATATATATATATATTAATTGTTCATTAGTTCATCACAGAATATATATATATATATATATATATATATATATATATATATATATATAATATCATCACATATACGTGATGATACTTAACCACTAGGTACAATTCATAATATTGAAAACGAACAATACTAAATCTAACAATCCCTCACAGGCCAGATTCGACAGCCTCGCCAAAGAGCTCCACAGTGCGCTGGCGTCTTCCAGGCGGAGGCAGTACCGACTCCTCCGCCTCGCTTGACAGCGTACCAATCTGCCTCTTCTTGTGAACGCATGACCGATCTTGCCATTTCGTTGGGCGCCCACCGGAGCTCCTTCTCAGTGGCACGCTGGAGCTTATCGGCCCACCTCCATGAAGCGACAAGACTCCCAGCGCCTATGACCTTCCTCGCGAAGTACCCGTCTTTGTACACCTCCTCGAAACGACGACGCGCCCGCCCCCAAAGCTCCGCCGCCTCCTTTTTCCAGGCGGCATCACGGGCTTCACAGGCCGCCTGGTACCTGGCTTCCTCCTCCGCCATCTCCTTCTTGAACGCCACTTGCCTGACTTTCTCAGCCGGCGGCAGCGACTTCCATAGACAAATATTGTACTGGCCCCAAAACCAATACAAAGTTGAGGGGTCCGGCGCAACCTTGTCAGGCGGCACGTAGGGGTCCTCGTCGCTGCTAATCGAGTGAGTGTCCTCGGGGGGTGGCTACTCCTCGTTGGCGTGTGGGCAGACCGGCGGTGCCATGGCAGAGATTTGAGAGAGAGAGAGAGAGGGTGAGCGAGGGGGGATGTAGATGAGAATGCAGACGGGACGACGTGAGCAAGGTAGTATTTATTGGCAGCCGGAATCTAGATCGACGGGGACAGTACACACACCGGTCGTCGGAATTTACGAGTACTGTAGTTTGAATTACACACGATTCCCGCTGCAAAATCCGTGTGTGAACATAATAGCTGACGGTTTCCAATACAGAACCGTGTCTGATTAATGATCCCCGCCAATCACCAACCAAACCTCGAGCCACAAGATAGAGTGCCAATCATGTGGGGGCCGGTTGTCTTTACATTTACTTTTTTGAACTTTACATTTTCTTTTTTGAAAACAAGATATTTACATCGTCTGCTAATTTTTTAACTTGCACAAAAGTACCCAAAAATATAATTTTTCGAACCGTTATGGTTAGGCGTTGCATGTAGATGTAGTTCAAATTTGAATTACGGTCATTAATTGGTTAGAAAATCACTTAAATGTCTTTAAAAGGTCAAATGACCCCTGAAATTTTCCAAATTTTTACATAATAGTTGTATTACTGCATGTTAAATGTAGGAAAAAAATTGAAGGCCGTAAGAGGAAGCTATCTCCCGTTCATCATCAAACATGCATTGTTCCCTCTCGAAACCACAAACCATCTAGTGAGTTGCTCCGGTTTGTGAGGGGTGTGTGTCCAAACTTTCGTCAAACATGCCAATTTTTTTACTACATCATCTTGGTGGCATGACATTAACTCAAGCAAGGTCTCATGTTTTCCTGATCATTTTTTAATTTTATGGAAAATGCCATGGCACGCACTCCATGCATCTGCCATGCCTTGAGACCAATATGTTTGAAAATTCCTTCTAATTTACTGCAAATCGAATTAACTCGCACACAAGTACACAAAAATATGATTTTTCAAACCGTTATGGTTAGGCGTTGCATGTAGATGTAGTTTAATTACGGTCGTTAAATGGTTAGAAAATCACTTAAATGTCTTTATAAGGTCACATGACCCCTGAAATTTTCCAAATTTTCACATGACAGTTGTATTGGTGCACGTTAAACGTAATAAAAAATTTGAAGGCCGTAAGAGGAAGCTATCTCCCGTTCCTCATCAAACATGCATTGTTCCCTGTCGGAACCACGAACCTTCTAGCGTGTTGCTCCGGTTTGTGAGGGGTGTGTGTCCAAACGTTCATCAAACATGCCAATTTCTTTACCACATTATCGGTGCGGGGACGACACCTATGGGATCACAAGAATCCCTACTACGGTTGCGGGGCGCGGGGTCGTGAGAAGAGCAGATCAAAGAGATAGCACACGGGTTCTTTATCCATGTTCGGGCCGTGAGATGCGTAAAACCCTACTCCTGCTTTGGTGGTTAGTTTATCTGCGTTCTTGAGCTTGCTATGGGGCGTGAGGAGCTCCAAAAAGCCGAATCCTCCTACTGGTCGCCTTGGGCCTCCTTTTCTAGGGAAAGGGCTTGTCATCCGAGTTTATCCCTCGCATTACATTAAATGCGTCTTGCTTAGGTGTCCTTGCTTTATTGGGGACGGGGGAGAGCCCAGTCTCGTCCGTCACCGCTCCCTTTCGTGTTGACACGCGCCCTGGCCAGCGGTGCCTGTGGTGCCATGTAGGCAGGTAGGCAGCTGAGGTGGCGCAGTGGTGGGTCTCCACGAAGGTTTGCTTGCCGCCACGCAGGTGCCTGCCCAACTGGTTGGGTCGGCAGCTGCATGGTGGAGGCTTGATTGGCGCGGGCCTGATGGTGGCCCTACGGGTGTCCTTGGCAAGGGCCTTGCCGCAGCCCCGGCAAGGGTCTTGCCACGGCGTCTGCTGTCATCCCCGGCAAGGCTCTTGCCGGGGGCCTTGTGGTCCTGCTTGGCCGGGATCCCGCCAAGGGTCGTCATCTTCTATAGTATGTATCTGATCTTTGAATGTCTTCACAAAGATCTGCATGCCACCACGGGGATGTCATCCGAATCCTTTGCCCCATGGGGGGCAGTGGACTCAAAGGTGATCCGCTCCGTGGGCGTGGGGCGAGCCGCCCCGGCAAGGGCCTTGCCGGGTTTTCCAAAACCGCCCCCGGCAAGAATCTTGCCGGTGGAGTCTGCTTTGTCCCCTTTGCTCTTTGTGGTCTTGGTCTTGGCGTCGTTCTGCTCCTATCGAGCTTCGGCCTTACCTTGGCTCACCTTCCTTGCCTTGCTTAGTGTGGCGGCGCCCGCGGCTCAGACCGCCCGTACATAGTTAAAAGGTGTAACCCTCTTTTTGTACACCGACAGGAGCCCCCGGGCCTCAGCCACACGTAAGTGCAATCGCGTCGTTGGGCTAGGCCCAAAAACGGTGCGCGGGCAGGCAGGGTGGTTTTTACCGCGGTAAGTCTTTTCGCGCGCTGCGCTTCCCATGCCTCCCGCGCGTGGCTTGGCGTGGGGAGGCGTGCGTGACGTGGGCGGCATGCGTGGGGCTGAGCTCTGCACGCATGCGTCCCGTCGCAGTTAATGTGAAAGGAGGTGGCCCGCATTTTCCCCCATAAGAAGGAATAACCGCTGGCGCTCTGCTCACTTTCACCTCTTCTCTCGTACCTTTCCCAATCTCAGAGCCGACGTTTCCTCTCTTCCTTCCCTCCTAAGCTTTCGCCGTCGCCTGCCGTCGCTGCTTCGCCACCCTACTTCCTTGCTCCTCTAGACTTCCTGGCCGCCATGGCTCCCAAATCCGCCAAGACCAAGGGGGGGCTAAGAGCTCTGGGACCGTGGAGCCGCCGGAGAGCGCGCTGTCGGGGGACCGGACGAAGTCTGCCTTCTTCATCCCCTCGTCGACTGGTGTTCATGATCTCCTGGCCTCCTTCAAGCCTTTATGGGGAGTGAAGATGGGGGGAGAGAATTCGGGGCACCCGGCGACGCGCATCATTCCTGCCGCCTGCGCCGATCCTGCCCCAAACCGGTATACCTTTTTCTTCGATTACCTTTCTTGCGGGTTATGCCCCCCATTTTCCGATTTCTTCTGCGACATCATGCACACCTTCGGCTTTCGCCTTTTAGATTTCACTCCGAATGCAGTGGCATGCTTGGCTCTCTTCGCGCATCTTTGTGAAGGCTTTGCCAGAGTGCAGCCCAACACGGCACTCTTTCGCCATTATTTCTCCCCTCGAATCCAGCCCGGAGGCGCCGTCTCCGGATGTATCGCCTGGATCTCAAGATCCAAGGGGGCGTACTCGGAAGGTGCCATGAAGGAGAAGTGGGATGAATGGCATGGCCGGTGGTGCTGGATCGAGGATGAAGACCCGCCGGAATTCTGCAAGGTCCGTCGAACGCCGCCGGTCATGGCGGCAAAGAATCGGGTGATGTCGATCTTTGTCGATGGGAGGCTCACCGTCGCCACCACCAGGATCCTCCGGCTGACCCAGGTGGGGCTCACCCTGGAGATGATCGGGGCGGACTTCATTCGCCGCCGGATCGCCCCGTTGCATAATAAGGGGAGGCCAGCCTGGCTTTTCACGAACCCGGCTGACATTATGCGGCTCCGCCCTGGCCTCGACCACAACATCAAGGTGATGGAGCATGCCCACTTCTGCCAGCGGCTTTTCCAGCTCGACGTGGGTCACGACGGCAAGATTGAACGTACCGGCAAGGCCGCAAGGGCTGCCGCAAAGGTCGGCAAGGCCCTCAAGGGGTCGTTCTTCAAGTTGCCAGCGGGGGTGGTCCCGTTGTGCAATAACTCACGCCAGTCCGAGATCATTGCTACGATGCCGGACTGCAACGCGCACGGCCCTATCCCGAGCAGGCGGGAGCCGATGGAAGCAGACGTGCAACAGTTCTTCGACTCCTTGGTCTAGGTGTACGTCAATGCTGACGTCGAGCGGTGGCTTGTCATGGACACCACCCAGGCGGAGCTGGACTACATCTCCACTAGGGCGAGGGAGGCACAACTTGCCATGGAGGCCGGCAGCGCCGAGGGTGTGGAGGACAAAACCGCGACGGCTGCGGAGGAGGAGCAGTTCACCTTGTGGGCGGCGGCCACCGGGGAGGTCAGCAGCGCCGATGCTGGACCTCCGCTTGTCGAGGAATCGGCCGACGAGTCATCGTCGGAGGAGGAGGACGTGGAGGCGGGCTCGACGCCAACCAGGGGAAGAGGGCGAGTCCTGCGGCGGGCTGGCTCCGACGAGCCGGTCCGGCCCGGCAGGGCCACGCGGCCTCAATTGACCCTGGAGGGGTCCGGGCGCCACATGAGGGCCACGGCGGCGAAGGGGCTGACGAGGGCCGCTGAGAAGAAGGCGACGGCCCCTTCCTCATCCAAAGCGCACAAACCCCGCCGCCCTCTTCGCCTCCTCCGCAAGGCGTCGATTCGGGTGATGATGTGGAGCTCCCTTTTGATCTCGGGTCTCTCAGCCCGGAGAGGAAGAGGAAGCTGGTGGAAGAGGAGGAGACGGACAACGAGTAAGTACTCCATTCCTCACTGTTATTTCCACTTCCCCGAATCGGGTCGCTTGTCTTGATCCATTTTTTCTTTTGCAGGGAGACGGAGACGTTGGCCCAGAGGGCGAAGAGGGCGAGGACCTTGCCGAGCGATCAGCCCCCGGCTGGGGCTTCAGAGACACCACTTATCGGGGATATACCCCGCGGCGTAAACCGGCCGGGTATAACCCGGCCGGACTTGGCGATTTACCTGAAGAACCCGCTGACACTTGGCGGTTCACTGGCGACCCGGCGGTTTATGGTTCATTGGTAATCCGGCAGGCGGGTCAGACGAGCGGCAAGACCCGGTGGCCTGACTGGCGGTTCATGAAGGCCGGTTCAACTACGGTGGTCCGGTTTAAGAGGAAATGCGTGAGGAATATTTGTCTTACAAGGATCTAAGACATGGACTTGTATCCGACTTGTAATACAAGATAGGCTAGTCCTAGTCCTAATAGGACTCCACATGTAACCCGCCCTTTCAACATATATAAGGAGGGGCAGGGCTCCCCAAAGAGGGACAGGCTACAAGCAAACAACAATATCTAGGGCTAGACACAACTAGAGGAGAGCTGGTTTACTGGCGACTCCCTCATGATCATAATGAGACCCTAGCCTCAAACAGCACGTAGGGCTATTACGGATAATGTTTCCCGGGGTTCAAGCTGTCTAAATCCCTGTCTTGTGTTGCGTCTCTCGATTCCGCTCAACCCCTCTCAAGCTACCACATAGATGCGTTGGCCTCGCGACTAAGTCCTGACACTAAGGACATCTGGCGTGTTAATTCCACGACAGTTGGCGCCCACCGTGGGGCCTGCGCACAGTGGTGTTGAGTTCTTGGAGGGATCTCTCCCAAAGGTCGAGAAGTTCGTAAATTTCCGGATAAAGAAGAATCGGTTTGGAAGGGTCTACGTTTGCAATCCGCGAGATATGCGTTTGATGAAAATTAGGGTTTCGATGCGATCTGACGGTTGATCATGATCCGGCAATCCGCTGAGTCAAAAACGAATCGGTATCTGCTGCATTGAAAATATGGCTGTTGTGACTGCCGTTGTGGTGACCCTTGGATCAAGAGCCTCTGTTAAAATTGCTGAGCCGCCGCTGGTCAAGCCCCCGCTTCTCGCTGGGAAATACATGGACCGTAAGTTCATCAGGAAATTTAAGGTTTTATGCTCTTGTGTACTCGCTGACGCGACGCGATGCGTCGAATCCGAATCAAAAATCAGTTTTTGCAGTTGCAGGTCGTGGGTTGCCGAGACCGACAAAAAATTGTGTTGCAGCCGCCCGTCACATACGCAGATCGTACAAACCACAAGATACAAAGAACAAGTCCCGAGGCAGGCGTGGCTGGGACTACTTGTGTCAGACATCAAATCGGAGTTAAAGTACTACAACAAGCTGTAACGCCACTAACGCAGTCTGATTGCTTGTTGGAACGATTCACTAGCACTCCATAAATGTTAATTGAAGACTACTCCATGTGAAATCCCAGAGGGCCACTAATGCTTGCACAAGGATTGAGGTCTAATTGCTCAAGTTTAAGTAGCACTACCACGTACATGCACATGAAGCCAGCTAATCGGGCCGGCAGGGGCCACGACACAGCGGATACACGGATCGGGATAGTCAAACAAACAGCGACCCGGGGGGAGACGTGGTCGCGGACTCGGGCCTCGCTGGAATCACCGCGCCCCTGCGCAATGGCTCACTTGGCGCCGGTTTGACCGACGACTTCTTGGCCTCGCTCTGAGCTGCCCACGCGGCCCGCGCCGCCACTCCTCTTGTCCGAGCCGCCGTGGTTTTCGCTGCTTCAAGTCGCCAAGTTGATCACGCGTTCGGCCGGGCTGCTGTCATGACCACCTTGTTGTCGCGAGCTTCGCCGGCCTCGGCCATGACTCGACTCACCGCTGGCTTTGCCCACACCAGCGATCTGTGCTACAAGCCGCTGGCCGCCTTTGCTTCTCATCTTCGCGTCGCTTTTAAGCCGCGTCAACCGACCATGCAACTTGCAGTTATGCCTATCCTTACACGGGAAAGATGATCTTCAGAGTGCCATTGTTCGCGAGTGAACCGCTAGGAATTAGTCTCTAAAAAGAGCTGGGACTGCGGCCTGGTGCAGTTTTCTTTCCTGATGTTTATAACTACCTCCAAGTTTAAGTGGTGTTAGCAGTGGGATATCTCAAGTGAGCAGACATGCCGTGGCTGAAACTACATATTGATAGTGCTACTTATACGTGGAGATCAAGAGCCACTACTGTTTCTTCATCACATCAAGACAAAGAAAAAGAAAGAGACAAAACAAGAAAGGTCACGTGGAGCGGCGTCCGGTGTTACTTAGAATCAGCATTCACATTCATCTGACAAATATATCAGGACAATGATTCATTATCAAGCTGGTGCCATGCTGTGCCTATGGAGCGTGCGTTAGCACCATCATGCACTGGCGGTCGCACCAGTTTGAATGGATGTGCGCAAGCTGCCTCCCGTGCAGCTTGATCTACATCAACTCGCTGGAACCACGCCCGCGATCGACTCGCCGTCCGCGCGGTTTACCACTCCTACGATTGACTCGCAGTCTGCAACCGGCTTACAACGCCGTGGCCGACTCACTGTCCGTGCTGGCTTACCAACGTCGCGGCCGACTCACCCGTTTGCACCGGTTTAACATGCCGCGGCCGGTTCACCCATGAACGACTTCAACTTCGCCTAGCGATCATCAATTTCATGGCGGATTATTTCCGGCCTGGCACATCAGGTGATATCCATCTAAAATATATTTTATTGGTACATATTATTTTGTCAAAGAGCAGTTTATCTTTGTCTTGGTCTGCAATATTGTTGATGCAGGACAATTCTTCACTATATCAAAACGAGGTGGTTAACTCGCCTGTCCGCGCCGGTTTACAACACCGTGGCGGTTCATCCGTCAAGCCACCTTTAATACTGTGGACGTCTCTACCGTCCATTTATTGCGGCTCGGTCTACATCAACATACCAGGCCGCACCTATCTGCATGAGCAAGTCACAGCTTGGGTAGCCCGGTTTTCTTTCAAAATGGAGGCAAATTATCATATACTATCAACCGCCGTCTACACCGGATGGCTCAATGGGCAGGCGCACAAATCGCCGCCACTACAGTTTGGTTAACTTCAAATCGCCAGTTGGAAGGAACCATTGGCCGAGTTGCTGACACGGCTCATACGGGATCATTTATAACCCGCCGCAGTCATCACAACCTTCTATGGATTTGCATCGTGTTATCAACACCAATGAGTCGTGAACCACCAAATATGGAGAGTTTCAAGCCAACTCCTCGAGTCACCTTGAGACTCGGGGGCTACGATGACATGACTAAGCAAATCTTGCCAGCAAATTTAAGAACCCTGTGACGATGGAGGGAAAGATAACCCGGTCCCGGAGGCTACCGTTATTTGAAGGTCGTCGAGAAAATTTCCGCTTAATAAGTATATGACAGTTACAAAATCTCGGCTCAAGCAAGAAGTTCCGGATCATCGTAAAGGATTCCGGTTTAAAATCCGCTCAAGGAGCCGGTCTCACTGAAGCTCTCAAGTATCCGGGTTTAACATCCGGTTCAAGGGGAAGATATCTCCCACAAAGCTTTGAAGCTCTCAATATCCGGTTCAAAATCCCGGTTCAAGAAGGATTTATCTCTTACAAAAAGTTAAAGGGTGCCAAAGAGGACCTGCTGCCATGATGCGTGGTTCAAACATGGGTATCATGCCTTATTGGCTTGTCATATTATTGATCACTTGGGGGCTTGGTCATATTCGAACCATAGCTACACCTCTTGATCGGCGCAAGGCCACCAGAAAAATCACTTGGGGGCTTGGACGTGTCCGAACCATAGCAACGCCATTTGGTAGGCGAAAAGCCACAACATCACTTGGGGACTTGTGGTCATGTTCGAACCATAGTCACGCCTCTTGATCGGCCTAGTGCCATAGCATCACTTGGGGCTTTTGGTCGAACCCGAACCATCGCTACACCTCTTGATCGGCGTAATGCCAATGCATCATTTGGGGACCTGGCTGACTCGAACCATAGCTACGCCTTTTGGGGGCTTGGTCGTATCCGACCATGGTAATGCCTCTTGATCGGCTCAAAGCCTCATTTGCAATGGTTTTATATTTGCCTTTCCTTGAATTTTGTTCTCTTTTAAATTATTTCTTTTGTTGTGTTTTCAAACCGAAATTATTAATCCGGTTCAAACTGTCAATTACAAATTGACGGAACACGGTCAAATCCTAATCCGGAGACTATTTGCCCGGTTTGATTTTAACCATCTTATATATGGAGTAAACCGGTGTTCATTAACCCGGCTTGACTTTCAATTACAAATTGTCAGTACATGATCAAATCATAATCCGGAGACTATCCGCCCGTCTGGTTTGACTATAAGTCGCCAAGATATATATGGTTAAACCGGTGTTTATCACAACCCGCACGGTTTTATCATAAACCGACAAGATGAAAGGAGTTATCATTACTCAAGATTGGGGTTATCACCCTTACTACAAAAAAATTGGTAAACCAATGATGTGATTCAATGTCACAGGTATGATATATTTCATTGATTATTCTTAAAGTGCAGCCTTGGTTATAAACCTGGGTTATATGTTGGGCATTATGACCCGTCCGGTGGTAAACCGCCAGACACTTTAAACTTGTTGTATGCGAGACAGGTTGAATAAAGCATGATGATAAATTATCCGTATATTTATTAAACCGGCCCGGCTTTAAGACGATAAGTCGCCAGATATGATGAGAAATTATCCGGTGTTTGTTAACCCGGCCCGGCTTTTGACTATAAGTCGCCAAGATACATATTTAGATTGCGCCATTGGAATCATGCGCTTATAAATCATTGGGTTATATTATTCAAATAGCCAAACTTGGCTGAATTTTCATTATGATATTGAATGAATAAGGTTTTTCATACCAGATTATATTATCTTGAATAGCCGACATGGCTAGATTTTTATTATGGTTATCAATAACCAATATTATGATTGAGGTTTTCAAAGTCGCTTCAACAAGAATGGCTATTATTTCATCAATGGGTATGATTTATTCTACAATGGAGGGAATAGTCCCGAGTCATTGCAGCTTACCACCCGGCACTTGGGGGCTACATTATTTAAGTTGAGATTATATCAAATATGCTTAGTGTCATGTCGCCGCAAGCATGCACCATGACACTTGGGGGCTAATGCAAAGTAATTTTTTGCTCATATTATTGAAGACCCGACTCATCACATTATAATGAGTCGGCCCTTGGGGGCTACCAATTGCTCCTGTCAACAGTTGAAGGTACAAAGCTTTTTATTCATTATATTGAAGGGTCCACTACTCAGTTGGTAAAGCACAAGGCTCTTAACCTTGTGGACGTGGATTCAAGTCCCATGATGGGGTTTACATCATATGATGTTATTTTCATTGAAGTATATATTAAGTCCCCTCGCTCATTATTGCATAATGACCCGCCCTTGGAGGCTACACTTTGGTTGAAGTTTTTATAAGTATAAGACAATTACAAGTCCTGTGTTGTCAAGCATGACAACCCGGCACTTGGGGGCTACATAATATGGAGTATTCAGTTTTTACTAAGTGACTGGGATGAACAACATGGATTTCTTCTTAAGTGACAGTATTTATATTGAAGCAAAAGTCTTAAGCTACCACTTTGTTCTGCTCAAAGACTTGGGGGCTACAGATATTATATTATTATCAAGGAAATATTTTCAAATTCTCTGATTGAGCAAACTAGGTTGACCCAAGGCGTCACCAATCATTATGGCCCTGTGGCTGCAACCCGGCGTCATTAATAATCATGAACCGACGTTGGCAAACAATCATGAACCGATGTCTCGCAACAATCATGACCCGTACCATCAATATTTATAAACCGGTGATCTTGGCAATGATAAACCGACAAGTTTTACGTCCTTAAACCGGCTGAAGATTGGATGAATATTTCAAGGACCGATATTGTTTTTAAGCATTGGGAGTTGAATCAAAGGAGTTATCCTTCACAATATATTTTCTATGAGAAACCAATGTCAGCAAGTTGATTATGAAGCTGGCCTATTAAACCGGATTTTATATAAGGAGGAAATGACAAGGATTTAAGGATGATCGGATGCGGTTTACAAGAATTCTTAAACCGGAGCATAATCTGTCAAGTTTGTTCTTGTGTTTATTTCACAGGATCAGTTTAACATGGATAAATCCAAATTAAACTGGGGCTAATATCGAGGATATACCTTGGCGTAAACCGGCCGGGAAGTATAACCCGGCCGGACTTGGCGATTTACTCAAGAACCCGCCGACACTTGGCGGTTCACTTGGCGACACGGGCGGTTTATGGTTCATTGGTAATCCGGCAGCGGTCGAGGAGCGGCAAGACCCGGTGGCTTGTTGGGCGGTTCATGAAGGCCGGTTCAACTACGGTGGGCGGTTTAAGAGGAAAGGCGTGAGGAATATTTGTCTTACAAGGAGCTAAGACATGGACTTGTATCCGACTTGTAATACAAGATAGGCTAGTCGTAGTCCTAATAGGACTCCACATGTAACCCGCCTTTCAACATATATAAGGAGGGCAGGGCTCCCCAAAGAGGGACAGGCTACAAGCAAACAACAATATCTAGGGCTAGACACAACTAGAGGAGAGCCGGTTTACGGCGACTCCCTCATGATCATAATGAGACCTAGCCTCAAACAACACGTAGGGCTATTACCGGATAATGTTTCCCGGGGCCCGAAGCTGTCTAAATCCCTGTCTTGTGTTGCGTCTCTCGATTCCGCTCAACCCCTCTCAAGCTACCACATAGATGCGTTGGCCTCGCGACTAAGTCCTGACACTAAGGACATCTGGCGTGTTAATTCCACGACACCACTGGTGGTGCTGAGCAGCCCGGATAGCAGCCCCCGGCGTGGCCCCCAGCGTAAGTTTGTCACCCTCTTCCTACTCGACATGTGGTAGGTGCACGATGCCACGATGCTGACCTTGCCGGGTTTTGCAGGAGGGGAGTGGCAACAGGAGGAGCCACAGAGGACTGCTCCTTACATACCACCCCCATCGACTACGCCGCCGCGGGGGGCGTCCCCGGCAAGGGAACCAGGCACGGAGCCTATACCCATGGAGGAGGAGGGGAACTTGGGCGCTGGTGACTCTGCCGCGGCGCCAAATCTTTGGCGGAGAGGGACTTCTGCTTACTGACTTGGCACTTTGGTGAGTCGCCTGTCCTTCGCCTCTGTTTTCCCTTATTCCTTTCTTGGCTTCATCGCCTCTATTATCGCCTAGGCCCGCCGTCAACCGACATGGAGGACGTGGACACTGTTGTCGGAGACATTGCTGAGGAGGCCGCGGTGGAGGCCAGCAGGATTGCTGCCGAGGAGGCCGCCAAGGATGCTGACGAGGCTGCCGCTGACGAAGCCGCCAAGGGTGCTGCCGAGGACGCCGCTGCGGAGGCCGCCAAGGAGTCCGGCGAAGCTTCTGCCGAGGGCGCCAGCAGTGGGCCTGCCGGCAAGGCCTCCGCCGAGGAAGAGGCGGCGGGTGACCAACCTCCCTCTTTCTCAACCTCGGGCCCTGGCAGATATCTGAAGGTGGGCGACGATCTTTTCGTCCATCTCCCGGGGACGTCAAGCCGAGCGCCTGCCGAAGGGGAAGCCTTGGACGGCGAGGTGCTTGCTGCCACCGGGCTTGAGGTGGTTGATGAGCAGGCGTTGGTGGCGACGGTTCTCGGAAGAGCAGCTTTGCGCGCCATGGGGCCGACTTCGAAGCTCAAGTGGTCTACCGTGCCGCTGGACAAGATCAAGGCCAGGATGGCAGCGGTGGACAACGCGGAGGTGGATTTCAAGCGTAGCGTCAGCGAGGCAGACCTGGTTCCACCAGACTCGCGAGGAGCAGAGGGCCTTTCAGGAGGAGTTGGCCAAGCGCGACGTGGAGCTCACCATGAGAATGGCCGACATCGAGAAGGCTCACGAAGAGGCGGCGAACTTTGCCACCGCGGCCGAAGCCGCCCGGAACCAGCATCAAGCCGCCTTCGATTCCCAGGAAGACGACCTCTCCGCGCGTGAAGCGAAGCTTAACGCAACGCTCCGCGGCAAGGATGAGGAGCTCGAGGCCCTTGTCGCGCGACGGACCCGCGAGCTGGAGCAGAGGCACAAGGAGGCACTCGATGCTGAGGCTCTGGCCCATGCCGGCAAGGCGAAGGAGCTGGAAGCGGAGCGGGACGAGCTCAAGGAGCAGGCCCTCAAGCTGTTCGGTGAGAAGAACACGCTCCACCGCGCCTTGATAGAAGCGCAAGGAGCAGTCATCAGCAGGATTGGGGAGCTCTCCGGCGCACAAAACTCCATCAGAGACCTCAAGATGAACCTGGAGGGTCTCGAGAAGATGCTGTCGGAGAGCAGGGCTCGGGAGGAGACCTTGACCAGGAGCTTCGAGGAGGAGAGGCAGCTGCGGGCAAACGAGGCCGCCTCCCACCAAGAATATGTGGTGGGTGAGAACAAGTGGATCAGCCATCTGGAGCTCATCGCCGGCAGGGTCACCTCGCAATTGGCCACCATGGGGTTCCCAAACATGAGGTACGCCCCCGAGCGCAGCGGGACCGTCAACGCCAAGCTGACCCAGTTCTTTGAAGGCGTCCTCGGAGCCTTGGCCTATCTCCACTCCAACAGGACGGCCACGCCGGCCGAGGAGGCCCGGCGAATTTGCCGGAGGGTTGTGACCAAGGTCCTCACCAAGGTGGCACACTAGAATCCCAACCTTGACTTCGCGGCCTTGATGAAGAGCTTGCCGGATGGTGTTAACCTCATGGTGCTCAAGGAGCGCATCAAGCCCATCACCAACGGCATCGACGAAATCAAGAGGGTGGAAAGCCAGCGCCGGGATTGAGCATCCTGTTCTTCTTCGCCGCTGCAGGTTCCCGACCAAGACAAATTTTATCTTTAGTTAGAACCGCAGCTATGACGTGATGTAATATAATTTTGAAGTACTCTTAATTTTCTTGCACGTTATATCCCCGTTCAATTCCTCTTTGTATGTGTGCCCCTCGTCGATCGGGTAGGCTTGCCGGCGCGAAAGCCCCTAGCGGCGTTTTGGGGACGGATCCCCAGGGCCTGCTGGGTACGCGTGCTGCCGGACGAGCCACCTTTCCGTTCCAAACGTGGCCGCCCGAACTGTCGAGCTTGACTCGATTAAGAATCGAGGGCGTTGTCGATCGCGGAAGGTTACTCTGCCATTCTCGACGCGGCCGCTTGAGCTGTTGAGCGGACTTGAAACAGGGCAAGGGTGTTGCCAACCGTGGGATAGCCCCCTGGCGTGCGAGGTTTCTCATACAAAGGCGTGACATCTCCAGGGGGGGGGGGGAATAACCTCAAATAAGAAGGGTAGCACAAATAAGGGGTCAGTGCAACTTAGCTTCTGTTGGCGATCGCTCGAGCTTCGACCTTCTGGCCTCCTTTCTTCTTCCAGGATTACGAAGATGAAGGAGTGCGGGCTAACTGCTAGAGCTGATTCTCACAATCGCGCCCTACCGGGCGCGCCAAAGATGTCGGTCTTGCAAGGGACGACACCTATGGGATCACAAAAATCCCTACTACGGTTGCGGGGCACGGGGTCGTGAGAAGAGCAGATCAAACAGATAGCACACGGGTTCTTTATCGAGGTTCGGGCCGCGAGATGCGTAAAACCCTACTCCTGCTTTGGTGGTTAGTTTATTTGCGTTCTTGAGCTAGCTATGGGGCGTGAGGAGCTCCCAAAAGCCGAATCCTCCTCCTGGTCGCCTTGGGCCTCCTTTTATAGGGAAAGGGGTTGCCACAGTGGCACACAGGAGGTGGAAAGGGTACAATCATATGAGTTTATCCCTCGCATTACATGACAAGGCGCCATAAATGCGTCTTTCTTAGGTGTCCTTGCTTTATCGAGGATGGGGCAGAGCCCAGTCTCGTCCATCGCTGATCCCTTTCGTGTTGACACACGCCCTGGCCAGCGGTGCGTGTGGTGCCATGTAGGCAGGCAGGCAGCTGAGGTGGCGCAGTGGTGGGTCTCCACGAAGGTTCGCTTGCCGCCACGCGGGTGCCTGCCCAACTGGTTAGGTCGGCAGCTGCATGGTGGAGGCTTGATTGGCGCGGGCCTGATGGTGGCCCTACGGGTGTCCTTGGCAGGGGCCTTGCCGCGGCGCCTGCTGTCATCCCCTGCAAGGCTCTTGCCGGGGGCCTTGTGGTCCTCCTTGGCCGGGATCCCGCCAAGGGCCGTCATCTTCTATAGTATGTATCTGATCTTTGAATGTCTTCCCAAAGATCTGCATGCCACCACGGGGATGTCTCCCGAACCCTTTGCCCCATGGGGGGCAGTGGACTCAAAGGTGATCCGCTCCGTGGGAGTGGGGCGAGCCGCCCCGGCAAGGGCCTTGCCGGGTTTTCTAAATCCGCCCCCCCGGCAAGGATCTTGCTGGGGGAGTCTGCTTCGTCCCCTTTGCTCTTTGTGGTCTTGGTCTTGGCATCGTTCTGCTCCTTTCGAGCTTCGGCCTTACCTTGGCTCACCTTCCTTGCCTTGCTTAGTGTGGCGGCGCCCGTGGCTCAGACCGCCCATGCACAGTTAAAAGGTGTACCCCTGTTTTTCTACACCGACACACATCATCTTGGTGGCATGACATTACATCAAGCAAGGTTTCATGTTTTTCTGATCATTTTTTTATTTTTTGGAATTAAAATGCCATGGCACTCAATGCATGTGCCCATGCCTTGAGACCAATATGTTTGAAAATTCCTTCTAATTTACTGCACATGGAATTAACTCGCACACAAGTACACAAAAATATAATTTTTCAAACCGTTATGGTTAGGCATTGCATGTAGATGTAGTTCAAATTTGAATTATGGTCATTAAATGGTTAGAAAATCACTTAAATGTCTTTAAAAGGTCAAATAACCCCTGAAATTTTCCAATTTTTCTCACAACATTTGTATTAGTGCACGTTGAACGTAGGAAAAAATTTGAAGGCCGTAAGAGGAAGCTATCTCCCATTCGTCATCAAACATTCATTGTTCCCTCTTGGGACCACGAACCTTCTAGCGAGTTGCTCCGGTTTGTGAGAGGTGTGTGTCCAAACGTTCGTCAAACATGCCAATTTCTTTACCACATCATCTTGGTGGCATGACATTACATCAACCTAGATTTCATGTTTTTCTGATCATTTTTTTATTTCTTGGAATTAAAATGCCATGCCACTCCATGCATACGTATGCATGTGTCCATGTCGTGAGACCAATATGTTTGAAAATTCCTTCTAATTTACTGCACATAGAATTAACTCGCACACAAGTACACAGATAAGATTTTTCAAACCGTTTTGGTTAGGCGTTTCATGTAGATGTCCTTGAAATTTGAATTACGGTTATTAAATGGTTAGAAAATCACTTAAATGTGTTTAAAAGGTCAAATGACCCCTAGATTTTTCCAATATTTCACATTACAGTTGTAGTAGTGCACGTTAGACGTAGAAATAAAATTGAAGGCCGTAAGAGGAAGCTATCTCCTGTTCGTCATCAAAGATGCATTGCTCCCTCTCGGAACCACGAGCCTTCTAGTCAGTTGCTCCGGTTTGTGAGGGTTGTGTGTCCAAACTTTCGTCAAACATGCCAATTTCTTTACCACATCATATCTTGGTGGCATGACATTACATCAACCAAGGTTTCATGCGTTTCTGATTTTTTTTGTAATTCAAATGCCATGTCACCCCATGCATACGTATGCATGCATGTGTCCATGTCGTGAGAAAAAAATGTTTGAAAATTCCTTCTAGTTTACTGCACATGGAATTAACTCGCACACAAGTACACAAATATGATTTTTCAAACTGTTTTTGTTAGGCATTGCATGTAGATGTAGTTCAAATTTAAATTATGGTCATTAAATGGCTAGAAAATCACTTAAATGTCTTTAAAAGGTCAAATGACCCCTAGAATTTTCAAATATTTCACATTACAGTTGTAGTAGTGCACGTTAGACGTAGAAAAAGAATTGAAGGTCGTAAGAGGAAGCTATCTCCCGTTCGTCATCAAACATGCATTGTTCCCTCTCGGAACCACGAGGCTTCTAGTGAGTTGCTCCGGTTTATGAGGGGTGTGTGTCCAAACTTTCGTCAAACATGCCAATTTTTTACCACATCATCTTGGCGGCATGACATTAGATCAACCAAGGTTTCATGTGTTTCTAACTTTTTTATTATTTTTTGGAATTAAAATGCCATGTCACTCCATGCTTAATTGTGTCATAGCCGTTAGACCAATATGTTTGCAAATTCCTTCCAATTTACTGCACATGGAATTAAATCGCACACAAGTACACGAAATATTAGTTTTCAAGCCATTATGGTTAGCTGTTGCATGTACATGTAGTTCAAATTTCAATTATGGTCATTAAATGGCTAGAAAATCACTTAAATGTCTTAAAAGGTCAAATGACCCCTGAAATTTTCCAAAATTTGACATGACAATTGTATTAGTACTACGAAATTTGTCATTCATTTAAAACACCATCCATTAGCACTTTACTCCAAATTCGTCTTTCACAGCTAATAAAAAATATCTACAACATCACACACAGTAGTTTTCTAGGAACCGTTTGCGATGAAAATATCTGGGTCTATTTAAGTCTCCCTCCTTAAGTTTCGCCGGCTCGTTTGCTCTAGTGCCGGCAACCCTCGAATTCATGAATGCTGATCCCCATTCCCGCACCCCCTTCTTGCAAATATGACGTCGTGGAAACGCTTCGTGAAGGCCCGTGCGATGGCCGCGGCGCCCCGAGCACCGCCGCCTGCGCCGAGGCCGGCGCCACCTACGCCGAGAGTGCCGCCGCATCCGCATTGAGCGCGGTCGCTTCCGCCGAGAGGGCATCTGCGTTAGCCGACAGGGTAGGTGCAATAGCCGAGACGGCTGCAGCTGCTGCTGCGATGGTGGCTGCAAACGCCGAGAGCGCTAGAGCTGCCGTCTGTGCCGCTGATGTCGCCCCATCCCGGGTCGAGGCCATCCACGCCAAAGAGCAAGGATGCACATGCCAAGATATTCCAGGCCACCTCGGACTCCAGCATGCAACCCATGTTTGAAAAGGCAGCGGTGGCCATGGAGCACCTGCTTCCTCATGAGGTCGCCGAGCGGGAGCTGGAGATGCAGGAGGCGGCGGAGATCAAGGAGTGCAGGGAGGAGGAGTTGCGGATGGTCGTGCTCGAGGTAGAGAACAGTCTGTCCGTCGAGGAATCGGTGATGGAGTACTAACGCGAGCTCTGGCGCAGCCACTACTACTTGTACTACAACCTTGAGGGCGGCGCCGAGGACGAGGACGTGGTCGACTTCAGCAGGAGGAACGCAGAGTCCACCCACGGCGGCATGTCGCCAGGACAATTCATCGATGTCTCATCTCACATCGGCGATGCATAGGCCGGCGCGGTGGCGGATTTGTTAAAATTATGCATACTTAGGCTTTGTTTTTAATGCTGGTCTTTTGTTAGAGAAATGTTTAGGTCAACTGGCTCTGTTTAATTACTAAAATTGCTCGATTCAATAAGTGTGATATGTCTGCTGTGCGCTCTTTTGTGTGCCTAAATTAGCAAGTGATGTTAAATTATGCAATAACGTACCCGGGGAAATTTCCACCAAGATTTGAATTATCAAACTCATCCCATGCGCGTAAAGCAGAAGAATCGTTTGCGATGCGCACAATCGTTCAAAGTGAATGGTCCGGCGGCACCCTACGCTAAGTTTCCCTCCACAATTCCAAAATTTTGGCCTACCGCCAAAATATCTACCCCCGTGCCCCTTCCCCCCTTCCCCACCCCCTTTTCTCCCCGACCACAAGTCACATTTCGCCCGAATCCTTCTTCCTTCCTTCCTTGCTAAGCTATAGCTGCTTCCTCTCTCTCTCTCCGTCTCGCATCCTACCACCGGGGTCGCCATGGTCTTCTTCAAAGACCTCTCCAGTGGTTCCTCCTCCGTCGACTACTCCTTCACCACCCGGGTATGCCTCTCTTCTCTCTCTCGGGCTATGACTTGGAATGAAGGATTTTTACCCGGTGGTCGATTTGAGTCATTTCTTCCTCTTGTAGATCCCTAGGACCATCGGCGGCAACGAATGGAGCGGGGTGGCTGAAGATCTATATGCTCATTGTCACCATCAATCTCCATGCGTTAAGCTAGTTGCGTTTGATTCTGTGGACAGTGGGAGGAAGTTTCTAGCATGTGCAGAGAAGGTTAGGCCCTCTTTTGTTGTTACAAATCATTTCTTAGATGTGATTCAGACACTATCACGGTCCCAACCCATTCATACAACACCTTCAAACAACCGCATCCTAAGACAGTGTCATAATTTGTGCCTAGCATCTTAAATTGTTGCCATCTCATCATTAGTTTGTGCAGCCAAATTTGGTCCACACATCCGAGCAGCCAAGCAGTAAAATACTAAATATTTATGGCACGAAGGAACTGGGCATCGGAGCAACTACGTGCTCCGGAGTCCGGGTCCCTGTTTTTTTTCGCTGCATCGGCTGGCCAGTGCAGGGCACCGGTGTGAGATGTAGCAACAGTTGTCTTTACCCCAGTTTTGGCATACATAGTGGACGTCCTTAGTGTTATTAGTTCTATCTTACGAAATTTGTGCATGTACACACCTGTTAGTATCTATTTGTTGTCATCCAAACACTGTCGCTATGCTCTTGCAGTTATATTTACCTTCCTCATAAAATGTTCAATTTGTTATTTATTGTACATGAGTAAGAACTTGTAGCGTCGTCGTAGTTAATTATAGCTTCTGATGTTCCAGAATTTGGTTGTTGTCTCAGTACCAATTATTTCATTTGCTCATTGATCTTTTTGATAAGATATGTCATAATTAACTTGTTTCTTCAGTTTTTCAAAATAAACATTGGTGATTTTCTATGTTGCTATAAATCCATTTCCCCTACAATTGTTACTGGTCTAGTTTTAGATAATATAGGATGAATAGAAGTGTTCTTACTTGGAGTGGGTTGATCAAGAGTGGCCACAGTTTTTGAAGATGTGCCTAGCGAAGCTCTGGAGCATGTATGAGGAAGAGAACAGACGCAGGCTTAGATAAACTGTTGTCAACGCTGAAGAATATTTCAAGTTGCAGGATAAAAAGTTGAAGGTGGAGAATGAGCTCAAATTTTTTAAATTAGACTTTGCTAAGATGGTATTGGCGAAGGAGGAGGCACTTTCCCAGTTGGCCCATGTAAAATAGGTTCTTACTGAACTGAAAGCAGAGGTGGATAAGACGAGCTAGATGATCTCGATTAGGGAAATGAATATAATGTTCTTATGAAGTTGAACTAGCTATATGTTGTACTGTGATGTTTTCATGTAGCTACCGTACTGTGATGTTATAATATATTTATGTGCCTGATAAGAAATTGGCAAACAGCTGTTTGTATGAAATGTGAATTTGCGTAATACTGGAATTATTAATTGTAAACTAATAAACCTGCTAAATGTGTCATGGACCTTTGCAAACGGTTCTAGCAGTAAAAGCGCTTGCGATTGATAGCCCAATGCCACACCGTTTTCTTCATCAAATCGTGTGTGATATAGTTAATAAAAGCAAACAGTTAACCAAGGCAGACCATGTGTGATAGTTACACGTTTCCCACACGAGCCTACACATAAAACTGTGTGGGATGTACGTATGAACGGAAACATTTTCCCTGGATTGACTGTGTGGGATGTACATAAGAACGGAAACATATTCCTTGGATTGACTATGTGTGATATACATACGAACGGAAACCTTTTTCCTAGATTTACAATGTGGGATGTACATAAGAACGGAAACATATTCCTTGGATTGACTGTGTGTGATATACATACCTACGAAAACGTTTTTCTGGGATTCACTGTGTGGGATGTACATACCTACGAAAATGTTTTTCTCGGATTACTGTGTGGGATGTACATACGAATGAAAATGATTGTGTTTCTATGCCTCACCCGATCGCACACGGACCCAGTCTGGGTCCCAGGAGGGCCTATCACCGACGATTTCTGGGTCGTGTGGGAAGGAAACCCCTATCACCCACACTTACTTGGCGACGGTTCCAAATGCCGTCACGGAAAGGGGTTAAAAATCGTTAGTTTAGAACCGGTGCGTACCAGTGACCTCTCCTCGGAAGGTTGTTCATCCATTGTACTTGTTCATCCTCAGCCCACAAGGCAATCCACCACCACCACCACACTGGAGTAGGGTATTACACCACAACGGTGGCCCGAACCAGTATAAACCCCTATGTCTCGTGTTCTTTGGGTTCGACGAGCTAGGCCGTGAGATCGTTGTGCAAGCGAACCGGGGAGAGAGAGTCCTTCGTGCGCACCCTAGAGTTCGAACCTCAAGGGTTTGCCGGAACCCAGAATCCGACATTTGGCGCACCAGGTAGGGGGTGCACCAAAAATTTGTCTCTCTGCTTGCTTCGTTTCTCCGACCGGCTTCCATTGCAGGTGCCACTCCTCCGACTGGATCGACGGGCGCGCATGGAGGCGCCATGGGTCTCCGGCCTTCACCCCCGCCTTGCGGCAAGTGCGTTGGCCGCACAACTTAAGGCTAGAGATACCGCCTCGCTACGACGTTGCGGCGGATCCGGCGACCTTCCTGCCTGCGTACGAGGAGGCCGTTCTGAAAGCCAGAGGCAGCGACAAGGTCATGGCCAACTGGCTCCCCATGGCCCTCGCTGGCATGTCATGCGCCTGGTTGCTCAACCTGCCGGAGTCCTCTGTGGCCTCCTGGGAGGAGCTGCGCTACCTCTTCATCACACGCTTCGCGGCACTGGTGCCCCCCACCGTCGCGGCCCTCCTAGGTGGTTCGCAGGCGCCGCCCTCGAGTCGTCACGTCAAGCAGTTCGTCCGCCAGGTGGGCACTGGCGTCTGCAGCAGGGGGCCCCTCCAGGATGGGCGGCACAAAAGGCCGACCTCACCTTCGACTTAGAGCACCACCCCGCGACAACCGCAGGTTCGGGTGCGCTCCCGATGCTCTGCACACCCACCATCTGCAATGTAGCGGTTACCAAGACCCTCATCGATGGAGGAGCCGGCCTCAATGTGCTCTTCGTGGAGGCCTTCAGCTTGCTCCACGTACCACTCGGCCGGCTCCGCTACACCAAGCCCTTCTCCGGAGTTGGTGGTGGATCCACCAGCCCCCTGGGGCAGATCCGCCTCCCTGTCACCTTCGGCACCCGCAACAACTACTGCACTGAGCTTATCGACTTTGACATCGCCCGCGTTGGCCTCCCGTACAATCCCATCCTTGGGTACCCTGCCCTGGCTCAGTTCATGGCAGCAACCCATCCCGCCTACAACCTCATGAAGATGCCGAGAAGCAACGGTGTCCTTACCGTGGCCGGAGGCACCAAGGAAGCCCTGACAGCCCTCAGTCTCGCCCTCAGGGCAGTAGCGGCAACCCGCCCCATTGAGGAAGCAGTATCCGGGCCCACAGGGCTGCGCCAGCAAAGAAGAAGCAGCTATTTTTGCAAGATCGGGCCAAGATGAAGAAAGTACCGGTCGATCATGACGGGGCCTCAGGAGCCACCTTCACCATAGGCGCCAACCTCGACCCTGATCAAAAATAGGCACTGGTGAAGTTCTTGCGAGCGAACAAAGAGGTATTCTCCTGGGAGCCCATGTAGCTGGTGAGTGTCCCGAGGGGAGTAATCGAGCAACATCTGAAGGTGTGCCCTAATGTGCGCCCAGTGAAGCAGAAGGTGTTAGGCAGTCCACGGAGAAGCAGCCCTTCATCATCCAGGAAACCCGAAAGCTACAGGCGGCGGGGGTCATCCGCGAAGTCCGGTACCCGGAATGGTTGGCAAACCCTATTACCGTGCCCAAGAAGGGCGGGAAGGAACGCATGTGTAGACTTCACCAACCTCAACAAAGCCTGCCCTCAGGACCCGTTCCCACTTCCGTGCATCGATCAAATCATCGACTCCACCGCCCAGTGCGACCTGTTGTGTTTCCTGGTCAAGATGGCAGTAGAAGACACAGAAGAGACGGCCTTCTTGACACCATGCGGGGTGTACTACTAGACTTGCATGCCATTTGGGTTGCGCAACGTTGGGGCAACCTTCCAGCGACTGATGCACATCGCCCTGGGCCAGCAGCTCGGGAGGAATACGGAGGCCTACGTCGACGAAATTGTGGTGAAGTCCTGGGAGGCAAGGACCCTCATTCAGGACCATGAGGAGACCTTCGCCAGCCTGCGCCAGGTGGATCTGTGGCTCAATCCAGGGATGTGCGTGTTCGGCATCCCATCCGGCAAGGTGCTAGGTTTCCTCATTTCGCACAGGGGGATCGAGGCGAATCCAGAGAAGGTCAAGGCAATAGAAGACATGAGCCCGCCTCAGACCCTCAAAGAAATGCAAAAGCTTGCGTGCCGTGTGACCTCTCTAGGGCGCTTTATCTCCAAGCTGGTGGAGAGCGCCCTACCGTTCTTCAAGCTGATGAAGAATAAAGGCCCGTTCAAGTGGACCCTGGAGACCGGCCTAGCATTCCAAGACCTCAAGGGATACCTGACCAGCCCGCCGGTGATGGTAGCGCCTCGTCCCCTCGAGCCCCTGGTGCTTTACCTAGCCGCCACGCCTCATTCCGCCTGCGCAGCGCTGGTGACCGTCCACGAGGAGCGTCAGGCCAAGAGCCAGCCGCACAATGCCTCACCTTCAGTTGGGAAGGTGCGACACCATGATGGCACCCCTGAAGCCATAGCAACGTCAGCAAATGACCAGGCTCCACAAGACAGCACCCCTGAGACCGCTGTGGCCCGATGGGCAGCCAAGATCCTGAGGTCCCCCGGCTTCCGGAGGCATCCCCAGCCCCGGAGACGTTGGACCCCATCGAAGCTCCCTCCCTCGTCGAGCACCCGGTGTATTTCGTCAGCACGGTGTTACGGGATGCAAGGGCATGCTATCCCATGCCGCAGAAGCTTCTACTCGCGCTCCTCATGGCCTCGCGCAAACTGCGTCACTACTTTCAAGGCCGCCCCATCAAGGTCATCTCAGCGTACCCGCTGGAGAGGGTACTCTGGAGCCCCAATGCTATAGGAAGGGTCGCCGAATGGAACATCGAGTTGCAGGCGTTTTAGCTAGAGTTCAGCACCACCAGGGTCATCAAGCGAGCCGCACTCGCCAACTTCGTGGTGGAATGGACCGACGCCCCAAGGCCCGAAGCGGGCGGGGACCGATCTCTCTCACCGAGAAGCGAAGCACCAGACGGCTGGGTCATGTATTTCGACAGCGCTTTCGCACGCCAGGGCGCGGGGGCTGGTGTCGTGCTCATCTCACCCACCCAAGACAAGCTCTACTACTTCTTACAGCTCTGCTTCCTGTGGGGCAAGAAAGTCTCCAACAATATCACGAAATATGAGGGGCTAATCGCCGGCCTCAACGCTGCGGCAGCCTTGGGGGTGAAACGCCTCACCATCACGGGCGACTGTTAGCTCATCGACAACTTTTCCAACAAGGTGTACGAGCCAAAGGACGAGCACATGGAGGCATACCTGATGGAGGTGCGCAAGATGGAGAAGCAATTCTTGGGCCCTGGAGCTCGCGGCACAAACAAGGAAGCCGACAACATCGCCAAGAGGGCGGCCAAGCGTCAGCCATAGGAACCCGGCATTTTTGAGGAGCGGCTCTTCAAGCCTTCCACGGCCCCTCCGGCTACGGAGCCAACACCGCCTCTAGATGAGCTTCCCCCGCCACCAGCCTCAGGAGCCCCCGCTTGCGGCCTGACCTTAGTAGCGCGCCTACTACTCGCACTCGAGCCTCAGGGGGGGTGTTGGAGAGAAGAGTTTAGGGCATACTTGGGGCAAGGAATACTACCGGAGAAGTAGGAGGACGCGGAGCGCGTGGCCCGGCAGGCTACAACATAATGCATCTAGGATGGTGAGCTATATAGAAAATGACTGAATGATGTTTCCTGGCGATGCATCTCTAGGAAGTAGGGGTGTGAGCTGCTAGCTGACATATCGTCGTCGCGCACCCTAGTGGGCAAGGTGTTCCGTAGCGGGTTCTACTGGCCCATGGCACTCAACGATGCAACCGAGCTGGTAAGATCCTGTTAGGCCTGCCAGTTCCATGCCAAGCAAATCCACCAGCCAGTTCAGGGCCTCCAGACTATCCCACTCTCGTGGCCGTTCGCGGTGTGAGGGCTGGATATCCTGGGTCCATTCCCCCGAGCGCCTGGAGGTTACCGCTACCTCTACATCGTCATCGACAAGTTCACCAAGTGGGCGGAGGTGGAAGCCATCCACACCATCCCAGCCGGCTCTGCAGTCAAGTTCATCAAGGGCCTCGTGAGCCGGTTTGGGTTCCCTAACCGCATCATCACCGACTACGGCTCGCAGTTCACTAGCAATCTCTTCAAGACATATTGTGCTAACCTTGGACCGGAGATATGCTACGCCTAAGTGGCAGACCCCAGTAGCAATGGCAAGGCCCAGCGTGCCAACACGGAGGTATTGAGAGGCCTCAAGACCAGGACCTTCAAGAAGAAGCTCGAGACCTGCGGTAGGGGCTGGCATGACGAGCTCCAGTCCGTGTTGTGGTCCATCCGCACCACCGCCACAAAGCCAACAGGTAAGAACTCGTTCTTCCTCGTATATGGAGCCGAAGCGGTTCTCCCTCACGAGGCCAGGCATCGGTCCGCGCGGGTCTGGCGTTTGATGAGGCACGTCAGGACGCCATGCGGGGTATCGACCTCGTGCTAAGGGAGGAACGCCGCCACCAAGCCTTGCTCCGGGTGGCAAGATACCAGCAGGTGCTGCGGTGGTATCACTACCGCAGCGTCCGCTCCAAGACGCTCGAGGTGGGCGATCTCGCCCTGAGGCGGGTGCTCTCCAGGGAAGGGTTGCATAAGGTCTCACCCATGTGGGAGGGCCCGTTTAGGATTGCCCGCGTCTCCAGGCCTGGCGCCGCGCGCCTCGAGACGTAGGACGGGATCCCCATCCAGAACGCCTGGAACATCCAACACCTCTAGAAGTTCTACCCATGCAGCAAGGCCCAGTGCCTTTGAAGGTCTCCGCTCATGACACTCTCACGTAATAATGAGTGGGGCTGTACACGCCCCGGAGTCTCCGGAGTGCCGCCCTCGGGCCTCGGGGTTCCCTCCCACGTACTAGTGGTAGTACTTAGCTCCGCGCTTGTGAGAAGACTAGACTAGGTGCCGAACCCGGCTGTTCATTTGCTTTCTGTATTCGGTTTGCAACCCTTTTAATGGAATTTGAAGTTCTGGTGTTTCCCGATTGCTTGGTTGAGTCCCTTCTTCCCTTTGCTTCTTTGCTCGGCTCTTTGTTTTGCGCCACGGAGGACGGCAGTTGCCCGACACTCTTCCTCGCGCGCCTCACATGGGGGTTGGGCAGGTGTGTGCGTGCGCTGGGCTAACCCGGTCACGGGCAAACCTCGCCAAAGCCATGTCATTCCAGAGCTTCGGCTCCCCTGATCTTCGTGAGGTGCCCTCGATTGAGCTCGTGATCGGCACACCCTTCTAAGTCTGTGTCCCACGAGTACCACGGCGTGGTGCGCTAGGCCAAGATTAGCCCATGCCTGAGGCCCCGCGCAAGGGAGGATAAGGATTTCGTAATGAATTTTTGCAGCTTCACGGTACCTCCCGAGGTCAGTGGCTCCCAAGTCGGCAGTAGGGAAGCCTCGCCGGATGCCAGGAGGCGTGCCCTCATGAGGTCGAAACTACCTTGGATGTGTCAAGCTAAGTTATCCCTCTACGTCTACATGAAGCACAGATGCCACAACACAACACACAAACGATGAACATAACATGAGCGGCATAAAAATTACGGTTCATTACACGCCCTCGCAGGGCCAAATACTTGTTTTTTGGAATACAGGAAGAAAGGAAAGGACAAGCAAAAGCAGCGCCCACGCTCGCAGCAGCTCACAAGGGTTGGCTCCCAACGCCTCCCCCGGACTAAGCCGGAGTCCTCCTCGCACTTCACCAGGGCGCGGTGGCGAGACGACATGCAACCTTCCTCGTAGCGAGCCCGATAACGTGGCAGTTGGCCGTAGCCACCGCTGCTGGAGCTTTCGTTAGAGGAGGAGCTGCCGCCACCGGATAGGCCACGACCGTCGCCAAGGGCGATCCCGCCCTCGGCGTCGTCGCGGCCATCATCAAGGCCCAGTTCATCGTCACTGCTGCTCTCTTCGGGGTAGCAGCCTGCACGGCGGCCATCTTCCCTAGAAACCCTCACCTAGAGGGTTGCGCCGCCATCGTACTTGAAGTAGAGGGTGCACCTCCTGCCCAGGCAGCGCGCGCGAGCAAACGTCTGCCAACCGCGGGCCAGGACCGTGTTGCCACGGCAGAAACCTCCACCGTGACCCACAGGGCCTTGCTGCCGCATTCGTCGGCTTGCAGCCAGAAGCCGTTGAGACCCGCGGCCGGTAGCTTGCCGGCGAAGGAGCGCGGGAGCTGGAGCCAAGTGACGGCCGGCTGCTGCGACCACATGATGAACTCCGGGAGCACCTCCGCCGAATGGAAGCGTGGCCGAGGAGGCCGGGTGACCACGGCGCGCCTCCCCTCAGTGCAATTGCTGCTCCGCCTAGAACGGCCCCCACTGCGGGAGGAGACACCACCGCGGCTACCAAGGGCGACGCCGGCCCCCTAAGGAGTATGTCCGCGCCCCCGAGGGGCCACAGCGGAGGTCGCAGCGTGCTTGCGGGGGCGACCACACCCTCTCTTAGGTGGTGGAGAACCGGGCCCCTCCTGGCGATCCTTCCCTTTTTCCGCGGCCGAGAACCTCTTCATCGGCGCCATGGGTGTCGCGGCAAGGCGGCGAAGCAAAGAGGAAGAAGAAGGAGCAGGTAGCGGGCAGCGGGAGGATGGAGAAGTGCAATGGGGGCTCCGCGACCTCGTCCCATTTATAGCCAGAAGGAGGCCAACCGCCGGCCTCCACGATCACAGGTAATGATTGTTTTTCCTCTCCATGCAGCAGGGTCTCGTCAAGTCAAACGGTTGCCGAGGTAGTGTGGGGAAGCGGAGGCGCCCACGTCCCGTCAATCGCCACACGTCAATCAAGGCCACAGGCGGTTGGGGCCCGCGGCACTCCGCACTTGCCCTTTGGCTTCGCCTCGAAGCCAAGTCCGAGCGCCCCTTCGGCCCGGGGGCTACTGTCTGCATCCTGGGAATGGGGGTACCCAGACTTACCTGCCTGCGGCCCATGGCGTGGCTCCAACAATGGCCTGGTATGACCCATCTTCAGAAGCAACCACTCAAGACCCTCGCGAGGGGCCAAGCCTCGCGAGGCGGACGATGCCAAGACCTCCCTGGGGGTAGCCTCACCAGGCTGGCTCTCGAGGAGCGGAGATATCTATGCAAGGGGCACCTCGCAAGGTTCACGTGATGTGAGCCATGACGACCAAGGCCAGGCAGGCGCCAGCGGGTGTAGTGTATCAGTTTTCTCTTTGGTGACAAAGAGGCAAGCGCAGGCGAGGAGTCCCGAGGCATCAGACAAAGGTTTCCATATCGGTGCAACGAGACCAAGACCAGCAGGACGGCAGGACGGAGGTCATCAATGAGCCCACAGCTGCATCACCACCAGATCCTTTGGCAGACGAAGATGACCTTTTGTCAGGATAGCTTGTACTAGTTGTCTCCCTTCAAAATTGGCCATTGTGGGATCCCTTCCCACCTACATTTGGGAAGAGGACCAGGGCCTCCATAAATAGGACTAGCCAACACCATAGGAAGAGGATGGATCATTCAAATCACTCTCACACGCATCAGATCACCAAGCTCAAGAACACCTCTCCTCAGGAGGTTGTTCGTCCATTGTACTGGTTCATCCTCAGCCCACGAGGAAATCCACCACTACCACACTCGAGTAGGGTATTACACCACAACGGTGGCTCGAACTAGTATAAACCCATGTGTCTCGTGTTCCTTGGGTTTGCCGAGCTAGGCCGTGAGATCGTTGTGCGAGCGAACCAGGGAGAGAGAGTCCTTCGTGCGCACCCCAGAGTTCGAACCTCAAGGGTTTGCCGGAACCCAGTATCCGACAGCAACCTCAACATAACCAGAGGTAATTTAGTAACATGAAAATTTCTACAACTGTATTTCCCTCTCTCATAATAATTACATGTGGGATCATACTCAAATTCAAAAAATATACACTGGTACAGCGAGGTGCAATACAAATGGTTTTTCACCCCTTTCCACGACTGCATTTGGAACCGTCGCCAAGTGAATGTGGGCGATAGGGGGACCTTCCCACACGACCCAGAAACCGTCGGGGATAGGCCCTCCTTGCACACACGCTCGGCAAAATGAGCTCGTGTGCAATCGGGCGAGGCATCGAAATCCAATCGTTTCCATTCGTATGTACATCCCACACAGTTAGTACCAAACAAACGTCTCTGTTAGTTATGTACATTCCACACAGTCAATCCAAGGAATACGTTTCCATTCTTATGTACATCACACATAGTCAATCCAGGGAAAACGTTTCCGTTCGTATGTACATCCCACACAGTCAATCCAGGGAAAACGTTTCCGTTTGTATGTACATCCCACACAATTTTATGTATAGGCTCGTGTGTGATAGGTGTAACTATCACCAACGCGCTGCCTTGGTTAACCGTTTGCTTTTATTCAACTACATCACACACAATTTGATGAAGAAACCTGTGTGGCTTCGGGCTATCCATCACTAGCGCTTTTACTACTAGAACCATTTGCAAAGTTCCATGACCCATTTAGCAGGTTTATTAGTTTACAATTAATATTTCCAGTATTACGCAAATTCACATTTCACAGCGAACAACTGTTTGCCGATTTCATATGAGGCACATAAATATATTTTAACATCACAACACGTTAGCTACCTGAAAACAGCACAGTTGAAAGTGCAACTATCCCTAGGTGGTTTTGGTAATTCCTAACAACATATAGCTCATTGAGCTAACACTATTTCAAGAATAATATTTCCGGAAAGCTCAATGATTAGCATGGCATGGATGAGAAAAGTGGACCCCTCAAAATGCTAAGGACAAAGGGATTGGCTCAAGCTCAAGACTCTACATTTTCTATTTTAGTGATCCAAGACCACATTGAGTCTATAGGAAAAGCCAATACTATCAAGGAGGGATGAGGTGTTGCTTAATGGTTTACTTGCTCAAAATGCTTAGTGATATGCTCCAAAGCCCTCAACTACTTTCTCACTTCCACATATGACCTAAACCAAAAGTCAAACTCGGCCCTACAGATTCTTTCCATCCGGCACCACCGAGTTCAGATGTCATAGCCACTGCCACAACCCGTAGGCAAATAGGTCTCACCGATAAGGGATCTCGGTCTCACCGAGATGGGATTGTAATATCTCTGTTTCCCTTCGTAACGTTTCGGTCCTACCGAGATGAGTGATCGGTCCCACCGAGATTGCAATGTAAACTCTCTGTTTCCCTTTTGTAACATTTCGGTCTCACCGAAATGAGCGAATTGGTCCCACCGAGTTTACCTGACCAACTCTATAGTTAGCTAATTACCAAAATTGATCTCACCGAGTTTGTGTAATCGGTCTCAACGAGATTACGTTATGCCCTAACCCTAACCATATCGGTCCTACCGAGTTGCATGTCGGTCCCACCAAAAATCCTAACGGTCACTAGATTTGCTGAATCGGTCCGACCGAGTTTCTCAATTCGCTCCCACCGAGATTGGTAAGTTTTGTGGAATGGTTAGATTTTGTGTGGAGGCTATTGAGGGAGTCCTGGATTAGGGGGTATCCGAATAGCCGGACTGTGTACAACGTCCGGACTATTGAAGCGTGGAGATACAAGACTCAAGACTTCGGCCCGTGTCCGGATGTGACTTTCCTTGGCGTGGAAGGCAAGCTTGGCAATCCGGATATTATATGTCCTTCCTTGTAACTGACTCCATGTAAATCCTGGCCCTCTCCGGTGTCTATATAAACCGGAGAGGTTGGTCCTTAGGAGACCGATCACAATTACAATCATACCATCATAGGCTAGCTCTTAGGGTTTAGCCTCTATGATCTCGTGGTAGATCTACTCTTGTACTACCCATATCATCAATACTAATCAAGCAGGAAGTAGGGTTTTACCTCCATCGAGAGGGCCCGAACACAGGTAAACATCTGTGTCCCTTGCTTCCTGTTACCATCAGCCTTGACGCACAGATCGGGACCCCCTACCCGAGATCCGCCGGTTTTGACACTGACATTGGTGCTTTCATTGAGAGTTCCTCTGTGACGTCGCCACAAGGCTCGATGGCTCGTCTCATTGTCAAGGACGACATTACCTTAGAGGGGGCTCTAGCTATAGGCCAGACGCTCCGGCTCGGCGGCTTTATCATGGTCATCAATCATAACCTTTGCGTCATTTCGGAACTTGCCGAACAGATGGATCCAATGGATCTCTCCTTCCTTAACGAACTCTTGGATCGCATCGCCGCTCTGGGAGTCGCTACAGACTACGACCGGATTGGGCTTAAACCCGACCAAAGGGATATCAGGTCCCCGCCGGCCACCCATGAGATAGCGATAGTGGAGGAACCACACGCGGATTGCCCTTCAACTTTGAGGTCAAGTTATGTTCGGATCACCGAACTCCTTGAGCCAAAGACCTGCTCAAAGGAAAACCTGACCCAGGTCCCGGACATAGAATCGGGCATTGGGCCGAAGAAAGTGGGCACTCCGGATTCTGAGCTGTTGAGCTCGGGACCGCCCGCGCCCTTGGGCGTTAGATCGGATCAAAATCCGGACTCTAAACTGGACCTAAACTGTCTCTCCGCATCAGGCAAGAGCCCCGGGAAACCGTACATCGCTACTGGGCCAGATTCCTCCTTGCGCTTAACAAGGTCAGGGACTGCCGTGAAGAGAACATGGTCTCACTTTTCTCGCAAAACTGCACGGACGAAGGACTCCTCGATTGCTATAAGCCGCGCGACATAGTACGGCCATGACTTCGGCAACCATCGTACGAAAGTACTATGCGATGGAGAGCGCTTTGAATACCCACCCAGTATTTTTGGATAGTAATTCTCTCGCAAAAACCTTTGTCCGAACTAAACGGACGAACTCTCGTAAGTCGTCCGACCCAACCCCCATGAAACCAAAGCCCACCCCAGGGCGGGGATCCGTATTGGAAGAATGGCTCCACGGGCCATGTAAGCTCCACAATACTCCAGATACAACAACTACTCATAGCCTTAAGGCATGTTGGATACTCCAGCAGGTGGCAAAAAGTGGCGAGGGTCTTCTTGTGGGCCATAAAGCGGAACAACATCCCTGCCAGCGAACACAATACGGTACTAACAGTCTTCGAGACTTTCGCCTCAAACAATAGGCGCAAGCGAGCTCGTCGAAGCTCCGCTGAAATTTACCATGTGGCAAAAATAAACCCTTGGAACGACACTGCTATAACTTTTAATGCCAGTGATGAACCTCGATTCTGGGCTGTCCGGGCACCAGCCGCTCTGGTCCTTAGTCCGATCGTAGATGGCTTTCGGCTCACTAAAGTACTCATGGACGGCGGAAGCGGATTAAATCTGATTTATGAAGAAACACTCAGCATGATGGAGATTGATAAAAGCCGCATTGAACAAAGCGGCACGACCTTCAGGGGAATTATCCGTACTCAGGAAGCACGGTTTGCGGGAAAAATTACACTCGATGTGGTATTCGGCACCCCGAAGAGTTATAGGTCCGAGGAAATCACATTCCAGGTGGCTCCTTTTAGCAGCGGATACCATGCCCTTCTAGGGCGGGACGCGTTTACAAGCTTTCAAGTTGTATCCCATTATGGGTACATGAAGCTTAAAACGCCCGGACCCAAGGGAATCATCACTCTGGACAGTGATCCGGACGTTACACTTCGCGCTGAAAATAAAACCGCAGCTCTAGCCTTCGAAGCATTATCTGAAGCCCTAGCAGCCGAAGAGTTAACAACATTGCGGGCCACCATGGACAGGGACGACGTGATACTAGACAAGCGACCCAAGCCCACCTCATTTGAACCTGCAGACCAGATAGTCAAATTCCAGGTCCGTCCAACGGACCCCATGAAGACAGCTTCCATCGGGACACAACTGAGCCCCGCGATTGACGTCGCACTACGAGATTTCTTACGCGAGAATTGGGACATTTTCGCCTGGCACTCATCGGACATGCCAGGCATCCCACGCAGACTGGCCAAACACAACCTGAATATTCTAAAAGGATATAAACCAGTCAAGCAGACCCTAAGGCGATTCTCAAAGCCCAAACGACAGGCAATGGGGGAAGAGTTAGCCAAGCTACTCGAGGCCGGATTCATCATAGATATTATACATCCGGATTGGCTAGCAAATTTGGTGATGGTGCCAAAGAAGGACAAATCCTGGCGCCTATGCGTCGACTTGAAACACCTCCTTTGGCGCACCGAACACTTCGTATGGATGGATGCGGCTGCGGCCGGACTTGATGAAATAAAGACCTTATTGGCCAGTAATCCAGTCCTAACAGCACCGAATATCGACGAGCCTATGGTACTATACATAGCTGCAACACATCAAGTTGTAAGCGTTGTACTCGTCCTCGAACGAGAGGTTGACGGACACAAATTCCCTCTCCAAAAGCTAGTTTAATATGTATCCACAGTCCTCACTCCATGCAAATCCTGATAACCACACTATCAAAAAATAGCATACGCGGTCTTCATGACATCCCGGAAGCTGTGACACTACTTTCAAGAGTGCTCGATTACAGTAGCCTCTGAAGTACCACTCAATGACATAATAAATAACCGCGACGCTATAGGCCGGATTGCTAAATGAGCCATCGAGCTCCTTTCGTTCGACATAATATACAAACCACGACGGGCCATAAAGTCACAAGTACTGGCCGACTTTGTCGCTGAATGGATGGAAGCCGAACTCCCTAAAGAGTACGCTGCATACTCCAACTGGATCATGCACTTCGACGGCTCTAAAATGCTGGCCGGATTGGGAGCAGGTGTAGTCCTGACATCTCCCACCGGAGACACGGTCGAGTACGTCCTCCAGATATCATATACAGACTCCAACAATGCAGCCGAATATGAGGATCTTTTGCATGGTCTTCGGATGGCAGTCTCTATGGGCATCCAACGCCTGGAAGTGCGAGGGGATTCGAACTTCGCAATCTCACTAATAAACGGAGACTTCGATGCCAAGGATCCTAAAATGGCGGCCTACCGTAATGCCGTCCTAAAAATGTCAGCGCGGTTCGAGGGGCTCGAGTTCCACCATGTGGCTCGAGAAAATAATCAAGCGGCGGACGTCCTCGCCCGCATCAGCGCCAAACGCGACCCTGTCCCACCTAACATATTCCTGGAAAGGCTGTTCAAGCCATCCGTAGTATGGGAAGGGGAGTCCGGCAATACCAGCTCGGACCCGAACACACCCCCAGATCCCGAACCATCAGACACAATCGGAGGCCCTGCCACCGAAATAACATCCTCGGCCCACGAAATCATGGCCGTTATTGCCCCGTGGACCGAGCCTTTCTTGGCCTACCTAAATAGGCAGGAGCTACCCGAAGACCAAAATGAAGCACGCTGCATAGTCCGGCGTTCTAAAGCTTACAAAGTCCACGAAGGGGAACTCTATAAGAAAAACGCGACTAGAGTGCTCCAAAGGTGCATCTCCGAAGAGGAGGGGCGGCAACTCTTGGCTGAAATCCATGCCAGACTGGGCGGACACCACGCCGTGGCTCGAGCGCTAGTCAGCAAAGCCTTCCGCACATGCTTCTATTGGCCGACGGCCCGAGCAGACGCACAGGACCTTGTCCAACATTCCGTCGGTTGCCAGCTCCTCGCCAATCAGAGTCATATGCCCCCTACCGCTCTCCAAACAATCCCCATAACTTGGACCTTCGCGGTCTGGGGGCTGGATATGGTTGGACCCCTTAAAGGGGGAAGCCATAAGAAAAAATACTTATTGGTCATGGTGGACAAGTTCACCAAATGGATAGAAGCCAAGCCAGTTAAAACGGCCGAATCCGGACCAGTAATCGACTTCATATCTGGGTCGCATTACACCGACACGGTGTCCCCATAGCATCATCACCGATAATGGCTCAAATTTCACACCCGATGAAGTGAAAACTTGCGCTTGACAAAATGGGCATTAAGCTCGACTATGCTTCCGTCTACCACCCCCAAACAAACGGCCAGGTCGAACGGGCAAACGGTATCATCATGAGCGGCATCAAACCTAGACTAGTGCGGTGAAAGTGTCAGGACCCCGATTCCAGGTCACATTGATCTAGTCGGTAACACCTCATATCACTTTGCGGCCTCACGCCCGGTATTCCCACGGGTGTCGCCTTACCATGGCCCGGGACCGTTTGCGCCATTTGGCTCACGTATATGATAGTGTCGCTAGCATCCATATGATAGAGAACCCGGGACGACATGGCTAGTCGTGAACCCAAAGCGGCACTAACCCATGGGGACAGGCATACATGAATCAACTTCGAGCATGTCGGCCGCCAGCTGGTGAATCCGGGTCAGTAATCCGGCTAACAGGACTCGGGAACCCGGGCTGTAGCAGGCTAGGCAGGACTCGAATGTCACCGCGTGACATTTCCCGAAGGGACGAACACAGAACGGCAAGTGAATCACACGTCGGCCGATGAAGCGTTCGAGCAGTAGTCTTTGGGATAGCAGGACTCCGGTGAATCGGGTCAGAAGCGGACTACTATGGCTCATGGAAGCACAAGACTACATTTCCCCATAAGAAAGGCTACCAAGTATAAACAACTAGGTTGTCGGATCCCAGACATACCAAGCATTTCAATAACATACACACAATATGCTCGATATGTGCAAACACAACATGGCATCACAACATGACTCTACAACTCAAGTATTTATTCATTAGGCTCCGAGGAGCGAGATATTACAAACATGGGTCTCATTACCCAGCATTCAGAGCATACAAATCAAAGCACAAGCGGAAGCTTAACATGTCTGAGTACAGACAACTATAAATGAAACGGCTGAGAAGCCTGACTATCTACTAGATCCTGCCGAGGGCACAAGATCGTAGCTGAGGTAACAAGCTAAACGTCGAAGTCCACGCGGAACCACTAGCGAGACCGAAGTCTCTCTGAAAAACATAAATAAAGCAAACGTGAGTACAAATGTACCCAGCAAGACTTACATCGGAACTAACTACATATGCATCGGTATCAACAAAGGGGGGTTGTGGAGTTTGACTGCAGCAAGCCAGCTTTGACTCGGTGGCTATCCTAAACTATGACTACAAGTAACTCTTTTGAGGTGGCGCACACGAGTCCACATATTCACCGTATCAATACACCACTATGGATCCGCTCCTGTCTCCCTACGAGAACGCCATCCATAGCACTCACGCTTATCTTGCGCATTTTAGAGTATCCACTTTCACTTGTCTATGAACTGTACAGGCAACCCAGAAGTCCTTTACCGCGGACACGGCTATTCGAATAGATGATGTTAACCCTGCAGGGGTGTACTTCTTCACACACGCTCTCGCCACTTACCACCATGTACACGTCGTGTATCTCGGCAACCTTCAAGCGGGCTTTGGCGAGGGACTCGGCCACGACCTGACTAACCACACAAGTCTCTAGTCCAGGTTTATCGCCTATTCGGGTTCCATCCGCGAGGAGATCCGGCCGGGGTTTCGCTCACAGCCCCAAATGATGTGTGCAGGGTTCCCGAGACACCAAACAGGCGCTCGGTACACCGGGTCACCGTGTATCTACGGCATCATAGCCCACCCCTAGGGTCAGCGCTACGCACGGCCTCCAACACATATCCTACAAACACCAGAAACTAGTTCCAACTCCTGGACAGAGGACAGGGGCGGTTAATAAGTCGAGAGAGTCAATTAAGAATCCCAATGTGTGGTAGTAGCTGTTCATGGATCACAAACACAGAACTCAGTTCCTGAGGACGCCTTCAATGAGACAACCCACCATGTACTCCTAAATGGCCTCTCACCGCTACCTTTAACAAATCGTGTTCACACACTTAGCTCACACACAGTAGAACATGTTCACACACCTCTGATTCATCCCCGATGAATCGGACCTGACTCAACTCTAAGCAGTAGCAGGCATGACAAACAAGCATGAATGAGTAGGCACAAAAGGGATCAAACAACTCCTACTCATGCTAGTCGGTTTCATCTATTTACTGTGGCAATGACAGGTCATGCAGAGGATAAAGGGGTTCAGCTACCGCAGCAAGTACAGATGAATCGTTGTTGTCCCAATGCAGCAAAAGAGAGCAGGAGCGAGAGAGTAGGATTGTATCGGAATGAACAAGGGGGTTTTGCTTGCCTGGCACTCCTGAAGATAGCATTGAATCTTCATCAGTGTCAACGATCACAACGTCGGTACAACGTCTACCAAGGGGGAACAACACCGGCAAACAGAGAAGAAACACGATCAATGCAATGCACAATATGATGCATGCTATGACATGGCAATATGAATGTGTTTTGGGCTAATGCAAGCGAGAACAGATTGAGATGAGTCCATTTGAACCAAAGATTCAAATGCAAACCCTTTTTAAGAGGTTATATTAGTGCATTAACTTGTTTCATATAAACAGCAAGGTTAAATTGTTTAAACATGCATGAAACATGTGCAGATGAATAGATTGTATTTTTCTGATCATTTTTCATATATAATTTGTTTGATTTGGAGCTACGGTTGATTTTCTATGATTTTTAGAAGTTTGCAACAATTTTTGGAATTTTCTATATAAAAATAAATCCAGAAATTAGTTATTGCACCAGCAGTGCGTCAGGGTGACGTCAGTGGTCAAAGGGGACGTCCAGGTCAACCTGACCAGTGGGTCCCGCGTGTCAGCAGTTATTTAAACTAACTAAATTTAGTTAGTTCTAATCTAAGTTAATTAGCAGAGGGGGGTCCCACTTGTCATAGACTCAGGGGAGTCAACCTGGGCCCACCCAGTCAAAGTCAAAGGTCAAACACGCCGGCGTTTAGACGCCGGCGAGGCTAGACGCGGCGGTGACAGTGCATTAGCGCGTTCCTGCGACCAAATGAGCGGCGGAGGGCATCTACGCGTAGCTGGGGGCAGGCCGCAACATTTGGTGGCGGTGGTGGAGCTCGGGGTGGCCGGAAACGTCACGGGCGACGACCTTAGCGGCCGCAGGAGTCGGGTGAGGTCGAACCCGAGGCTGCGGGGCACGGCGAGGCACGGGAAGTGGTGCGTTTGACTCGTGGGGGTGCGGTGGAGTTAGTGGACAAGGTGGTGAGGCCTGTGGGTGGCCGGAGTCACGTTGGCGACGAGCTCTGCGGCGGCTCGTGCCGGTGAGCTTCATGCAGTCGATGCAGGGCTCGAGAGCGAGAACGAGAGGGATGGAGAGGTAGCTGAGCTCACGGCGGTCACATAGGAGCAGACGGCGCGGTCGGGGACGAGCTGATGCGGCGGCGACGGCGAAGGGGATCTGCGGCGGTGCTCGGCGAAGATGATCTCAAAGAAGACGAAGAGGGGCTCGCGAGCTCGGGGCTCGGGCTGCTCGACGGGAGTCGACGACGGCGGAGTTGTTGGACACGATGGATCGGTACGGGGACGACGGTGGACGCGGTTTCAAGGTGGCGCGGGCGCAGCAGCGTCGGCCATGGCAGAGGGAGAGCGAGAGAGAGATGCAGGGGGAATGCGAGATGTCCACGGGGTCGGGGCGGCGCGTGGAGCTCGCCCAGGTGTCCAGGGGCGTGGACGGCAAGCAGCTGACGCTGTGGCGAGCTCGTGCTCGTCGGCGTCACCTCTCCAATACTGCTGGCGAGGGCAAGCGGCTGGTGGCGTGGGCCAGCGATCTTTGGGCCGGCCAGGTGGGCTGCCAGGTGGGCTGCGGCCAGGTAAGTTCCCTCCTTCTCTTTTAATTCTGGTTTTCTATTTTTTCTGTAAGTTTGTGGCTTTATTAAAAATAGCTAGGCACTTCTAAAAATCCTGAAAATAATCAGAGGCTCTGTTTAGAAAACCTCCAACAGCCCACACTTATTTCCAGAATTATTTGAGCATTTAAAATATTTTATAGAATTTAAATGTCCAAATTCAAATACTTATGATTTAATTCAAAGTCCAAATTGTCCTAGAAAAATGTGCACCATTTTTGGCAGAGGTTCTAGACAAATTCAAAAATGATGAACTTTTGTGAAGGGCATTTTGGGTTCATTGAAATAGATTTTACTTGAGCCTATTTGATTTGATGCTAGGGTTTGTTCAACCCCCAATTCATATTTAAATGAAATTTAGACATGATGACATGATGATCATGCAAGGACAAGCAAAGGCTAAGCTAGGGCTGTGACAGAAAGTGCAACTATTCCTAGGTGGTTTTGGTAATTCATAACAACATATAGCTCATTGAGCTAATGCTATTCCAAGACAAATATTTCAGGAAAGTTCAATGAATGGCATGGCATGGATGATGAAAGTGGATCCCTCAAAATATCAAGAACAAAGGATTGGCTCAAGCTCAAAAGCTCAAGACTCTACATTTTACATTTTAGTGATCAAAGATAACATTGAGTCTATAGGAAAAGCCAATACTATCAAGGAGGGATGAGGTGTTGCTTAATGAGCCTCTTACTTCATGTGCTTAGTGATATTCTCCAAAACCCTCCACTACTTTCTCACATCCACATATGACCTAAACCTAAAGTCAAACTCGGCCCTACCGATTCTTTCTATTCAGCGCCACCGAGTTCAAATTTCACAGCCACTGCCACAAACCCTAGGCAAATCGGTCTCACCGATAGGGATCTCGGTCTCACCAAGGTGGTATTGTAATCTCTCTCTTTCCCTTCGTAACGTTTCGGTCTAACCGAAGTGAGCGATCGGTCCCACCGAGATTACAATGTAAACTCTATGTTTCCCTTTCGTAACTTTTCGGTCTCACCGAAAGAGCGAATCGGTCCCACCGAGTTTACCTCACCAATTCTCTGGTTAGCTAATTACCAACTACGGTCTCACCGAGTTTGTGTAATCGGTCTCACCGAGATTACGTTATGCCCAAACCCTAACCATATAGGTTTACTAAATCGGTCCGACTGAGTTTGATGATTCGGTCTTACCGAGTGTGGTAAATTGTGTGTAACGGTTAGATTTTGTGTGGAGGCTAAGTATACCCCGCCACCTCCTCTTCATTCGTGGAGAGAGCCATCAGAACAAACCTACACTTCCAACTTACCAGTTCTGAGAGAGAACCACCTACTCATGTGTTGAGGCCAAGATATTCCATTCCAACAACAAGAATCTTGATCTCTAGCCTTCCCCAAGTTGCTTTCCACTGAAATCTTCTTTCCACCAAATCCAAATCCCGTGAGAGAGAGTTGAGTGTAGGGGAGACTATCATTTCAAGCACAAGAGCAAGGAGTTCATCATCAACACACCATTTGTTACTTCTTGGAGAGTGGTGTCTCCTAGATTGGCTAGGTGTCACTTGGGAGCCTCCGACAAGATTGTGGAGTTGAACCAAGGATTTTGTAAAGGCAAGGAGATCGCCTACTTCGTGAAGATCTACCGCTAGTGAGGCAAGTCCATCGTGGGCAACGGCCATGGTGGGATAAACAAGGTTGCTTCTTCGTGGACCCTTCGTGGGTGGAGCCCTCCGTGGACTCGCGCAACCGTTACCCTTCGTGGGTTGAAGTCTCCATTAATGTGGATGTACGATAGCACCACCTATCGGAACCATGACAAAAACATCCGTGTCTCCAATTGCATTTGAATTCTCCATCCCTTCCCTTTACATTCTTGCAAGTTGCATGCTTTAACTTCCGCTGCCTATATACTCTTTGCATGCTTGCTTGAATTGCGTGAAGATTGCTTGACTTGCTCAAAGATAGCTAAAATCTGCCAAAGTCTAAAATTGGATAAAGGTTAAGCTTTTAATTGGTCAAGTAGTCTAATCACCCCTCCCCACTCTAGACTTACTTCAAGGTCCTACATGCGGTCTTTAACAGAATCGGATACACACTGGTGGAGGAGCTTGACTCCGTACTCTGGGGGCTGCGGACCACACCAAATCGCACCACCGGATATACACCATTTTTATGGTGTACGGTGTGGAAGCAGTACTACCCTGCGACATAATACATGATTTGCCGCGCGTACGCATGTACGAAGAGAAGGAAGCCGAGTTAAATCGACAGGATAACTTAGATGCCCTGGAGGAGGAGCGCGATGTCGCAAAAGCCCGTTCCGCATTCTATCAGCACCAGGCTCGACGATATCAAAGCAGAGAAGTGCGGGCCAAAACTTACAATATTAGCGAGCTCGTTCTACGCCTACCGGAGAAGAAGAAGGACAAGCTCAAACCCAAGTGGGAAGGCCCCTTCGTCATCGAAAAAGTTCTCACCGGAGGAGCATACTGCTTACGTAATGCATCGGACAACAGACTCGAGCCAAACCCATGGAACGCGGCTAGACTCCGGAGATTCTACGCCTAACTCAGCGTTTGTCCCCCTACTCCCCTCTTTTACTTACGCTCCACCCCACTTTTCCTTTCTCGACCTTTTTTTCTCTTCACACAAAGTATTTCATACAGTGCGGACTACAGGATTACTCCGGCCATACTATGTGTGTAAGAAATACCTGGGGGATTCCTATTCGGAAGCTAAACATAATTACTTTAAAAGGCTTTTCGCCCATCACATATGCGTTCTTTTTCCATATGTGCCTTTTATTCACCATTATATGCCTCGGTATGACTTAAGATGTGGCCAAGCTGGGTTGCCTGGCTCTTGTGTTTATGCCCTACGTTCCCGTTAATTCGGCTAGGGCATAAGGGGAGCACCTCTGGGATTGTTACTGCCGGTTCAGCCGGATGTGTACCTCAGACTGGGTGAAGCCGAAAGCTAGTTTCCTTAAGAGAATATTTGATCAGTGAAGAAAGTATGTATTCATTGGTTACAACAAAAAAAACCCAGAAGTTTGTATCCTGCGCCATCATTCACAGTCCGGACATGTGCGTTGACGCATGCGTACCCAGGGAAAGGATCCCCTAACAGAACTATTCTCCTTGGAAGATGTTTCTTACTATCCATGTAATATAACATAATTAGTTGGGTACTTGTCTGTTCAAGCACTTATGACCCCTACGCCTGGTCTCCATGCATACCCCGGTTTTGTATAACCGAGCGGGTATTCGGACACACCCCAGACTATAGGATCCGAGGGCTGAAGCGAAAAGGTCCGCCATGACATTTGATTTCATTCCAGCTAGGGGCTACTTATGCCCATTACATTACACAGTTACTCGGACTGACCATACTCCTCCTCTATACCATCTAACAGGCTATCTAGCTTACAATCCTATTGAGAATACTTAGCAGCTAACGCTACCTAGTCATATACCAGACTTACGGGAATTTCTCACCCATCGGGCCCCGCCGGTCCTACTTCGGCCATATGGTTCGTGTCCAGCTTGGTGTAGCGCGCCTTCACCATTTCCCAAGCTTCTCTTGCACCTTGCCGGCATGCTGATATCTTCCACAGACGGAAGCTTCTCTAGGCTTGCTCTTATCACAAATGAGATTGCCGGCTTAGGAAGTGAAGAGAGGACCGACAGATTCATCATCAAGAAGATCCTAAGAGCATTGGATGGAAAATACGATACCGTGTGCACATTGATCCAAATGATGCCAAATTACAAAGATCTCAAGCCAACGGAAGTCATTGGAAGAATTGTTGCTCATGAGATGTCACTCAAGGATAAGGAGGAACTTCACAACAAGTCAAGTGGTGCTTACAAAGCCTCATGTGAAGCCCCCACATCATCAAGTGAGAAACAAACCTTCAATGAAGAATTGAGCTTAATGATGAAGAACTTCAACAAATTCTACAAGAGTAGAAGCAAAGGAAGAAGCTCAAAGTCAAGGTCCTACAATGACAAAAGATCTTCTAGTCGAGAGCGAAATTGCTACAATTGTGGGAGACCCCAACACTATTTCAATGAGTGTACGACACCCTACAAAAGAAGAGAAGATTCTCCCAAGAGAAGAAGTAGAAGAGAAGAATCACCACCAAGAGAGAGAAGGAGTAGAGATGATCGTTATGAACGAAGGCCATCACAGAGAAGCAAGGATTCGGAAAGTAAGGACAAGTTCTCAAAGATCTACACAAAATGAAGACATCAAGCTCATGTTGGTGAATGGGTATCCGTCTCCGACTCTGACAATCACTCCGAGAGAAGCTATCACTCCGACTCCGAATACACTCAAGATGAAGGTGTTGCCGTTTTAGAACTTGTGTCAACCTACTCCTACGACATATTTGAATCACCAAATGAGGAATTGGAAGATGCTTCATGGCCAAAGGTCCTGAGGTAACACACCCCGAGTATGTTGATTTTAATAGTGATGAAGATGACTTGCTAGGTGATGATGATTTACTTATTGACAACTCTAGTGATGAATACTATGATGAAACGTCAATTAATCATGCTAATCAAGATGAAACGAATGACAATGATAAGGAGAAGATTGAGCGTCTAACTAAAGAACTAAACACTCTTAAGTTAGCTCATGAAACTATCTTCGAAGATCATCGAGAACTTTTAAGGGCTCATGAGAAGTTATGCTTTGAAAAGCTCAATCTTGAGAAAGAGCATGAGTTCCTAAAAGAAATCAATGATCATCTCCGTAAGAAAAGTTCTTCTTATATTGCCAAGCGTTTACTCTTATCTACTTACATGCCTCAAGTCAAGTCTAGTAACAAGAACAAGAAAGATTCTTCTTCTAGTAGTAACAATAACAATGCTAAACCAAATATTATTGCTTCTAGTAGTTCTCTTGATTCCACTAATGATTCTCTTAGCCAAGTTACACTTGAGCAAGAAAACAGCTTATCGAAGGGAATTATAGAGAAAGTTGTATACAAGAGCCTTGCCGGGAGTAAGCAATTTGAGGAAATTGTACGCAAGCAAGGAAGGCACAAGAAGAATCAAGGTGTTGGTTTTGAACGAAAGTTCAATGCCAATGGAGTTGAGTGGGAAGAAGATCAATACCCCAAGACGAAGTTTGTTCCTCAACAAGAGAAGTATGATCCTACTTCCTTCAAGGGAACACACGAACAAGATGATCTTCCACCACAAGACCACAAGAACAAAGGAAAGGACAAGCTTCAAGAGGAGATTGATGCATTTGAAGAAGCACCTAAGGCCTTGGTCAAGTGGGTTCCCAAGACTACGTCAAGTTCTACTTCATCAAGCACAACTACTACACCAAGGATTCCCATCAAGATGATGTGGATCCCTAAGAAGAAGAACTAGAGAGTTCTTGTGGGTGACTCCGCCAAAAAATTTCACTCATATCATTATGGCAAGGACAAGTGCAATCATCTTCCATATCTTGCACTAGTTCAAGGAGTCACAAACCCTCATGTTGGTAAGGCAAGGGACAAGGTAACCTAATGTTTTCATGGACATCATTTTGTGTGTGCATCACTCTATGTCTATGGATATTCTTGTTTGTTCCTTGTGGGACTAACCCATGTAGGTATTGAAAGTGCAACTCACTCCAAAGGATTGCTCCAAGAGATCTACATCAACATTGAGCATCCACATGTTCAACACCTACATGAAGTCATCATCTACAAAACCCAAGGCTAGTTTATCCCTCTAAGGGGGGATCTCACATCTAGGGGGAGCTTAACTCTAAGAATTGAGTCAAAGGAAATCTAATGATGTGAACACATAAATGCTTTATGTAAAAGTGGTAACCCCACTTGAGCTTAAACGATGAGTATGACCTATGATCAAATGTTCTCATTTGACTCCTAAGTCAATATACTCATATATAGATGACCTAGTCATCACCAATTGTTTGATAGATGCTAGAATTGGTTGTGCATGCTTTATCACATATTTCATTTGTCATTTTATTGTTTGAGCATGTTGGATGCATATTTTATTCATTCGAGGACATCCACTTGTTTTTTTGATTGATTGGCTTCTTTTTCTTTGGCCAAGTGGATGGACAAGAATGCCTAATAACCTTCTCTAGCTATCTATGCTTTTCTCGTCTCAAACTACATTCATGCTACATCAAAAAATTTGATCAAGTCAGATTCGAACCACTCTGTGTGAGGAGCACTCGGAGTCCCCGATTCGTCATAGACTTAAACATCCAAAACTTCTTTGTGATTTTCGGTCTGACCGATTCCTCCATTTTGGTCATACCGAGATCACTAAGTCGATCTAGGTTTTCATCTCGGTGCAACCGATTTGAACTTTTCGGTCACACCGAGTTGCTGTAACTGTTAACAGTTATGCATCTCGGTGCCACCGAGTTGTTCCACTCGGTCACACCGACAGTGACGGGATATATATTCACACGAGCAAATTTTGGAAAACTTTCTCCGAAACTCCTCGCCCGCGCATAGCTCGCTCTGCCTACTAGGTCTACGGATCATCGACTTCGTCGCCAGCCGCCTCCTGTCGCTGGTTTCCGCCGTCGTCAACGGAATTCTTCTCCGCCGTTGCCGCCGTAGCGAGTTCACCGCCGAACTAGGGTATGAACTCTATCACAGTGCTATCCTCGTCTGATTCTCAGCACATTGTGTTCTTAATGCATCTTGCCACGATTGAAACACTTCTATCCAGTCAAAACAATCCTTAGAATAGGTGTGATTCGAAAATTTCGGGTTAGGTTTCCGCCGAAACCATTTCGGGCCAACCGAGTTGAAAAACTCGGTCCCACCGATTTGGCTAACGCCATTGCACTAGTAAGTCTCGGTCTGACCGAGAATTACAAATCGGTGTGACCGATTTTAGAACTTTGTGAAACCCTAGCAGTCTCGGTGCCACTGAACTGTGACTCGGTCTGACCGAGTTCACTAGTTTAGGTTCCAAAACTGCTTCGGCATCACCGAGTTTGAAAATTGGTAGATCCAAAATGCTTTCTGTGGAAAACTAGAACTAAGTTTTTGAATCATTCGTTTGCAAAAATCTCTGCTTTTTGTGATGCTCATCCACTCTACCTCATCTATAACTATTCACAGGGTCAGCAGTCAGTGTGTGCAGCATGTCGCATCAAAGTGACAAATGTAACAGGTCAGAAGAGCAGATTCACATGAGTGAGGGCACTAGTCCCTCTAGCAGCTCAGATGAGGGGAGCAGAAGCACTCCCAGCAATTTGCCCAAGGCTGCCTCAAGGACAAGAAAGAAGAAAACCTCAGAGTCTGAGGATGAGGATTATGTGGCAGTTGAGGATGAGGTCAGTTCAAAGAAGAAAGTGCTCAAGAAGGAGTACAACTCAACTTCAGTAAAGCCAGGCATGAAGATCAAAAGGCCTGCAGGTAGACAACCAATGTCCAAAGCCAGAGTCTCCACTCAAGCTTCTTTGGAATCCCAACCCAAAGAGCCTGCTGCTGCTGAAGGAAAGAAAAGGAAGGAAAGGGTCAAGAAGACCATGGCCAGAGTGATTGGGAAGCCTTCTATGACGGAGGAAGGGGAAGAAGAAGAGGTTGCTAAACCAGCACCCAAGGCACAAAAGCTGATGCGTGATGCCATAAAGTCAGGGGCTGCAACTTCAAAGCCCAAAGCTGCCCCCAAGCCCAAGAGTGCTGTCGGTGTACTAGAGTAGGGGTACCCTAGTATCCCGTACTGCAGCAGACGATTCTTGCAACACCAGCGGCAAGGGTTGCCTCGTCACCGCCAATATCCTCCGTGGCTCCTTTGGAGCCATTCAATAACAAAGTATTTGATTGAGAAGACAAGGCCCCGACAAGAGGAGCTTGCCGGGAAGGCCACTCCAGGCACGCAGAAGACAAGGCCACGGCAAGAGGAGCTTGCCGGGAAGGCTCGGGGCGCGACAAGTCTCCGAAGCGCGACAAGGATTCGGCCGCTGACAAGGCGCTTGCATGACATGCAACTTCTCTCCGTCTCTGCTCCAGCTCACCCAGCGACGTGTCGCCATGGGACCGTCCCATGGGCGGCGTGTCGAGAGGCTGTGCAGCCAGCGGAGAGCGAGGGATAAGCGGCCGACAAGCTCGCCATCGTGGCGGCGGAGGCGCACTGACGGTCTCTGTTACCTTTGTTTGGGCGACAACGACGGGCATTTATTGCTTTTGTCCCTTGCCGCCGTCGAGTTAGGTATTTTGCACTCGCATACACTGTTCAAGTAGGTGTACCCACTCCTGTTTTACATTTTTACCCCGCCTATGTTGCCACAGCCGGAGACCCTTGAGCATATAAAAGGAGGCCCGAGTGCAACGTGAGAGAGGGGTTCGCGAGGAAAAGGTTCGGGTCCGGAGGTTCGGTTCATTCGATCCACTCGAGACCAGATGGACTCACGCTTAGGTTTTGTAGCTCGCATTGCTCCCTAGCAAGAACACAATAGATCAAAACAAGCAGCAGTAGGAGTTTTATCTCTCCGGAGAGCTCCGAAGCTGGGTAAACCGCTCGTGTGCATCGCCTCGATCCGCTCTTCGTGCGATCTCCGCCCCCCTCCGAACCACAAGGGGCCCGGCCCGCCGGCCCCATAGGTGTTCGCGGGTACGATCAGCCTCGCCGACATCTCTAGCGCGCCAGGTAGGGGGCATCGAGGCCGTGTGAATCTGATCCGGCGTTCACACGAGCAGCGTTGTCAACATCTTCCTCAACATGCCACCGAAGAAGAAGGCTTCGGCGGCGGAGCCGTCCGCGTCGTACCCACCCTCACCGCAGCAAACGGGTGGTGGGGCTGACGCTGGCGGAGGAACGGGCGCCGACGAAGGTGCTCGCGATGTTGCCAAGTCCAAGGACAAGGCACCGCAAACCTCGGCGTCCGCGCATCCCCCGCGCCCATTTCAGGAGACGCGGGACCAACAACGTCATGGCGTTCACAACACCATATGTTCGTTGGATCGAGACCCTCAAGACCAGCATACGCGCCAACATGCTGGCACGAGTGAGATACGGTCGCCCGGACGGGGCGCTGCTCCTTCTAACGAAGTTAGAAGTCCGAGCGTGTCCCGCTCCTCGCACCGTTCTCCAATGCCACCCACTACTCCAGCAGAAGCTCTGGCGAGAGCTCAAGCGCTTCCTCGACTACCCTCCAACGGCCGACAAGGTCGATGAGTGGAGGGCCACTATCCAGAGCCTCATCGGCTTTGCCAACGGCGGCGCTCCGGCAACCAACACCATCATTGCCGGCGGCGAGGCGACAAGGCACGAGCCGGTGGCGGCGACTGTCGGAGGTGCAACCACCGTGCACTCTCCGCCAAGAAGGCCAAGATCGCCGACTCATCGGATCCACCTTGACAGCGACTCCACTGCGTCGTCGGATCCGCGAGCTCGCCGCGATCAGCGCCAAGTTCTTCATGAGCGACAACAAGGGGACGCTCGAACTCGCATCGAGTGCCAAAGAGAAGCGCGACGTCAGTCCGACAAGCTATTGGGCCTTCGTTGACATGCATGCGCCCGGAGGGCAGGCGACTTGCCGTGACGCTGGTAGGTTGCCCTGCGTTCACTCGTGAGCTGCGGCAAGTCGATGGCCCAGCCAGAAAAACTTCAAACCAGACGTGCGGAGAAGTATGATGGCAGGACGCATCCGTCGGAGTTCCTCGGCATCTACACCATCGCGGTGCAGGCTGCGGGGGGCGGGGCGACAAGATCTCGCCAACTACTTCCCGCTTTCGTGCTCAAGCCCAACGTCGGATCTTGGCTCATGCACTTGCGGACAGCTCCATATCCTCTTGGGCAGATCTGTGCCATCAGTTTGTTGGCGCCTTCACAGGTGGCCACAAACCTCATGGCCAAGAGAGCGACCTTCACTTGCTCGCCCAGAAGGAAGGAGAGTCCCTGCGCAAGTTCATTCAGAGATTCAGCCGTGTGCACTACAACATCCGAGACGTCCACCCTGCCGTGGTGATCAGCGCATTTCATCAGAATCTGCGGAACCGCAGGATGAGGGAGGAGATGGAGATGTGCAAAGTCAAGGACGTCAGTGAGCTGTACGCCTTGGTCGACAAATGTGCGCGCGTTGAGGAAGGGAGGAGACTCCCAGGAGAGAATGCAGAAGCAGGATCTGACAGTGATGACACCGCCCCGGCAAAGAAGGGCCGGCGGCGAGGCAACAGGAAGAAGAAGGCCAGAGAAGTGCTAGCTGTTGAGCAGTCCGGCAATGGAGGTGGCGACAAGAACGCCAAGGCTGGTGGCTCCGGCAAGGAGGTTGCCGCTGACGCCAACCACCAGTCGGTGGCGGCCGCCGACAAGCAGGACAGCTCCGGCAAGCAGTATTGCAAGATCCACCGCACCAAGGGCCCACGATCTCCGTGAGCTGCAAGAAGGTCGAGCAGCTCGTCCGAACAGCAGAGAGCTGAGTACGAGCGGCACGAAAGGGAGAAGGCCAGGGAAGGTGCCGGGGAGCAAGCAAGAAACGTCCCGGCCGGGGAGGACGCCGCGGCAAGGCCAAGCAGCGGCAAGGAGATCGACCTCCCCGCGGCCGCGACAAAGATGAAGATGATGACGACGATGAAGATATGGAGGACGACGACGCCGACGAGCAGGAGTTTCAGAAAGCCACAGAGGTTCTCTGCGTTGACGGAGGTGCTTCCCTGCATACCTCCCACCGCCAACTCAAGCAATGGATGCGGAGGTCAATGCAAGCGGAACCATCCGTAGAGTCACGCAAGCCTCCAGAAGTGGTCCAAGACGCCTATCATTTTTGATATTGAGGACCACCGATCGCATAATCATGCGGTAGGGTGCTTGCCGATGTTGGTCGCACCAACCATCCGCAACCTCAAGGTCACAAAAATGTTAGTTGACGGCGGGGCCGGCTTGAATCTGATCTCCTCCGCGGTGCTCCAGAAGCTTCAAATCCCTGACAGCGAGCTCGAAAAGACCGGTACCTTCCAAGGAATCAATCCGGGAAGGAGCAAGCCGAAGGGGAAGATTACGTTGCCGGTCAAATTTGGTAGCGAGCTGAACTTCAGGACTGAGAGGGTTACATTTGACGTTGCCGATTTCCCATTGCCTTACAATGGGATACTTGGCCGTCCAGCACTCGCCAAGTTCATGGCGGCCTCTCACTATGCCTACAACCTACTCAAGATGCCAGGCCCGATAAGCGTCATCTCTGTCCATGGCGACAAGAAGGATGCCCTTATCTGTGCCGACAAGATCTTTCGGGATGCAGCAGCCGCATGCATCGCCCAACACTTGCCGCTGAAGCTCACGGGGAAGAAGACCAAGTCCAAGTCCGGCAAGGGCTCGATGCTCACTCCGGCAAGCGCACCTCTTCGAGTGCTGCGCTACCGTCGAGGACGCACCATCGAGCTCCACCGGCAAGCGCAAGAAGATGGTGGCTCCGCCGAAGACCAAGAAGGTGCCCGCCAAGGAGGACGGCGCTGGTGGTACCTTCACCATCAGTGCCTCTCTCGACCCCAAATAGGAAGGCGCGCTCATTGCTTTCCTTCGGGCGAATGTCGACGTGTTTGCATGGCAACCGTCGATATCCCCGGTGTTCCTGTGAAAGTGATTGAGCACCGCCTGGCCGCTTGTCCTCATGCGCGACCCGTCAAGCAAAAAGTCAGGAAGCAAGCGGTGGGCGCCAAGAATTCATAGTCGAAGAGATCAAGAAAGCTGGAAGCAAGAGGCCTTGTCGGAGGAGTGCTCCATCCTACGTGGTTGGCCAATCCTGTAGTAAATGCGCCAAGGCAAATGGGAAATGGAGACTTTGTATTGACTTCACGGATGTTAATAAAGCTTGTCCCAAAGATCCATTTCCCTTGCCGCGCATTGACCAGATTGTTGACTCCACGGCTGGATGTGATTTGCTTTCGTTTCTTGATGCCTACTCAGGATACCATCAGATCTTCATGGCTGAAGAAGATGAGGAGAAGACCGCATTCATCACACCATGTGGCACATAGTGTTTCATACGGATGCCTTTCGGTTTGAAGAATGCTGGTTTAACATTTGCAAGGGTAGTCCATGACGCTTTTGAGCCGCAAATGCACAGAAATGTAGAAGCCTACATGGATGACATAGTGATCAAGAGCAAGGACAAAGCAACTTTGGTTCAAGATTTGGGCCGAGACCTTTGCAAATCTGCGCAAGATCAACCTCAAGCTCAACCCCGAGAAGTGCGTGTTTGGAGTCCCTTCCGGCAAGCTTCTCGGGTTCTTCGTGTCTCGGCGGGGATTGAAGCTAATCCCGACAAGATCAAGGCCATTGAGCAGATTGAAGCACCAAAGGCGCGTCAAGGATGTCACGAAGACTTGCGGTTGCGTGGCTGCTCTCGGCGGAGTTTATTTCTAGGTTCTGTTGAGCGCCACCGCCATTTTTCAAGATTTTGAAAAAGGCAGGTCCAGTAAAATGGACTCCCGAAGCGGAGGTTGCGCTGCAGGACTTAAAGAGATACCTGTCCTCCACTCCAACACTTGTCGCACCTAGGCCATGAGAGAAGTTGCTGCTATATATAGCGGCAACTAATCAAGTGGTTAGTGTTGTGTTAGTGGCGGAGAGGGAGGCGGATGACGAGCCAGCAACCGCGGCAAGCACATCCAGCGACAAGCAGGGGGCTTCGCCGACAAGCTCTGGTCCCGACAAGGACGAATCCGCGCAGACACATGAACAGATACAGAAAAGGATGGTGCAGCGCCCAGTCTATTTTGTCAGCTCCCTCCTGCAAGGGGCTAGGTCAAGGTATTCTGGTGTGCAGAAATTGCTTTTCGGCCTCCTCATGGCCTCGAGAAAGCTGCGCCATTACTTCCAAGCACATGAGATCACAGTTGTCACTCGCTTTCCCACGAAGAGGATACTGCGAGAATCCGAAGCGGCAGGCAGGACTGTCGAGTGGGCATCGGAGCTGTCAAGCTTTGGCCTTACGTTTGAAAGCACATCAACTATCCAAAAGCGAGCATTGGCAGAATTCATACCAGAATGGGCGCCAACGCGGATGAAGAGATTCGGAGACGAGCATTCCCGTCAAAGAAGCAAGCAAAGAGTGGCTGATGTACTTTGATGGTGCCTTCTCGCTGCAAAGGCGCGGTGCCCGGCGTCGCTTATCGCACCCACCGGAGAGCACCTCAAGTACGTCATCCAGATGCACTTTCCCAAGGAGCAAACGACAAACAATACTGCAGAGTATTAAGGATTGCTTGCCGGTCTCAGGATCGCATTGGACCTTGGGATCAAGAAGCTTATTGTCAGGGGTGACTCGCAACTCGTCGTCCGCCAAGTCAACAAAGATTACGAGTCCATTGATGGAAGCCTCGTTGATGAAGTGAGGAAGCTGGAAGAGCACTTTGACGGCCTGCAAATGGAACATGTTCCAAGAGCTCGAGAATGATATTGCCGATGGCTTTGTCAAAGTGCGCCAGACTCAAGCTACACAATGGAACCAGGGATCTTTGTGCTCAAGCTGACTCAACCAACCGTAACACCATCAACGAGGGCAGAATAAGAAGAGGAAGTTGGCCTCTGGTGACTATTTTCCGGCTGAGCTTCGAAGCCGTCGTTGAAAAGGTCCCCAAGATCAACACCAACAGTCTTTGAGGAAGCGATCTGCTCAAGACAGACCCAGGTTTGTTCGTTGAAGCAAGCGTTCCCGACAAGTCTTGCTCAGCAGAAGCTTGTCGGGAGAACATCAAGCTCTGCAGGCCGCAGGTCCTCGCCGTGGAAGTGATGTTCTGCAGCGGCAGATGTGCCTTTAGTCCTTGTTGTCGAGCCACAAGCTCCAAAGCATGGGCGCAAAGAGATTGTCCATTTCCTTGGGACAGGAGAACTTCTCGAAGAGCAGGAAGAAGCGGAAAGAGTAGCCCGGCGGTCAAGTATGTACCAGTTTGTCGACAAAGATACCGCATGTAAGAAGACTCAACGGTGTGAAATTGAAGTGTATTCCCAGGGAAGATGGACAGAAGCTGTTGGAAGAGATACAGGTGGCATATGTGGTCACCACATTGGCGCAAGAGCACTTGCCGGCAAAGCATTCCGGCAAGGTTTCTTCTGGCCGACAGCCCTCCAGGATGCAACTGCACAAGTAACCAAGTGTGAAGCGTGCCAGTTCCATTCCAAGCAGATACACTAGCCAGCTCAAGCTCTCCAGACGATCCCTTTATCCTGGCCATTTTCGGTCTAGGGGCTCGACATCCTCGGCCCCTTCCCAGGCTGTCGGGGCTTTGAGTACTTATGCGCCGCCATCGACAAGTTCACAAAGTGGCGGAAGTGGAAGCGATGAGGAAGCTGACAGCACGGTCGGCAGATCAAGTTCTTCAGGTCGATTGTTTGCTGTTTCGGAATCCCTAACAGGATCATCACCGACAGCGGCACACAATTTACGAGTCGCACCTTCATGAAGTACGTCCAAGACCTTGGGGCCAAGGTCTGCTTTGCTTCTGTTGCTCACCCGAGAAGCAACGGTCAAGCAGAGAGGGCAATGCTGAAGTGCGCGGGCTCAAGACCAAAACTTTCGACAGGCTGCACAAGTGCGGAAGAAACTGGATCGAGGAGCTGCCGGTGGTTCTTTGGTCGATCAGAACGACGCCAAATCGAGCCACTGGCCAGACACCCTTTGCTCTAGTCTATGGAGCAGAGGAAGTTCTCCCCACGGAACTCGTATACGGATCGCCTCGAGTACTCGCGTATGATGAGCTTGAGAAAGAGCAGCTGCGACAAGATGACGCGCTGCTCCTCGAGGAGGATCGTCTTCAGGCCGCTGTGCGAGCCGCTCGCTACCAGCAAGCTCTGCGTCGCTACCATAGCTGCAGGGTTAATACCAGAAGTCTCGAGGAAGGCGACCTTGTTCTTCGGCGCGTTCAGTCCGCCAAGAATTCAAACAAGTTGACGCCGAAGTGGGAAGGCCCTTATCGGGTGAAACGAGTCACTAGGGCTGGCGCTGTCCGCCTTGAGACCGAAGATGGCATTCCGGTGAGCAACTCCTGGAACATTGAGCATCTTCGTAAGTTTTACCCATAAGGCGCGGTTGTCGGAACCCGTTCCGGCAACCACCTTTTGCACAAGTCTTGCCATTGTTGCATGTAATCCTTTGTACAAAGCCGGGCGCAGACCCCGTGCATCAGTAAAAGCTCATGTGTTGCGCACAACTTGTCAAGTTCATGCTTTCATCAATTTATTGCATGTTTTGGCTAACACTTTGTGCAGCAACCACACCGGTAAGCAGAATCGAGCCGCTGGGCTCCATGATGTTATTTCCTCTTCTTTTCTCAAAGAAAGGGAGACTCCCTCGCGCACAAGTTGACCAGGGGGGAGGAGGAGATAATACTATGGACCAGGCACCGCTCGAGGAAGTTTCACCTCATCGGGAAGCAAGAGACAAAAAAGCTAAGTTGCCAAAGTTTGAGCAATCAATTTTTAAAATTTTAAGTTATCTTCCTCGAACGATAGTACTTTGTATGGAAAACCTGTGCGCAGAGGAACCAACTCGCCGGCTAGTCGCGCCCTTACTTTGTTTCGAGTCCGCTCAACAACTTAGGTGAGCTGCGGCTAGTCGAGACAAGGTTGCTTGTCGGAGGCGGCACTGCCAGCAGGCTGCTGATGTTCCGCACTCAGCGCTCGCGGCAAAAGTGCCCGCATCGACAAGTCCCCTAAATGCATAAGGCAGAAACGTACAAAGGAAGAAATCAAATAGAGGAAATAACATTGCATTGATCGATTCACCTAAGATAGAGTATATTACAGAATAACTTGTCGCTGATCTAACAAAGTGTTCTAAAACATGATCAGCAGCGACAAGGGAGAGATAAAGTGGGCGGCCTAGTTCACGCAGTGCGCCCTCGATCCGCTTGATCTTGTTCACCTTGTCCACGATGGAGTGCGACAAGGGCTTTGAGCTCCTCCACGTTGGCGTCGGACGGCAAGGATCTGAGGACGCCGTTAAGGTTGAGGCCCGGGTTGCGGAAGGCCACCTTCATCAACACCTTCTCGAGGGCCCCTGCACAAACCTGGCGCGATTCCTCGGCCAGCTGCTTCGGGACCTCTTCTCGGAGACGCTGGAGGCCCGTCGCCACACCTTTGAAGAACAAGCTGAGCTTGGCGCTGGGTCGGAGATGCTCGTCTGAGGAGTACGCGAGGTCCGCCATCCCCAACTCCATCAGCTCGTTGTGGATGTCGGCGGTGGTGTCCACAAGACCTTCGGTCCAGTGCTCCACGCTCTCCCTCAAGGTGTTCTGGACGGAGACAGCATTCGCCCGGCAGCTCCTCCTTGGCCTTGATCGCCTCCAACAAGCCCACCTCCCGCTCTCTGGCGCCATCCAACGTCTGCGTCGAGTGGCTGATTCAGCTCAGATCCGCTTTGGAATCCTTGGCGGCGTCGAGCTCCTTGGCCTGTCGGCCCGAGGCAGCTCTGCAGCTCGCCCAGTGTAAGCGTCCTTCTCGCTCACGCTTGAGCACGGCAAGCTCTTCGCCGCTCTTCTTGAGGTGGCCTCCAGCTTTGCCACCTTCGCCTTCAGCTCTTCCTTGGCGGCCTCGGCGGCTGCGGCGTCGCTTCGCTTCTGAAGCGCCCAATAGCGACTCCTCGCATGGCGACAAGGTCCTCTTCGTGGCTGTCCAGATTGACCTTCCGCTGCGCCAGCTCGCTTTCCTGCGCGGTGAGCTTCTCGGCAGCCAGCCGCTGCTCCTCATCAGCTGCGGCCTTCTCAAGGATGAAGGCCGTGCGCTCTTCTGCGAGCTGCGCCCGCGCGTCCGCCACGTCGCGGAGCGCTTCTTTGTTGGCGCTCCGGAGCTCCTCGGCGCGCTTCTCCATGTCCGCTCCCGCCCTCGCGACAAGGGCTTCCCGGGTCTCTAACTTGGCCTGGCGGGTGCGGTAGAGAGCACAACTTCTTCAGCTGCTCCTCCTCGGACTTCGCCTGCTGCTGCTTGGCGCATCCACAGTCAGCCCAGCAGACGCGAGTAGCTCACCGTCGAAGGTCTCGCCCTCGACCGGCGCCCTGGAACTCGGTTCCCAGGGGAGCTTGATGAAGACGCCTTCGCCGGCCTTCAGGTAGGCGCCGGGCTGGGGCTCCTCGGAGCCTGACGCCGCGACAGCGGCGGGGGAATCGGCTGTCGGTGTAGCGCTTGCCGCTCCTGCGGCCTCAGGGCCGTCAGTACGACCGCCCGACCCCTCGCCGGCCTCTGCGTCGGCAGCCTCGGTGGCCTCCTCGCCAACAGGCTCGTCGGCGACGGCCTCTTCTTCCACGACGATGACCTCTTCTCCCTCGACGGCGGCCTCGTCGGTGTTGCCGCGCGTTTCCTCCTCGCTGGCGGCCTCGACCTCCATCGGGTCTGCGTCAGACGAAGAAGGGGCAGTCAAGGAGATGTTCAAAAAGAGAAACAAAAGAAAGCAAGCCCAAGGGAAAATTTCGTGTAAGGGAGTTACCTGCAACGGGATCCGCAGCTATGACCTCAACCGCCGGAGGGTCACTGGCGCCGTCCCTTGCCGGGGTAGCATCCCTTGCCGGAGTGGCCTCCCTTGCCGGGGTGGCCTCCCTTGTCGGAGGGAGCTCCCTTGCCGGGGAGTTCTCCCTTGGCGGCGTAGTGGCAGTGGGCAGGGGATCTCGGGCGGCTTCCGAGCCCTCCCGATGAGGCTGCTCCGCTCCTACACAAGCACATCGAGAAACCAACGAAGAAAGGGCACCCCTGCACACCTAATAGTAAGGAGAAAAACCGCACACTTACTCTGGGGGCTGTCTTTGGGGCTGCTCAGAGGAAGGGTCGCCGGGTCCGGCAAGGCGGTCTCGGACGCGTCCCCTGTCGCCACGGGGGAGTCGTCCTCAACGGCGATCGTCGGGATCTTGGCCCTCTTCGCCGATCTCTGGGCCAGCGTCCTGAAAAGAAAAAAGTCCAGAACGAAGCAAATCAGATTCAAGATGAAGCAATAAAAATTGAAGAAATACAAGCACAAGTCTCAAGGGCTTACTCTTCGCCCTCCTCCTCGGAGCTGAGCGCGGAGAAGTCAAACTCCGGCCCGCCTCCGGTGCGATGAGGCGGGGGAGTGGGCTCTCTTGGCCGCTTGGCGGGGGCGTCGGCGGCGGCCTGAGAAGATTCCGCCCCAGTTGTCGCTGCAGTTTGGGGCGCTCCCGCGGCAACCTCGCTTGCCGCGGTGGAGCGCGTCGTCAGCCAGCTGCTCTTCTTGTGGGCAGTCTGCCGCCCCGACTTGTCTCCGACCCTGCGGAGACGCCTCCTCGGCGGAGCAGGGGGCTCAGTTGGCGGCAAGTCGCTTGGCGGTGGGGAAGAAGCGCCTTCGGCGGGTCCACTCGACCCGGCCTCGGTCCCGACAAGCTCGTCCTCGCCGGCGACCTCCCCTCGCTCGGCAAGGCTTGCCGCCTTCGCCGCCTCCGCCTCCTCCACGGTGAACCCGAAGGCTCCAGCGGCAGCGGCTGCTGCCGCCTCCTCCACCCTGGTGGCAATCCTCGCCATCTCCTGTTCGGTGGTGTCGCGGGTGAGCCTCTTCTGCTCGTCGGCGCGGATCGGCACTTCTTCTAAGTCATCAAAGAATTGCTGCACGATCTCGTCGGGGGGCTCCTGCCATGTCGGGACGATTCCGTGGGAGTCGCACAGTGGCATCATGGCGCGGATGCGGTCGAGCGCCGAGTTGTTGCACAATGGGACGACCCCCCGCGGCAACCTGAACCACTCTGGATGTTCGGGGTCGTTCTTGAACAGCTCGAGCAGCACTGAATCCAGATCCATAGCGGTGAAGTTCCAATTCAGGCCAGGCGCAGCCTCATGATATCGGCCGCGTTCGGAACTTCCAAGCAGGCCTCCTCCTTTCCTGCAAGGGAAGCGATGCGGCGGCGAATGAAGTCTCGCCAACCGCTCCTCACATCAACCCGGCAAGCCCGAGGCGCAGAATTCGGGTCACGGCTATCTTCACTTCGCGTCCTCCGGCGCCAAGTTACTCCAATCCTTGCAGCGCTTATTGGGGTTTGGCGCACGGCGGTGAAAGGCTGTGGGTTCTCCTCTACGACCCAACACCAGTTGGCTCTCCACTCCTCCCACTTGTTCCGGAACTCCCCTTCTAGGTAGGCCTCTTTCTTGCCGATCCTAGAGACCCAGGTTATCCCTCCGGCAAGTGGCTCTCCTCTCTCGACGCGGGGAACAAAGAAATGGCGGAAGAGTGCCACGTTCGGGTGGACCCCGACAAAGTTTTCGCGCAAATGTGCGAAAACGGCCATGGTCAAGATGGCGTTGGGGGTGAAATCAAGGAGGTGGAGGCCAAAGGTGTTCATTATGTCGCAAAAGAACTCGGAAAACGGCGGGCAAAGACCGCAATAGAAGAACAGAGCGAAGAAAGGGTACCCTGTTGAGGCCAGATCAGCGGCGGAGGCGGGGAGCACCCTCGTGCGCGGATGCGCACGAGTCTCCATCGACAGAAAAAGGTAGAAGACGTCCGCAGCTCCATACGCCGAGCTGCGGGGGGAAGACGGCCCGCTCCTTGCGCAGCACCGCGAGCCGCTGCGCCTCGGCCGACTTGACGCCCTTCTCCTTATCGGCTTTCGGAGCCATGGCGAGGGGGGCGGAGGAGGTCGACGGCGGTGAGTGTGCTTGCGGTGAAAGGGGGGGCGGGGCGCTGCTCTCTTCGCACCGGAGAAGAAGAGGGGAGCGGCGGTGGTTTCTTGACAAAACAGCAATGGCAGGGGTGGTCGGCGTGCCTCTGTTTCCTCCGCTTATAAAGGGGAGGAGGGGGCGGACGTTCCGCTCATATTAATAAAGAACCCCCCCACGACCGCGCCCACGATCTCTCGCACGACGCCACGTCCGGTGCGTGCCGTTAATAGGGATCGTGGTGGGTCCGGGCGAGTTGCGGCGTGGTCGAGGCCGCGCGTGTCCATGCACAGTTCTGGGCCTGGCCCGACAAGCGCTCGGCACCGTGTACGGCCCAGGCCCGGGGCTCTGCCGGTGTACTAGAGTAGGGGTACCCTAGTATCCCGTACTGCCGCGGACAGTTGACACCCCGCGGCAAGGGTTGCCTCGTCACCGTCAATATCCTCCGTGGCTCCTTTGGAGCCATTCAAGAACAAAGTATTTGATTGAGAAGACAAGGCCCCGACAAGAGGAGCTTGCCGGGAAGGCCACTCCAGGCACGCAGAAGACAAGGCCCCGGCAAGAGGAGCTTCCCGGGAAGGCTCGGGGCGCGACAAGTCTCCGGGCGCGACAAGGATTCGGCATGACAAAGGCGCTTGCCATGCATGCAACTTCTCTCCGTCTCCGCTCCAGCTCACCCAGCGACGTGTCGCCATGGGATCGTCCCATGGGCGCGTGTCGAGAGGCTATGCAGCCAGCGGAGAGCAGCGATAAACGGCGCTGACAAGCTCGCCATCGTGGCGAGCGGAGGCGCACCTGACGGTCTCTGTTACACTGACATGACAACGACGGGCATTTATTGCTTTTGTCCCTTGCCGTCAGAGTTAGGTATTTTGCACTGTACACCGTTCAAGTAGGTGTACCCACTCCTGTTTTTACATTTTTACCCCCGCCTATGTTGCCACCTGTCGGAGACCCCTTGAGCATATAAAAGGAGGCCCGAGTGCAACGTAGAGAGGGGTTCGCGGGAGGAAAAGGTTCGGGGTCCGGAGGTTCGGTTCATTCGATCCACTCGAGACCAGATGGACTCACGCTAGGTTTTGTAGCTCGCATTGCTCCCTAGCAAGAACACAATAGATCAAAACAAGCAGCAGTAGGAGTTTTATCTCTCCGGAGAGCTCCGAAGCTGGGTAAACTGCTCGTGTGCATCGCCTCGATCCGCTCTTCGTGCGATCTCCGCCCCCCTCCGAACCACAAGGGGCCCGGCCCGCCGGCCCCATAGGTGTTCGCGGGTACGATCAGCCTCCCCGACAAGTGCACCAAAGAGGAATACCAGGAGTATACCAGCAGCTGAGAAGAACAAGGCCCCAATGCCTGATGTTGCTGCTGAGGAAGATGAAGAAGGGCAGGTCTTAAGGAAGCTCAAACCCAAGATTCCAGACCACAATGATGCTCATCCTGTGGCTGAGAACATGAAGATCAGGAGAGATCTGGGGTTGAGGCTATGGAGAGAGTCAGATCCATATGCCACCAGGAGAAGGACTGCTGTAGATTACAGGTTCCACACCAAGGAGCAGCAGGACTTCTATGAGACCATCCTATTGGATAAGAAGCCCATAGTTTGTGATATGAGGTGGGTCGATTGGACCTATATTCAGGAGAATGCAGAACACTATCCTAGAGTGTATGACAGCTTCAGTGCGTGTGGAGTTGCAGATTTTGTTGGGCAGAAGCTCACAAACTGGAATGACGAGCTCATTATGCAATTCTACTCCACAACACATTTCTATCCAGATGGCAGGATAGTTTGGATGTCAGAAGGAACGAGATACCAATCAACCATAGAGGAATGGGCTAGTCTGATCAATGCCCCCAAGGAGAGTGAAAATGACATGGACATTTATGCCAAGAAGAAAATGGATCATAACTCAATGTCACAGATGTACAAGGAGATCCCTGATGATGCACTTGAGACTTTCAAGTTTGGATCAGTTCATTTTCTGCTGTCAGGGCTGCCTATGATCAACTGGATCCTAAGGCACACTCTGTTGCCCAAATCAGGTGAACACAACATGATCAGAGGGCATGCAATTAACTTTCTTCACATTTTTTATGTGCCCCAGAAATTCAAGGTCATGAGCCTCATAGTTGAAACTATCAAGAGGACAGCAACAGACCAAAAGAGGAGCTGTGGATATGCCCCACAGATTCAGGAGTTGATTATCTCAAAGATGGACACAGGGAAGTATCTGTTGGATAAGGAACACTTGGTTCTCTATCCTGAATTTGAGGATAATCAAGTTGTCATGACTGAGAATGAACCATCATCAGTACAAGCTCAAGAGAAGAAGGAAAAGGCAAGGAAAGAGAAGGCTGCCAAGATGCCGACTCAAGCAGAGGCATCTGATTACTTTCTGAAGAACAAGCGGGAGCAGCTTGGTTACTTGATAGCATCAACTCTGCGGATTGAGAAGGGGTTGGCCACCCTAACTCAAAACCAGCAGAGCCTGGAAAGAATCATGGAACAAAAATTCAATGATCTTGATGTCAAAGTAATCGAGATTGATCCACTGTGGAGCAGCTACAGGATGACATGCAAGAGAGGAAGGGCAGGAAAACAACTGATGCATTTGCCAGAGTGCCTCGAGCTCAGAGATCAGCTGCAGAGCCAGTACCAGTCACCAGAGTTACTTCATCAGCTCCAGCTACAGCTCCAGCGCAACCAGCTCCAGCACCAACTCCTTCAGCTCCATCTACATCGACTGAAGCCTTCGTTCTTGGAGTTCTCCGGACACCACCACCTGAAGACCAAGCCTGAGAGACAATATAGTCCTATGCATTTTCTAGGAACTTTTTGGTAACATGTTGCCAAAGGGGGAGAAAAATGTATAGATCATAGGCTTGGAGAGAGAGATTTGCTGCTTTTGTTCTCTCTTGTCTTCTTGGTTGAACTTTGTTTGCTTTTGATTGCTTGAGATACTATGCAATTACCTGTGAGACATTGATGATCGTGTGTTTGATCATAAGCTACACTTATGCTTGTTATATGTTATTATCTTACTTATCCTTATATGATCATTCACTTTGCTTGGTGATGAGTGCATGTATTCAATCTTTATTATTTTGAGCGCTCCACCAAGATGTATGTGACATGGAAGAGTAACCCATGAGCCTAATTCCTTGTGCATTTGCAGTCCAAAGAAAATCTTGAAATATGCACAAATTTAGGGGGAGCTCTAGCTTATCACAAACTTCTCAAAGCAACAATGGTTTTCAATCTTATTTTCATTTGTCGAAGCTTTGATCTATATGTTGTCATCAATTACCAAAAAGGGGGAGATTGAAAGTGCAACTATCCCTAGGTGGTTTTGGTAATTCATAACAACATATAGCTCATTGAGCTAATGCTATTCCAAGACAAATGTTTCAGGAAAGCTCAATGAATGGCATGGCATGGATGATGAAAGTGGATCCCTCAAATTATCAAGAACAAAGGATTGGCTCAAGCTCAAAAGCTCAAGACTCTACATTTTACATTTTAGTGATCCAAAATCACATTGAGTCTATAGGAAAAGCCAATACTATCAAGGTGGGATGAGGTGTTCCTTAATGAGCCTCTTGCTTCATGTGCTTAGTGATATGCTCCAAAACCCTCCACTACTTTCTCACATCCACATATGACCTAAACCTAAAGTCAAACTCGGCCCTACCGATTCTTTCTATCCGGCGCCACCGAGTTCAAATGTCATAGCCACTGCCACAAACCCTAGGCAAATCGGTCTCACCGATAGGGATCTCGGTCTCACCGAGATGGGATTGTAATCTCTCTGTTTCCCTTCATACGGTCTAAGCGAAGTGAGCGATCGGTCCCACCGAGATTACAATGTAAACTCTCTGTTTCCCTTTCGTAACTTTTCGGTCTCACCGAAAGAGCGAATCGGTCCCACTGAGTTTACCTGACCAACTCTTTGTTTAGCTAATTACCAACTTCGGTCTCACCGAGTTTGTGTAATCGGTCTCACCGAGATTACGTTATGCCCTAACCCTAACCATATCGGTCCTACCGAGTTGCATGTCGGTCCCACCGAAAACCCTAACGGTCACTAGGTTTACTAAATCGGTCCGACCGAGTTTTATGATTCGGTCTTACCAAGTTTGGTAAATTGTGTGTAACGGTTAGATTTCGTGTGGAGGCTCTATATACCCCTCCACCTCCTCTTCATTCGTGGAGAGAGTCATCAGAATAAACCTACACTTCCAACTTACCAGTTTTGAGAGAGAGCCACCTACTCATGTGTTGAGGCCAAGATATTCCATTCCAACCACAAGAATCTTGATCTCTAGCCTTCCTCAAGTTGCTTTCCACTCAAATCTTCTTTCCACCAAATCCAAATCCTGTGAGAGAGAGTTGAGTGTTGGGGAGACTATCATTTGAAGCACAAGAGCAAGGAGTTCATCATCAACACACCATTTGTTACTTCTTGAGAGTGGTGTCTCCTAGATTGGCTAGGTGTCACTTGGGAGCCTCCGACAAGATTGTGGAGTTGAACCAAGGAGTTTGTACGGGCAAGGAGATCTCCTACTTCGTGAAGATCTACCGCTAGTGAGGCAAGTCCTTCGTGGGCGACGGCCATGGTGGGATAGACAAGATTGCTTCTTCGTGGACCCTTCGTGGGTGGAGCCCTCCGTGGACTCGCAACCGTTACCCTTCGTGGGTTGAAGTCTCCATCAACGTGGATGTACGATAGCACCACCTATCGGAACCACGACAAAAACATCCGTGTCTCCAATTGCGTTTGAATTCTCCAAAACCTTCCCTTTACATTCTTGCAAGTTGCATGCTTTAATTTCCGCTGCCTATATACAGTTTGCATGCTTGCTTGAATTCCGTGAAGATTGCTTGACTTGCTCAAAGATAGCTAAAATCTGCCAAAGTCTAAAATTGGGTAAAGGTTAAGTTTTTAATAGTTCAAGTAGTCTAATCACCCCCCATCTAGACATACTTCAAGGTACTACATGCGGTCTTTAACAGAATCGGATACGCACTGGGTGGATGTCACGACCGGTTTTTTCAATAAAAATATTTATTGAGCAACCGACCTATGAAGTCCAATATGAGGAAAATCCTCCATACCGGTAGACAAAACTTTGATACAATAAGCCGGTAGCATTACAATGTTACAGGGGCGGGCTGAAGATGCCCAACCAATCATTACATACACGCCAATAATTATACATGATGGCGGATATGACACAATGGTGTGGATTGGAAATACTACTGACTCAAGATATGAGTGGTTGGTGGAATAACACAGTGGGGTGGTTAATGAGTCTACTGCACTGGCGGCTCATCGAGCGTCGAGGTGAGGCTCGATGAATTTATTTGGGTAGCGGAAGCGGATATAACACAATGACTAATCCAGGGGTCGCCCGAGACTGACTGGGTTTCCTCTAGGCGTCGGACTCGCTATCGAACTCTTCATCCATGAGATCGCCGTCGTCAGCATCTGGCCAAATCAACAAGCCTGGTGAGTACTTTGAAAGTACTCGCAAGGCAGTTCGGACAAAAGATATAAGAAATGAATGCATGAATGCGATTTGATAAATTTTTAGCAATGCTCAATTTAATCGGTACATCAAAGTAAATAAGAAGGGAATCGGCGGTAGTCCGCTCGAAAACCCAAAGAAGACAAAACTCAAAACCGATCGGGTGTCTGAAGCGACGCCATGAAGGGTGAACAAATAAGTAAAACATGCCGCAGTCGGGCGTCTGAACGACACCTCATAAAGGGCTTATATTGAAAAAAAATACATGCATGCCGCAGTCGGACGTCGGAGCGACATCACAGAAAGGGCTTATAAAGGAAGTAAATAATAACAATGCCGCAGTCGGACGTCTGAGCGACATCGCAGAAAGGGCTTATAATAAAGGTAAATAATAACAATGCCACAGTCGGACGTCTGAGCGACATCGCAGAAAGGGCTAACAACAAAAGTTAAATGATAACAATGTCGCAATCGGATGTCTGAGCGACATCGCAGAAAGGGCTTATAACAAAAGTAAATAATAACAATGCCGCAGTCGGACGTCTGAGCGACATCACAGAAAGGGCTTATAATTCATCATTCACAACTTGACAAGATATGGTGCTCACGAAAAATATTTATCACAAGACCATAAGCGGGTTAGTCCATTCACCGGAAATAAACATATGACACTCATATGGTTATCAAGAGTTTCTGTCATCGAGATTGACACTTAACAAGATGAGATGAACACGGTACTCGGATAGGAATAAGATGAATTTAAGATTTTTGACTCTGCAGAGTTTGTACCAAAATTGTCCACAACCAACGGATTTCCCTAGTCACGAAGGACTAGTTCCGTTTATGGTATTTCGGAGGAAACACAACTTGCTAGTACACACCCATCATACCTCACGTTGCCAGGAATCACCCTAGACAGCGTTTAAGAAAAACTTTGAGACGGGGAGATCACAATCTCGAATAGCATGGGATCAAATTTATATCAAGACGCTCTAAGGGGTGCCCCCTCTTGGTCCCAACCGGAAACACCCATGCCCCCTGACCGGATGAAAGGCTTTAATATAGGGCCATGGAACCTTCATCCCGGCCTCTCGATTTGGTGTGTACCAGGAAGTGGTTTGCAACTTACTCAGTCGTATCCCTTGCGGGAAACAGGTGGTAGTACGAAAGGGGAGACGGACGGAAATCTGACTGGTTGATGCTGACACTGGGTCAACGTTCTGGCATAAGCCTGGCATGCTACAACACTGCCATCTTACCCATACTCATGCCAACTCATGGCCATGCAACAAGTTTCCAACAACTCATGGATTTACCGAGCTCATTTGCCTCAACTCTTACGAGATAAACTATCATCGAAATGCTCATGAACGTGCCATGATACAAAAATAATGCAAACATGCCCAAACACTCATCATATCAAAAGTTCAAACATTGCTTGCCTGGTTCGGAGTAGTCGGGGTCTAGCTCGGCGAAGTTCGCGGTTCCGTCACCCCCTTCGGTATCTACGGTACACAAAATACACGCGCTAACGTAAATACTGTGGGTCACAGAAAGTCAATCCAAATGTTTTTCAAATAAATATGATAAAAAACTAGACAAAAATTTGAAGAGGACAGAAGAAGAATCACTCAAAAATTCCTTTCTGTTAAAACGTTATAAGGGTTTTGGTCCAAGGACCCATATGTAATGAAACAGAAAACTTCCAGGGGGCTTTGCAGAGAAGTCCAGAAAAATGGTTCAGAGTGGAAGCGTATTTGCCAAAGTAAGCTTTTAGAAAACGATTCAAAAAAAAACAAAAGAGAGGCTAACGTGCGGGTCCCACCCGTCAGGTTTGAAATTTCAAACGAGAGGGACGGGGCTCGTCGGCGCCCGAGAGCCGCGGTGGTCGCCGGCGGCGATCCACGGCGAGGCAGGGAGATCGGAGGGTACCTCCGTGTTCAGGGTGCCATTCCGCGTCTGTGGGAGGTGGTGGTTGTCGCCGGCAAGTACCACGTCGACGGCGACGCTTGCTCCGGCGGACGGCGGTTCGGGTGGTCGTGGGCCTCGTCGGAGAGTGCTGCGGAGGAGGAATTGAGGAGGGGGTTAGACCCGTGGTAGCATGAGAGGGTAGGTGACGGGATTTGGGGGGCGGGGATGACCTCACCGGAGTGAATCGCGGTGGAGGCCGAGGCGGAACGAAGCGGCCGGAGTAGAGGAAGAAGAGCTCCTCGAGGCCCTCCCAGGGGCTTGGCAGGGACTAGTGAGGTGGTGGAGGTGTGCGGGGGCGAGAGCAAGCTCGGGGGGAGCTATTTATAGCCGGCCCGAGTCGGTTGCCGAGAACGGGGTTCTCCGGCGAAGTTTACGGCGGCGTAGGGCGTTGATCGGGGAGGTTCAGAGGTTGAGCGTCGTCGTGGGGGTTCCCTGGTTCCGTTTAGGTGCTAAACGCGTCGGGGTTTGGTTGCTTAGGGCGAGCTCGACGGAACGGGCAGTGAGGGCCGTCGTGGCGAGGAGCATGCTTGTGCTTGCCGTGCCACGGCAGCGACGGTGCTGCATCTTGTGGCAAGGAAATGGCCACGCTGAGCTACCAGGAGGTTTGTGCGGCGCCGAGCGGTGTTATGCCGCCGTTCTGCTCCTGTCGGCCGCTACGGTGGTTCTCGCCACCAAGAAGACACGCCGGCCTTGAAAGCGCTGTGGTGCCACCGACGCCAGGAACGCGCCAAGCACGCGTGTGAAGCTCCGGACAAGCAGGCTAGGCTGCGAGCAACGTGCCAAGTGCACTGTGAGCATGTGACTGAAACTCTGACGGAGATCGACACTGAAATCTGAACTTAACTGAAGATGAGCAGAAATAGTGCATGCAAGGTGTTCGACAGAATGATTTAGGCATGTAGGGATTTTTCCTTGAGCTGGTTTTTGGTGGAGGCGCCTCTCATTGCATCTAGAGGCTCCCTGAATATTTGTGAAATTTTTGGAGAAGTGTCCATATGAATTTCACCAAATTTGACAAATCTGGTCCAAACTTGCAGAGACTATAATTTAAAATCTTTGAACAGAAGAGGAGTGGATCTTGATTGTTCTAGGTTGTGGGTACCAAGGACTTTGCAGGGGAGTTGGTTTGAGGTCAAAACCCAAATGCATTTAGGTACTTGCTTTGCAAATCACCTAGGCTCAAAATAATGGACAGAAAAGATTTGGGAGGAGAATTAAATGAAATAAAATTCAAAAAAGGGTTGAACTTGTTGAGATAGAATGTTTGGATTGCCCAAAGTGGAAGGAGAGATTTTTGGGAAGATTTTACCATGTGGTGCATGGCAAAATCATGAATGGTTTCAAATATTGGAGAGGAGGCAAAACTCCTAGAATTTTCTTTTTGAAAGGAAAATAAACTCCAAAGACTTTTCTTGAAATTTTGAGAAGAGGGCAATCAGAAGAAAAATTTAAAAACCAAATACCGGTTTTTCAATAAAAATATTTATTGAGCAACCGACCTATGAAGTCCAATATAAGGAAAATCCTCCATATCGGTAGACAAAACTTTGATACAATAAGCCAGTAACATTACAATGTTACAGGGGCGGGCTGAAGATGCCCAACCAATTATTACATACACGCCAATAATTATACATGATGGCGGATATGACACAATGGTGTGGAGTGGAAATACTACTGACTCGAGATATGAGTGGTTGGTGGAATAACACAGTGGGGTGGTTAATGAGTCTACTGCACTGGCGGCTCATCGAGCGTCGAGGTGAGGCTCGATGAATTTATTTAGGTAGCGGAAGCGGATATATCACAATGACTAATCCAGGGGTCGCACGAGACTGACTGGGTTTCCTCTAGGCGTCGGACTCGCTATCGAACTCTTCATCCATGAGATCGCCGTCGTCAGCATCTGCCCAAATCAACTAGCCAGGTGAGTACTTTGAAAGTACTCGCAAGACAGTTCGGACAAAAGATATAACAAATGAATGCATGAATTCGATATGATTAATTTGTAGCAATGCTCAATTTAATCGGTACAGCAAAGTAAATAAGAAGGGAATCGGCGGTAGTCCGCTCGAAAACACAAAAAGACAAAACTCAAAACCGATCGGGTGTCTGAAGCGACGCCACGAAGGGTGAACAAATAAGTAAAACATAACGAAGTCGGGCGTCTGAGCGACACCTCATAAAGGGCTTATACTGAAGAAAAATACATGCATGCCGCAGTCGGACGTCGGAGTGACATCACAGAAAGGGCTTATAAAGGAAGTAAATAATAACAATGCCACAGTCGGACGTCTGAGCGACATCGCAGAAAGGGCTTATAATAAAGGTAAATAATAAAAATGCCACAGTCGGACGTCTGAGCAACATCGCAGAAAGGGCTTACAACAAAAGTGAATGATAACAATGCCGCAGTCGGACGTCTGAGCGACATCGCAGAAAGGGCTTATATCAAAAGTAAATAATAACAATGCCGCAGTCGGACATCTTAGCGACATCACAGAAAGGGCTTATAATTCATCATTCACAACTTGACAAGATATGGAGCTCACGAAAAATATTTATCACAAGACCATAAGCGGGTTAGTCCATTCACCGGAAATAAACATATGACACTCATATGGTTATCAAGAGTTTCTTTCATCGAGATTGACACTTAACAAGATGAGATGAACACGGTACTCGGATAGGAATAAGATGAATTTAAGAATTTTGACTCTGCAGAGTTTGTACCAAAATGGTCCACAGCCAACGGATTTCCGTAGTCACGAAGGAATAGTTCCGTTTATGGTATTTCGGAGGAAATATAACTAGCTAGTACACACCCATCATACCTCACATTGCCAGGAATCACCCTAGACAGCGTTATAGAAAAACTTTGAGAAGGGGAGATCACAATCTCGAATAGCATGGGATCAAATTTATATACGCGCGCTCTAAGGGGTGGCCCCCTCTCGGTCCCAACCAGAAACACCCATGCCCCCTGACCGGATGAAAGGCTTTAATACAGGGCCATGGAACCTTCATCCCGGCCTCTCGATTTGGTGTGTACCAGGAAGTGGTTTGCAACTTACTCAGCCGTATCCCTTGCGGGAAACAGGTGGTAGTACGAAAGGGGAGACGGACGGGAATCTGACTGGTTGATGCTGACACTGGGTCAACGGTCTGGCATAAGCCTGGCATGCTACAACACTGCCATCTTACCCATACTCATGCCAACTCATGGCCATGCAACAAGTTTCCAACAACTCATGGATTTACCGAGCTCATTTGCCTCAACTCTTACGAGATAAACTATCATCGAAATGCTCATGAACGTGCCATGCTACAAAAATAATGCAAACATGCCCAAACACTCATCATATCAAAATTTCAAACATTGCTTGCCTGGTTCGGAGTAGTCGGGGTCTAGCTCGGCGAAGTTCGCGGTTCCGTCACCTCCTTCGATATCTACGGTACAAAAAATACATGCGCAAACGTAAATACCGTGGGTCACAGAAAGTCAATCCAAATATTTTTCAAATAAATATGATAAAAAACTAGACAAAAATTTGAATAGGACAGAAGAAGAATCACTCAAAAATTCCTTTCTGTTAAAAAGTTATAAGGGTTTTGGTCCAAGGACCCATCTGTAATGAAACAGAAAACTTCCAGGGGCTTTGCAAAAAAGTCCAGAAAAACGGTTCAGAGTGGAAGCGTATTTGCCAAAGTACGCTTTCATAAAACGATTCAAAAAAACAATAGAGAGGCTGACGGGAAGGTCCCACCCGTCAGGTTTGAAATTTCAAACAAGAGGGACGGGGCTCGTCGGCGCCCGAGAGCCGCGGTGGTCGCCGGCGACGATCCACGGCGAGGCAGGGAGATCGGAGGGTACCTCCGTGTTCAGGGTGCCATTCCGCGTCTGTGGGAGGTGGTGGTGGTCGCCGGCGAGTACCACGTCGACGGCGACGCTTGCTCCGGCGGACGGCGTATCGGGTGGTCGTGGGCCTTGTCGGAGAGTGTTGCGGATGAGGAATTGAGCAGGGGGTTAGACCCGTGGTAGCATGAGAGGGTAGCTGACGGGATTTGGGGGCCGGGGATGACCTCACCGGAGTGAATCGCGGTGGAGGCCGAGGCGGAACGAAGCGGCCGGAGTCGAGGAAGAAGAGCTCCTCGAGGCCCTCCCAGGGGCTTGGCGGGGACTAGTGAGGTGGTGGAGGTGTGCGGGGGCGAGAGCAAGCTCGGGGGGAGCTATTTATAGCCGGCCCGAGTCGGTTGTCGAGAATGGGGTTCTCCGGCAAAGTTTACAGCGGCGTAGGGCGTTGATCAGAGAGGTTCAAAGGTTGAGCGTTGTCGTGGGGGTTCCCTGGTTCCGTTTAGGTGCTAAACGCGTCGGGGTTTGGTTGCTTAGGGCGAGCTCGACGGAACGGGGCGGCGCGGGCCCGTCGGCGGCAGGGAGCACGCTCTGTGCTTGCCGTGCCACCGCGACGGTGCTGCATGCGTGTGCTGGCAAGGAAATGTCCACGCGGAGCTACCAGGAGGTTTGGGCGGCGCCGAACAGCGTTATGCCGCCGTTCTTCTCCCTGTCGGCCGCGACGGTGGTTCTGCCGCCGCAAGAAGACACGCCGGCCAAGCGGCTGTGGTGCCACCGATGCGAGTGAACGCGCCAAGCACGCGTGTGAAGCTCGGACAAGCAGTGCTAGAGCTGCGAGCAACGTGCCAAGTGCACTGTGAGCATGTGACTGAAACTCGACGGAGATCGACCTTTGAAATCTGAACTTAACTGAAGATGAACAGAAATAGTGCATGCAAGGTGTTTGACAGAATGATTTAGTCATGTAGAGATTTTTCCTTGAGCTGGTTTTTGGTGGAGGGGCCTCTCATTGCACCTAGAGGCTGCCTGAATATTTGTGGAATTTTTGGAGAAGTGTAGATATGAATTTCACCAAATTTGACAAATCTGGTCCAAACTTGCAGAGACTATAATTTGAAATCTTTGAACAGAAGAGGAGTGGATCTTGATTGTTCTAAGTTGTGGGTACCAAGGACTATCCAGGGGAGTTGGTTTGAGGTCAAAACCCAAATGCATTTAGGTACTTGCTTTGCAAATCACCTAGGCTCAAAATAATGGACAGAAAAGATTTGGGAGGAGAATTAAATGAAATAAAATTCAGAAAAGGGTTGAACTTGTTGAGACAGAATGTTTGGATTGCCCAAAGTGGAAGGAGAGATTTTTGGGAAGATTTTACCATGTGGTGCATGGCAAAATCATGTATGGTTTCAAATATTGGAGAGGAGGCAAAACTCCTAGAGTTTTCTTTTTGAAAGAAAAATAAACTCCAAAGACTTTTCTTGAAATTTTGAGAAGAGGCAATCAGAAGAAAAATTTAAAAACCAAACACCAGAGTTGGAGGAGATGCAAAAAAATAAAATATTTGCTAAAGGGAAAAGCTTTTGAGAGAGATCTTGGAAGGGTTTAGAAGACCTTCTTCAAATCCAACAATTTTTTTTTTGAAGAAAACCAAAAGAATAATTTTGGAGTGTCACAACACCTACCCCCTTAGGAAAAATCTCGTCCCCGAGATTCCAGCTAATCCTCAAATAATTGTGGGTGCTCTATCCGAAGGAAATCCTCTCTTTCCCAAGTGGCTTCAATTTCGGTGTGGTTGCTCCACTGAACTTTGAAGAACTTGATGGTTTTCTGTCGGGTTCTCCTTTCAGACTCTTCCAAGATCTTTATCGGATGCTCCCGATATGTAAGGTCTGGCTGCACGTCAATGTTTTTATGGGGTACTTGTTTCTCTAGGTTGCTTATGCACTACCTCAACTGGGAGACGTGGAATACGTCGTGGATGTCGGATAATTCTTCGGGTAAGTCTAGCTGGTAGGCCACCGTGCCTCTTCGTGCCACTATGCATCATGGTCCGATGAAACTTGGTGCTAGCTTCCCTTTTATCTTGAATCGATGCAGGCCTCTCATAGGGGATACTCGTAAGTACACAAATTCACCGGGTTCAAAATTGACTCCACGATGCTTCTGATCATAATAACTCTTTTGTCGGCTTTGGGCTGTCTTGAGTCGGTCCTTAATCACCTTGACCTTATCTTCAGCCTCTTTGAGCAGGTCTGGGCCGAAGATATGGCTGTCTCCGGTTTCCGACCAGTTTAGTGGGGTACGACATCTTCGCCCGTACAGAGCTTGAAATGGTGCCATTTGCAGGCTGGACTGGTAACTGTTGTTATATGCGAATTCTGCGTATGGTAAGCTCTGTTCCCAACTGGTCCCATAGGTGAGGACACTTGCTCTCAGCATATCTTCTAGTATCTGGTTTACTCGCTCGATCGCCCATCTATGCAGGGGATGGTATGCGGTACTGAAAGCCAGCTGAGTTCCCAGAGCTTGTTGTAAGTGATCCCAAAATCGGGAGACGAATTGAGTGCCTCTGTCCGAGATTATTTTCTTTGGGACTCCATGTAAGCAAACGACACGGGAAAGGTAGAGCCTAGCAAGTTTCTGAGTGGTGTGGGTTGTCTTCACGGGGATGAAGTGTGCTACCTTAGTTAGTCTATCAGTGATGACCCATATGGCATCATGTCCGTGCCGGGACCGAGGTAGTCCAACAATAAAATCCATTCCAATCTCGTCCCATTTCCACTCGGGTATCTTATTTGGTTGCAATAGCCCGGCCGGTTTTTGGTGCTTGGCCTTGATGCGTTGACAAGAGTCACAACATGCAATAAACGTGGCTATGTCTCTTTTTATTCCATGCCACCAAAATGTTTCCTGAAGATCTTTGTACATTTTTGTTCCTCCAGGATGGATTGAATATGGAGCGGTGTGGCCTTTAGCCAGGATTTGCTGTTTAAGGTCATGGATATTCGGTACGCAAAGCCTATTCCCATACCACAATATTCCTTGCTCATCAATAACAAATTCTGAGGCCTTGCCCAACTTCATCTTCCGTTTTATGCCTTCAATGCTGGGGTGTCCACGTTGAGCCTCTTTAACCTTCTCTATTAGGGTAGGCTGTAACTCTAAGTTCGACACACTGCCTTTGGTGACCACCATCAGATTGAGCTTTGCGAAATCCTACTGGAATTCAGGTCTCAAGTTTGGCATGCTGTCGTTGTCCGGACTGGGGTTCCGAATCAGAGCATCTGCTACAACATTTGCTTTGCCTGGGTGGTAGTGGATTCCAACATCATAATCCTTTACTAATTCCAACCAGCATCGCTGCCGTAAATTGAGTTCTGGTTGTGTGAAAATATACTTGAGGCTTTTGTGGTCCGTGTATATTTCACAACGATTACCGAGTAAGAAGTGTCTCCATTCCTTGAGTGCATGAACAATTGCTGCTAATTCCAGGTCATGTGTAGGATAACTTTCCTAATGCTTGCGAAGTTGTCTGGAAACATATGCGACAACCTTGCCTTCTTGCATCAATACGCACCCGAGGCCCTTTCGAGATGCGTCACAAAATACCTCAAAATTTTTGTGTATATCCGCACAATTAATCTGGTCTGTAAATCGGTTTCCTCTTGAGTTCTTGGAAACTTTTCTCGCAAGCTTCCGTCCATTCAAACTTCTGTCTTTCTTGAGGAGTTGCGTCATTGGCTTTGCTATGGTTGAGAATCCTTCAATAAATCTCCGGTAGTTTCCTGCCATTCCCAAGAAACTTCAGACGTAAATCACGCTGGCTGGTGGTTTCAAAATGGCACGGCCTTGACCTTTTCCGGGTCTACGGCGATACCTTCTTAGGTCAGTACGTGGCCCAGAAAACCTACTTGCCTTAGCCAAAATTCACACTTGCTAAATTTAGCGTCCAATTGATGTTTCCTGAGTTCTCCTAGTACAATTCGGAGATGTTCAGCGTGCTCTTCTGGGGTTTTGGAGTATACCAGAATATCATCGATAAATACCACAACAAACTTGTCCATAAACTTCATGAATACTTTGTTCATGAGGTGAAAAAAATATGCGGGGGCGTTTGTTAGTGCGAATGGCATTACGGTGAACTCATACAATCCGTATCTAGAGGTGAAAGTTGTCTTGGGAATATCTTCGGTTCGCACTTTCAGTTGATGGTATCCCGACCTCAAGTCAATCTTTGAGAACACCTTGGCCTGAGCGAGTTGATCGAATAAATCATTTATTCGTGGCATCGGATATTTGTTCTTGATTGTGACCATGTTTAGCGCTCGATAGTCTATGCACAATCTCAGTGTTCCATCCTTTTTTTTGGCAAACAAAATTGGTGAACCCCAAGGTGAGGAACTGGCTCGTATGTACCCTTTTTCCAATAATTCCTTTATTTGCTTCTGCAGTTCTACCAATTCAGATGGTGCCATTCTGTATGGTTTCTTGTATATGGGAGCGGTTCCGGGTGCTAGCTCAATGCTGAACTATATCTCTCGGTCTGGTGGCATGCCTGGTAGCTCTTCGGGAAATACATCGGAAATTCACACACTCGGAACCTTGCTCAATTCAGAAATATCCACCTTGTTCAATCTCGGTTGCCGGGATATTTTTCTTTCCTTGGCTGAAACCTTTATGGTCTTCCCGTGGTGATGTGTGAGAATTACGGTCCTGTTGAAGCAGTCAATAAAACCTTTGTTGGTGGTTAACTAATCCATCCCTAAGATGACATCCAGTCCTTTATTTTCCAGCACGATAAGATTTGCTTGAAACTTTAACCCTTCAAACTCGATTAGCACACCCTGGCAATAATTCTGGGTAACTTGCTTAATTCCAGGGGACTTGACGATCATAGATTTTTCCAAGGGAAGCATCGAAAAATTATTTTGCAAAGCAAAACTTATCGAAACGAATGAGTGAGAAGCTCGAGAATCAAACAAAACCATGGCAGGTATTGTGTTGACAGGAAACGCATCGAGTCACGATATCTGGGGCATTTTGTGCTTCCTCTTTGGTCACGTGGTTCAGATGACCCTTCCTGTGGTTGTTGTTTGGGTTGAAATTGTTGCGCTTTGGCGCTGAATTATTGCCTCCGTTATTCGGCTTTGGGGTCGAGTTCCTTGGATTGGGGCACTGCTTGGCATAGTGCCCTTCTTCTCCACAAGCGTAACAAGTAACGCCTAGGCGGTATGTGAACTCCTTGTCCCTTGCATGGAAATTCTTGATTGGGCGTGAGACGCTTGTCGTGGGTTTGGGTGTCCAGTTTTTCTGAACATCTGTCTTGCTGCGGTGGTTGCGGGCGTGATTAGTCTGGTCCCTCTTCCGCTTGCGGAAATCTTCTAAGCTATGTCTCTCATTTTCCAAGGTAATGGCCTTATCCACCAGCGTCTTAAAATCTGGGAAGGTGTGTACGACCAATTGGCATTTAAGCGCGGGTGTCAGACCGTCAAGGAATTTCTCCATCTTTTTGTTTTCCGACATATGCTACTTGTTGGCGTAGCGAGACAGCAGAGTAAACTGACTGTTGTATTCTGACACCGTCATTGTCCTTTGCTTGAGGTCATCAAACTCTCTCTTTTTGATCTTCATAAGACTCTTAGGAATATGTGCCCCACGAAAACCTTCTTTAAATTCCTCCCATGTTATATTATTTTCATTGGGGTGCATGTGTAGGAAATTTTCCCACCACGATGCGGCTGCTCCAGTGAGATAGTGCGGAGCATAAAGTACTTTCTCAAGATCTGAACACTGGGCAATAATTAATTTTCTCTACATGTCTCGAAGCCAGTCCTCGGCTTCAAGAGGTTTGTCAGTGTGAGAAAATGTTCGGGGACGTGTCTTCTGAAGTTCGGATAACTTTGATTGCTGCTGATACTGTCCATGGTGATTCCCCATATTGATGACTTGGTTCATTATTTCCTGATGTTGCTGCTGACTTTGTTCATAAAGACGGCACATTTGAGAAAGTGCCGTTTCACTATCCTGTTGACTAGTCTGTCCCTGTGTGAAATTGTTGCCTGGGGGTGTGCTATAATTCTCCTCTGTCGGAGTCGGCATGGAGCGCGTCCAAGCACGAGACATAGTTTACTCTGGGGATATATTTTGAAACACTCATAAGAAAATAAATTGAGCCGCGAACATCAATAAATTCAAGAAGATGGAAAAAGGTCGCAAATGCTCTAAGATTTTTCAAGAGAAAACATGTTTGCGCACGGAGAAGGACTGTCCATTACATATCTTACACGCAAGCAGTAATTATACAATACATCACTCAGGATATGCGTACATGATCCTGACATGTTATTTAGTCTAGTGCACTCCTCCAGATCCTACATGATGCGCAAACAAGCTACTTCTCACAACCTATTTACATATAAACATATCGTACAAGTCGGTACATCGCATGGCGGCTAAGCGTACTTAGTCGGAGATGGTAAGGATTTCCCTGGGCCTGCCAAGGGTGAGGCGTAGTGAGGCTGGGGACTCTACCTCCTCTTCGGAGATAGGCTCCAGACGTGAGGTGCTGCGCTGAGTTGGTGGAGCTGGTGCCTTGTGCGGGACAACTCGAACATGAGCGGGCACGAGGGGTAGTGCAGAACGAACCGGAGTAGGCGCAATGACATGGTTGAACTCCTCCGTGGTAGGCAGGCGACGAGATGTGGTGCGAGCAGTAGGAGCAAACGATGCTGATGACGAGACGAAAGTCAGTGGCGGTGCGGCGCGCAGGAGTTCCCTCCTGTTGGCGGCACAGCCATGGACTAAGTCCATGTGGGCAGCTACAAAGTCGTCCACCAGGTTGTCGAAGGCTGCCTCCAAAGCTCGGAGATACTCGATAAGCATCTCAAAAGCTTCGTCCCGTTCTCCTCTGGGGCAAGAAGGCAGCGTAGTGGCAGGTATATGGCACGTGACATGGCAGGTAGCGGTAGCGACGAGTCTTCATCGAAGGAAGGATATCCCTGAGACGAGCTATCGCCTCGCGGGCTGCCATCTACAGTGCATGCTTCTCTGTGGGCATGGCTCTCCCCACAAACTGATAACGCTCAACTCGCCCTCTCTTGAATTTCACCGCGGCTTGGTGCATGGTTAGACGGTCATTGACCTTGTGCTGAGAGAGAGAGAAGACTGGGCGCACATCTGGCCCCATCGCGACTTGGACGATGAAGGAGAGAAGCAGCGAACCCATCGGGCATGTTGGCGAACATCTGCGACTCGCGATCGTTGCCGACCATCTACAAAAGTAGGCAAAAATCCTGAGTAGTCAAATCATAAATTTCTGGCGGTATCGAAATTGACTACATTTGTGAAAAATAATAAATGGCTCTATTATGCTAATAACCGATTAGCGAGCACACCTAGTGGCTTCCTACAGTCAGCCTGGCTCTGGTACCAAGCTTGTCACGACCGGCTTTTCAATAAAAATATTTATTGAGCAACCGACCTATGAAGTCCAATATGAGGAAAATCCTCCATACCGGTAGACAAAACTTTAATACAATAAGCGGTAGCATTACAATGTTACAGGCGGGCTGAAGATGCCCAACCAATTATTACGTATACGCCAATAATTATACATGATGGCGGATATGACACAATGGTGTGGAGTGGAAATACTCTTGACTCGATATATGAGTGGTTGGTGGAATAACACGATTAGGGGTGGTTAATGAGTCTACTGCATTGGCGGCTCCTCGAGCGTCGAGGTGAGGCTCGATGTATTTATTTGGGTAGCGGAAGCGGATATATCACAATGACTAATCCAGGGGTCGCACGAGACTGACTGGGTTTCCTCTAGGCGTCGGAATCGCTATCGAACTCTTCATCCATGAGATCACCGTCGTCAGCATCTGGCCAAATCAACAACCCAGGTGAGTACTTTGACAGTACTCGCAAGACAGTTCGGACAAAAGATATAACAAATGAATGCATGAATGTGATATGATTAATGTTTAGCAATGCTCAATTTAATCGGTACAGCAAAGTAAATAAGAAGGGAATCGGCGGTAGTCCGCTTGAAAACCCAAAGAAGACAAAACTCAAAACCGATCGGGTGTCTGAAGCGACGCCACGAAGGGTGAACAAATAAGTAAAACATGCATGATCGGCGTCTCGAGCGACACCTCATAAAGGGCTTATATTAAAAAAATACATGCATGCATGATCGGACGTCGGAGCGACATCACGAAAAGGGCTTATAAAGGAAGTAAATAATAACAATGTCGCAGTCGGACGTCTGAGCGACATCGCAGAAAGGGCTTATAATAAAGGTAAATAATAACAATGCCACAGTCGGACGTCTGAGCGACATTGCAGAAAGGGCTTACAACAAAAGTAAATGATAACAATGCCGCAGTCGGACGTCTGAGCGACATCGCAGAAAGGGCTTATAACAATAGTAAATAATAACAATGCCGCAGTCGGACGTCTGAGCGACATCACAGAAAGGGCTTATAATTCATCATTCACAACTTGACAAGATATGGTGCTCACAAAAAATATTTATCACAAGACCATAAGCGGGTTAGTCCATTCACCGGAAATAAACATATGACACTCATATGGTTATCAAGAGTTTCTGTCATCGAGATTGACACTTAACAAGATGAGATGAACACGGTACTCGGATAGGAATAAGATGAATTTAAGAATTTTGACTCTGTAGAGTTTGTACCAAAATTGTCCACAGCCAACGGATTTCCGTAGTCACGAAGGACTAGTTCCGTTTACGTATTTCGGAGGAAATATAACTAGCTAGTACACACCCATCATACCTCACGTTGCCAGGAATCACCCTAGACAGCGTTTAAGAAAAACTTTGAGACGGGGAGATCACAATCTCGAATAGCATGGGATCAAATTTATATCTGGCAGCTCTAAGGGGTGGCCCCCTCTCGGTCCCAACCAGAAACACCCATGCCCCCTGACCGGATGAAAGGCTTTAATACAGGGCCATGGAACCTTCATCCCGACCTCTCGATTTGGTGTGTACCAGGAAGTGGTTTGCAACTTACTCAGCCGTATCCCTTGCGGGAAACGGGTGGTAGTCTTGAAAAGGGGAGGCAGACGGGAATCGGTGGTTGATGCCGACCTTTGGGTCAATGGTCTGGCATAAGCCTGGCATTCTACAACACTGACATCTTACCCATACTCATGCCAACTCATGGCCACGCAACAAGTTTCCAACAACTCATGGATTTACCGAGCTCATTTGCCTCAACTCTTACGAGATAAACTATCATCGAAATGCTCATGAACGTGCCATGATTCAAAAATAATGCAAACATGCCCAAACACTCATCATATCAAAAGTTCAAACATTGCTTGCCTGGGTCGGAGTAGTCGGGGTCTAGCTCGGCGAAGTTCGTGGTTCCGTCACCTCCTTCGGTATCTACGGTACACAAAATACACGCGCTAACGTAAATACCGTGGGTCACCGAAAGTCAATCCAAATATTTTTCAAATAAATATGATAAAAAACTAGACAAAAATTTGAAGAGGACAGAAGAAGAATCACTCAGAAATTCCTTTCTGTTAAAACGTTATAAGGGTTTTCATCCAAGGACCCATTTGTAATGAAACAAAAAACTTCCAGGGGGCTTTGCAGAATAGTCCAGAAAAACGGTTCAGAGTGGAAGCGTATTTGCCAAAGCACGCTTTCAGAAAACGATTCAAAAAAACAAAGAGAGGCGTGGCGGGTCCCACCCGTCAGGTTTGAAATTTCAAACGAGAGGGACGGGGCTCGTCGGCGCGTGAGAGCCGCGGTGGTCGCCGGCGGCGATCCACAGCGAGGCAGGGAGATCGGAGGGTACCTTCGTGTTCAGGGTGCCATTCCGCGTCTGTGGGAGGTGGTGGTGGTCGCCGGCGAGTACCACGTCGACGGTGACGCTTGCTCCGGCGGACGGCGCTTCAAGTGGTCGTGGGCCTCGTCGTAGAGTGCTGCGGAGGAGGAATTGAGGAGGGGGTTAGACCCGTGGTAGCATGAGAGGGTAGCTGACGGGATTTGTGGGCCGGGGAGGACCTCACCGGAGTGAATTGCGATGGAGGCCGAGGCGGAACGAAGAGGCCGGAGTTGAGGAACAAGAGGTCCTCGAGGCCCTCCCAGGGGCTTGGCGGGGACTAGTGAGGTGGTGGAGGTGTGCGGGGGCGAGAGCAAGCTTGGGGGGAGCTATTTATAGCCGGCCCGAGTCGGTTACCGAGAACGGGGTTCTCCGGCGAAGTTTGCGGCGGCGTAGGGCGTTGATCGGGGAGGTTCAGAGGTTGAGCATCATCGTGGGGGTTCCCTGGTTCCGTTTAGGTGCTAAACGCGTCGGGGTTTGGTTGCTTAGGGCGAGCTCGGCCAGGCGGCGGGCCCGTCGGCGGCAGGGAGCACGCTCTGTGCTTGCCGTGCCACGGCGATGGTGATGCATGCGTGTGCTGGCAAGGAAATGGCCACGCGGCGCTACCAGGAGGTTTGGGCGGCGCCGAACGGCGTTATGCCGCCGTTCTGCTCCCTGTCGGCAGCTACGGTGGTTCTGCCGCCGCAAGACACGCCGGCGCAGGCGACCAGGGTGCCACCGATGCCAGGAACGTGCCAAGCACGCGTGTGAAGATCCGAACAAGCAGGCTAGGCTGCGAGCAACGTGCCAAGTGCACTGTGAGCATGTGACTGAAACTCTGACGGAGATCGACCTTTGAAATCTGAACTTAGCGAAGATGAGCGAAATAGTGCATGCAAGGTGTTGACAGAATGATTTAGGCATGTAGGGATTTTTCCTTGAGCTGGTTTTTGGTGGAGGGGCCTCTCATTGCATCTAGAGGCTGCCTGAATATTTGTGGAATTTTTGGAGAAGTGTAGATATGAATTTCACCAAATTTGATAAATCTGGTCCAAACTTGCAGAGACTATAATTTGAAATCTTTGAACAGAAGAGGAGTGGATCTTGATTGTTCTAGGTTGTGGGTACCAAGGACTATCCAGGGGAGTTGGTTTGAGATCAAAACCCAAATGCATTTAGGTACTTGCTTTGCAAATCACCTAGGCTCAAAATAATGGACAGAAAAGATTTGGGAGGAGAATTAAATGAAATAAAATTCAGAAAAGGGTTGAACTTGTTGAGACAGAATGTTTGGATTGCCCAAAGTGGAAGGAGATATTTTTGGGAAGATTTTACCATGTGGTGCATGGCAAAATCATGAATGGTTTCAAATATTGGAGAGGAGGCAAAACTCCTAGATTTTTCTTTTTGAAAGAAAAATAAACTCCAAAGACTTTTCTTGAAATTTTGAGAAGAGGGCAATCAGAAGAAAAATTTAAAAACCAAACACCAGAGTTGGAGGAGATGCAAAAAAATAAAATATTTGCTAAAGGGAAAAGCTTTTGAGAGGGATCTTGGAAGGGTTTAGAAGACCTTCTTCAAATCCAACAAATTGTTTTTGAAGAAAACCAAAAGAATATTTTTGGAGTGTCACAGTGGAGGAGCTTGACTCCGTACTCTGAGGGCTACAGACCACACCGAATCGCACCACCGGATATACACCATTTTTTATGGTGTGCAGTGAAGCGATACTACCTGCGACATAATACATGATTCGCAGCGTCTGTATGTCTGAAGAGAAGGAAGCCGAGTTAGATCGGCAGGATAATTTGGATGCCCTGGAGGAGGAGCTGATGTCGCAAAAGCCCGTTCCGCATTCTATCAGCAACAGGCTCGATGATATCAAAGTAGAGCAGTCCGGGCTAAAACTTACAATATTGGCGAGCTCGTTCTACGCCTACGGGAGAAGAAGGACAAGCTCAAACCCAAGTGGGAAGGCCCCTTCGGCATCGACCAAGTTCTCACCGGAGGAGCATACCGCTTACGTAATGCATCGGACAACAGACTCGAGCTGAACCCATGGAACACGGCCAAACTCCGGAGATTCTATGCCTAACTCAGCGTTCGTCTCCCTACTCATCTCTTTTACTTACGCTCCACCCCACTTTTCCTTTCTCGACCTTTTTTTCTCTTCACACAAAGTATTTCATACAGTGCGGACTACAGGATTACTCCGGCCGTACTTTGTGTGTAAGAAATACCTGGGGGTTTCCTATTCGGAAGCTAAACATTATTACTTTAAAAGGCTTTTCGCCCAACACATATGCGTTCTTTTTCCATATGTGCCTTTTCTTCACCATTATATGCCTCGGTATGACTTAAGATGTGGCCAAGCTGGGTTGCCTGGCTCTTGTGTTTATGCCCTACGTTCCCGTTAATTCGGCTAGGGCATAAGGGGAGCACCTCTGCGATTGTTACTGCCGGTTCAGCCGGATGTGTACCTCAGACTGGGTGAAGCCGAAAGCTAGTTTCCTTCAGATAATATTCGATCGGTGAACAAAGTATGTATTCGTTGGTTACAACAAAAAACCCCAGAAGTTTTGTATCCTGCGCCATCATTCGCAGTCCGAACATGTGCGTTGACGCATGCGTACCCAGGGAAAGGAACCCCTAACGGAACTATTCTCCCTGGAAGATGTTTCTTACTATCCATGTAATATAACATAACTAGTTGGGTACTTGTCTGTTCAAGCACTTATGACCCCTACGCCTGGTCTCCATGCATATCCCGGTTTTGTATAACTGAGCGGGTATTCGGACACACCCCGGACTATAGGATCCGAGGGCTGAAGCGAAAAGGTCTGCCATGACATTTGATTTCAATCCAGCTAGGGGCTACTTATGCCCATTACATTACACAGTTACTCGGACTGACCATACTCCTCCTCTATACCATCTAACAGGCTATCTAGCTTACAATCCAATTGAGAATACTTAGCAGCTTACGCTACCTGGTCATATACCAGACTTACGGGAATTTCTCGCCCATCGGGCCCGCCGGTCCTACTTTGGCCATATGGTTCGGGTCCAGCTTGGTGTAGCGCGTCTTCACCATTGCCCAAGCTTCTCTTGCACCTTGCCGGCATGCTAATATCTTCCACAGATGGAAGCGCTGCCGGGCACCTTGAAGCAGGTCCGCAAGCTCTCCCATGCCATTCGACAGGAGGATTGATGGCCACAAGGCCTGAGCAACGCCGTGCATCACCTGCCGAACACGCTCGTGCAACTGTGAAAGTTCTTGAAGCAAGTCACTCGCAGATGAGGGCATCTCCTCTTCAGGGCGACCTGTTAATAGCCCTGCAAGAAAAATTCCTTCAAAAATACTTCCTCGCCAAACTATCATACAGTTTGTTTGAGCACTCACCATAGATGCCGCGTCGAAGCCCTTTGTTCTCCTTCACGGAGTTCACCAGTTGAGAGCGGACGTCCTTTAATTCGACGTCCAGCCGAATATTGGCATCTTCTAGCTTGTTCCTCTCTTGCGCCACTTGTGTAAGGATGCGCTCGCCAGCCTTTAGCTGCCTTTTGAGATGCGAGTCGTCATCCGTTACGCCCTCCGGATTCACTCTGGGATTGTCTGCATAATTTTCTATTAGACTAATCCAACAGCCATTTACTAACAGGTACATCTACGTACAATGCAGACAAGCATTACCAGAGGGGGCCTTCCGGGACTCCTCTAACTTGGAAACCACGTCCATCAGCTAGGCCTTACATGCCTTCAGCTCCCGAGCCAATTGTTCATTCTTGTCCACTAGGACCTATGCATACATTGATCCTTCAAACAGTTGTCCCAACTATTTCAAGTCTCAGGGGCTACTGCTATACATACACGTTAAACTTTCTTACCCGTATATCTTTGGTGTACTGGTTCGTCGCCTGGGCAAGCCCGCCTCGAGCAGCTCGGACGTATGTGTCTGCCGAATTGAAGGCATCAAAAGCCTCTTCGGAAAAGATGTTGTTCCGAAGCACGCCCCTCCGGCGCCGGTGATTCACGGCACTCTCTACTTCGGAGTTCGTAGCCGAAAACATATCCGCATCCTTTGTCGGAGAATTATGCGGTACTGGCCCCGTGCCCGCCTCCGCTCTCAGAGACGGTTCTGGAACCTGGCTGGTGGAGGCGTGATTGGCGGGATTCCCGGATATAGTCCGGCTGCTCCTCTTCCTGCCAAACACAAAGGGCACTCTCATATTTCAAATATATGATCGCAGGACAGGTTATCACTTTACCTCTGCAGCGGTGTGTCGACCCTCACCGCCTTCCTCTTGAGCCTGCCCGATCCGGACGTCTGTGGTTGACGAGTCCCTAGGGGCTCGGCCCCGCGCTCCGACCGTCGTTTCTGCAAATAGCACGACGCCTTCAGAGTAGGGCATAATGCCTGGGGGAAGTCCTCCTCGGAGGATAGGTTTTTTTTAGCTCGGCTTACACGCGACGCAGGGAGCAGTCCGGGATAGTCGGCTGTAATGGCCACTAAGGCACCATCCGGCTAAGCTTGATAAAATACCCCATTTACAAGCTCCACGGCAATATCCGGATCTTCTTTGAGCCCCGGATCCCGGGCCCTTCCGGGGTCCTCCGGCTGCGGGGAGGGGCTGAAGATTCCTTCTACGGCCCTCCTTAGTTCCTGTTTGGAAGCACCGCTGCAGGTAAATCTTAGCAAGAAGAGTACTTGAGTAAGTGAAGCAGCGAAAAGAATGGCAACTTACCCACGCTGGGGGGTTGTACATGGAGAATGCGTCCCGCGTTTTAACGCGAAGGAATTCCTCCTCTTCCCCTTTGTACAAATTGGACAGTATCCTTGCCAAAGCGGCAGCGGAGTCCGGACCCTTACGGCCGCAGCGGGTGGCGTCGTCTTCCCTGTTGAAGTGCCACATGGGCTTCCCCCGATATTGAAGCGGTTGCACTCCACGCCTTATGCATATCGCCATGACATCAACTATGGTCAGTCCGGATTTGGCCAGTAGCTTTATCCTGCTCATCAGGGAGAATATTTCCCTTGTGTTCTCTTCTTGAGGGCCCCGAGGGCGCCAGCTTAGGCATCCTTTGGCGGGGCGTTGCTGAACTTGGGGAGACCCGTCCGGACTGGATCCGGAAGGGGAACGTCATCTATATAGAACCACTCTGAAGGTCAGTTTTCTGGTGCCTTCTCAGGAGTGCCGGACATGTATCCGGTCTCGGCAATGCGCCATACTTCGGCCCCGCCCACTTGGCATAGGGATTCTCCCTGGGTGCGGGGGACGAGGCAGAACAGCTTCCTCCATAATCCGAAGTGCGGTTCGCAGCATAAAAACAGCTCGCAAAGGGCGACGTACCCCGCTATGTGCAGTATGGAGGCAGGGGTAAGGTTGTGTAATTGGAGACCATAGAACTTCAGGAGCCCGCGAAGAAACAGGTGGATAGGAAATCCGACGCCCCTCAACAGATGCGGGATGAGGCATATACACTCCTCTGGAGATGGATTAGGAGATCCCTCTACTTGTTCCCCTCCATCGTAAGTGGCTATTCCTGCCCGGACGGGGACCATGAACGCCGGTGGGAGAAACACTTGGGTATGCAACTCTATCAAACGGCTATGGGGAACTGAGCACTCTCCCCAATCCCCAGACTTGGAACGAGAAGGGCGAGCAGAAGAGTTGCGACGGCCAGCCATGTTGGAATGGTTTTTCGTGGGGCGCTCTGTTGGATGCTAGCTCCGGGAGGGAGAGTGTGGTTTGGCTCTGAGAATCCCCGTCCCTTGAAATAGACGGTCAACTCGAAGGGTTGAGGGTGGCAGATGCAAAAATGCCTCGGCTCCTCGCATTCGCTCGACACGTGGAGATGGTCATAATTGAGGCACCGAAGCCGAGGAGCACAACATTGATTGGAGGCCGGGCACTATTCGTCGTAACAGGTACTTTGGGGAATTCGGAGGAGGAACCCGCCTTGCAATGCCCAAGACAATACTGCACGCCGGACTCATTGTCATTGAAGCCTGGTTCAGGGGCTACTGAGGGAGTCCTGGATTAGGGGTATCCGGACAGCCAGACTGTGTACAACGTCCGGACTATTGAAGCATGGAGATACAAGACACAAGACGTCGGCCCGTGTCCGGATGGGACTTTCGTTAGCGTGGAAGGCAAGCTTGGCGATCCGGATATTATATTTCCTTCCTTGTAACCGACTCCACGTAAATCCTAGCCCTCTCCGGTGTCTATATAAACCGGAGAGGTTGGTCCTTAGGAGACCGATCACAATTACAATCATACCATCATAGGCTAGCTCTTAGGGTTTAGCCTCTACGATCTCGTGGTAGATCTACTCTTGTACTACCCATATCATCAATATTAATCAAGCAAGAAGTAGGGTTTTACCTCCATCGAGAGGGCCTGAACCTGGGTAAACATCTGTGTCCCTTGCTTCCTGTTACCATCAGCCTTGACGCACAGATCGGGACCCCCTACCCGAGATCCGCCGGTTTTGACACCGACACCTATATATACCCCTCCACCTCCTCTTCATTCGTGGAGAGAGCCATCAGAACGAACCTACACTTCCAATACACATTTTCTGAGAGAGAACCACCTACACTTGTGTTGAGGCCAAGATATTTCACTCCTACCATATGAATCTTGATCTCTAGCCTTCCCCAAGTTGCTTTCCACTCAAATCTTCCTTCCACCTAAGCCAAATCCTGTGAGAGAGAGTTGAGTGTTGGGGAGACTATCATTTGAAGCACAAGAGCAAGGAGTTCATCATCAACACACCATTTGTTACTTCTTGGAGAGTGGTGTCTCCTAGATTGGCTAGGTGTTAATTGGGAGCCTCCGACAAGATTGTGTAGTTGAACCAAGGAGTTTTTAAGGGCAAGGAGATCGCCTACTTCGTGAAGATCTACCGCTAGTGAGGCAAGTCCTTCGTGGGCGACGGCCATGGTGGGATAGACAAGGTTGCTTCTTCGTGGACCCTTCGTGGGTGGAGCCCTCCGTGGACTCGCGCAATCGTTACCCTTCGCGGGTTGAAGTGTCCATCAACGTGGATGTACGATAGCACCACCTATCGGAACCACGACAAAAACATCCATGTCTCCAATTGCGGTTGAATCCTCCAAACCCTTCCCTTTACATTCTTGCAAGTTGCATGCTTTACTTTCCGCTGCTCATATACTCTTTGCATGCTTGCTTGAATTGTGTTAAGATTGCTTGACTTGTTCTAAAGTTGCTAAAATCTGCCAAGAACTAAAATTGGGAAAAGGCTAGATTTTTATTTTGTCAAGTAGTTTAGTCACCCCCCTCTAGACATACTTTCGATCCTACAAGTGGTATTAGAGCTTTGGTCTCCATTTGCTTTGATTTCCATAGCTTTTGGTAGTCATAGCCTTCGTTTCACAACCTAGGAGAGTATGGCGTCTAGCGAGGGAAATTATCACCGTAGAGGTCCTTACTTTGATGGTACTAATTTTACTAGTTGGAAGCATAAGATGAAAATGCATATTCTTGGACATAAGCCCGCCGTTTGGGCTATTGTGTGTATTGTCTTGCAAGGTGAATTCTTTGATGGGAGAGAACCGAACCGTGAAGATCCCGCAGAAGAGTTGAAGATGCTGCAATACAACGCTCAAGCTTGTGATATCCTCTTCAACGGATTGTGCCCCGAAGAATTCAACGAAATCAGCCGTCTTGAGAATGCAAAGGAAATTTGGGATACTTTGATTGATATGCACAAAGGTACCGACTCCATCAAGGAATCCAAGTTGGATGTGCTTCAAAGTCAGCTTGACAAGTTCAAAATAAAGGATTGTGAAGGTGTCGCTGAAATGTACTCTAGGCTTGCTCTTATCACAAATGACATTGCCGGCTTAGGAAGTGAAGAGATGGCCGACAAAGTCATCATCAAGAAGATCCTAAGAGCTTTGGACGAAAAATATGATACCGTGTGCACATTGATCCAAATGATGCCAAATTACAAAGATCTCAAGCCAACGGAAGTCATTGGAAGAAGTGTTGCTCATGAGATGTCACTCAAGGATAAGGAGGAACTTCACAACAAGTCAAGTGGTGCTTACCAAGCCTCATGTGAAGCCCCCACATCATCAAGTGAGAAACAAACCTTCAATGAAGAATTGAGCCTAATGGTGAAGAACTTCAACAAATTCTACAAGAGTAGAAGCAAAGAGAGAAGCTCCAAGTCAAGGTCCTACAATGACAAAAGATCTACTAGTCGAGAGCGTAATTGCTACAATTATGGAAGACCCAGACACTATTCAAATGAGTGTACGACCCCCTACAAAAGAAGAGAAGATTCTCCCAAAATAAGAAGTAAAAGAGAAGAATCACCACCAATAGAGTGAAGGAGTAGAGATGATCTGTAACACCCCGATTTTTATGGCACAACACTTAAGATGATAAATCATGATAAAATGTGGTTTGACAAAAACTTTTGCATCAATTGGCTTTTATTTGGAGTTGGATTTATCTATGATTTTCAAGTGCTCTTTAATGTCAACACAACTCCACCTTCTATACTTCATCACCTTGCCCCAAGCTTCTGCCCAATGATCATGCCACCGACTACGGCTCGCAGTTCACTAGCAATCTCTTCAAGACATATTGTGCTAACCTTGGAACGGAGATATGCTACGCCTCAGTGGCAGACCCCAGGAGCAATGGCCAGGCCCAGCGTGCCAACACGGAGGTCTTGAGAGGCCTCAAGACCAGGACCTTCAAGAAGAAGCTCGAGACCTGCGGTAGGGGCTAGCATGGCAAGCTCCAGTCCGTGTTGTGGTCCATCCGCACCACCGCCACAAAGCCAACAGGCAAGAACCCGTTCTTCCTCGTATATGGAGCCGAAGCGGTTCTCCCTCACGAGGTCAGGCATCGGTCCGCGTTGGTCTGGCGTTTGATGAGGCACGTCAGGACGCCATGCGGGGTATGGACCTCATGCTAGGGGAGGAACGCCGCCACCAAGCCTTGCTCCGGGCGGCATGATACCAGCAGGCGCTGCGGTGGTATCACAGCCGCAGCGTCCGCTCCAGGACGCTCGAGGTGGGCGATCTCACCCTGAGGCGGGTGCTCTCTAGGGAAGGGTTGCATAAGCTCTCACCCATCTGGGAGGGCCCGTTTAGGATTGCCCGCGTCTCCAGGCCTGGCGCCGCGCGCCTGGAGACGTAGGACGACATCCCCATCCAGAACGCCTGGAACATCCAACACCTCTAGAAGTTCTACCCATGCAGCAAGGCCTAGTTCCTATGAAGGTCTCCGCTCGTGACACTCTCACATAATAATGAGTGGGGCTGTACATGCCCCGGAGTCTCCGGAGTGCCGCCCTTGGGCCTCGGGGTTCCCTCCCACGTCCTAGTGGCAGTACTTAGCTCCGCACTGGTGAGAAGACTAGACTAGGTGCTGGACCTGGCTGTTCATTTGCTTTCTGTATTTGGTTTGCAACCCTTTTAATGGAATTTGAAGTTCTGGTGTTTCCCGATTGCTTGGTTGAGTCCCATCTTCCCTTTGCTTCTTTTCTCGGCTCTTTGTTTTGCGCCAGGGAGGACGACAGTTTCCCGACACTCTTCCTCGCGCGCCTCACACGGGGGATGGGCAGGTGTGTGCGTGCACTGGGCTAACCCGCTCACGGCCACACCTCGCCAAAGCCATGTCACTCCAGAGCTTCGGCTCCCCTGATCTTCATGAGGTGCTCTCGATTGAGCTCGTGATCGGCGCACCCTTCTAACTCTGTGCCCCACGGGTACCGCGACGTGGTGCGCTAGGCCAAGATTAGCCCATGCCTGAGGCCCCGCGCAAGGGAGGATAAGGATTTCGTAATGAATTTTGCAGCTTCACGGTACCTCCCGAGGTTAGTGGCTCCCAAGTCGGCAGTAGGGAAGCCTCGCCGGATGCCAGGAGGCGCACCCTCATGAGGTGGAAACTACCTCGGATGTGTCAAGCTAAGTTATCCCTCTACGTCTACATGAAGCACAGATGCCACAACACAACACACAAACGATGAACATAACAAGAGCGGCATAAAAATTACGGTTCATTACACGCCCTCGCAGGGCCCCATACTTGTTTTTTGGAATACAGGAAGAAAGGAAAGGACAAGCAAAAGCGGCGCCCACGCTCGCAGCAGCTCACAAGGGTTGGCTCCCAATGCCTCCCCCCGGACTCAGCCGGAGTCCTCCTCGCGCTTCACCAGGGCATGGTGGCGAGACGACACGCCACCTTCCTCGTAGCGTGCCCGACAACGTGGCGGTTTGTCGTAGCCACCGCTGCTGGAGTTTTCGTCAGAGGAGGAGCTGCCTCCGCCCGACAGGCCACGGTCGTCGCCAAGGGCGATCCCGCCCTCGGCGTCGTCGCGGCCATCATCAAGGCCCAGTTCATCGTCACCGCCGCTATCTTCGGGGTAGCACCCTGCACGGCGGCCATCTTCCCCAGAAACCCTCACGTAGAGGGTTGCGACGCCATCGTACTTGAAGTGGAGGGTGCACCTCCTGCCCAGGCCGCGCGCGCGAGCAAACGTCTGCCAGCCGCGGGCCAGGACCGTGTTTCCACGGCAAAAACCTCCACCGCGACCCACAAGGCCTTGCTGCCGCATCCGTCGGCTTGCAGCCAGAAGCCGTCGAGACCCGTGGCCGGCAGCTTGCTGGCGAAGGAGCGCGAGAGCTGGAGCCAAGTGACAGTCGGCTGCTCCGACCACACGACGAACTCCGGGAGCACCTCCTCCGAATGGAAGCGTGGCCGAGGAGGCCGGGCGACCATGGCGCGCCTCCCTCAACGCAATTGCTGCTCCGCCTAGAACGGCCCCCATCGCGGGAGGAGACACCACCGCGGCTACCAAGGGCGACGCCGACCCCCTAAGGAGTACATCCGCGCCCCCGAGAGGCCACAGCGGAGGCCGCGGCGTGCTGGCGGGGGCGACCACGCCCCCTCTTAGGCGGTGGCGAACCGGGCCCCTCCTGGTGAGCCTTCCCTTTTCCGTGGCCGAGAACCTCTTCGTCGGCGCCATGGGTGTCGCGGCAAGGCGGTGAAGCAAGGAGGAAGAAGAAGGAGCAGGCAGCGGGCAGCGGGAGGACGGAGAAGTGCAATGGGGGATCCGCGACCTCGTCCCATTTATAGCCAGAAGGAGGCCAACCGCCGGCCTCCATGATCACATGTAATGATTGTTTTTCCTCTGCATGCAGCAGGGTCTCGTCAAGTCGAACGGTTGCCGATGTAGTGTGGGGAAGCGGAGGCACCCACGTCCCATCAATCGCCATGCGTCAATCAAGGCCACAAGTGGTTGGGGCCCGCGGCGCTCCGCACTTGCCCTTTGTCTTCGCCTCGAAGCCAAGTCCGAGCGCCCCTTGGGCCCGGGGGCTACTGTCGGCATCCTGGGAACGGGGGTACCCAGACTTCACTACTAGAAAAAGGGCTATAGATGGGATTGACACTAATGGCGCACCAGACAGCTGGTGCGCCATTAGTATATACTAATGGCGCACCACCTGCTGATACGCCATTAGTGTTGAAACTACTAATGGCGCACCAGGCAAAGGGTGCGCCATTAGTATCAAATTTTTTTTAAGTAGTGCGCCTGTCCAAACATACTAATGGCGCATGCAGATAAAGTGCGCCATTAGTAGTTGTAACTACTAATGGCGCACCCTTCCGTACGTGCGCCACTAATGTTGTTTTTTTATTATATTTTTATTCCTTTTTTTGCAATACTACTAATGGCGATCGATCAACCGTGCGCCATTACTAGTTTAAACTAGTAATGGCGCCTGCGAATCGATGCGCCATTAGTATTTTAAAACTACTAATGGCGCACCGCTAGAAGGTGCGCCATTAGTAACTGGATTACTAATAGGCGCATTTATTGCTGGTGCACCATTAGTAAGTGGGCAACAACTAGATATTTTGGACAGCCTCTCCTACCCACACTCACTTTCTCCCCACTTCATTCTCTCCACCTCCTCCTTGTCTCGGGTGCCTCCTCTTTTCACCTCATTTCCACCATAGATTCATTCAAATTAAGTGGTTAAATTACCTTGTTTTAATAGGTAAGTAAGGGGAAGCTATATTTATGTTGTTCTCCCTACAACAATGTGCACATGCACTTTTTATGGCCTAGCTAGATCTATGTATGTTCGTGGTGTTGCATATGTTTGTGGTGTTGCATATGTGTTTGTGTTTGGAGGTGTACCAGTATTTGAAATGGGATAGTTGCCAATATTTTGCGGAATGTTGATTCATTTCCGTTTGGCGAGAATTTTGGCATTAAGCATTCTTTTGGTCCTATTTTTAGGGAAAGTCATGCCAAATTTTGTTTGGTTCTAAAATATCGTTTTGCTCTACCTCGCAGCGACCATGATGGTCCGCATACGATGGCGAAGGCATCGTGAATAGGTTTTGAGGTCCGCGAAGGCCGAGATGCTTCATAAGAACGAGGCGGAGATAAGATGTCCGTGTCGAAGATGCAAGCTGAAGAGCCTTATTGCGGAGCGGATTCCGGCAGGTGCGGGACCACCTGCTCTTGCGTGGTTTCATGGATGGCTATCGGTGGCAAGGTGATGAAGATGACTACGAAGTCGTCCATGGGGGCCGGGCAAGAAATGAGGATGGGCAGCAAGACAACCACTGCGGCTCGGGCGGGCGAGAAGACGAAGAATCCCCAGGAGATGATCACGACGGTGATGCTGTACACATTCATCATTTAGAAGATGCAGGACATGATGATGAGGAAGATCTGGGAGCGGACGGCGGGCATGATCATGAAGATGATGATGCCGGCGGAGCGATGACGATCTGGACCATCGATGGGCTGTGTGCAGGACCCTCATATTCAAGAGATGCTTCTCAAGCAGACGGATAACGCCAGATCTGCCGCCCGAGAGAAAGCCAAGATGGATCAACTTTAGTTAGACGCGGTTACTCCATTGTATGAAGGATGCAGGCCGAGGATACCCGCTTTGAAAGTAACGCTCATGGCTCGGAGATGAAGGTAAAACACAAAATGACCGGCGCGTAGCTTCGGCGAGAACATGTCATTACAGCACGAACGTCTTCCCAAGGGGAACAAGTGCCCGACCAGTTTGGAGGAGGCGAAGAAAATCGTGTGTCCTCTCGATTTACCGCACGTGAAATACCATGTGTGCATGAACAATTGAATCATTTATCGGGACGAGCACGCGGAGTCTACCATATGTCCGGTGTGCGGCGTCACTCGATACAAGAAGAGGAAGAAAGCTCCTCGAAAAGTGGTGTGGTACTTTCCGATCACTCCTCGTCTGCAGCGGTATTTCGCGGACCCTAAGGTATAAAGCTCCTGCGTTGGCACGCGGATAGGGAGGAGAAGAAGCGAAGATGGCGCAAATGATCCGGAGATAGATAAAAAGACAAGATGTTGAGTCACCCTAAGGATGCGAGCCGGTGGCAAGCGTTGAACTTCAAGACTCGAGAATTTGGGAGCGATCCAAGGGACATCGTCTTTGGGCGCGAGCACCGATGGAGTCAATCCGTTTGGCAGTAAGAGAAGCACACATAGCACCTGGCCTGTGTTTGTGTGGATGTACAACCTTCCCCCTGGTTGTGCATGAAGAGGAAGTACATTCACATGAGTATGCTAATTGAAGGGCCGAAACAGCCAGGGAACGACATCAATCTGTATGTCTGGGGGCTGCTGAAAGAGGAGCTTGACACGCTGTGGAAAACGCCACCAATGTCACGTGGGGACGCTTGTGAGAGAAAGAATATTTCCCTATGAGAGCCGCACTTGCTCATGACGGTGCAAGACTATCTCGATTCACGGATATCTCATGGGGCAGGTAGTCCACAGATTTTACGGATGCGTAAGGTGCATGGATGACACAACGTATCGCCAGCTAGATAGAGATCCCGGGTCTTCGAAAACCGTGTTCATGGGACATCGAAGGTGGCTTCGCGACGATGACCCGTGGAGGAAACGCAAGGATCTGTTCGATGGTGAAACCGAACCCCAAAAACGCCCGTGTACGAGGAGCGGCGAGGAAATAGACAAGCTGTTGAAAAATTGGAAAGACTGTCCACCGCCGGAAAGAAGCAAAAGGCGCGAGCCGGAAAGAAGCGAAAAGCGCCAGAGCCGCTGAAGGTATGGAAAGCGAGGTCTGTTTTTACGGGACTTGTCGTACTGGAAGATCCACCGTGTGCCTCACAGCCTTGATGTCATGCATATCACGAAGAACGTGTGCGAGAGTCTGCTTGGTACCCTCCTCAACATGCTAGAGAGGACCAAAGATGGGCCGAAAGCAAGGGCAGACTTGAAATCAATGGGCATCAGGCAGGAGCTTCACGCTAATGATGACGATGATGATGATGATGAGGCGAAGCAGGACACAGAAAGTCGCCAAAGGCAAAAAGGCCAAGAAGACCAGAAATGACTACCCTCGCGTGCTTCACTCTAAGTCGAGGAGATCGAGCAGTTTTCACCTGCCTCCTAGGAGTAAAACTTCCTTCTGATTCTGTGAGGGAAGATAAGCGAGATACCTAGACCCAGTGAAGCGAAGTTCAGCAGGATGAAGTCTCCACGCATCACGTGCGATGACGCAGAATACTTCCGGTTGCAATCCGTGGGATCATGGACACGCACGTCCGTGAAACGCTATTTGGCCTATGCAACTTCTTCGACGTCATCTCTCGGAAGTCGATTGGCGTGAGGCAACTTCGAAGGCTACGAGGAAGAGATCGTGGTGATACTATGCGAGCTTGACATGTACTTCCCGCCCGCATTCTTGACGTTATGGTGCATCTGCTGGTCCATATAGTGGAGGATATCATCCAACTCGGGCGATGTTCCCGCACGCATGATGCCGTTCGAAAGGATGAATGGTGTCATCAAAGGATACGTTCGCAACATGTCACGTCGAGAAGGAAGCATAGCGGGGGCTTTACGACCGAAGAGTGCATCTCCTCTTGCACGAATTATCTAGGCATCGAGAACCCGTTGGTCTGCCCGTCAGCGAGCACCTCGGCAGGCTCGCTGGATGGGGTTACCGTGAGGGTCGCCCTTGAAATGCATGTCGACTTCGAGGGACAACTTCGCCGACTTTGAAAGAGCAAACCTAGTCGGCGCTACAACACATAGGCGTGGTCGATCCTTGGGTGGTAGAGCACAAAACCTTTATTAAGAAGGCGTACAATGATCGAGGCCAACAAAGGGCGGATGGAGATATACTCAAAGAGCACAACTCATGTTTCACAGCGTTGGTTCAAGCGAAGCTTACATCGTACCCTTTACATGAGGATTCTTCGGCGGAAGAACAACTCATATTCGCCTTGTCACAGTGGCGAGCACAACCTGATGACCTATGAGGCATACGATATCAACGGCTACACATTCTACACCGAGGCCAAGGACATGAAGAGCGATGGTTATCAGAACTACTGGGTTAACGATGGAATCCTACACGGTAACGACAAGGACGAGATACTACGGAAGGATCGAGGAGATCTGGGAGCTGAGCTACTGCTGTAGAAGGTCCGATGTTCCTTGTCGAGATGGGCCAAGAACGTCATAAAGAAGACCGGTATTTCACCACCATGGTTATACGAAGCCAAATCCAAGACCATGAGCATAAGCGTCACCGCATGAAAAATGAGCCATGGGTACTGGCTTCCCAAGTGGACCAATGCTTCTTCATTACCGACCATAAAGCCCGGTCGTGTTGTCGTGAGGAGAGGCAAAAGGAAGATCATCGGAATGGATGGAGTAGCCAATGAGCAAGAATTCGACAAATCAATGGCGACCGAGGATCGAACATGGCAGCGATGATGAAGTAGCAGCATACACCACAAGAAGAAGCAGGACCACCCTACCTAAAGGACGTCCGTTCCATAGAAGAACTCCATTTGCGAAAAAGAAGGGCAAGAAGATTGTGAAGAGATAGCTAGCTAAGATCGATTGTATTTAAATCGTAGACTTCATTTCTCGATTGTATTTCATGGGCACTTTTTGAACTATCATGAATATATTTTAATTTCATGGACACTCGATCCCCCTCCATCTCGATCCCCCTCCATCTCGATCGCTATCCCACCTCGCCAGATCTGGTCCACCGGCCGCCGCCGCCGACCGCCCGCACCCTCGATTCCCCTACTCAACCGCCGCCGCCGACCCCCCGCACCCCTCCCCTACTCAACCGTCGCCGCCGACCCCCCGCACCCCTCCCCCACTCAAACGCCGCTGCCGACCCCCCGCAGCCCCCGCACCCTCTCCCGCTCCACCGGCATTACTGTTTGATGATATTTTTTAAAAAAATATTACTGTTATGATTTAAACAAGTTTGAACATATTTAAACACAAGTAAGTATCAAACAGCATTTTTAATGCATAAAAAAAAAATTGTGGAGCACAGGGAATCGAACCAGGGACCTCTGGTGTGAGGCTGGCTGCTTGACCGGTCGAGCTAGTAGAGGGAACTTGATGTGGATCAGGTTAGGTGGGAGATAACTTTGTTGGCTCGAGCAGAAATCAAAAAAAAAAGTACTAATGGCGCACCAGGGTGAGGTGCGCCATTAGTATGGATGTACTTATGGCGCACCGAGGTGTGGTGCGCCATTAGTATTGTGCCGCCCCCCATCCATACTTCCTCCCGGGCCCACACCTATCCCCTCTCCCTCGCCCCTCGCCCTCGATCCCCTTCCCCTCTCCCTCGCCCCTCGCCCTCGATCCCCTTCCCCTCTCCCTCGCCCCTCGCCCTCGATCCCCTTCCCCTCTCCTCTCCCGACGTCGCTGCCCCGCCGCCTCGACGCCGCCCCACCGCCTCGACGCCGCCCCGCCGCCTTGCCCCTGCGCCCATCGCCCGGCGCCCGTAAATCCACATCTCCCGTCTCCAACCACCGCCGCCTTAGGCCCGACATCGGCGCCGCTCTCCCGTCCACACCACCGTCGCTTGACCCTCCCGTGACCGGCCGCACCCGCCCAGGTACCTCTCCTCCTTCCTCCTTCCTCCCTCTCCACCCTTCCTCCCCATTCCCTCCCTCCCTCCCTCCCCTTCCGCCGCGCCCTCCACATCCCCTCCGCCCTCCTCCCCGCCGTCAGCCCCGCCCCCAAGTCCGAAGCTCCCTGCCTCCCCACCGTCCGCCTCGCCGCCACCCGCCGCGCTCCCCCTCCAAAGCCCACCTTCCATGAGATTAAAATGAAACAGATTTTGATACTTTTCTTGCACAATGCTGCAGCCACATCTAGTCCATAGTGTTGGAGTGAATTTTCAGGAGTGAATTTTCATACAGTGTGCCCGGTGTCTTGTCCATAGTGTTGTATAATGTAGTCATAGAATGGCATGAAAGGAGAGTAACTTTTCTAGAACTGACGACTATGGTAAAGAGAATGAAACCTAAAAAGTAAAAGTTCGGATCATACACTGATAAACACCAGATAGAATTACAGAATCATGAAGAGAAGCCCATGTTGTTCTGACTGAACTTTTCTGCTTCAGTTTTGCTGTGTACTAGTTTATCTTGATATCATCTTGAACTGAAAGCAGGAAAGTTTCATTTGCCTTGAAATGATACTTATATCCTGCCAGGGTGACTTGAAAAATGGCTTCAAGTCATAATAATATTGGTTATTGCTTTGCCTTATTTACCTAAAATGTATGCTAAGCAAACATCTTGTTCATTAAACCGCACTAGTGGCAGCTTGAGACAAAAGATGTGAAACTGCAAGAACTATGTTAACTCATCCCCACCTTTCAACTCTTTACATCATAGTAGTCTGTTGTGACATAACATCTTGATTTTGCTGTTTCTTTCATGCTTTCATGTGGAAAGACCAGGGTGTTTGAGAAACATATCTTATTGCGTTTGTTGTTATTCTTGAGGTGACACTATTCTTTGTTGTTTTAACTAGTGTTTACAAAGTTAGTTAAGTTCCGACCAAAATTACTTTGCGCAGATAGAAAATGTACAGACCAAACTTACTTTATAAAGTCACTTTAATTTACTGTATAAAATTGAGCGCCCCTGAGATTTTCTGCCAAATGAAGAGAAGTTGTTTCTTGTAAAAAGATATGTACAACGCAAAGATATATCGAATTCGGTGTCGATCAGGAGAGCTAGAATGACACTTGTCACTTTTATTTACTGTATACTAATTGGGTTACATTCCATAAGCAAGCATCTTTTTGCCACAGGTGCTATTAACGGGCTACTTACGTCTCTCATTTTGTTAAGCAGCTTACGAGTTTTTCTTGCTTGCTTCATAAACATATATTTCATCTGAAGGATATCATCTATTTATCTATCCATGGTGCTTATTCACGGTGCATAATAAGTTTTTGATAGATGGATAGCCATATACTCTATCGACCTTCAAAACATCATCTCGCTTATCCATGGCTCTAGTTGACATGCTACTTGCGTCTCTCATTTTGTTAAGCGACTTACGTGTTTTTACTGACTTGATTCATAAGCATATATTTATCGAGTCTGGGTTCTTATTACTGGTGCATGACAAGTTTGTTTGATAGGTAGATAGATAGATAGATAGGCATAAACCTGCAAAACATCACAGCTTAACCTCTCACCTATGTTCATGCAGGGATATTATTCTTGGAAAAGCCACTGTTGGTGACGGAATAGAAAGATAAGCAGGTACCTATCTTCAGTCCCAATCTAACATGGTAGTCCATGGATTCAAACTAGCTAAAGGAGATTCAAAATGCTGAACCTTTAGGTTAACAACTCAACACAAACCAATCCCTGAAAGCAAAAACTTAACACAAACCAAGTGCATTATTTTTGTGACTGGTTCCATGTTTGCAGAACCAATATTTTTGTGCCAACAATCAGTTTACTCCCTCATGCCAACAACCACTCATTTTTCAGTTAACTCCTTACAGTTCAGATCATATTTTGATTGTCAACAATAGTGGACTTTTAAGGCTTTCTTAGAGGCAATACTAGTGGATATTAGGCTTTTTTACAGTCAATGATAGTGGAATTTTAGGCTTTTTTTGGAGGAGTGTGTTTCATGCTGGCCTACAGTGATAAATTAGTCAGAATTGTGTATGATTGTGCGTAAAGTAGATAATGTGAGCAGATGAATTATAGTGTTTGTGTTGTAATGAAACTTGATCTGAAATAGAACTTGACAGCCTGTACAGTGAATATATGCAGTGAATAGAAATTGACAGGTTTTCTTGACTGAATTCAGTCATGTACAGTGAATATATGCAGTCAATATACAATCATTGTAATTTTTGGGAGTAATTTTTGGTGTCAAATCACTCAAGCAGTAACTGAATTTTCAAACTGAACTTGACACAATACTATTCAGTTAATTTGCTTGGACAGTAGTATGTATGCTCATCACTTTATGTATGGTGTTATGCCCTGTTATCTTTGTTCAGTTGACTAATGAAGCACTAGGCTCATCCATGGTACAAGTTCACTGTGAACACTTGAAATTAGTCGAGGACATCCGTCTTGATAGATGTAAATTGTGTCGAGTAGGCTTTGAAGCACCGGTTTTTCCTGTTTCTAACTCTGAATCTGATATATACCATACGGTTGGCATAAGTGGTCTTTTGTATATGTGCTGATGCTTTGTTAATATAAAGCTATAGATGATGTTGTACTTGTGATGATGCTACTTGTGATCTTCTGAAATGACCCATTGGCGACTTCATTACGCGGGGATAATGATATTGCAGGTACCCCAAGAGGCCCTTGAGTTTGCCGGAATGTTGATTAACTTCCGTTCCGGCAAATTCGGGTACTCCATATGTCCTATTTTCAGCAAAGGTCATGCTGAAATTTTCCGTGAATTTTAGCATGACTTTGCTTAAAATAGGACATATGGGGTACTTGTGACTAATGCATGGGCCGGGGTATCTTAGTAGTTAATAAATTAGGATAAAGTGCCCGGCGTACTTGTGACTAATGCATGGCTTTTAGGGTGCCTCGGTGTCGATAAAAACCGAAATGATGAAAGCTTAGGCTTTTAGGGTGCCTCGGCGTCGAAAAACCCTCAATGATAAAAGCTTAGATTTTAGGATGCCTCGGTGTCGACAAACCCTAAATGATGAGACCATGATCTTGTTCCTTGACAATAACCAACTTTTGACCAAACTTTGTTTCTATTTAGAGAGAAACATGGCCCACAACGATGAGGCCGGGGGTTGGGCGGCAAGGCATTACAGGAGCTGTCCCGGAGATGGAGGAACAACCTCACTTGTATGAGGACGCCGCCACCCTCAAGGAGGAAGTTCTTGAAGTGGACTCCGGGAATCCAGCGGCGCCCGAGCGAATAGTCAAGAATTTTCGCTTCAGCTCGGGTGCATTCTCCGAACACCGTCTCGATCAACACCGAGAACACGAGGCATCTGACCGAGGGAATTTGCGCAACCTCCTCTTCATGAAGCTACACGAGCGATACAAGTTCCCGCTGCTTTTGAAAACACAAGCCTCAAAGGGAATAAAGTGAACAATGCTGCCCTCACGAAGATGAGCAAGGCCCTGTCTACTTGGAAAAGCAATGTGAAGAGAATGATCGAGAAAGGTGAGAGTTATGAGAAGATCAAGGAGAAAAATCCTTCGATCACCGAAGATGACTACAAGCGACTTCAAGATCAATTGCTCGAAAACCTTTGCAAACTCCCAATCAAGTCGTGGGGAAAGAAATGTGGGAGCTGAACTTAGGGGAACACACACTCGGTCCCGGCGGTTCTGAGTGGCGGAGCCTATATGGGACAAGGAGGACGCGGGCGTGCCGAGCAAGGCCTACCGCCCTCTTTGATACATACGGTGACAAGCAGACCGGGAACTTTGTCGGGGCCGGTACAAGAAGGACCCGAAAACAAAGGAGCTTACCACGGATCCGAAGACCGAGGCGCTTGAGGTTGTTACGGTAAGGAATACCACCCCGGGGTAATTAGCTCCATATGGTTGCATTCTAATTAATGAAGCCAAATTTCTAAATGGTTCACATTCCTTCCGCAGCGATCGAAAGCGATGGCGGGGTCGACTAAGAGCAACCCTTGGGACACCACTCTAAATAGGGCGTTGAATGTAATGAAGAACAAGGATAAGCTCAAGAAACCGGCGTCGGCTGGTCGTGTGGCGGCAAAGGCTTGTCCACAAAATGGGGTCATACTATACATTTGGTGTGCGGAAGGAGAAAAAGACCAGCTCGGAAAGCCAGGCGTCGAGGTTCAAGAACTCAAGGCACGGTGGCGCGGATTCGAAAGATTGTCCAAGAGCAAGTGCAACAACAACTCGGAGCGACGATCACCGCCATTGTGCCTACCTTGATCCAGGGGTTGAGTGCGTGGATTGCGGGCGGCCAACAGGGGCCGCCCCCGATTCCTAGCTTCACGGCCAGCAACTCGCAGAATGCGATTGCGGGGCCATTGATGTCTCCGGCGGAGGCGGCATTGGTGTCTCCGATGCCGGCACGGGAGCTTAATGCACCCGGGTGTACGCCGGCCGGCACCTCTGCAGCAAGCGGCCCCTCCGTCAACTGCACGCCCGCCATTGGTGGTGCCTCGACATTAGCCGAGCTCGACGCCATCATCACGGTAACTAATTAAGCCTCTCTCGGTCGAGGATTTCATCTCCTTGCCTTTATCGGGCATCCACGGCGCCCTACATGTTTTCGCGGGCGCCGCCGACGTTCCGTGCACTCTCCTCGCGCCGTGAACAATGAGTTGGTCGATGTCGCCAAGGGCAAAATCGTTCAACCGGGCAACCCCTTGTTCCACGGTACCCAGATGCCACCCAACTTGTTTAGGGTTGAACTGGTTTGGGTGCTGCCAGGCTGCGACGAGGTGTTACCTCCGATTCGACCCGTCGGGGCTGACGATGATGACGTGATGACCCTCGGCGCTGCTGAGCTGGCCCTGCTTTGGTCGAAGAGCCAGATTCGTTTGGGGGCGGGGACACCACCCCAAAGACAACACCGCCCGATCGTGCCATCGCCAAGTCGGCCCCATGGCAAGACCGCCGCACGGTGCGGACATCCCTATGCCCTGGATCCAAACATGCATATGGCACGGGATCGAGCAGCGGCAACGACGATACATTTGCCAACGTCGATCAGTACCTTGCCGCTCATGGGTACGGTGGCGACTTCATGGGGCCTCCTTCTCAAGAACCCAACCCCACAACAGCCGAGCGCGATCTAGCTGGTACCACGGAGAAGCCAAGTTGCAACAGGCGTCGTCTGCCGTTCAGCTCTCAGGAGACGCCTCCAGCTGCCGACTTCACCGAGCCTCAGATAGGCGAGGTGCGAAATATTATCAGCCCCAACACACTCAAGAAGGCGGTCGGTGAGCAGAACTCGGTCCCATGATAGGAGAAGAAGACGGCACGCAAAAGACAGACTCACAAGGGTGCGGGCCAGCCGCACCGTACGATCCGTGCTCAGGACGGGCCACCTTCACCTGAGGATATCTCCAGGAGGGTGCATGTGGCGGGTAGGCGATGCTACCGACAAATATGCTCAATGCTGCAACCGGTGCTATGCGGAGTCTGCATGACAGTGTTCTTTCTTTGGAGAAGCGGCGTCTCAGAGAGAAGGATGTGGCATACCCAGTTTTCGTGGCCAAGGTGCCAGAGGGCAAGGGCTTTGTGGATAACTCCATCGGGCGTACAATCGTCCTGCGGTTTGATGACATCCACGCTATGTTGAACCTTCATCCGCTGCACTACACCTTCGTTCGGCTATTTTTTTGAGTATGGAGATGCGGATCATTACGTGACAAGACCGGACATCGTGATAGTCGACCCCTTCTACATGCGTGCCAAGATCTTGGGCAGCGCTGGGGACCGCAAGTCGCGAGTTCTTACCTCGAAGGCGTCATTCAGCAAACCAAGATAAGGATAACTTCCTCGTGCCTTACTTTCCCGAGTAAGTCCTCCCTCAACCGACCCGTAACATATGAATTCTTAGATTTCGATCGTTTTCTTTTAACATTCCGTGTTTTCTCTGATGACACACATTGCACGCTCATCCTCCTAAGCCCCAAATATTCCATGGCCACGTATTTCGACCCCGACCGTCAGTCAAAGGTAGACTACACAAATGTCAAGAAGGTTCTTGATGATGTTCTCCCCGGCTACGCCCAATCTGGAGGCACCTTCACCAGGCCTATTCGTGAAATGCACGGCAAGCACGTGTTCTCCCACTGTCTGACGTTACGCTGCGTCAAGCAACCGCTGGCGACGAAGGGTGCCTACTCGCCATCCATCACATGCGGGCAATCGTGCGGGACCATCATCAACTTCACGATACCGAGTAAACTCAAAGATTGGGCGCGGCGTGTCGGCAATCCAGACGCGGACATCGGACAAGAATTCTTCGCATCCAGTCGGAGTTTGAGGAAATCATCCATCAAGATGTCGCCGTACCTCGGGGCAGTTCTACCTCAGAAATCAACCGTCCAATAGTGACATCGACACAATGCTACAAATGCAGGCTGACAACGCCCGTTCTTTCATGACTCCCACGATGAGCGGCGGCTTCATCCACGCTCTGGTCCCTTGAGTCGAGTCGAAAGCGGTGATCTTGTGTCTAGTTCTGAAACATCGATTGGCTCATGTTGTAATTAAACTTTAATGAACTTGTAGTATGTCTCTTTGATTTCGAGAGTCATTCAACTTAGATGTAATTGATGCTATTAATGTCTTGCTTTTCTCTTCCGATCGTTCGCTTGCATACTTATATATTGCTTATATATTGTGCGTGAATTGGTACTAACGTTTACGTTTGGCTAGTGCATAGCGATGCCGTCGTATGTCGTGTACAAGGGTAAGGTTCGGAGTCTCACGATCGGGAGGAGTGTCGGAGACAGGTTCACCGATTCAGCGGTAATTGATTACAAAGGGTACACCACTAGGGCCGAGGCGAATCTAGATCGCCCGCTATCTAGCGGGAGAGGGAGGGAGCGTTGGAGGAACCGGATGAAGACGAGTTTCATCGTGATGATGCTCATCGTGTTGACCGCAGCTCTCTTCTATGTGATGGTAGTTTAGATGATCGATATCGACTTGTAATGTGAAGACAAACTCGCTACTCGCGGTCTCGAGACTTGTAATATAATGTTCTATCTTTGTTCGGTCTTTTCAATTTGGAGACTAATATGATGAATTGTATTCAGAGACTAATATGATGAATTGTATTCAGAGACTAATCTTCTATTGTATTCGATGAATCTGTTGTTGATGTGTGCTGTCTATATTTTGTCCAATTATACATTTTGTAACCTGTGCAAAAACAGAAAATAAAAAAAAAAAAACCTAATATTCATACTAATGGCGCATCACATAATAGTGCGCCATTAGTATGCCAAAGGATACTAATGGCGCATCATTAAACAATGCGCCATTAGTATGCCGAAGTTACTAATGGCGCATCATGCCGTTGTGCGCCATTAGTATGCTGAAGTTACTAATGGCGCATCATCTTTGTCGTCGCCATTAGTATGCCAAAGCACCTGGTATACATGGCCCCAGGAGGCATACTAATGGCGCACCGTGGGCTATACTAATGGCGCACTGCATGGTGCGCCATTATTATACCAGATACTAATGGCGCATCAGTGGTGCGCCATTAGTAAAAAATACTAATGGCGTGCTAGTAATGGCGCACCGGTAGTGCGCGATTAGTAGGCAAAACCGGTGCGCCATTAGTAGGCCTTTTCCTAGTAGTGCTTGCTTGCCTGCGGCCCATGGCGTGGCTCCAACAACGGCCTGGTATGACCCATCTTGAAAAGCAACCACTCAAGACCCTCATGAGGGGCCAAGCCTCGCGAGGCGGACGATGCCAAGACCTCCCTGGAGGCGGCCTCACCAGGCTGGATCTCGAGGAGCGTAGATATCTATGCGAGGGGCACCTCGCGAGGTTCACGTGATGTGAGCCATGACGACCAAGGCCAGGTGGGCGCCAGCGGGCGTAGTGTATCAGTTTTCTCTTTGGTGCTAAAGAGGCAGGCGCAGGCGAGGAGTCCCGAGGCATCAGGCAAAGGTTTCCATATCGGTGCAACGAGACCAAGACCAGCAGGACGGCAGGACGGAGGTCATCGCGGAGCCCACAGCTGCATCACCACCAGATCCTTTGGCAGACGAAGACGACATTTTGTCAGGATAGCTTGTACTGGTTGTCTCCCTTCAAGATTGGCCATTGTGGGATCCCTTCCCACCTACATTTGGGAACAGGACCAGGGCCTCCATAAATAGGACTAGCCACCATCATAGGAAGAGGACGGATCATTCAAATCACCCTCAGACGCATCAGCTCACCAAGCTCAAGAACACCTCTCCTCAGGAAGTTGTTCGTCCATTGTATTTGTTCATCCTCAGCCCACGAGGAAATCCACCACCACCACACTGGAGTAGGGTATTACACCACAATGGTGGCTCGAACTAGTATAAACCCCTGTGTCTCGTGTTCCTTGGGTTCGACGAGCTAGGCCGTGAGATCTTTGTGCGAGCGAACCAGGGAGAGAGAGTCCTTCGTGCGCACCCCAGAGTTTGAACCTCAAGGGTTTGCTGGAACCCAGAATCCGATAGCAACCTCAACATAACTAGAGATAATTTTGTAACATGAAAATTTCTACAACTGTATTTCCCTCTCTCATAATAATTACATGTGGGATCATACTCAAATTCAAAAAATATACACTGGTACAGCGAGGTGCAATACAAATGGTTTTTCACCCCTTTCCACGACTGCATTTGGAACCATCGCCAAGTGAATGTGGGTGATAGGGGGACCTTTCCACACGACGAAGAATCCGTCGGGGATAGGCCCTCCTTGCACACACGCTCGGCAAAATGAGCTCGTGTGCGATCAGGCGAGGCATCGAAATCCAACCGTTTCCATTCGTATGTACATCCCACACAGTTAGACCCAAACAAACGTTTCTGTTAGTTATGTACATTCCACACAGTCAATCCAAGGAATACGTTTCCGTTCTTATGTACATCACACATAGTCAATCCAGGGAAAACTTTTTCGTTCGTATGTACATCCCACACAGTCAATCCAGGGAAAAAGTTTCCGTTTGTATGTACATCCCACACAATTTTATGTATAGGCTCGTGTGTGATAGGTGTAACTATCACACACGCGCTGCCTTGGTTAACCGTTTGCTTTTATTCAACTACATCACACACAATTTGATGAAGAAAACTGTGTGGCTTTGGGCTATCCATCACAAGCGCTTTTACTACTAGAACCATTTGCAAAGTTCCATGACCCATTTAGCAGGTTTATTAGTTTACAATTAATAAATCCAGTATTACGCAAATTCACATTTCATAGTGAACAACTGTTTGCCGATTTCATATCAGGCACATAAATATATTTTAACATCACAACATGTTAGCTACCTGAAAACAACACAGTTGAAAGTGCAACTATCCCTAGGTGGTTTTGGTAATTCCTAACAACATATAGCTCATTGAACTAACACTATTTCAAGACTAATATTTTAGGAAAGCTCAATGATTGGCATGGCATGGATGAGAAAAGTGGACCCCTCAAAATGCTAAGGACAAAGGAATTGGCTCAAGCTCAAGACTCAACATTTTCTATTTTAGTGATCCAAGATCACATTGAGTTTATAGGAAAAGCCAATACTATCAAGGAGGGATGAGGTGTTGCTTAATGGCTTACTTGCTCAAAATGCTTAGTGATATGCTCCAAAGCCCTCAACTACTTTCTCACTTCTACATATGACCTAAACCAAAACTCAAACTCGGCCCTACCGATTCTTTCCATCCGGCGCCACCGAGTTCAGATGTCATAGCCACTGCCACAAACCGTACGCAAATAAGTCCCACCGATAAGGGATCTCGGTCTCACCGAGATGGGATTGTAATATATCAATTTCCCTTTTGTAACATTTCAGTCTCACTGAAATGAGCGAATTGGTCCCACCGAGTTTACCTGACCAACTCTCTGGTTAGCTTATTACCAAAATCGATATCACCGAGTTTTTGTAATCGGTCTCACCGAGATTACGTTATGCCCTAACCCTAACCATATCGGTCCTATCGAGTTGCATGTCGGTCCCACCGAAAATCCTAACGGTCACTAGATTTGCTGAATCGGTCCGACAGAGTTTCTTAATTCGGTCCCACCGAGATTGGAAAGTTGTAGTAACGGTTAGATTTTGTGTGGAGGCTATTGAGGGAGTCCTGTATTAGGGGGTATCCGGACAGCCGGACTGTGTACAATGTCCGGACTATTGAAGCGTGGAGATACAAGACTCAAGACTTCGGCCCGTGTCCCGATGGGAATTTCCTTGGCATGGAAGGCAAGCTTGGCGATCCGGATATTATATTTCCTTCCTTGTAACCGACTCCATGTAAACCCTAGCCCTCTCCGATGTCTATATAAACCGGAGAGGTTGGTCCTTAGGAGACCGATCACAATTACAATCATACCATCATAGGCTAGCTCTTAGGGTTTAGCCTCTACGATCTCGTGGTAGATCTACTCTTGTACTACCCATATCATCAATATTAATCAAGCAGGAAGTAGGGTTTTACTTCCATCGAGAGGGCCCAAACCTGGGTAAACATATTTGTCCCTTGCTTCCTGTTACCATCAGCCTTGACGCACAGATCGGGACCCCCTACCCGAGATCCGCCGGTTTTGACACCGACATTGGTGCTTTCATTGAGAGTTCCTCTGTGACGTCGCCACAAGGCTCGATGGCTCATCTCATTGTCAAGGGCGACATTAACTCGGAGGGGGCTCTGGCTGTAGGCCAGACGCTCCGGCTCGGCGGCTTTATCATGGCCGCCCCATCGGCGGTGGCGCCAACGATGACTTCTGGGGTCATCAATCATAACCTTCGCGTCAGTTCGGAACTTGCCGAACGGATGGACCAAATGGAGCTCTCCTCCCTTAACGAACTCTTGGATCGCTTCGCCGCTCCGGGAGTCGCTACAGACTAAGACCGGATTGGGCTTAAACCCGACCAAAGGGATATCAGGTCCCCGCCGGCTACCCATGAGATAGAGATAGTGGAGGAACCACACGCGGATTGCCCCTCAACTTTGAGGTCAACTTATGTTCGGATCACCGAACTCCTTGAGCCAAAGACTTGATCAAAGGAAAACCTGACCCAGGTCCCGGACTTAGAATCGGGCATTGGGCCGAGGAAATTGGGCACTCCGGATTCTGAGCTGTTGAGCTCGGGACCGCCCGCGCCCTTGGGCGTTAGATCGGATCAAAATCCGGACTCTAAACTGGACCTAAACTATCTCTCCCGCATCAGGCAAGAGCCCCAGGAAACCATACATCGCTACTGGGCCAGATTCCTCCTTGCGCTTAACAAGGTCAGGGACTGCCGAGAAGAGAACATGATCTCACTTTTCTGCAAAAACTGCATGGACGAAGGACTCCTCAATGCTATAAGCCGCCGCGACATAGTACGCTTCGCGGACTTGGAAACCATAGTACAGAAGTACTGTGCGATGGAGAGGGCTTGGAAGACCCAAACAGAATTTTGGGATAGTACTGCTCTCACCAAAACCTTTGTCCGAACTAAACAGACGAACTCTCGTAAGTCGTCCGACCCAACCCCCAAGAAACCAAAGCCCACCCCAGGGCGGGGATCCGTATTGGAAGAATGGCTCGACGGGCCATGTAAGCTCCACAGTACTCCGGATAAAACACCTACTCATAGCCTTAAGGCATGTTGGATACTCCGGCAGGTGGCAAAAAGTGGCGAGGATCTTCTTGTGGGCCATAAAGCGAAACAACATCCTGCCAGCAAACACAATACGGTACTAACAGTCTTCAAGACTTTTGCCTCGAACAATAGGCGCAAGCGAGCTCGTCGAAGTTCCGCTGAAATTTACCATGTGGCAAAAATAAACCCTTGGAACGACACTGCTATAACTTTTAATGTCAGTGATGAACCTCGATTCCGGGCTGTCCGGGCACTAGCCGCTCTGGTCCTTAGTCCGATCGTAGATGGCTTCCGGCTCACTAAAGTACTCATGGACGGCGGAAGCGGATTAAATCTGATTTATGAAGAAACACTCAGCATGATGGAGATTGATAAAAGTCGCATTGAACAAAGCATCACGACCTTTAGGGGAATTATCCCTACTCAGGAAGAGCGGTGTGCAGGAAAAATTACACTCGATGTGGTATTCGACACCCCGGAGAATTATAGGTCCGAGGAAATCACATTCCAGGTGGCTCCTTTTAGCAGCGGATACCACGCCCTTCTAGGGCGGGACGCGTTTACAAGCTTTCAAGTTGTACCCCATTATGGGTACATGAAGCTTAAAATGCCCGGACCGAAGGGAATCATCACTCTAGCCAGTGATCCGGACGTTACACATCGCACCGACAAATTCATCATCAAGAAGATCCTAAGAGCTTTGGACGAAAAATATGATACCGTGCATACATTGATCCAAATGATGCCAAATTACAAAGATCTCAAGCCAACGGAAGTCATTGGAAGAATTGTTGCTCATGAGATGTCACTCAAGGATAAGGAGGAACTTCAAAACAAGTCAAGTGGTGCTTACAAAGCCTCATGTGAAGCCCCCACATCATCAAGTGAGAAACAAACCTTCAATGAAGAATTGAGCCTAATGGTGAAGAACTTCAACAAATTCTACAAGAGTAGAAGCAAAGAGAGAAGCTCCAAGTCAAGGTCCTACAATGACAAAAGATCTACTAGTCGAGAGCGTAATTTCTACAATTGTGGAAGACCCAGACACTATTCAAATGAGTGTACGGCCCCCTACAAAAGAACAGAAGATTCTCCCAAAAGAAGAAGTAAAAGAGAAGAATCACCACCAAGAGAGAGAAGGAGTAGAGATGATCTGTCACACCCCGATTTTCATGGCACAACACTAAAGACGATAAATCATGATAAAATTTGGTTTGACAAAAACTTTCGCATCAATTGGCTTTTATTTGGAGTTGGTTTTCTCTCTGATTTTGAAGTGCTCTTTAAGGTCAACACAACTCCACCTTCTATACTTCATCTCCTTGCCACAAGCTTCTGCCCAATGATCATGCCATGTGTATAGAGCAATATAGTATCTTCTTACACAAATAATTTGGCCAAAAAGTATTTTCTAAATTTAGTTTTCCAAGAACCCTTGAATTGAGATTTACACTGCAAGTACTTGATTTGAGGTGTGAAAAATATTTTAAAAGGTATATTTGAAACCTATTAGGTATAGGACTCCCATAAACCACAAAAATATAATTTTAAAAGCTATTTTCCTATTTTATTTAAAAGCTTTTTCTTAAGGCCAGAAATGGTCTTTAATAGGGAAAAATTATTTTATTGTGTCAAAAATATTTGAAAAAAATCAGGGAAACTCAGTGGGCATATATTTCTGATATATAAGAGTTTCAACACATGGTCATGTTCAAAATATTGGACAAAACCTTCGAAAACCATTTCTGCCCATTTCAAGGATTTGAAATATTTTTACAGGAAATATTTTCATAAAAATCCAAGGAAAATCCAGCAAGTCACAAATGCATATTGTGATAAACATGCAAAGCCTTATGTCAATTAATGTCATTTTGGTTCACCAAAATGCCCCAAAACCCTCTCTGACCAGAATCAAATTTGAACAACTTTGTACTACCAACTTTCTCTTGTTGACCCCAACCTTTGTGGACATGTTCAGAACCTCAAATAATGACACTTCACCAAGTGGTGCATCAAGGAGAATAGTTTTGCATGTCTAGATCTTGGAAAACTCATTTATGTTGATTTCTAGGGTTTACAGAAGTTGCATTGGCAACTTTTCCCAAATGGACTCAACCTTGGTGGAACCTATTGTTATGTCATGCCATTTGACCCTGTCAAGCCTCATGACAAGAGGAGTTCATCTTCTTGCCCAAACCAGCAACAAACACCTTCTGCCATTTTACTAGAGCCCCTATTTTGACCACTTCCACACTTCTCCATGGCCTCAACTTTTTACCACAGCCCCTCCTAGTCCCCTAGCACCTCCAGTAGCAATGGCAAATCTATAGCTCAATTATTGGAAGGGTAAAACCCCACTTTCTCTCTCTGGACAGCCCATTTCCCTCTCTCCCTCAACCTCTCTCCTCTCCTACTGGCTGTCCAGGGAATCCAAGGCCCTCTCCCCTTTCTTTACTCCTCCCTAAACAACCTAGACACAAGTGGCCGTGCCCTACAAGCCAAACGCATGCCCTGGCATGCAATTGGCGTGCTCCAGAGCGCTTCTGGTGCACACCCGATGTAGCCATCCCCCAATCATGGCGTCTGGCTACCTCGGGCCTGGCCCTTGCGCCAGTCGATGTGCCTCGACGTCCGGGACATGACACGATGTCGGTCCCCTCCTCTCTCTCCCTCTTCGGCTCTCCTCGCATGCGGACAGAGCGCCGCCCGAGCGCGCCATTCATTGCCCACGATGGGGACCCGCTCTGTCGTGTTCCCCCGCTCCCTCTCTTCTCCCCGTGGACGTAGTCGACCCCCACGAACGCCCTAGACTCCGCGCAGCACCCTCCCGAGGCCCGTAGCGATGAGCACGAGCTCGCCGGCGCACGAGCCCTAGGTGGACCGCCGCTTGCCTATATAAGGCATCCCCGAGCCCTCCTCTCGCCACCACTCGTCCCCTTCCACTCCAAATAGCCCCACTGGGCCTCCCGTTCATCTCCAGGACCGCCCAAGCTCGAGATCAAGCTCGAGCTCCGCCGCCTCGCGTCGCCGTCGATCCAGAGGTACGGGCCCTCTCCGCCCCACTCTCGCTTGATGCGGAGCCGCAGAGCCCACTGATCATTTCCCTCCCTCTTCGCGCCGGTTGCGGGCCGGCCGGGCGATCTGTCCACCTCCCGAAGCTCCTCCGCCGCGCCTCCTCGTCGCGGCAGAACCACTGCTCCCCTCCGGCCAACTCCGGCACCACCCGAACGGCGACACGACGAGGAGTCCAACGGTGCCATCAGCTCACCCCGTCGTGCCCTACTTCACCGCCGGTAAGCACGACGACCCTCTGGTCACGAGGTCAGAGATGACAGGTGGGCCCCGCCTGTCATCCTCAGCTCTCTCTCGCCCCCTCTCTCTCCCACTGGCAGCTGGGCCCCGCCCGTCAGGTTTAAAACACAGGCTCAGCGCCGCTCGGCTCGCCTTTGGACCGAATCGCCTCTGGGCACTGTTCTTGTGGCCTTCGAGCCCAAAGTGACACAGCCTTGATTTCTTTTTCTTTTACATTATATTTCAAATAATTCCACAGATTTAAATATTTATCCAAATTAAATGATTCCAACTCCTAAACTCTTCTAAAAATCCCACCTATTTAATGGTGTAACTTTCATAAATATCCATCAAACTTTTCTGTACTGTTCAAATTTAAATTCAAATTGGAGAATTTAAATCCTTTTTTGAAAATCCATTTCCACTATTCCTTAACTCCAAATCCAAAACTAAGAATTTTTTCCTTCTTAGATTTCCCCCTAGAATTTATCAAAAATGAGTTGACATTTTTCTGAGCAGTTTGGTTTTTCTGTTTTACTATTGCTTTATTTTCTCATCATTTCTTTTGCGACGAATAGATCCCGTATTTGATGAATTACTTGGATAAGAAGAAGGAGAAGGACTTGAATACTTTGAAGACCAAGGCAAGCAGCCATTTGACCATGTCTATGAAACCCTTTTTATGCATGTCATATAGCACCATATTGTTGTTGCAACGGAATCATGATGAGGTGGTAACCACTTTGATGGTTTGCCACCGTACTTCCTCGTTGATACTTGCATTGTGCATGAACCTACCTTCTTATGAGGGTTATGATGGTGGGAGTAGATAGGATGGTAAAGTAGTGCTACACAAAAAGGTACGGGAATATGCATGGTGATGGAGACAAAGTATTTTCAAAAGACTTTTCAAAAACCCCATCGGGTGCCACTTATGCCCGAGGGAGATGATGAGATGGGTAACCACTTGATGACGAAGTGGTGTACCGAGGCAAGTGTGTGTGGTTTTCGAAAACGGATTAGATTTAAGATTTGTCGATTGTCCCAACCTTACATGCACAACCACTCTACCGTTGTATGGGAAAGGGCATTATTGATTACCTAGGCCGATACTAGCTTGGAGCCCGCATTACTAGTGACGGGGGAGAATTGGTGCTCTCTCTCGGGACGGGGTCGTGCCAGGTAGGGCGGCCATGACTGCTTTTACAGGGCACCAGATACACCGTTGCGTCCCCTCTCGGATGTTACGATCTCGAGAGAGTCTCGTATGATGTACATCGTGAGGATACAAAACAACAAGTGGACTCCTTGTTAGTGTCGTCTAGGGAAAGATAGTGATCGGGTGCTTACCCCGGGTACTTGAGGTACCGCGGGTCGTGGATGACACGACAGTTCCCCGGATCTTGTAGGTAAAGTGTGTAATCTCTGCAGAGTGTAAAACTATTCGAATAGCTGTGTCCACGGTCAAGGACAGTTGGGCGGTGCTGCTTAAACTATGTCCAGAGTTTACAAACCGTGTGTGTGTGTTGATAAAACTATTTGGGTTAAGTCAGATGGCTTGACAGGATGATCAAGTTGGATTGGTGTCCAACTCCGCTTATGTTAATATCTGTAATTTGTTCATACGGATGTCTTACTCTCATGATGCATACTTTACATGTTGGCAGATCATGTCATTGCACACAAAACTAGCTTTCTACAAACTACCTACTTAGTGCTATATCATTGCATTATTGTGCCTTGTTCCAATCCTGGGTTGCTTGCGAGTACATTCAGAGTACTCATTGGCTTGCCACTGGTTATTTAATTGGCCAGGCATGGAAGAACAGGAGTTCGAAGAAGAGTTCTTTGGAGACAAACATGCGAACTAGGATGTTTCCCAGTCAGAATGCTTGTAGGGTTAAGGCAGATGGCATGGATTCTACTTATGGACGAAGATTTCCGCTGCTTAAGTTTATTTGGTATTCAGCCCTTATGGCTTTATGTATGTAAGACTTGACCATAATGGTCATAATTTGTGTAAACGGTATGTATGGATGTAAGAATCTTGTTATTCAGCTTCTGTGTGTTCAGTGAGCATTGATCTCTGGGATCACTGTACACGTCCATTCGGTGATTTCGACTTATGATTCGGGGTCCCCACATGACCGTTATGAACGAAGACCCTCACGGAGAAGCAAGGATTCGGAAAGAAAGGACAAGTCGTCAAGGAGGTACACAAAACGAAGACATCAAGCTCATGTTGGTGAATGGGTATCCGGCTCTGACTCCGACAATCACTCCGAGAGAAGCTATCACTCCGACTCCGAATATACTCAAGATGAAGGTGTTTCCGGTCTAGCACTTATGTCAACCAAGTCCTACGACATATTTGATTCACCAAATGAAGGAATTGGAAGATGCTTCATGGCTAAAGGCCCAAAGGTATCACACCCCGAATATGTTGATTTCAATAGTGATGAAGATGACTTGCTAGGTGATGATGATTTACTTGTGGACAACTCTAGTGATGAATACTGTGATGAAACATCAATTAATCATGCTAATCAAGATAAAACGAATGACAATGATAAGGAGAAGATTGAGTCTGTCGGATTTCGGGTTCCGGCAAACCCTCGAGGTTCGAACACTGGGGTGCACGCGGAGATCCAACCCCTCACTGTCTCGTACCTCGCTGAATCGCAGGGACCTAAACTACTAAACAGAACAGCACAAGAGACACAAGATTTATACTAGTTCGGGCCACTGTTGTGGTGTAATACCCTACTCTAGTTTGTGGTGTGGTGGATTGCCTCTTGGGTTGATGAGGAACAGTACATGGAAGAACAGCCTCGCGAGGGTCTGTTCTTGGTGGGTGTGATGAACTGCTAGGTGGTGTTCCATTGCTCTAGCTACTGGTTCCTTGGTGAGGATTCGGATCTCATACCGGGGGAGGGGGCTGATCCCAGATCCCCCTCTCTGAGTGTGGCTACCCCTATTTATAGGCGAAGGCCCTGGGCCTCTTCCCAAATATTGAGCGGGAAGGACGCCAACAATTGGCCATTTTGAAGGGGAACAGCGAGTACACTTATCCTGACTAAAGTTGGTCCTCGCCTGCCAAAGGCTCGGGTGATGACGCCTGCTTGGGCTCCACGATGACTCCCTTCGAGCCGTTGGGGCTGGTCTTGGTCTTGTTGCACCGCAACGGATGCCTTTGGTTGATGCTCTCGTCTGCGCTTGCTCCCTTTGCACCAAAGTGGAAAGGAGGACGCTGCGCGGGCTGGCGCCCGACTGGCGCCCTTGGTCGTCATGGCTTGTGTCACGGGCACCTCGTGAGGTACCCTGCCTTGAACTCTCCGCCTCCTCATGAGCCAGCCTGACAAGGCCGTGCCTGAGGAAGCTCCTGGTCGTCCGCCCTGCGAGGCTTGGCCCCTCGCGAGGGTCTTTAGCTTGCGTTGATGAAGATGGGCCGTCCTGGGCCTCCTTTGAGCCACGCCGCAGGCCGCAGGCAGGCAAGTCTGGGGACCCCCGTTCCCAGAACACCGACAGTAGCCCCCAGGCCCACGGCACGCCTGAACTTGGTCGGGCAGAGAGGCGAAAGGGCAAGTGCGAAGCGTCGCGGGCCCTAACATCCTGCGGCCTTGGGCGACGCGTGGCGGTTGATTGGACGTGGGCGGCACTGTTCCCCACGCCTCCTTATTTCGTGCCTTGCTAGGCGGACACGCTGCTGCACACATCCGTTCCCCTCTCTGCTGCTTGTGCGCTCCAGTCCTTCCCCCTCTCGAACTCCAGCTTCCATTTCCAATCCAATCTCGAATCTCCCCCTCCCCCTTTCAATCGCCATGGCTCCGACGAAGAAGGGGAAAGGGAGGAAACATGTGCCTCCGCCTCGCTCGCCGGCGGCCTCCGCTGTCGACCCGTCGATCATACTCAATCTAGAGGGCTTGGGCAAGGTTAGTTCGGCTCTGGCCACCTCCTTCAACGAATGCGGGAGGACGACGGCTTGGCCCGCGTCCCACTTCTGCATCGACAGGATAGTCACCGAGGTCCGGTATTTCGCTGACGCCCTATGGGCGGGGCTGGTTCCCCCCTTCTCTGATTTCTTCAATGTCATGCTTTCCCACTATCAGATCCACATGATGCATCTGGGTCCTGAGTCCATTCCTCTCCTCTCGGTCTTCGCCTTCGTTTGTGAGGCAATGATGGGCATCCTTCCCTCGGTTGCCTTGCTGCGCCACTTCTTCTCTCTGCGCCTTGTCGACCCCACTCAATGATCATCGTGCGTGAGCTTCATCGCCGCGCCCGAGACAGCGGCCTCAGGGATTGACTTCAGCCTGCCTCCGCCCGCGGCTGAGTTCCGCGAGAGGTGGCTGTACGTGGATGTGGGGGTGCCCAGCCCCCTGCTATCGGAGCCAACCTCGCCTGCTGTCCCCAATTCAGGCTGGGGCCAAGAGACGCTTTCAAGCTCTCGGCTCATCTTTGTCGGGCGCCGCTTCGCGTTCCTGAGGTCGCTTGCTGTAACAGCGCCCAAGGTGGTGAGGGAGTTCCTGATGCGCCGCATTGCCCCTCTCCAACGCCATTCCCACCGGATGTGGGCCTTCAGCAGGCCTGGCAACCGTATGAGGCTCCAGGAAGAAGACCTGATGCCTGAAGCGCTAAGGAAAGTGCTCCTGGTCCTGACTGGCGATCCCAACCCCGGTGGCACCCGGCATGAAGGGGCTTTGCTGTACCTCTGCCAGAACAGGGGTGATTTCGTGAACCAGATGCCTATCTTCGATGAATGGGGGTCACGCCCCACTAGTCTCCAGGGGCCTCGCGAGAATCCAGTGATGGTGACAGCCGTTCCAGTCGGCCAAGGCGGCTCCTCCTCAAGTGGCGGAGCAGGGAGGCACAAGCCGCCAGAAGCCGAAGGGACCCCCGCCGGGGTGACAGCGCCGGGCGATGCTCATGAGGGGGCAGCTCCTGAGGCTCATGCCACCGCGGCTGAGGGCAGCAGGCAGCCGCCCGCAGCGCCTGCGAGTGGAGCCCCCAAGACCCCTGCTGCTTCTCTTGGTGAGGCGATCAACAGCGCGCGTCAGGCGGACGCCCCTGACGCGGGTCGCCTTGATGCTCCTCCCTCATCGCAGGCTGACCCCTGCGCTCGAATCTTGGGTCGCTTCCGCGTGAACTTCGAGGCCCTCCGGAAGAGAAGGGAGGCCCTGGGCGATGATTACCCTTGTCGCGTGCTGAAGCGCAGGAAGTACTTCACCACTGATGAGTAAGCCTTCTCCTTCTCCAGCTCCTGATTCTTACGCTACTTGTCTTGATCCTTGCCTGCAGTCCCTTCTGCCGAGCTCACGGAGACGGGTGAGGAGCCGTCCTCCCCGGCTTCGCCCCCTCCTCCGTCCTTGAGTGCTCTAAGCAGTGCAGCCCTTGTGGTGAGGGCGACCGGGGAGGTGAACCGTCCCGAGGCGCGTCGTGGCCCTGCGCGCCTTGCGATCCTTCCTCGCGAGCCTTCCCGTGGCATAGCTAGCCTGCTGTGGGCTTCTCGCCTAGTCCTGGACGGCGATTGGCTGAGGCGCTTCATGCGCCCCTCGTCTGGGGATGGGCTGGCTCAGCCGGGCCACGGCAAGGCGCGCCCGGCTGTCGCGAGGGTGCCAGCCCCCAGCCCCCTGCCCGGAGGGGGAGTGTTGATTCGCGGCTCCCGGCGCCCGTCTAGGGCGGTTGATGGTGTGGAGGACATGCGCGAGCACGCCCGGGAGCGCCGCGCCCTTCGCCAAGGATTTCTTCGACGGGCGGCTGACGCGGTGAGCCTACTTGGTGAAGATCTCGCTGATGAAGACGCGCGCCTTGAGGCCGAGGGCCTGGGCCTGGCTGCAGAGAGGCGCGAGCTGGAGGGCGCTGTCGCCCTTGCGCGCCACCAGCGCGATCTTGGTGATGAAGAGGCCAAGGCGTCGCTGGCAGCCTCTCGGGAGGCCTGTTCTCGGGCCGTCGAGGAGGCCCGGGCAGCTAACAGGCGGCGAGAGGCGGCGGAGGAGCGGGCACGAGAACTCCTGGCCCGGTGTCACTCATTGGAGGAGCAAGTGGAGCTGCGCGAGGCAGCCCTTGCGTCGATGAAGGTGGCCTCCGGCGACCCGGCGGAGCTCCAGAAGCGTGAGGAGGCGCTGACGCTTGAAGCCGCCGAACGCGCGCGCGAGTACGAGCGCTTGGAGACGAGGGAGCGCTTGGCGACGCGGGCAGAGGATGAGGTCGCAGACGGGAAGCCCGCGCCCCTGGAGGAGGTCGGACGCCGAGTGAGGCGGCGGCGCTCGAACCTCGAGCGCGAGTTTGAGGAGCGGCTGGGGTTGATTAAGGCCGAGGCTGAGGGCAGGACTGCTGCCTTGAGGGTCAAGCTGGAGGAGGCGACGCGGCGGGCCGATGCTCTTCGGGCCGCCCCCGAGGTGGCGCAGAGGGAGTCCACCACCTCTCAGGCCGAGGCGCTCCTTCTTCGCCGACGGGTGGAGGAAGCCGAGGCCGTCGCGCGCCAGAATGCGGACGAGATGCGTCAGCGGTGAATCCTGGAGCATGAGCACGGCCCCATGCTCGCCACGCTCCGGGAAAGAGCCAACGCAGCCTTGAGCAATATCTGCGAGGCCGCAGTTGGCGAGCCGCACGCGGTTAACTACGCCGGCAACCTTCAGTTCTTCACCGACGTGGTGGCGCGGCTGGAGGCGCCGTCGGTCAGGGCCAATAGGCTGGTGGAGGAGAGGAGCCGCGCGCTGCTTGGGCGCGCCTTTTCTTGTGTCTTCAGCCATCTCCAGGACATGGACCCCCACTTCGACTTTGACGCAACTATCACCCTAGTTCCCCAGGCCGTCCGGGGCGACCTGGCGCACTGGGTGGAAGACAACGTGGATGCTCTTGTCCGGGCCTTCGCTTCGGACAACGACGGCGTGATCGTGGCCGCCGATGAGGGCGGTGTGGTGAATGGCCCTGACGCCGCCGATGACCCCGCAGACAGTGACGGCGAGGCCAACGACGCCAGCAACGGCTCGGGAGGTGCTCCTGAGGACACATTGGGGGATTTATCCGACTGATTATGTATTGTCCTTGTTCCATTACCCTGCATGAATAGAACTCAGGTTTTGGCCTGATGGTTGTGAGAGCATTTTGGGATGGGGAGCCCCTCATGTAAAACTTGTGTTCATCGTATTAGCAGGTGTTACATCGCCCATACACCCGCGCCAAGTGGTTGGCTAAGCGACATGCTGGTTGGCTGGTTTACCTTTGTTTAAATCTGAGCCCGAGATAGCTTTGTGGGAGGCTGCGGCGACCTGAGTGTCTCCTGATCGAATCCGTAGGATCTCTGATGAAACCCTCCGGAGAGGGCCAGCGGCGGCAGTGGACTATGTAGCAAACTTGGCTGGCCCGGCTCATGAGGGGCTCATGAGCGGAGGCATCTGAGGCGGAGTGGTGATGAAGCGAGAGATTTGCTCGAACGAGACTAAGCACCCCTTCCCCGAACACACGCAAATCTCAAATTCGAATCCAACTTAAATCCAGCGGGGGAAAGCGACAATCGAATGGAAAGGCGAAGAAAGCAGAAGAAAAGCCGCGTCCGGTGCCTAGTCTAGTCTTGGACGTCTTCTCACCAGCGCGGAGCTAAGTGCTGCCACTGGGCGTGGGAGGGAGCCCCAGGGCCTGAGGCTGGCAACCCTGAGACTCCGGGGCGTGTACAACCCCACTCATTATTACGTGAGAGTGTCATGGGGCGGCGAGCTTCAAAGGCACTGGGCCTTCTTCACAGGTACCGGCCTTGCTTCATATCGCCAGACGAGGGCCCCGCCTTGCGCCACACTCTAGTGCCACCAACGACGACCGAAAACCAGGACGCCGTCGGTGGGGTAGAGCGGTCGCCAGCGGTTCCCCCGACTACCACGGGTCCTCCGCCAGGGGCAGGCCCTAAGGCGCCTCCCCAGCAGAGGGCCTACCTCCTGGGAACGCCTTGCTCCGAACGCCGCGATGGTGATGTCGGATCTCTGCCCCTCTCCGGCAGCCCCCTGCGCCCCCCTCCCGAGGGGTAGGAGACTGCGGGAGCGGGGCAGCCTCATCCCCCCGACCTATGGTTGGCGTATGTTTGCTCTTGAGGAAGTAGCGGTACCCGATAATCGTCGCCCCCAGCGTGACCAGTGGGACCGTGTCGAGGCTCCTGAAAGAGCTCGGCTTCTGGCGCCTCATCCTCCCAGCTCGGGCTGAGGAGCGAGCCTTGTTCTCCCTCATGCGGGTGCCCTTGGTCCATCATGTGGGGCACGTATTCTTCTGACGCCGTCATCCCGAAGGCCACGCCGTAGTGCTGAGCGTGCCATGCTGCCCTGCTTGATGCGTCCGCCGTGGGGTGGTGGCGCGGCGGCCCACCAGGGCCGTGAGTTACGTCGAGTCCTTCTTCTCCGCGGACGGGCGGGGCAACCCGCCGCTTGACCAGTAACAGCCGCCGGTGTTGGAGTTGCCGCGGGCACGCGCGGAGCCCCTGTGCGAGCCGCCCTGGGCCTGAGATAGAAGTTGGGTGCAGAAGGGGTGAGCCCCCGAGGCGGCGAAGCCCAGGAGCTCTGCCACTCGCTCCAGCAGCACGTCACGCCCGCTCTCGAGCAGCCTGCACTACAGCATCTCTCGGGCCACTGTGAGTGCGGCCCTTGAGGTCGCCTACTCCCGGCGGGTGTACGGTGACGTGGTCGCAGCGTGATAGGAGGCCCTTGCTGCCGACCGCGCCTGCTGCGGCGTGAGAGCCGTCGGAGCCTGTCTGCGTCGCCCGTAGCCCGCAGCGCCCTGCGGACCGCGAGCTACACAGGGCGCAGGGGTTGGGAGGCGGCGGACTCTGCGTGGGCCACGCCGCTTAAGGATCTGGGTTGCCCGCTTGGTCGGGACATGGTGATGACGATCTGACGGGACACAAGGTGGCAGAAGCGGATTCCGGCGCACCTACTGGCGCGCCAAATGTCGGATTTCGGGTTCCGCAGACCCTTGAGGTTCAAGACTGGGGTGCGGCGGAGATCCAACCCTCACCGTCTCGTACATCGCCCGAATCGCAGGGACCTAAACTACTAAGCAGAATAGCACAAGAGACGCAAGATTTATACTAGTTCGGCCACCGTTGTGGTGTAATACCCTACTCTAGTTTGTGGTGTGGTGGATTGCCTCTTGGGCTGATGAGGGACAGTACAGGGAAGAACAGCCTCGCGAGGGTCTGTTCTTGGTGGGTGTGATGAACTGCTAGGTGGTGTTCCGTTGCTCTAGCTACTGGTTCCTTGATGAGGATTCCGATCTCATACCGGGGGAGGGGGCTGATCCCAGATCCCCCTCTCTGAGTGTGGTTACCCCTATTTATAGGCGAAGGCCCTGGGCCTCTTCCCAAATATTGAGCGGGAAGGGCGCCAACAATTGGCCATTTTGAAGGGGAACAACGGATACACTTATCCTGACTAAAGGTTGTCCTCGCCTGCCAAAGGCTCGGGTGATGACGCCTGCTTGAGCTCCACGATGACTCCCTTCCAGCCGTTGGGGCTGGTCTTTGTCTTGTTGCACCGAAACGGATGCCTTTGCTTGATGCTCTCGCCTGCGCTTGCTCCCTTTGCACCAAAGAGGAAAGGAGGGGCTGCATTTGGCGCAGTGGCGCCCTTGGTCGTCATGGCTTGCGTCATGGGCACCTCGCGAGGTACCCTGCCTTGAACTCTCCGCCTCCTCATGAGCCAGCCTGACGAGGCCGTGCCTGAGGAAGCTCCTTTGAGCCACGCCGCAGGCCGCAGGCAGGCAAGTCTGGGGACCCCCGTTCCCAGAACACCGACAGAGTCTCTAACTAAAGAACTAAACACTCTTAAGTTAGATCATGAAACTATCTTAGAAGATCATCGAGAACTTTTATGGACTCATGAGAAGTTACGCTTTGAAAAGCTCAACCTTGAGAAAGAGCATGAGTTCTTAAAGGCAATCAATGATGATCTTCGCAAGAAAAGTTCTTCTTACATTGCCAAGCGTTTACTCTTATCCACTTACATGCCTCAAGTCAAGTCTATTAACAAGAACAAGAAATATTCTTCCTCTAGTACTAACAATAATCATGGTAAATCCAAAGTTGTTGCTTCTAGTAGTTCTCTTGATTCCACTAATGATTCTCTTAGCAAAGTTACACTTGAGGAAGAAAATAGCTTATTGAAGGGAATTTTAGAGAAAGGTGTTTACAAGAGCCTTACCGGGAGTAAGCAATTCGAGGAAATTGTACGCAAGCAAGGAAGGCACTGGAAGAACCAAGGTGTTGGATTTGAACGAAAGTTCAATGCCAATGGAGTTGAGTGGAAGAAGATCAATACCCCAAGACGAATTTTGTTCCTCAACAAGAGAAGTATGATCCTACTTCCTTCAAAGGGACACAAGCTCAAGATTATCTTCCACCACAAGACCACAAGGAAAAAGGCAAGGACAAGCTTCAAGAAGAAATTGATGCATTTGAAGAAGCTCCTAAGGCCTTGGTCAAGTGGGTTCCCAAGACTACATCAAGTTCTACTTCATCAAGTATGACTACAACTCCAAGGAATCCCATCAAGATGATGTGGATTCCGAAGAAGAAGAACTAGAGCGTTCTTGAGGGTGACTCCGCCAACATATTTCACTCATATCATTTTGGCAAGAACAAGTGCAATCAACTTCCACATCTTGCACTAGTTCAAGGAGTCACAAACCCTCTTGTTGGTAAGACAAGGGACAAGGTAACCTAATGCCTTCATAGACATCATCTTGTGTGTGCATCATTCTATGTCTATGGATATCCTTGTTTGTTGTTTGTGGGACTAACCCGGCCGTGTAGGTATTGAAAGTGCAACTCACTCCAAAGGATTGCTCCAAATGATCTACATCAACATTGAGCACCCACATCTTCAACACCTACATGAAGTCATCGTCGACAAAACCCAAGGTTAGTTCATCCCTCTAAGGGTGGATCTCGCATCTAGGGGGATCTTTACTCTAAGAATTGAGCTAAAGCAACTCCAATGGTGTGAACACAACAACGCTGTATGTAAAAGTGGTAACCCCACTTGTGCTTAAACGATGAGTATGACCTATGATCAAATGTTCTCATTTAACTCCTAAGTCAATATACTCATATATAGATTACCTAATCATCGTCAATTGCTTGATAGATGCTACAATTTTTTGTGCATGCTTTGCCACATATTTCATTTCCATTTTATTGTGTCAGCATGTTGGTTGCATAATTTACTCATTCGAGGACATAGACTTGTTGTTTTGATTGGTTGGATTCCTTTTCTTTTGCCAAGTGGATGGACAAGAATGCCTAAGAACCTTCTCTAGCTATCTATGCTTTTCTTCTCTCAAACTCTATTCATGCTACATCACAAAATTTGATCAAGTCAGATTCGAACCACTCAGTGTGAGGTGCACTCGGAGTCCCCGATTCGTCATAGACTTAAACTTCCAAAACTTCTTTGTGCCTTTCGGTCTGACCGATTCTTCCATATCGGTCATACCGAGATCACTTAGTCGATCTAGGTTTTAAATCTCGGTGCAACCGATTTGAACTTTTCGGTCACACCGAGTTGCTGTAACTGCTTGCAGTTATGCATCTCGGTGCCACCGAGTTGTTCCACTCGGTCCCACCGACAGGGTCAGGCTATATATATATCCACGGGTCAAATTTTGGAAAATTCTCCGAACTCTTTCGCCCGCGCTCAGCCTGCTCTACCTCCGTGGTCTCCGGATCGTCCTCCTCGTCGCCAGCTGCCTCCTGCCGCTGGTCTCCACCGCCGTCAACGAGAATCATCTCCGCCATTGCCGCCGTAGCAAGTCCATCGCTGAACTAGGGTATGGACTTGATCTTTGTGCTATTCCTCACTCCGAATCCATAGCACATTGTTTTTCCATTAATCTTGCCATGATTGAGATCATCTTATCCTCCGAAAACACTCTGTAGATTAGATGTGAATTGAAAATTTAGGGTTAGGTTTCCGCCGAAACCATCTCGGACCAACCGAGTTGTAGAACTCGGTACCACCGACTCGGTTAGGGCCATTGCACATGTAATTCTCGGCCTGTCCGAGAATTGCAAATTGGTGTGACCGAGTTCAGGACTTTGTGAAACCCTAGCAGTTTCGGTGCCACCGAACTGTAACTCGATCTGACCATGTTCACCAGTTTAGTTTCCAAAAGCTGCTTCGGTATCACCGAGTATACAAATCGGTAGATCCGAAATGCTTTTTGTGGAAAACTAAAACTAAGTTTTTGAGTCATTATTTTGCAAAAACCTCTGTATTTTTTGATGCTCTTCCACTCTACCTCATCTATAAACTATTCACAGGGTCTGTTGTCAGAGTTCGCAATATGTCTGATCAGAGTGACAGTCAGAACAAGTCAGGGGAGCAGGTTCAGGTGAGTGAGGGCACTAGTCCCTCTAGCAGCTATGATGAGGGTAGCAGAAGCACACCCAGCAACTTACCCAAGGCAGCCACCAGGACCAGAAAGAAGAAAACTTCAGATTCTGAGGATGAAGACTATGTGGGTGTTGAGGATGAGGCCATTTCCAAGAAGAAGGTGCTCAAGAAGGAGTATGGCACAGATGCTGCCACTAAGCATGGTATGAAGATCAAAGCACCTGCCAAAAGAATTCCCATGTCTAAGGCCAGAGCCTCCACTCAAGCATCTTTGGAATCTGAACCCAAAGAGGCTGCTGCAGAAGGGAAGAAGAGGAAGGAAAGGGTCAACCGGATCCTCAGGCACGCTCTTTTTCCTAAATCTAGAGATCACAAGATGATCAGAGGCCATGCCATCAACCTACTTCACATATTTGATGTGCCTCAAAAGTTCAAGGTCATGAGCCTCATAGTGGAAACTATCAAGAGGACTGCTGCAGATCAGAAGAGAAGTTGTGGGTATGCCCCACAGATCCAGGAGCTCATCAACTCCAAGATGGGCACAGGCACATATCTCTTGGACAAGGAACACATGCCCATCTATCCAGATTTTGAGGACAACACAGTGGTGATGGATGAAGATGAACCATCTTCTATGCAAGGACAAGAAAGAAGGGAGAAGGCAAGGTCTGAAAAGGCTGCAAAGATGCCAACCATTGATGAGGCATTTCAGTACTTCTTGAAGAGCAAGCAGGATCAGCTTGACTACTTGATTGCCTCCACTCCGAGGATTGAGAAGGGACTGGCCACCTTGACTCGAAACCAAGAGAGCTTGGAGAGGATCATGTAGCAGAAGTTCTATGACTTGGATGCGAAGGTCACTGAGATACAGTCAGTTGTTGAGCAACTTCAGGATGATATGTAGGAGAGGAAGGGCAAGACTACTACTGATGCTTTTTCCAGAGTGCCCAGGAGCCAGAGATCAGCTGTAGTGCATGTTCTGCATACACGAGCCACTACATCTGCACCTACCAGCTTCATGCAACCAGCTCCAAAGACCTACTCCTCCAGCACCATCTACATCGAATGATGCCTTCATTCTTGGAGTTCTGTCTACACCACCACCAAGACCAAGCACGAGAGTCGATTTAGTGCTATGCATTTTCTATGAACTTTTTGGTAACTTGTTGCCAAAGGGGGAGAAAAATGTATAGATCATAGGCTTCGAGAGAGAGTGTTGCTTTTGTTCTCTCTTGTTTTGGTGGTTGAACTTTATTTGCTTGTTGGAGATATTTTATGCGTTTGTGAGATACTTGGATGATCATGTGTTTGATCATATGCTACCTTAATGCTTGTTGGATGATTTTATCCTTTTATCCCCCATATGATCATTCAGTTTGCTTGGTGATGAGTGCATGTATTTATTTATTATCATTTTGAGTGCTCCACCAAGATGTATGTGACATGGAAGAGTAACCCATGATCCTAACTCATTGTGCATTTGCAGTCCAAAGCAAATCTTAAACTATGCACAAATTTAGGGGGAGCTCTTGCTTTTCACATACTTCTCAAAGCGACAATGTTTTTCACACTTATTATCATTTGTCGAAGCTTTGATCTATATGTTGTCATCAATTACCAAAAAGGGGGAGATTGAATGTGCAACTATCCCTAGGTGGTTTTGGTAATTCCTAACAACATATAGCTCATTGAGCTAACACTATTTCAAGACTAATATTTCAGGAAAGCTCAATGATTGGCATGGCATTGATGAGAAAAGTGGACCCCTCAAAATGCAAGGACAAAGGGATTGGCTCAAGCTCAAGACTCTACATTTTCTATTTTAGTGATCCAAGATCACATTGAGTCTATAGGAAAAGCCAATACTATCAAGGAGGGATGAGGTGTTGCTTAATGGCTTCCTTGCTCAAAATTCTTAGTGATATGCTCCAAAGCCCTCAACTACTTTCTCACTTCACATATGACCTAAACCAAAATTCAAACTCGGCCCTACCGATTCTTTCCATCCGGCGCCACCGAGTTCAGATGTCATAGCCACTGCCACAAACCGTAGTCTCACCGATCTCGGTCTCACCGAGATGGGATTGTAATATCTCTGTTTCCCTTCATAACGTTTCGGTCCTACCGAGATGAGTGATCGGTCCCACCGAGATTGCAATGTAAACTCTCTATTTCCCTTTTGTAACATTTCTGTCTCACCGAAATGAGCGAATTGGTCCCACCGAGTTTACCTGACCAACTCTCTGGTTAGCTTATTACCAAAATCGATCTCACCGAGTTTGTGTAATCGGTCTCACCGAGATTACGTTAATCCCTAACCCTAACCATACCGGTCCTACTGAGTTGCATGTCGGTCCCACCAAAAATCCTAAAGGTCACTAGATTTGCTGAATCGGTCCGACCGAGTTTCTCAATTTGGTCCCACCGAGATTGGTAAGTTGTGTGTAATGGTTAGATTCTGTGTGGAGGCTATATATACCCCTCCACCTCCTCTTCATTCGTGGAGAGAGCCAGCAGAATGAAACTACACTTCCAATACACATTTTCTGAGAGAGAACCACCTACACTTGTGTTGAGGCCAAGATATTCCACTCCTACCATATGAATCTTGATCTCTAGCCTTCCCCAAGTTGCTTTCCACTCAAGTCTTCTTTCCACCTAATCCAAATCTTCTGAGAGAGAGTTGAGTGTTGGGGAGACTATCATTTGAAGCACAAGAGCAAGGAGTTCATCATCAACACACCATTTGTTACTTCTTGGAGAGTGGTGTCTCCTAGATTGGCTAGGTGTCACTTGGGAGCCTCCGATAAGATTGTGGAGTTGAACCAAGGAGTTTGTAAGGGCAAGGAGATCGCCTACCGTGAAGATCTACCGCTAGTGAGGCAAGTCCTTCATGGGCAATGGCCATGGTGGGATAGACAAGGTTGCTTCTTCGTGGACCCTTCGTGGGTGGAGCCCTCCGTGGACTCGCGCAACCGTTACCCTTCGTGGCTTGAAGTCTCCATCAACATGGATGTACGATAGCACTATCTATCAGAACCATACATAAACATCCGTGTCTCCAATTGCGTTTGAATCCTCCAAACCCTTCCCTTTACATTCTTGCAAGTTGCATGCTTTACTTTTCCGCTGCTCATATACTCTTTGCATGTTTGCTTGAATTGTGTTAAGATTGCTTGACTTGTTCTAAAGTTGCTAAAATCTGCCAAGAACTAAAATTGGGAAAAGGCTAGATTTTTATTTGGTCAAGTAGTCTAATCACCCCCCCCCTCTAGGCATACTTTCGATCCTAGAACAGTACACCATATAGCTTGTTCAGCCTTATAAGAATAATATTAGAATAATATATTCAATTCCCTAATCGAGATTATCCAGGATCTTCTTAGCCACCTCTTCTTTCAGTTCAGTAAGAACCTGTTTTTCCCTAGCCAACTGGGAAAGTGCCTCCTCCTTTGCCAACACCATCGTAGCAAAGCTTGATTTAAAAATTCTGAGATCATTCTCCACCTTCCTCTTTTTATCCCGCATCTTCAAATATTCTTCAGCGTTGACAACACTTTCTCTAAGTCTACCTTTGTTCTCTTCCTCATACATGCTCTAGAGCTTTGCTAGGCACATCTTCAGAGACTGTGGCCACTCTTGATCAACCCACTCCATGTAAGAACACTTCTGTTCATCCTATAATATTTAAAACTAAATCATTAACAATTGTAGGAGAATTGGGTTTATAGCAAAATAAAAAAAATCAACAATACTTATTTTGAAAAACTGAAGAAATAGGTTAATTATAACATATCTTCTCAAAAAGATCAATGTGTAAATGAATTAATTATTACTGAGACTACAACCAAATTCTGAAACATCAAAAGCTATAATTAACTACAACAATGCTACAAGTTCTTACTCATGTACTATAAATAACACATTGAACATTTTATGAGGAAGGTAAATATAACTGCAACAACATAGCGATAGTGTTTGGATGACAGCAAATTTATAATAACAGGTGTGTACCTGCACAAATTTAGTAACATAGAACTAATAGCAGTAAGGCCATCCACTATGTATGCCAAACGGTGTAAAGACAATGGTTGCTACATCTCACACTGGTGCCCTGCACTGGTGAGCCGATGCAGCAAAAAAATCAGGGACCCAGACTCCGGAGCACCTAGTTGCTTCGATACCCAGTTCCTACGTGCCATAAAGATTTAGTATTTTACTACTTGGCTACTCGGATATGTGGACCAAAGTTGGCTGCACAAACTGCTGAAGTGGTGCAAAATAATTTTCTAGTGGCACCGCTGATGAGATGGCAACATTTTTAGATACTAGGTACAAACTGTGACACTGTCTTAGGATGCGTTTGGTTGAAGGTGTGGTATGAATGGGTTGGGACCCTGACAGTGTCTGAATCACATCTAACAAATGATTTGCATCAATGAAAGAGGGTCTAACCTTCTCTGCACATGCCAGAAACTTCCTCCCGCTGTCCACAAATTCAGACGCAACTAGCTCCATTCGTTGATGGTGACAACGAGCAGACAGATCTTCAGCCACCCTGCTCCATTCGTTGCAACTAATGGTCCTAGGGAACTACAAGAGGAAGAAATGACTCAAATCGACCGAAGTCCTTCATTCGAAATCATAGCCTGAGAGAGATAAGAGAGGCATACCCGGGTGGTGACGGAGTCGTCGTCGCAGGATGAACCGCTGGAGAGGTCATTGAAGAAGACCATGGCGACCCCGACGGTAGGATGCGAGACGGCGGGAGCGAGGAAGCGGCTATAGCTTAGGAAGGAAGGATGGAAGGGAGGAGGAAACAGGGTAAATGTGACTTGTGGTCGGGGAGAAAAGGGGGTGGGGAAGGGGGGCGGGGGTAGATATTTCGGCGGTAGTCCAAAAATTTTGAAATGTGGAGGGAAACTTTCCGTGCGGTGCCGCCGGACACCATTCACTTTGAACGATTGTGTGCATCACAAACGATTCTGCTGCTTTACACACATGGGATGAGTTTGATAATTCAAATTTTGGTGGAAATTTCCCCGGGTACGTCATTGCATAATTTAACATCGCTTGCTAATTTGGGCACACCAAAGAGCGAACAGCACACAAACCACACTTACTAAATCGAGCAATTTTAGTAATTAAATAGAGCCAATTGACCTAAACATTGCTCTACCAAGAGACTAGCATTAAAAACAAAGCCTAAGTACACATAATTTTAACAAATCCACCACCGCGTAGGCCTATGCATCACCGGTGTGAGATGAGACGTCGATGACTTTTCCTGGCCACATGAGGCTGTTGGTCGACTCCGCGCCCCCTGCTGAAGTCGACCACATCCTTGTCCTCGTCCTCGGTGCCGCCCTCAAGGTTGTAGTACTCGTAGTAGTGGATGTGCCATAGCTCACGTTGGTACTCCACCACCGATTCCTCGACGGACAGACTCTTCTCTACCTCGACCTCGGCAACACGCAACTCCTCCTCCCGGCGCTGCTCGATCTCCGCCTCCTCCTACATCTCCAGCTCCCGCTCGGCGATCTCATGAGGAAGCATGTGCTCCATGGCCACCGACGCCTTTTCAGGCATGGGTTGCATGCTAGATTCTTAGGTGGCCTGAACCCGGGCCATGGCGACATCGGCGGCACGGACGGCAGCTCGAGTGCTCTCGGCATTTGCAGCCGTCATCGCAGCAGCAGCTGCAGCCATCTCGGTTGCTGCAGCTGCCCTGTCGGCTGCCGCAGACGCCCTCTCGGCGGATGCGGACGCGCTCAATGCGGATGCGATGGAACTCTCGGCGTAGGCGGCGGCGCTCAGGGAGGACGCGGCCATTGTACGGGCCTTCGCGAAGTGTTTCCACTGGGTCATCTATGCAAGAAGGGGTTGCGGGAATGGGGATCAGGATTCGTTGATTCGGGGGTTGCTGGCACTGGAGCACACAAGCCCGCGAAGCTTAAGGAAGAAGACTTAAATAGACCCAGGAATTTTCATCCCAAACCTGTGTGTGATGTTGTTGATATTTTTTATTAGCTGTGAAAGACGAATTTGGATTAAAGTGGCAACAGATGGTATTTTAAAGATACGACAAAATTTGTAGTACCAATACAATTGTCATGTCAAATTTTGGAAAATTTCAGGGGTCATTTGACCTTTTAAGACATTAATTGATTTTCTAGCCATTTAATGACCGTAATTCAAATTTGAACTACATGTACATGCAACAGCTAACCATAACCATTTGAAAAGTCATATTTTCTGTTCATGTGTGCGATTTAATTCCATGTGCAGCAAATGGAAGGAATTTTCAAACATATTTGTCTAACGACTATGACACAATTAAGCATGGAGTGTCATGGCATTTAAATTTCAAAAGATTAAAAAAAGATCAGAAACACATGAAACTTTTCTTGATGTAATGTCATGCCACCACGATGATGTGGTAAAAAATTTGGCAGGTGTGATGAAATTTTGGACACACACCCCTCACAAACTGAAGCAACTCACTAGAAGTCGCATGGTTCCGAGAGGGAACAATGCATGTTTGATAACGAATAGGAGATAGCTTCCCCTTATAGCCATCAAATTTTTCTACATTTAACGTGCACTAATACAACTGTCATGTGAAAATTTGGATAATTTCAGGGGTCATTTGACCATTCAAAGACATTTAATTGATTTTCTAGCCATTTAATGACCATAATTGAAATTTGAACCACATGTACATGCAACAGCTAACCATAACTGTTTGAAAAATCATATTTGTGTACTTGTGTGCGAGTTAATTCCATGTGCAGAATTTTCAAACATAATGGTCTCAGGGCATGGACACATGCATGGAGTTCTATGGCATTTTAATTCCAAAAAATTGAAAAACATGAAACCTTGCTTGATGTAATGTCATGCCACCAAGATGATGTGGTAAAAAATTGGCCTGTTTGATGAAAGTTTGGACACACACCCCTCACAAACCGGAGCAACTCACTAGAAGGCTCGTGGTTCCGAGAGGGAACAATGCATGTTTGACGATGAACAGGAGATAGCCTCCTCTTACAACCTTCTAATTTTTTCTATGTTTAACATACACTAATACAACTTTCATGTGAAAATTTGGAAAATTTCAAGGGTCATTTGACCATTTGAAGACATTTAAGTGATTTTCTAGCCATTTAATGACCATAATTCAAATTTGAACTACATGTACATGCAACAGTTAACAATAACGGTTTGAAAAATCATATTTGTTTGTACTTATGTGCGAGTTAATTCCATGTGCAGTTAATTAGAAGGAATGTTAAAACATATTGGTCTCACGGCATGGACACATGCATGGAGTGCCAAGGCATTTTAAGTCCAAATAATAATAAAATTATCAGAAAACATGAAATCTTGCTTGATGTAATGTCATGCCACCAAGATGATGTGGTAAAAAAGTTGACCTGTTTGACAAAAGTATGGACACACACCCCTCACAAACCGGAGCAACTCACCAGAAGGCTCGTGGTTCCGAGAGGGAACAATGCATGTTTGATGACGAATGGGAGGTAGCTTCCTCTTACGGCCTTCAAATTTTTTCTATGTTTAACCTGCACTAATACAACTGTCATGTGAAAATTGGGAAAATTCTAGGTGTCATTTCACCTTATAAAGACATTTAATTGATTTTCTAGCCATTTAATGACCGTAATTCAAATTTGAACTACATCTACATGCAACGGCTAACCATAAGGGTTAAAAAAACCATATTTGTGTACTTGTGTGCGAGTTAACTCCATGTGCAGTAAATTAGAAGGAATTTTCAAACATATTTGTGTCACAGCATGGACACATGCATGGAGTTCCATGTCATTTTAATTCCAAAAAAATAAAAATGATCAAAAAAATCATGAAACCTTGCTTGATGTAATGTCATGCCACCAAGATGATGTGGTAAAAAATTGGCCTGTTTGACGAAAGTTTGGACACACGCCCTTCACAAACCGGATCCACTCAATAAAAGGCTCGCGGTTCCGAGAGGGGAAATGTATGTTTGATGATGAACATGAGATAGCTTCCTCTTATGGCCTTCAATTTTTTTCTACATTTAACGTGCACTAATACAACTTTCTTGTGAAAATTTGGAAAATCCTGGGGGTCATTTGACCTTTTAAAGCCATTTAAGTGATTTTTTAGCCATTTAATGACCGCAATTCAAATTTGAACTACATCTACATGCAATGGCTAACCATAACGGTTTGAAAAAAATCATATTTTTGTGTAGTTGTGGGCGAGTTGAAAAGTCATCAGACGATGTAAATATCTAGTATTCAAAAAAGAAAATGTAAAGATCTGGCAAGACAACCTGCCCCACACGATTGGCACTCTATTTCGCACCTCGAGGTCTGGAAGGTGAGTGGCGGGGGTTATTAATCAGACACGGTTCTGTATTGGAAACTGTCGGCTATTAAGTTCACACATGGACATTGCTGTAGGAATAGGGTGTAATTCAAACTAGTGTACTTGTAAATTCTGGCGACCGGCGTGTGTACTATTCCTGTCGATCTAGATTCCGGCTGCCAATAAATACTACCTTGCTCATGACGTCCCGCCTGCATTCTCATCTACATCCTCTCCTCACTCGCCCTCTCTCTCTATCTCTCTCTCTCTCTCAATTCTCTGCCATGGTGCCGCCGATCTGCCCACACGCTAATGAGGAGTCTCCGCCCCCCGAGGATGCTCAGTTGAAGAGCAGCGACGAGGAGGACCCCTACGCGCTGCCAGACGAGGTTGCACCCGACCCCCCAACTTTGGATTGGTTTTGGGGCCAGTACATTCCTTGTTTGTGGAAGTCGCTGCCGCTGGTTGATAAAGCCAGGCAAGTGGCGTTCAAGAAGGAGATGGTGGAGGAGGAAGGCAGGTACCAGTCGGCCTATGAAGTCCGTGATGCCGCCTGGAAAAAGGAGGTGGTGGAGATTTGGGGGCGGGCGAGTTGTCATGCGGAGGAGGTGTACGAAGACGGGTACTTCCTGAGGAAGGTCAAAGGCACTAGGCGCCTCATCGCTGCGTGGAGGTGGGACGATAAGCTCCAATGTGCCACTGACGAGGATCTCCGGTGGTCACCCAACAAAATGGCAAGATCGTTCACGCTCGTCCGCCAGCAAGAGGCTGATCGGTACGTCAAGCGCTGCGAGGTGGAGGAGGCATAGTACTGCCTCCGTGCTGGGAAGATGCCGCGCACCAGGGAGCTGTTGGTGAGGGGCTGATGAAATACTGCCCCCGGGAGGGATTATTAGTTTTAGTATTGTTCGTTTTCAATTTTATGCATAGTACCTAGTAGTTAAGTATCATCACGTATATGTGACGATATTATATATATTCTGTGGTGAACTAATGAACAATTAATATATATATATATTATGAATTCCATTTTCTAGTTGTTTTTGTATACTAATTTGTATCTAGATGTTATCATCCACATATACAGAATGGAAAGTGTATATACACACATTGAAATAGAACATATAAGAATGGAAAACAGAGTACACACATTGAAACGGAGCAATAAAAAGAGAAATATTATGATTGTTGTGAATACATAGCGATCCACGTCGAAATAACTCAACAAAATAAAACACGTCCATGAGACCATGACCAGCAGCCCTTGCCTACGGTAGCTCTTGGCTCTGCCTGAACTCCAGCAGGCGTTCGTCCAAGCGGTCGACACGCTCGCGGTACATCTAGATCGCGATCTCGAGCTCCAAACTGGCTATTTCATCGGAGATCACCAGCTTGAGGATGCGATGGTCATGTTCCTCTACTGCGCCCAGCTGGACACCTGGGCCAAGGCAGTCGAGCCTACCGACTAGTGTGTTGGCATTGAGCGGGCCACAGACAAGGCGAACAACGCCACCCATGTGAACGGCGTGGCGGGCGTCCAGTGCAAGTATGGTGCGGTCGGCCTCTGGCGCAAGTACGGTGCAGAGGGCCTCTGCCCACTCCTAGCGAGGAATGGGGGTACTGACGTGACGTGTATCCAGATGTGACGCCATGTCAACAGCAGACAACCGCTGATGGATCTGCTCTGCTATGCGCCGCGCCGCGCCTCTCGCTCCGCGGCGCTCCAACGGTCTCGCCGTGTGGCTAGCCGCAGCCTATCGGCGTGGACGCGCCTAGCTTGCTCTACGGTGCGCCATCGATCCGGCGAGATGCAGCCTCTCGGCACTGACATACCTATCTTGATCTGCGGCATTCAAACGCCATGTGCCAAGGGTCTGCTCAACCCTGGCGATGACGCGCATCACGGCATCGTCCATCGCATTGCGCGAGAACGCCTCGGCCTCTACGGGCCATAGCGCCTTCTCATTTTCCTTGTCGACGAGGTTGATGGCAGAGGCGACGCTTTGGTGGGTTGGCATCCTTGGAAAAGGTGGATGTGCTACAGGCTGCACTTTGTTGCCTCCATGTGTCGCGTGCCACCTAGGTTTATGCGCAATATCGCTGGGTGGCGGGAAACAGGCGAGGAAATGGCGGGAAATGGCGGCGTGTTCATAAAACCCCATCAGTTAATGGAAATGTAGCCTAGAAGGAACATCGAGCTAGCACAAGAAGTAGATGATGATCAGATGGTCATTTATCCTACTTAATTATGCATGTAATAGTTAACTTTGGTGTGTGGAAATGACATGTGTGTACAATATGTAATTGGATGTTTGCCGCGTATTACACACATCTTGTATATGTGAAACGTTTCTATTCTCTTGGCTCAACACAAATAGTTTATCGCAATGAACAATATACCATATATCGCACACACCTTAATCTGGCTAACCGTTTCTTTTGTGTTGCCTAATCACAAATAGTTCATCTGAGTGAACTGTATGCCATATATCACACATACCTTCATCTGACTGCCCGTTTCTAATGTTCCGCCTCATCACAAACAGTTCAGTTCATCCGAGTGAACTGTATGCCGTATATTGAACACGCCTTCATTTCCCTGCCTATTTCTGTTCTTCTTCCTCATCACAATGAGTTATTCAACTGAACCGTATGCCCTGCATCGCACACGCAACTAAAATTGGAACCGTGTTTGATGGCTCCGCCATCACAAACGTTCTACATCTTTTTTTACATCACCTTTTGTGATTAATGCATCACACAGAGTTTCGTCAAAGGGTCTCTGATCGTAGTGTCGCGTTAGCAGCATCCTGCAGTAGTGATAGCTATCACATAAAATTTTCTCTTCATGATCCACATGCATGCAAAGTTGACACTCTTCCAAAATAGTGGGATTAACATAAAATAAATTCATTACTTCTCCAAGCCCACTTTTATCAAAAAATTAATAAGATTGATCAATCTCCAAAGTAGTGGGATCATTATTTCCTAAATTTGACACTCTTCCAAACCCACTTTCAATATTATAGCAAACATATTCATCATGAGGCTCAAATAAATATTCAAGATCATAAGAAGCATTATCACCCGAATCATGATCATTGCAATAAGTAGTGGACATAGCAAAACTAGCATCCCCAAGCTTAGGGATTTGCATATTATTAGCACAATTGACATTAATAGAATTTATAATAACATTATTTCAATCATTCTTTTCATTCAAGGAGCTATCATGAATCACTTAATAAATTTGTTCTTTTAACACTTCATCACAATTTTCAGATTCACGAATTTCAATCAAAACTTCATAAAGATAATCTAGTGCACTCAACTCACTAGCAATATGTTCATCACAATTGGACCTATTAAAATTATTATCAAGTGGATGAGGATCCATACACTTTTGTTCTTTATTTTCAATAAACACACAATTGTACCGAGCTAATGAGCAAACAAACCAAGTAAGCCATAAAGGCCAACGAAAAAGAGCGAATGAAGAAAGGCGAATAAAAAGGCAAATATTTTTGTATTTTTCTGAAAATGTTTTAGAAGTGGGGAGATGAAAACAAGAGGAAAATGGCAAATAATGTAAGTGCAAGAGATGAGAGTTTATGATGGGTACTTGGTAGGCTTGATGTAGAACCTCCCCAGCAACAGCACCGGAAATTTTCCTGCTACTTCTTGAGCTTGCGTTGATTTTTCCATTGAAGAGGAAAGGGTTGCAGCGAAGTAGAGAAAAGTATTTCCCTCAGTTAAGAACCAAGGTATCAATCGAGTAGGAAGCACAAACAAATCTCCAATCTATGCACCTGCACAAACTAACAAACACTTGCACTCAACGCGGAAAAGGGGTTGTCAAACCCTTCACGGTATCGAACAAGAGTGAGATCTAATAGAGTTAGGTATAAAGATAAGTAAAAAGGAAAATAAAGTAAATATAAATAAATTGCAGCAAGGTATTGTTGGGTTTTTTGGTTTATAGATCTAAAAATATATAATGGAAAATAGACCCGGGGCCATAGGTTTCACTACAGGCTCCTCTCTTGAAAGAAAACATACGATGGGCAAACAAATTACTGTCGAGCAATTGATAGAAAAGCGCAAAGTTATGACGATATCCAAGGCAATGATCATGAATATAGGCATCACGTCTGTGTCAAGTAGACCGACTCCTGCCTCCATCTACTACTATTACTCCACACATCGACCGCTATCCAGCATGCATCTAGAGTATTAAGTTCATAAGAACGGAGTAACGCCTTAAGTATGATGACATGATGTAGAGGGATAAACTCAAACAATAAGATGATAACCGAATCTTTTTACCCTTGATGGCAACAATACAATACGTGCCTCACTAACCCTACTATGTCACTGGGTGAGGACACCGCAAGATTGAATCCAAAACTAAGGACCTCTCCCATTGCAAGAAATACCAATCTAGTTGGCCAAACCAAACTGATAGTTCGAAGAGAAATACAAAGATATTTAATCATGCATAAAATAGTTCAGAAAAGACTCAAAGAATATTCATAGATAATCTGATCATAAATCCACAATTCATCGGATCTCAACAAACACACCGCAAAGAATATTACATCGGATTGAACTCCAAGAACATTCAAGAGAACATTGTATTGAAGATCAAAGAGAGATAAGAAGCCATCTAGCTACTTGCTATGGACCCGTAGGTCTGTGGTAAACTACTCACGCTTCATCGGAAAGGCGGCAAGGTTGATGTAGATTCCCTCCATGATCGAGTCCTCCTCCAGCAGGGTTCCCGAAAAAGCCCCAAGATGGGATCTCACAGGAAAAGAGGCTTGCGGCAGCGGAAAAGTATTTTGGTGGACGCTTCTGTTGGTTTGGGAATTTATAGTGCAAGAATTAAGGTTGGAGGACTCCCGAGGGGCCCACAAGCCATCAGGGCGCCCCCAAGGGCGTGCCTAGGAGGCTTTTGGCTTCCTCGGGAAGCTTCTGGCCCCCTCTCCAAGCTCCGTGGATGTCTTCTAGTCCAAGAAAAATCATCGTAAAGTTTTATTCCGTTTGGACTCCATTTGATATTCCTTTTTTGTAAAACTCAATAAAAAGGAAAAAATAAACTGGCAGTGGGCTCTAGGTTAATAGGTTAGTCCCAAAAATAATATGTAATAGCATATTAATGCATATAAGACATCCAAAAAGATAATATAATAGCATGGAACAACCAAAAATTATAGATACGTTGGAGACGTATCAGAGTGGTGGAACCGTCGGTCACCACCGAGAAGGGCCTTGTGGGCGTCAACTGATCGTAGGGCACCTGAAGTGTTTCAAAGGTTGCCATGGAGATCACGTTAAGGCCATCTCGCCCGTCAAAGAGGGTCTTAGTGACTGAGACGTTGGTAATGGTGGGAGTGCACAGCATGGGGAGCACGCCGGTAGTGGCCGAGCATCTGAGGTGGTCCTTGGAGTCGAAGTTGATGGTGTTCTGCGACCACTTGAGGGGCCGCACAGCCTCAAGCATTGGGAGGGCAACATTTACCTCACAAGAGAGCTACTTGAAGAGGTGGTTGGATGCGGGAGTCTGAGCTCCACCGAGGATGCAGGCTATCGTACAAGGCTCCTGGTAGCCCCTGCCCCCTTGTCTTGTTGGTTGTTGTCATTCCTCCTAGGCGGCGGCAACGGTGGGAGGCCCGTGTTGTCCTGAGGACGTGCCTCATGAATCTGATCACGCCAAGCGCCCTCATGAGGATGATCGTGCCAACCACCCTCGCGAGGCTGGTCGCGCCAGCCCTGGCAGGGGTTGTAGTTGTCCCATCAGCCCCCACCACGGCTGCCTCCATAGCTGAAGCCACGGTCGTTGCGGTCAGGGCGACAGCCCAAGCACTCACCACGGAGCGCCTTGAGCTCCTGACAGTCGTCGGTGTTGTGGGTGTGCATGCTGTGGCAGATGAAGAAAAGATGGCCATCCTTGACGAGCCGGTTGTGGTCACGGCGGCGTTTTTGCTCAGGCTCCGCTGCCAGCACGGTGGGGCCCTTGCGCTTCACTTCGTTGGCTTTGGCCTTCTTGTCATGGGGCTCAATGTTGGGGTTCTTGAGAAGAGAGAGGCGGCCCTCCTCTGCCTTGGCGCACTTGTCAGCCTGGTTGAACAGCTCAGCGCCATGCTCAGGTCATCGTTGATGGCGAGCTTTTCGCTCATCCTGACATCTGTGACACCATTGGTGAACACAGAGATCATGGCTTCGTCCGAGGCCTTCGGGATATTATGGTGCACAGGGTGAAGCGCTGAATGTACTTGCGGAGGGTCTCGCCAGGGCACTGCTTCACATGCCACAGGTCGTTGATGGTGAGGGCACGGTCGCGGGTGCCCTGGAAGTTGGTGATGAACTGCTCGCGGAGCTCGTCCCATAAAGAGATTGACTCCTTGGCCAGGTTCATGAGCCAAGAGCGCGAGCCATCCTTGAGGACCATGGGAAACTAGTTTGCCATGACCTCGTCGTTGCTGTTCGCCGCCTCGATACTCAGTGCGTAGAGCTGGAGGAACTCCGTGGGGTCGGGGATGCCGTCGTAGCACGGGAACAGCTTCAACTTGAACTTGTCTGGCCATACCACCCGATGCAGCTCATGAGTGAAAGACCGACAGCCGGCGGTGATTGCGAGTGCGCCCCGCGCTGGGCGGGGCGGTCTTGGCGCCCTGGTGCCACGTAGGGTTGGCCTCGTCCTGGGCAAGTGCAGGCGCTCCACACGGCTAGTCATGCGGCCGTGCGTCGTGCCGGGGCTCGACATTGTCATCGCCTGGGGGAGGAGGTGGAGGCGCGCCGTGTGCCACATCACTAGTGCAGGACGGCGGAGGACGAAGCGAGTCGGAGGGCGTCCGGGCCTCGCCCATGGTGTTAGCGACTTTGGTGATGCGACCAAGCCATGCGTCGTAGCCTTCGTTAGCAGGGCAGTAGCACAGCAGCTCGCACACCATGAGCAGCGCAGCCTGTGCGTTCACTGGCCCACGGTGAGCATGGGAGGACGAGGCCATAGCTTGGGTGAGCGAAGGCGTAGCAGTGCGTCCGTCATGCGGCATGGAGTGGGGCAGGGAGGAGTCCTGCTGCTCCTGGGCGGCAGGGTCGGTGGCGGCATTAGCCATGGCCGAGGTGGAGTGGCGGCGCTCACCACGGCTCGCAGGCTCCGTCTGGGTGACGCGAGCTGCCCGGTGCTTGGCACGAACACGACGGGTGTCAGACATAGAGTTGGTGGAGCAAGAACATGGGCGGAGCGGAAAAGCTTCGACACACCCCACTGGTACGCGTCAGTGCTATACAAACGGTTTTTAACCCCTTTCCGCGAAAGCATTTGGAACCGTCGCCAAGTGAGTGTGGGCGATAGGGGGGTCCTTTCCACACGACCAAGAAACCGTCAGGGATATGCCCTCCTAGCAGACACGCTCGGCAAAATGAGGTCATGTGAGACCGGCGAGCGGTCAAATATGGAAATACGTACAGTAGAGCAAAAAAATACAATTATACATGCAAAATTGTTTCCGGTCGCAAGTACATCCCACACAGTAAGTCCCCGCTAAACGTTTCCATTCATATGTACATCCCACACAGTTGCTCCAAGGAAAACGTTTCCGTTCACAAGTACATCACACACAATGTTTCCCATTAAATCGTTTGTGATAGCGTTGCCATTGCACATGATATTAATAATTTTGTCATTTGCGTTATTGAATGCATCACACATGGTGCATAGAAGAAACTGTGTGGCAAAGGTTGTCCATCACACACACTTTTTATGTGGTAAACGTTTGCGCAAGGTGGCCTAGCGCAAACAATTTTCAAGAGAAAGTTGTGTGTGCAGTGGGGATTGATCGCACACGTAGTGGGTCCTAGAAACGTTTCTGATCTCCACGTATATCACAGATGTTTCGCTTTCGCAAACCGTGTGTAGTGTAATCCCTAATTCAAAAATCACATGTTTTGAATTTGAAAGTAGGCAATCACTTATTTCATATCCAACCATGTTTATTACAAATATAGTTTCAACCACGAATCCATAATTCAATGCACATGTACATATACTCAAGAACTACAGAAGCACGATGTAAAGAATGATGAACCACAGTTGTACTAAAGACTGTAAAGAGAGAGGCGAAAGCCATTCTGGTTGCTGGAGAAGGTGAAGCAGAATACCCATATTGTGCCCTCCTCCATGCGTAATGTGTGCACGACTCTAGGCCAACCCCTTGTGATGGCTTCCCGTTCATCCTTCACTGTATTCACTAGGACTTCTCCATGCTCATTGTAGTCTCGATGAAATACTTTAAACTTTATTGCATGTCCACCAATGATGTACTTTGCGAGGTAATCTTGAGTGAACTGCTTCAGGAACCACTGGGAACAAAAAAGATTCAGACATTGTTGTCTAACAACTCATTATGGGCAGTAAAAAGAGAAGGCTGCAGAGTTTGTAGTTACCATCCTACAGCTCACTGTTGTGTTGGATAGAGCATAAAAAATGATTTGCTTTCCACCATTCATATCTTTTTGCTAATAATCCTTATCAGTTTCCTCACTTGATGTTTGTTCATCAATATCTCCTTGCCCCATACGTAAAAAGGGTCGATGCGTGGATCCTTGCCAAGGGCATATGTACCTACGAGCAACAAGTCAATTTTAGAAGCTAACTAGTGTCCAGGCCGGGATCTATATGCACTACATTATTGAACAACGGGGGGAGTACAAGCCGAGGGATGAAGCTAACCTCGGCGGAAAATGGTGGCCACTCTGTCCTGCATAAGTAGTGGAAAGGCATGATAAGTACCGCAATCTTAACATCAAACAAATATAGCAAAGGTAAACAACATCATCTCCAAATGATAGCTTGAATGTGTTGGTTTAAGCATGCTATTAAAGCAGATATAAAATGGAAGGCAATGTTACCGACAACAGGCTTAAAAGCCATCAAATATTGCAATTCTGACCGGTATTGTTGAAAATGAATAGAACGTAGGTAATGCTTAATTACATCACACTGGATAAATGTGGAAAACTGAAATAAAGGGCATGTGTTAACCACCAGGAATAACTGGAACCAAATATAGCCATTCAAACTCGTATTGATGTAGTCGAGCGGCACAGTTCCGACTTGCACATAATGAGCAGCACGTTGTCAATCACAGATAAGATTGATGAGAAGCATTCATACACCGGGTGATGGCTCCCATTCCTCCTCACCTCCTCTCCTCCCACCTGCACCACCTCTCCCCATGGATCTAACCAAGGATCCACGCAATGGAAGGGCTGCTGCATTGGGATTTCAACCCTGGCCTTGCAGTGGCTGATCAGGTACATCGTCGGTTTGGCGAAACGGTGCACTTCCCTCCTTCGCGCAAGACCAAGGAATTTTTATTGGTTGTATCCTTTTCTTCAGCTTCTTTCCCCCTCAATGAGAAATATGTGGGGGTGGCTTTACAGTGCTGCATTGGTGGTCATCATCTTGGTTTTAAGGACTCTAAGATTTTTGAGAGGTCCTTTCGTTTTTCTGTGGCCGGGAACAAGGTTGGACATTTTATTCATGGCCTCAAGGACCGTATCTGGCCCGACTTCATCTGTCATTTCCACTTGTTCAATGGTCGCTTCAATGGTTTCAAGCACTTGGATTCTCCTTGGCATGGGGATGAGAGACTAGAATCTATTGCTCATCGTAGTCCTGTGGCTGTACGCATTGCTCCTATGGTTTTCACACAACCCTCTGGACATGATCCTTCAATCTCAAATGAGTTGTGCAAATTTGGGCTCGTGCCGATCGTTTCAATGGATTTCACTGATAAGAATAGTCATGAAGCCTCATGTTCTTTCGCAGCACCGCCATCCCATGAGCACGACGCATGTTCCATGGTGCTTTCGGAATCAGCAGACACGAGCATTCAATGCCCCGAAGAATCTTCGGAGCCTTTACTCCAGATTGGCACTTTCGAGTTTCCATGCAATATCATTTACCCGAAATTGCCGCACAGTTTCCTTGCGTCGGCGTTCAAATATGCTCCTCCAAATACTTCCTGGCCGCCTTTGCTCTCCCAGGCTCATATCACGGATTTATCGCGGGCAGGATATAACTCCAGGGAAGTGAATGATTTGGTCCTTGCATGGGGCGTTCTCTGTGCTAAATGTTTACAATGGGGGCATGCTAAATGTTTACAATGTTTCCATGCTAAATGTTCTCCGGATTATTTGCATGCATTGTTCGGCCCCAGGGCACAAAGGGATTAATTGTCCGTCTCGGCCTCGGGCTTCTTTTAATAGCAGGGCTTTTATGGCCGCAGATTCAGATCTTTCAGTCAAATCATCTCACCCTAGGCAGCAAATCAATTATCCAACTATGGAGCAAACTTACCTGTTTACGACACCCAGGAGCCAACCTCCCCCCACCATGCGGTGTACTGCATGCGGGCACTATGAACACCTGGCACAATCTTGCTGGCGGCGTCGATGGGCCCAGCGCTGGCAATGGCGACCAAAAAACCCCCCGTCCACCTTTGACGCCCCGCATTCCCCCCCTTTGCCCGCCCCGCTTCCCAATGCAGCAGAGCGCCCTGCTCTAGCACCACCTCCACCCCTGCAAACCACCACCTCCGCCACCGCTGCCGTTACCACCACCGCCCACCACCATGGCCAACTACCCTGTCAACCCCCTTCCCTTCCTTCCGTCTGGCTGGTCCGTTGAGCCAGGGCCAGCAGATCGCAAGATCAGGGCGGACATGGCCGTCAGTCCCATCCCGCCAATAAACAACAACTTCCTCGCCATCGTCGAGTCCAGTCGGTTCGTACCCCTGCATCTCCGGGAAGATCTTCCCAACACGATTGAGGGCATGCTGCATGAGGCTGGATTGCACACCACCGAGACCTCTGATCATCCGCTGGGAGTTGGTATGTTTGCATTTGCCAATTCTTTCATCCGCGACACTGTAGTAAACACCACTTTCCAGCTTGATGATGAGGATCTAGTGATCTCTTTTGTGCGTCATAATGCCGCTCTTAACATGCGCAACACCACCTATGGTCCTGAACTTTGGCTGATGTACATCGGCTTTCCGGATGATTATCAGACTGATTTCTATCTTCAGCGTTCGGTGGATGATTACGGCAGGCTAGTTTCTTGGAATAACCCTAATACTGATCGATCTATGGTTCTTATTAAGGTCAGAGTCATTCACATGCGCCTCATACCCAAGAGTATTGTCATCCGTCAGTTAGGTGGCGATAGAGCCTGCTGGATCGCTGCTGTTTTCATTCTCCGTGGAACAGATTGGAATGCCCATGATCCTGAGGTTCCAACAGCGGATGAAGAACCACCTCCGGTTAATGGTGTGTCGCATCCTATGTTTGTAGAGGGCCTCATGGCGGAGCAACTTTACCAACAACAGCTTAAGAATTGGTTGCTTCAAAATGGGATCGGTAATGATCAGGCGCCTCACCTGGCTCCTCAGCAGGAAGGACCACAAGATGCCCAGTGGGACCCATGGCCGCAGCCTCCTGTTCCTCAAATGCCAGCTGCTCTGGTGAACTTCCAATCATGGCTGGCTGCTCAGGGTCTCCGTGTTCAAGATGGGATTCTGAAGATAATGTTACTGACAATTTGAATTCAGTTTGGTATGAAACTGCCTGTTCGGCAAGCAGTCAGGACTCCTCTCTTGGTTCCAACGGTCAAATCAGCACTCTTCTTGTGGCTCCTCCTGAGATTTTAAATGTCATCAATGTGGATGTTGCAATTTCGGCTGCAACCATGAATGTCAGTATCTCTGTTGAGGGCATGGAGCTGGCTATTGTGCTAACTTCATACATGATCCCAAGGAATGTTTTCACTTCATATCTCTCAAGGGCCATCTTGTCTGTGGTTGCTGCTTTCGGGCCCTGGAGCTCGGGCTATGTGTTGCCTCCTCTTGAGTTACAGACAGCTCCTTCTCGCTCTATCCTGCAGGTGACTGATCAGTCGTCCACTTACATGTTGTACTTCTCTCCGCGCATCCTGAAGGCCACACCAACCTCGGTGCATATCAGTGAACTGACACCTGCTGATGAGCCTCCTGCAGATCTGCCCTCTGAACATCTTGATCACACTGCTCTGAGCCTGCTGCCATCAGAAACGTCTCCTATGGGTGCTTCTCCTAGCTTGATGCCACGTGCTGTTCCCACAATTGGGCCTCCTATGGTCTCTCATAGCTCACTTGAAAATGTTTCTGACTTGGGCCTTGCTCAAGTCCTGTCTGACGAGCCGGGACCCTTTGCACCCCGCCCTCGCCGCTCTAAGCTCAAAGCTCCTATGGTCACTACTGAAGTTAGACGCAGCACACGCTCGACGTGCTTTGATGGCTTCCGTGTGCCACAAGTTTCTGATGTGCGCCCTACTGTATCCAAGGTGAAGCCCAGGGTGATACCTTCAGCTGTTCCGAGCTCCAGCACCGTTGTCTTGGATCAGGCACCGCCACCAACACCCCTCCGCACCATGCAGGATATCGGCATCTATCGTTGCGCTGTCCCGCCCCAGGAGCTCTCTGAAGCTGCTCTGCTTGCTTCTGAAGCTGTGGCTACCAACCACAATAGCCAGGAAGGCTCCTCTTCGTCTTCAGCTTAATTTCGCGGTCTCTTATGCCACTTTTGCGTAGCTGGAACGTGCTATGTTGGAATGTGCGCGGGTTAAATTCAGACAAAAAGTTATTAGCGTTGTCGAACGCGATCTCTGTGAGTGGCTGTGCTATCGTTTGTTTGCAGGAGACTAAAAAGCCTGTTATCGATCTAGCGTTTATTAAAACTTGCTGCCCTAAGCGTTTTGATAAATTTGCTTATATTCCTTCTCATGGGGCTTCGGGTGGTTTACTTACAGTTTGGAACAGCTCCATGTTCTCTGCTCGGTTGTTCTCCGGAAGATTTTGCTCTGGGAATTCAATTCACTAGCACCATCTCTGCCTGAGCTTGGACACTCTATAACATCTATGGTCCTTGTCTTGGGCCTGCTCGGGCCATTTTTACTCAATGGCTCTATGTGAGGACATTCAGGCTAATGAGGATTGCTTATTTCTGGGTGACTTCAATTATATCAGAGGGCCTGAAAATCGTAACAAGCCAGGGGGTGATGTCAATGATATGTCCACTTTCAACGATATTATTCGCAAACTAAACCTAGTCGAACTACCTATTAAGGGTAGACTATACACCTGGAGCAACATGCAACATGATCCACTCCTCGAGCAACTCGACTGGTTCTTCACGTCCATGCACTGGACAAGTATCTACCCCAATACCATGGTTAAACCTCTCTGTAAGCCCACATCTGATCACACACCATGTGTTGTAACTATTGAGATAAAAATCCCTCGCGCCAAGCTATTCAGGTTTGAATCCTATTGGCTTATGCACCCGGGCTTCATGGACGTGGTTAAAAGAGTTTGGGATAAACCCATTGCGGTGCATAATGCTGCCACCGTTTCTGCCAGTAAATTCAAACGCCTCCGACAGGAGATCAAAACATGGAGCAAAGGTATCTCGCGGCTCTCGGTGGCTATTGAGAACACAAACAAAACTTTGGCAGAGCTGGATGGGCTAGAAAACCAGTGGTCTCTCACATTACCAGAGAGCAATTTTCGCAAGATTATCAAGAACCATCTCCTTCGGCTTTTGGAATATCAAAAACAGTATTGGAAGGAAAGATGTACTGTCCGATGGGTTAAATTTGGTGATGAAAATACCAAGTTTTTTCAAGCAATGGCCACTGATAGATATCGTAAAAACAACATTGCTAATCTGCAAACTACGGATGGCCTAGTCGTAGAAGATCACAATGGAAAGGAGGCCCTGCTTTTCCATGCATATTCAGACAGACTAGGCACCTCTAGCCCAACTCAGATGCATTTTGATCTTCCGTCCCTAATCCGGCCCAATGCAAACTTGGATCACCTGACCCTTCCTTTCACGCATGAGGAAATTGACTTGGTAGTCAAAGAGATGACAGGGGATAGGGCACCTGGCCCAGGCGGTTTCAGTGGTCTCTTCCTTAAAGCTTGTTGGCCAATCATCAAAAATGATTTCTACTCGCTGTGTGATCAATTCCATGCAGGAACTCTTAATCTCCAAAGCATTAATGAGGGGTTGATTACCCTTATCCTGAAGAATGGATCCCCATCCACAGTTAATGACTTCAGGCCAATCACCCTACTCAACTGCTGCCTTAAGCTCATTACCAAGCTCCTGGCTAACCGTCTTCAAAAGGTCATTCTGCAAATTATCCATCGTAACCAATATGGATTCATTCGCGGGCGATCTATACAAGATTGTCTTGCATGGATGTTTCAATACATTCACAAATGCCAAGCTTCCAAGAGACCGATCGTTCTGCTTAAGTTGGATTTCGCCAAAGCTTTCGACACGATTGAGCATGGTCCCATGATCAACATTATGAAACATATGGGCTTTAATGACAGATGGTTGTCCTGGATAAAGGCTATTTTTTCCTCGGGACGATCCTCGATTCTCTTAAATGGTATTCCGGGAAGAGAATTCCATTGCAAGCGTGGGGTCAGACAGGGCGACCCATTATCTCCACTTATCTTTGTGCTGGCGGCCGACCTCCTTCAATCAGCCATTAATGAAGCTTATAGAGAGGGCAGTATTCAACTTCCTTTTCCAGCCACGGGACAAACGGATTATCCTATCGTCCAATACACCGATGATACAATCTTACTTATGCCTGCATGCCCTCAGCAAGCCTTGATCATTAAATACATCTTTACCAGATATGCACAGTCCATCGGCCTCAAAATCAATTTTCACAAGTCCACACTAATTCCCATAAACTTGGAAGCAGATCTGGCTGCACAACTTGCTGCTATCTTTCAGCGCACAATTGGCTCAATGCCGTTCACGTACCTAGGACTGCTTCTGGGCACGTCTCGGCCTACCCTCCATGACTTTATGCCCCTAGTCAGCACGGTTGAAAGAAGCTTGTCGTCAACTTTGTCCCTCATGTCCCATGCTGGCAAGTTGACTCTACTCAACTCCACAGTTACCTCATTACTCATCTATGCCATGTGCACGTTACACTTTCCACCAAAGCTCATTGAACTCCTAGACAAAATTAGGCGTCGATGCCTATGGATCAAAAAGACTGAACAACGTGATATGTGTAACTCTTTGGTGGCCTGGGACATGGTATGTAAACCAAAAAAATAAGGGAGGACTTGGTGTGCTTAATCTTTGTACACAGAATGAAGCATTGCTCCTGAAGTTCCTACACAAGTTTTATAACAAGTTGGACATACCCTGGGTGCAGCTCACATGGGACTCCTATTACACCCATAAAATCCCACATGCCACTGATCCAGTCGGCTCATTCTGGTGGAAAGATGTACTCAAGCTCACGCCTCAGTTCCGTGGGATCTCTCAAGTTAATATCGTGTGTGGCTCCACGGCTTTATTTTGGAAAGATTTGTGGTCAGGGCAAATACTTCAAGACTCCCATCCGCGGGCTTTCTCTCACGCTTTGGATGAAGATATCTCGGTCAAAAACTTCCTAGGGATCACATCGCTGGGAGAAACGTTCCACCTGCCCTTGACCCCTCAAGCCCTTATGGAGGTTAGAGGCTTGCAAACAATTGCGGCTCAGATTCAACCATCCACATCACCCACGGATATTTGGCGCTATACGTGGGACAAGACCCTCTACAAATCCACGGACTACTATCAGTTCTTTTTCAAAGACGTTCAAGTGCAACAGATATTCTGCTGGATTTGGAAATCAAAATGCACGATGAAGTTGAAGGTCTTTGCCTGGTTGCTCTTCCACGAGAGGCTCAATACGAGGACCATGTTGAAAAGGAGGCACTATAACATAGGATATGATCACAATTGCCTATTATGTGGATTGAACATTGAGGAAACAGTGGAACACATGATCTTCACATGCTCTTTCAGTAAGCTCTGCTGGGCCAGACTTCGGATTATTTGGGAACCTTTCCTCGGCCGAATTCAAGTTGTTGAAGCTCATAGAGACAACCATCCCACCCCACTTTTCCTAGAGAAATTCATTGTGGCAGCCTGGAGCATTTGGAAAGAGAGGAATAATAAACATTTCAGAGCAATAACACCTTCCATCAGCTCCTGGCTGGACAGGTTCAAGAGGGACTTTGGGCTTCTTCAACATAGAGTCAAAGAGGAGCATAGGCTCCTTGTGCTGAACCTTGTACACTCCCTTTAGTTGTTACTATATGTTTCTTGGACTTCTTAGTTTACTTGTCACAAAGTTGGCAAGTTGTATCTCCACCCCCCCCCCCCTAAATATGTAAATATCCATTGTACAGTTTATTTATTTATTATAATATAGTAACACAGTAAGAGCCTTTCCTACTGTTCCTGGTCAAAAAAATAAACAAGGCATAAATGAACAGTATAACAACCAAATATAGCCATCGAAAACTGGACAGAGTCTCACTTCAACCAACCTAACAAGCAAATACAGATAAACAGGGCATATGCTTGAAAACTGGACAAATGCTCACTACAACCAACCTAACAAGCAGATAAAGATAAACAAGGCATCTGCTTGATAACTGGACAAATGCTAAAAAAGCTACCTAACAACCAAATACAGATAAACAAGGCATCTGGTTGATAACTGGATAAATGCTAAAAAAAAGTAACCTAACAACCAAATACAGATCAACAAGGCATCTGCTTGATAACTGGACAAACGCTCACTTCAACCAAACTAAGAACCAAATACAAATAAACAAGGCATCTGCTCGATAACTGGAAAAATGCTCACTCCAACCAACCTAACAACCAAATACAGAACAAGGCATCTACTCAAAATAAACAACCTAATATAGCCATTCGTGAAACTGAAGTGGACAATTCATACTTAAATATCACATATACCTATTGAACAATATATTTTTGAAATAATTAAACATGGCACAATTAAAGCACCGCACGGCAAATGCTACTACAACAAAGGGTACGGGTTGGCAAGCTAGAAAAGGTAAAGATTTGCTGATAGAATGTTGCCTCGCATTTCAGGGATGGGATCCTTCAAGTTGGAAGAGCACAGACCCATGCGCTCTCTGATGTCACAGATGGGCTGTTTCACCTTGGAAGAACCTTCGTGGGTGCCCTCCTCATGGTCGTAGTCGTGGTCAATGAGATCTGACTTGGCAATTGAGGATCCCAAGCCGCCGTCGTAGAACGTGTCCTTCAGAAATGACAAAATGGGCTCGATGGCATATAAAGCTCGCAAATCCTTGACCGCTTGGCGGAGGAGATCAGCGGCAGGGCTGTCGAAGAGATCAACGGTGGTTGAACCAGAGGGGTTGGGGATGGACCACTTAACCTGTGACATGGCCCACATGAAGCCGTCGGTGTGGACGAGCTTGTTGTCGTAGCCAACTTTCCCGAGACACAGTAATATGCTAACTCGCTGACATGAAGCCTTCGGCATGGCAATGTAGTCAACATCTTCGCTGGCTTCCACGGCGACGTGTTGCTCCGGGATCGACAGGTCGGGGCGAATGGCGGCCACCTTGCCAACGTCCGCCGAAGAGGCCATGATAAACCTCTTCTTGGCCTCCCCGGGATACGTGGTCGAGCTTAGGTTGCGACATTCTGGAGCAGGGGATGTGGATCTGGCGGGGAGGGACACCACAGGGCTCGTCTAAAAACTCAAGGGGAGTGGGGCGACGGTATGGGAATCTCCGGTTAACCTGAACTTTATTATCTAAGCTAGGAGGAATGGGCAGACCGGCAGGGGTTGGCAGCGGCGGCGGTGGCCGCCGTGAGCTAGGGTTCGAGGGGGGGAGGGGGCGTGTGGGGGACTGTGGAGGGGGGTTGGTGTTTGAGGATACGCCGCGACTATTCAAAATTTTAGTAATGGTGGGTGGAGATGGTGTTGGACGAGGGAGGGTGATGGTTCAAATGCCTCGGCTACTGCAATTTTACTATAAGGTCGGTCCTGGAGGAGTGTGGGCGACGGTTAAAGTACGGCGGCTACTAAAATTTGGGTAAAGGAATTGATGTGGGGCGGTAGTGCCGAGGATCGCGCATGGTCCAATAACAATAAGCATGCATGATACTAAGGAAAAGTGGCGCGGATCCGCCGACTTTTGCAACGCTCTAGGCGGGTAGTTTGTTTTTATATTTCTAGCTAGCTGGTCTATCACACACGGTTCATACTAATTTACAAATAAACTTACCCGCCTTTAGCTTGCACAGGTGGTGGTTTTACAGAGCACTTGCATCGCACACGGTTAAGCCAGTACCTCCACCCTATGCCCGTGCTTGCGCGGTCATGGTGATTTCAACGCACTTGAATCGCACACGCTTGAGCCAGTACCTCCACCTTAATTTGCTCGCGCTTGCGTGGTCGTGGTGATTTCAGCGCACTTGCATCGCACACGGTTGAGACAGTACCTCCAACTTAATTTGCTCACGCTTGCGCAAGCATGTTGATTCACATCGCACTTGTATCGCACACGGTTAAGATATTATACCCCGTGTCCGTTGAGGGTCATCTGAGTCTTTGCAGCAAAAAATAATGTTAGAGAGGGTCAAAAGACAGCCACACCAGCATGTGGCCCAAGTATATATGAGTGAAAAGGGTGGTATGTGATGTTCAAAATTCCAATGCACAACTTTGACTACGCAGGCCCATGGTTGGGTGCCTCGTTGAAGATCGATGAGAGGGGCCAGAAGTCAAGAACCACCTGGAAGTGGCCAAATATATGTACGAATGTTGGGGATGTTTAAAACTTTAAATACACAATGCATAACTTTGGTGGCACCTGCCTGCAAAACCCGAAAGCACCCTAACAACCACCTAGCTAGGATATATATAATGACATAATGTCATACCTAGCTAGGATGCTTGGCCCACCACCTCCCACTTCGTGTCAGCGGGGCGGATGCAGATAATGACTGATACTTTGGTCATACATGCATGTCGCCATGACCTACCATAAGACGGACCAATGAATCTGTCGTTTGGTCAAATGACAGTTGTTGTTGTCGATAAACCGCTTAGGCCAATAGATTGAACCATCATAAAAATTGCACGAGAGGGACCACAAAACCAGCACTTCTTGCATGCGGACCAAAATGATGTACGTTTGGAAGGGGTGATGTGTGTTTTCAATATAGAATAATGTACAATTTAGATGTGGTGCCTACCTCTCGATACAGACAACAACCATGAAGGCAAGGCAGTTAAGGACGAGATATGCAGGGTTTGATGTAGGTCGAACCTAGCAATCCGAGCATCTGGGAGGGAATCCTGACAATGCATGAGCTCGAGCTTTGGTTGACCGACATTTGATGGTGACCGGCCCTAACACGAACTAGGAGGAATCCATTCATGGCCAACAAATACCCCTCATTATCGGTCAAAGGGATGATATATATACACTCGGGGAGCCCACAGATATGCGTGTCGTCACAAAAAAACGCACAAGGGAGACGTGGTCGATTAGAAGACCCCATATACACTACATGCTGCCGGAAAATATGTATGGGTACGATGGTGTATGATGTGTTTAAATCCCAAATGCACAACTTTGAGGGGCCACAAACTACATTACAAACCAAACACCGTACCTGACTCCAAGCCTGGTTAAACGTACGATGTCAGTTTCCAAACTTCGAGGCGGCGGGGGGGGGGGGGGGGTCGTCCAACGCATGCGCTCAAACTTTATTTTGTCTAGCATGGGACACATCTATACACCTATACAGTGTGCGAATAACTTTGAAAGTTGGTCGTTGGACGAAGCCAATCCGATGGTACAAAGATGGAAAATCCGAGCACTACTTGCCGTTGGATATCATCTACATTCCACCAGATTCTGCCACATGTACAATCTAGAAGACTCCATGGTTGAACTTAAGCATAATGCACAAATCTCAAAACAAAAGACTTCTCCTTTGTTCTCTAGAATCTTCCATATCTTAATTGACCAAACTTCTTTTTCTAAATGAACCGTCACTTTTTGTTTTTACCTTTACAATGCACAATTCCATGAATCTTAAAACAGAATTTTTTATAAAACTAATTGATTTCGGATGAGATGAACTATAATAATTAAACGAACATCTACATCATGCATATATGGGAGAAGAGGCGGGAAACCGATGAGAGGAGTGGCGAGAAACGGTAGCATGTTTTCAATGAAAACCTAGTAGAGAAGGAAGCGTGAGCTACACGACGCATGCGCACAATGCTTACCCAAGTACTGCATGTGCTTTCGAAAGGGCTCAGGGTTGCTGTTCGATCTGGGAGCATCCAATGGTGAACACGTATGATCCGTGGGGTTTGGGCTCGGGCCAGTCAGAACGCACGAATCAGATCACGCGCGCGGTGGGGGGATATCATACAGAAACCAACATTCGGTGGAAACCGGTGAAAACGACGAGAAAAGGATGTTTTGAAGTTTCAAAAAAATTTGAAAAAAATGCGGGATGTTAAGAGGATGATGTTTTATTGCCACACGAAATTTCATGTTGAAACACATTACGAGATGTGAGTGATGAAAAAGACAAAATCAGCGTTGAATAGTGCCAAATAGTAATGTCAGTATTCAGGGCTGATTTTGCTTTTCCATAGCTCACCATCTCGTAATGTTTTTCAACTTGAAATTTTGTGTTGCAATAAAACATCACCTTCTTAACATCCCACATTTTTTCAGATTTTTAGGAAACTTTAAAATATGGTTTCCATGAAGTTTTCATTGAATGTCGGCTTTCGTGAGTGAACCGTCTGCCATTTGAAAACATTTCGTGAGAAGAATCTCGGTTCTTAAATCCCCTTTAATCCAAAACTAAGCCGAAAATTGTGAAACCTGCCATGGTGTCACCACATGGCACCTATATGTCGAGGAATGTTTTTTGTCCATTATGGCGCAAGTTTTATTACAAGCCTTTTACAAACCGGAGCTTCTCTCAAAGAAGCGCACTACTAGAAAAAGGGCTATAGATGGGATTGACACTAATGGCGCACCAGACAAGCGGTTCGCCATTAGTATATACTAATGGCGCACCACCTTCTGATACGCCATTAGAGTTGAAACTACTAATGGCGATTGGCCCAAGGTGCCCCATTAGTATCAAATTTTGAACTAGTGCACTGTCCAAACATACTAATGGCGCATCTGCACTCGATGCGCCACTACTAGTTGTAACTAGTAATGGCGCACTGTCGGAAAGTGCGCCACTAATGTTGTTTTTTTATTATATTTTTATTCCTTTTTTGGAAAACTACTAATGGCGCCTTTGTTCCACCGTGCGCCATTACTAGTTTAAACTAGTAATGGCGCATCGTGAACAGCGCCATTAGTATGTTTTTTTTGCAAAACTACTAATGGCACACCACCAGAAGGTGCGCCATTAGTAACCTAGGTTACTAATGGCGCATTTAGGGTTGGTGCGCCATTAGTAAGTGGGCAGCAACAAGATATTTTGGACAACCTCTCCCCTACCCACACTCACTTTCTCCCCACTTCATTCTCTCCACCTCCTCCTTGTATCGGGTGCCTCCTCTTTTTCACCTCATTGCCACCATAGATTCATTCAAATTAAGTAGTTAAATTACCTTGTTTTGATAGGTAAGTAAGGGGGGAAGCTATATTTATGTTGTTCTGCCTACAACAATATGCACATGCACTTTTTATGGCCTAGCTAGATCTATGTATGTTCGTGGTGTTGCATATGTTTGTGGTGTTGCATATGTGTTTGTGTTGGAGGTGTCTGGTATTTGAAATGCGATAGTTGCCAATATTTTGCCGGAATGTTGATTCATTTCCGTTTCAAGTAGAATTTTGGCATTAAGCATTCTTTTGGTCCTATTTTTAGGGAAAGTCATGCCAAATTTTTCTTGGTTCTAAAATATCGCTTTGCTGTACCGCATGACGACCATGGTCCGCACGATGACCGAAGGCATCGTGAATAGGTTTTTGAGGTCCGCGAAGGCCGAGATGCTTCAAAAGAACGAGACGGAGATAAGATGTCCGTGTCGAAGATGCAAGTGAAGAGCCTTATTGCGGACCCGGATTCCGGCAGGTGCGGGACCACCTGCTCTTGCGTGGTTTCATGGATGGCTATCGGTGGCAAGGTGATGAAGATGACTACGAAGTCGTCCATGGGGGCCGGGCAAGAAATGAGGAAGGGCAGCAAGACAACCACCGCGGCTCGGGCGGGCGAGAAGACGAAGAATCCCTACGAGATGATCATGACGGTGATGCTGTACACAGTCATCATGTAAAAGATGCAGGACATGATGATGAGGAAGATGCGGAGCGGGGCATGACGGGCATGATCATGAAGATGATGATGCCGGCGGAGCAGACGACGCTGGACCATCGATGGGCTGCGTGTCGGACCCTCATATTCAAGAGCTGCTTCTCAAGCAGACGGATAACACAAGAGCTGCCGCCCGAGAGAAAGCCAAGATGGATCAACTTGAGTTAGACGCGGTTACTCCATTGTATGAAGGATGTAGGCCCGATGATACCCGCCTAAAAGTAACGCTCATGGCTCACGGAGATGAAGGTAAAACACAAAATGACCGGCGATGCTTCGACGAGAACATGTCATTCTCGCCTAACGTCTTCCCAAGGGGAACAAGTGCCCGACCAGTTTGGAGGAGGCTAAGAAAATCGTGTGTCCTCTGGATTTACCGCACGTGAAATACCATGTGTGCATGAACAATTGCATCATTTATCGGACGGGCACGTGGAGTCTACCATATGTCCGGTTTGCGGCGTCACTCGATACAAGAAGAGGAAGAAAGCTCCTCGAAAAGTGGTGTGGTACTTTCCGATCACTCCTCGTCTGCAGCGGTATTTCGCGGACCCTAAGGTAGCAAAGCTCCTGCATTGGCACGCGGATAGGGAGGAGAAGAAGCGAGAAGAAGACGCAAATGATCCGGAGATAGATAAAAAAGACAAGATCTTTGAGTCACCCTAAGGATGCGAGCGATGTGGCAAGCGTTGAACTTCAAGACCCAGAATTTGGGAAGGATCCAAGGACATCGTGTTGGGCGCGAGCACCGATGGAGTCAATCCGTTTGGTAGCTGTGAGAAGCACACATAGCACCCGGCATGTGTTTGTGTGGATGTACAACCTTCCCCACAGGTTGTGCATGAAGAGGAAGTACATTCACATGAGTATGCCAATTGAAGGGCGAAACAACCAGGAACGACATCAATGCATATCCGGGGCTGCTGAAAGAGGAGCTTGACACGCTGTGGAAAACGCCAGCCAATACGTGGGACACCGCAAAGAAAGAATATTTCCCTATGAGAGCCTTTGCTCACGACGGTGCATGACTATCTCGATTCTGGGGTATCTCAAGGCGAGGTAGTCCACGGATTTTACGGATGCATAAGGTGCATGGATGACACAACGTATCGCCAGCTAGATAGAGATCCCGGTCTTCAAAACCGTGTTCATGGGACATCGAAGGTGGCTTCGCTGACGATGACCCGTGGAGGAAACGCAAGGATCTGTTCGATGGTGAAACCGAACCCGAAAACGCCCGTGTACAAGGAGCAGCGAGGAAATAGACAAGCTGTTGAAAAATTGGAAAGACTGCCCACCGCCGAAAGAAGCAAAAGGCGCCAGAGCCGGAAAGAAGCGAAAGGCGCCAGAGTCAGCTGAAGGTATGGAAAACGAGGTCGGTGTTCTGGGACTTGCCGTACTGGAAGATCCACCATGTGCCTCACAGCCTTGATGTCATGCATATCACGAAGAACGTGTGCGAGAGTCTCCTTGGTACCCTGCTCAACATGCCAGAGAGGACCAAAGATGGGCCGAAAGCAAGGAAAGACTTGAAATCAATGGGCATCAGGCAGGAGCTTCACGCTAATGATGATGATGATGATGATGATGATGAGGCGAAGCAGGACACATGAAGTCGTCGCAAAGGCAAAAAGGCCAAGAAGACCGGAAATGACTACCCTCCCGCGTGCTTCACTCTAAGTCAGGAGGAGATCGAGCAGTCTTTCACCTGCCTCCTAGGAGTAAAACTTCCTTACGGTTATGTGGGGAAGATAAGCAGATACCTACACCCAAAAGCGAAGTTGATGGGATGAAGTCTCACGACTTTCACGCGTCCGATGACGCAGATACTTCCGATTGCAATCCGTGGGATCATGGACACGCACGTCCGTGAAATGCTATTTGGCCTATGCAACTTTTCGACGTCATCTCTCGGAAGTCGATTGGCGTGAGGCAACTCGAGAAGGCTACAGGAAGAGATCGTGGTGATACTATGCGAGAGCTTGAGATGTACTTCCCGCCCGCATTCTTGACGTTATGGTGCATCCGCTGGTCCATATAGTGGAGGATATCATCCAACTTGGGCCGACGTTCCTGCACAAAGACGATGCCGCTCGAAAGGATGAATGGTGTCATCAAAGGATACGTTCGCAACATGTCACGTCCAGAGGGAAGTATAGCCAGGGCTTTTCTCGATCAAGAGTGCATCTCCTCTCGCACGAATTATCTAGGCATTGAGAACCCCGTTGGTCTGCCCGTCAACAGGGCACCTCGGCAGGCTCGCTGGATGGGGTCACCGTGAGGGTCGCCGCGAAATGCATGTCGACTTAGAGGGTCGACTCGCCGACTTTGAAAGAGCAAACCTAGTCGGCGCTACAACACATAGACGTGGTCGATCCTTGGGTGGTAGAGCACAAAACCTTTATTAAGAAGACGCATTACAATGACCGAGGCCAACAGAGGATGACGGAGATATAATCAAAGAGCACAACTCATGTTTCACGCGTTGGTTCAAGCGAGAAGCTTCGTCGTACCCTTTACATGAGGATTCTTCCGCGGAAGAACGACTCATATTCGCTTTGTCACAGTGGCGCCGAGCACAACGATGACCTATGAGGCGTCACGATATCAACGACTACACATTCTACACCGAGGCCAAGGACATGAAGAGCGATGGTTATCAGAACTCCGGGTAATGATGGAATCCTACACCGTAATGACAAGGACAGATACTACGGAAGGATCGAGGAGATCTGGGAGCTGAGCTACACCGGAGAGAAGGTCCCAATGTTCCGTGGTCGATGGGCTTAAGAGCGTCCTAAAGAAGACCGGTATTTCACCACCATGGTTATACCCGAAGCCAAATCAAGATCAAGGGTGCAAACGTCACCGCGAAAAATGAGCCATGGGTACTGGCTTCTCAAGTTGACCAATGCTTCTTCATTACCGACCTGTCAAAGCCCAGTCGTGTTTTCGTGAGGAGAGGCAAAAGGAAGATCATCGGAATGGATGGAGTAGCCAATGAGCAAGACTTCGACAAGTACGGCATCCCGAGGATTGAACATGACGACGATGATGAAGTAGCTGCATACACCACAAGAAGAAGCAGGACCACCCTACCTAAAGGACGTCCGTTCCACAGAAGAACTCCATTTGCGAAAAAGAAGGGCAAGAAGATTGTGAACAGATAGCTAGCTAAGATCGATTGTATTTAAATCGTAGCCTTCATTTCTCGATTGTATTTCATGGGCACTTTTTGAACTATCATGAATATTTTTAAATTTCATGGACACTCGATCTCGATTCCCCTCCATCTCGATCGCTATCCCACCTCACCAGATCCGGTCCCCCTCGCCATCGAGCACCCCCCGGTCTACCGGCCGCTGCCGCCGACCCCCCGCACCCTTGATTCCCCTACTCAACCGCCGCCGCCGACCCCTCGCACCCTCCCCTACTCAACACGCCATGACCCCCGCACCCCCGCACCTCCCCGCTCCACACCGGCATTACTGTTTGATGATATTTTTAAAAATTTTATTACTGTCTTATAAAAAAAATATTATTGTTATGATTTAAACAAGTTTGAACATATTTAAACACAAATAAGTATCAAACAACATTTTAAATGCATATCCCACCTCGCCTTCATTTCTCGATTGTATTTCATGGGCACTTTTTGAACTATCATGAATATTTTTAAATTTCATGGACACTCGATCTCGATCCCCCTCCATCTCGATCGCTATCCCACCTCGCCAGATCCGGTCCCCCTCGCCGCCGAGCACCCCAGTTCACCGGCCGCCGACCCCTGCACCTCGATTCCCCTACTCAACCGCCACCGCCGACCCCCGCACCTCCCCTACTCAACCGCCGCCATGACCCCCGCACCCTCCCCCGATCCACCTGCATTAATGTTTTATGATCTTATTTTAAAAATTATTACTTTCTTATAAAAAAATATTACTGTTATGATTTAAACAAGTTTGAACTTATTTAAACACAACTAAGTATCAAACAACATTTTAAATGAATAAAAAAAATTGTGGAGCCTGGGAATCGAACCCAGGACCTCCTGGTGTGAGAACTGGCTGGTGACCAGTCGAGCTAGTAGAGGGAGCTTCATGAGGATCAGGTCAGGTGGAAGATAACCTGTTGGCTCGAGCAGAAATCAAAAAAAAAATTACTAATGGCGCACCAGGGCGAGGTGCGCCATTAGTATGGATGAACTTATGGCGCACCGAGATGTGGTGCGCCATTAGTATTGTGCCGCCCCCACCATCCATACTTCCTCCTGCCCTCGATCCCTTCCCTCTCCTCTCCCTCGCCTCGCCCTCGATCCCTTCCCTCGCCTCTCCCGACACCGCAGCCCCGCCACCTCGACGCCCGCCCAGCGCCCGCCTCGGCGCCTCGATGCCCGCCCGCTCCTCCTCGGCGCCTCCGCCCAGCCCAAGCCCAAGGCCGCTCCGCCTCCACCTCCTCCACCTCCGCCATCGGACGAGGCGCCACTTGGCGTGGGCCCGTCGGCTGCAGCGCTCTCGCTCTTGGGGCTCAGCACCGTTGCCGCCAGCGCCTTCAGCGACCTCTCCGACTTCAGCGATGCCGCCCTCGACCTCTCCCTCCCGGAGCTCCTCCCCGACCACCTCCCTTCTAGGTAAGTATTGCAACTCCCCAACCCCAGTTCTCTAAAGTCTTCACCTCTAGCAAGTTGTGCCTTTGTCAATTTATGCTGCTGCCCAAATCAAGGATGCAGTGTATATAAGTGTATATATGCGGTCAAAATCAAGCTCTGATGCATAGCGTAGATATTAGATGCCTGAATTATATAGATTTATTTTTACAAACACCTAATGAATGTATTAGGAATCGTATAGCAGTGCTTATGTAGATGCCTGAAGTATCAACTTTGCATATATCGTGGGGGCACATAATTGCCGCTTGCATAACCGCTACTTGCGTACATCCAAGATACATGCTTTGAGTAATTGCATCATTTTCAATTACTCTCTCCGTTTCAAATTAATTGACTCCCTAGGCTGTTTGTAAGTCAAATTTCTTAAGTTACTACACCCTCCATTCTGCTATATACTGTCGGGGCCATTATTAACTTGTGAATCACAGATATATCTATGTTCCTAACATAAGTAGTGATGTATCCAAGCTCTGAATTTCAGGCAACAGAGCACACAAACATGTTCAGCAGGTCCAAGATGTTTAGTTGAGCAGCTCTGAATTTCAGACTGCAATACTAATCCTGCTATATATCCCAGTTCCCGAATTCAGCCAAGTAACAAATCAAGATGGCAAAACTACAGAACCTGACTAAAGTTACCTTGAATTGTGTCTCATCAAACGGTTTTCGGAGAGTTGGTTGCTGGGCTAAGTTGGGTGTAGCAGAAGGAAAAGAGCAGAGCTTTGGTGGCGGCGCAGATCCGTATAGTATGGGGGGTATGGAGATTACATGGTGCGGGTGGGGGTGAGCTGGAAGGCCGCCGAGTCGAGGCGCATCTCTGGCCTCATCGCCGTCGCCGTCGGTGGGCTTCAGTTATGCAGATCTTGCGGCATCCGACGGTCTTAGTAGAAGAAAAACGGGCAAGAAAAAGTGGCAACCTCCCTGGATTGGATGGGGGAGGAGGAGCAAATGCAAGGATTCAGAGGAAGAAGAAGAAGAAGAAGAGATACTAGATAGACAGGATGGGAGGGGAGTGGTAAAATAAAATAAATAAATAAAATGGAGAGGGGAGAAAGCAGGCGCAGAGCAACGTGCTTCTGCTTTATTCTTTGCTTAGTGAGGGAGGAAAGGAGGCCGCTTTTTGTTATTTATTTAGAGGGAATGGAGGATGTGCAGTCCATCCCCAACTGCAACTCCAAGCTGAAGCTGTTTGTGTGTTTGTTGAGGGTGAACTTCCTTCTACCAATGGCTCCTTTAATCAGTGGTGTCAAGACAATTCAATTTTGTTGGGATTTTTTTTCACTTGCTCCATCACATCTGATTAAAGGGTGGGAACAAATCCAGTTGTGATTTTTCGGTGGTTTCATTAGGACTTCAAGGTACTACTTCACTCTACCATTATTGTGAAATAAAAAAATCATTTATTTAGGTAGTTTAGATCAAGTGCTAACAACCTAAGATCGATCGAGATGGCATTGGATTCCCCTAGCTAGACAGCACTGGGAATGGAAATGGAATGGGAGCAAAACAACAAATCACCTCGGTCAGAGTGGCAGACAAAATAATAAATGAGGAGTATGAGGAGGAGCATGTGGCATGCCATGGCATATACTTATACTACTAGTATACCAGATTACTGTGGAGGGAGGTGGAGGTTATGTTGGTAATTTCCGGCTGGTTTGCTTGATTCAGTTGACATGCGTGTCCTTGGAGTTGACATTCAGATTTGAACTGTTACTACATTCTCCATTCCAAAATACTTGTCTTGGTTTTAATTCAGATTTGAACTAAAACAACGACATGTGTTTTGGAACCGAGGGAGTAAATACTAGGAAAGTTTCTCTTCACACATACTCAAAAGGCGAGCTTTTACAGGACACTATAAACCACGTACAGTAAAGGGTGGAAACAATAAAACCAAGCGTAACTCTAATACACAACAAAGTTATTACGATCCAAAGTATTGCTTGTAGTGGTTTGTCCAAAATGTTGAATGATACTGCTTGGGGATGCATATATTGTTTCACCTCTTCACATGCCAATGTATTTTCCATGTTGTGATGAAGGCCTTCTTTGCCTTGTCCACCCGAGAGGCCCTTGAGTTTGCTGGAATGTCGATTAACTTCCGCTCCAAAGCAAATTCGGGTACTCCATATGTCCTATTTTCAGCAAAGGTCATGCTGAAATTGTCCGTGAATTTTAGCATGACTTTGCTAAAAATAGGACATATGGGGTACTTGTGACTAATGCATGGGCCGGGGTACTTGTGACTAACGATGAAAGCTTAGGCTTTTAGGGTGCCTCGGCGTCGAAAAACCCTCAATGATAAAAGCTTAGCTTTTAGGATGCCTCGTGTCGACAAACCCTAAATGATGAGACCATGATCTTGTTCCTTGACAATAACCAACTTTTGACCAAACTTTGTTCCTATTTAGAGAGAAACATGGCCAACAACGATGAGGCCGGGGTTCGGGCGGCAAGGCATTCAGGAGCTGTCCCAGGAGACGGAGGAACAACCTCACTTGTATGAGGACGCCGCCTTTCCCACCGATCCCGAGACCACCGATGGTACCGCCGAGGATGACCCCACCGATGCCACTCACCGGATGAAAGTGCCGCCGAGGATGCCACCATCGATGATGGCGGTACGCACAGATGGCCGCCACCCGAAGAGGCAACGGAAGGACCGGCGCCCGACCGTGCTCCGCACCATCAACGAGGAAGTTACTGAAGTGGACTCCGACGGGAATCCAATGGCGCCCGAACGAATAGTCAAGGGTACTCGCTTCAGCTCGGGTGCATTCTCCGGAGCACCGTCTCGATCAACACCGAGAACTTGAGGCATCCTGACCGAGGGAATTTGCGCAACGTCCTCTTCACGAAGCTGCACGAACGATACAAGTTCCCCGCTGAATTTGAAAACACAAGCCTCAAAGGTAATAAAGTGAACAATGCTGCCCTCACGAAGGTGAGCAAGGCCCTGTCTACTTGGAAAAGCAATGTGAAGAGAATGATCGAGAAAGGTGAGAGTTATGAGAAGATCAAGGATAAAAATCCTTCGATCACCGAAGATGACTACAACGACTTCAAGATCAATTGCTCGAGCACCGCAAACTCCGAATCAAGTCGATTGGGGAAAGAAATGCGGAGCTGAACTTAGGGAATACACACTCGGTCCCGGGCGGTTACGGAGTGGCGGAGCCTATATGGGACAAGGAGGAGGCGGACCCGTGCCGAGCAAGGCCTATCGCCTCTTCGATAAATACGGTGACAAGCGGACCAGGAACTTTGTCAGCCGGTACAAGAAGGACCGAAAACAAAGGAGCTTACCACGGATCCGAAGACCAGTGCGCTTGAGCTTGTTCTGGTAAGGAATACACCCCCCCGTAATTAGCTCCATATGGTTGCATTCTAATTAATGAAGCCAAATTTCTAAATGGTTCACATTCCTTCCGCAGGCGACTGAAAGCAGTAGCGCGGGGTCGACTAAGAGCAACCCTTGGGACTCCACTCTAAATAGGGCGTTGAATGTAATGAAGAACAAGGATAAGCTCAGTAAGCCGACGTCAGCTGGTCATGTGGCCGGCAAAGGCTTGTCGGCAAAATGGTCGTCATACTATAACACTGGTGGGCTTAAAGGAGAAAAGACCTGCTCGGAAAGCCAGGCGCGCGAGGTTCAAGAACTCAAGGCACAGGTGGCGCGGATTCCGGAGATTGTCCAAGAGCAAGTGCAACAACAACTCGGAGCGACGATCACCGCCATTGTGCCTACCTTGATCGAGGGGTTGAGTGCGTGGATTGCGGGCGCCAACAGGGCCGCCCCGATTCCTAGCTTCATAGCCAGCAACTCGCTGAACGCGATGGCGGGGCCATTGGTGTCTCCGGCGGAGGCGGCATTGGTGTCTCCGACGCCGGCACGGGAGCTTAATGCACCCGGGTGTACGCCGGCCGCCACCTCTGCAGCAAGCGGCCCCTCCGTCAACTGACGCCGGTCGTTGGCGGTGCCTCGACATTAGCCGAGCTCGACGCCATCATCACGGTAACTAATTAAGCCTCTCTGGCCGAGGACTTCATCTCCTTGCCTTTGACTGGGCATCCCTGACGCCCTTCATGTTTTCGCAGGGCGCCGCCGACGTTCCGTGCACTCTCCTGCACTTCGTGAACAACGAGTTGGTCGATGTCGCCAAGGGAAAAATTGTTCTATCAGGCAACCCCTTGTTCCACGGTACCCAGATGCCACCCAACTTGTTTAGGGTTCAACTAGTTCGGGTGCTGCCAGGCTGCGACGAGTTGTTACCTCCGATTCGACCCGTCGGGGCCGACGATGATGACGTGATGACCCTCAGCGCCGCCTGAGCTAGCCACCGCTGCTTTGGCGAAGAGCCAGATTCGTTTGGGGCGAGGGACACCACCCCAAAGACAACACCGCCCGGTCGTGCGGCGTAAGTCGGCCCCATGGCAAGACCGCCGCAACGGTGCCGGACATCCCTATGCCACTGGATCCAAACATGCATATGGCACAGGATCAGAACGACGATGACGACGATACATTTGCCAACGTCGATCAGTACTTTGTTGATCATGTGTACCGTGGCAACTTCATGGGGCCTCCTTCTCAAGAACCCAACCCAACAAAAGACGTGCGCGATCTAGCTGGTACCACGGAGAAGCCAAGTTGCAACAAGCGCCGCTCGCCGCTCAGCTCTCGTGGAGACGCCTCCAGCTGTCGACTTCACCGAGCCTCAGATAGGCGAGATGCGAAATATTATTAGCCCCAAAACACTCAAGAAGGCGGTCTGTGAGCAGAACTCGGTCCCATTACAGGAGAAGAAGAAGGCACGCAAAAGAAAGACTAACAAGGGTGCGAGCCAGCCGGCACCGAGTACGATCCGTGCTCAGGACGGGCCACCTTCACCTGAGGATATCTCGAGGAGGGTGCATGTGGCGGGTAGGGCGATGCTATTGACAAATATGCTCAATGCTGCAACCGGTGCTATGCGGAGTCTGCATGATAGTGTTCTTTCTTTGGAGAAGCGGCGTCCCAGAGAGAAGGATGTGGCATACCCGGTTTTCATGGCCAAGGTGCCAGAGGGCAAGGGCTTTGTGGATAACTCCATCGGGCGTACGATCCTCCTGCGGTTTGATGACATCCACGCTATGTTGAACCTTCATCCGCTGCACTACACCTTCGCTCGGCTATTTTCACGAGTATGGAGATGCGGATCATTCGCGACAAGACCCGGACATCGTGATAGTCGACCCTTCTACATGCGTGCCAAGATCTTGGGCAGCACCGGGGACCGCAAGTCATGAGTTCTTACCTCGAAGGCGTCATTACGGCAAACTAAGATAAGGATAACTTCCTCATGCCTTACTTTCCCGAGTAAGTCCTCCCTCAAGCGGCCCGTAACATATGAATTCTTAGATTTCGATCGCTTTTCTATTAACATTCCGTGTTTTTCTGCAGTGACACACATTGCATGCTCATCCTCCTAAGCCCCAAATATTCCATGGCCATGTATTTCGACCCGGACCGTCAGTCGAACGTAGACTACACAAATGTCAAGAAGGTTCTTGATGATGTTCTCCTGCCACGCCCAATCTGGAGGCACCTTCACCAGGCCTATTCGTAAGTACGGCAAGCACGTGTTCTCCCACAATACGACGCTCGCTGCGTCAACCAACCGCTGGCGGTCAGAAGGGTGCCTACTACGCCATCCATCACATGCGGGCGATCAGACGGGACCATCATCAACTTCGCTACCGAGTAAACTCAAAGATTGGGCCGCGAGCGTGTCGGCAATCCAGACGCCGGACATCGACAAGAATTCTTTCGCATCCAATCCGGAGTTTGCGGAAATCATCCATCAAGATGTCCTTCGTACCTCGGGGCAGTTCTACCTCAGAAATCAACCGTCCAACAAGGTGACATCGACACAATGCTACAAATGCAGTCGACAACGCCCGTTATTTCATGACTCCCACGATAGACGGCGGCTTCATCCACGCTCCGGTCCCTTGAGTCGAGTCGAAAGCAGTGATGCTGTGTCTAGTTCTGAAACATCGATTGGCTCATGTTGTAATTAAAATTTAATGAACTTGTAGTATGTCTCTTTGGTTTCGAGAGTCGTTCAACTTAGATGTAATCGATGCTATTAATGTCTTGCTTTCCTCTTCCGATCGTTCTGTTGCATACTTATATATTGCTTATGTATTGTCTGGGAATTGGTACTAACGTTTCGTTTGGCTAGTGCATAGCGATGCCGTCGTATGTCGTGTACAAGGGTAAGGTTCGGAGTCTACGACGATCGGGAGGAGTGTCGGAGACAGGTTCACCGATTCAGCGGTATAAAGCAGTTACAAAGGGTACACCACTAGGGCCGAGGCCGAATCTAGATACGCCCGCTATCTAGCGGGAGTGGGGAGGGAGCGTTGGAGGAACCGGATGAAGACGAGTTTCATCGTGATGATGCTCATCGTGATGACCGCAGCTCTCTTCTATGTGATGGTAGTTTAGATGATCGATATCGACTTGTAATGTGAAGACAAACTCGCTACTCTGGGTCTCGTGTCTTGTAATATAATGTTCTATCTTTTTTCGGTCTTTTCAATTCGGAGACTAATATGATGAATTGTATTCGGAGACTAATATGATGAATTGTATTCAGAGACTAATCTTCTATTGTATTCGATGAATCTGTTGTTGATGTGTGATGTCTATATTTTGTCCAATTATGCATTTTGTAACCTGTGCAAAAAACAGAAAATAAAAAATAAAAAAACCTAATATTCATACTAATGGCGCATCACATCACAAAGGCGCCATTAGTATGCCAAAGGATACTAATGGCGCATCATTAAACAAAGGCGCCATTAGTATGCCGAAGTTACTAATGGCGCATCTTGTTGTTGTGCGCCATTAGTATGCCAAAGCACCTGGGTATACATGGCCCCCTGGGAGGCATACTAATGGCGCACTGTTGTATATACTAATGGCGCACCAGTGGTGCGCCATTAGTAAAATACACTAATGGCGTGGCACTAATGGCGCACCACTAATGCGCCATTAATGGCCAAATTAGGTGCGCCATTAGTAGGCCTTTTCCTAGTAGTGGCGTCGTGGTTCCGATAGGGAAATGTGTCCCCCTTGTGGGCGAAACGTAATCACTGCCTCCTTTCGCCTTGTATTTTCTTCTACGGGCACATGGAACGACAGGATATCCGTGCTGAAATTTAAACTTACTCAGGGTTCGTTTGGCCTTTTTATACAGTAATTGAGTTTCCTAGGCATTTAATGTCCATAATTCAAATCTGAACTACAAATACATGCTCCAGTTCACCAAAATGGCTAGAAAGTTATACATGTGTCCTCGGGTGCATGTTTAGGTCCCATGCCAGGAATGGGAACGAATTACAACTGTACCTGTGTCATGGCTCGTCCTCAAACATTTTGAATCTCGGTTTTTAAGTCCCCATAAATCCTAAACTCACCAGAAAGTCATCAAAGGTGGCATGGTATCACGTCATGGCACATATATGTCATGGTAAAAGCATTGTCCAATTTGGGCCATGCTTTATTACAAACCTCTTACAAAAACTGGAGCTTCTCTCAAAGAAGCCTCGTGGTTCCAATACGGAAACGTGTTCCCCTTGTGGGCGAAACATAATAACTGCCTCTTTTTGCCTTGTATTTTCTTCCATGGGCAACATGGAACAACATGTTATCCGTGCTGAAATTTAAACTTATTCAGGGTTCGTTTGGCCTTTTTATACACTAATTGAGTTTCCTAGGCATTTAATGTCTATAATTCAAATCTGAACTACAAATACATGCTCTAGTTCACCAAAATGGCTAGAAAAATTATACATGTGTCCTTGGGTTCATGTTTATGTCTCATGCCAGGAATGGGAACGAATTACAGCCGTACCGGTGTCCTGGCTCGTCCTCAAACATTTCGAATCTCGGTTTTTAAGTCCCCATAAATCCTAAACTCATAAGGAAGTCATCAAAGGTGGCATGGTGTCACGTCATGGCACATATATGTTGTAGTAAAAATATTGCCAATTTGGGCCAAGCTTTATTACAAACCTCTTACAAACTGGAGCCTGTCGCAAGAATCCTCGTGGTTTCGATAGGGAAACTTGTCCCCTTGTGGGCCAAACCATAATCACTCCCTCTTCTAGCCTCATATTTTCTTCTACATGCGACACGGAACAACTGGAGGTTCGCGCTGAACTTTGAAATTATTTAGGGTTCGTTTGAACTTTTTTATTCATTAATTGAGTTTTCTAGGCATTTAATGTCCATAATTCAAATCTGAACTACAAATACATGCTGCAGTGCACCAAAATGGCTAGAAAAACGTACATGTTTCCTTGGGGTGCATGTTTAGGTCCCATGGAACGAATGGGAACGAATTCAACCAACTCGCCGTCCTGGCTTGGCCACAAACATTGCGAATCTTAGTTTTTAAATCTTTGTAAATCCAAAACTCACCAGGAAATCATGAAACTTGGCATGGCGTCACTACATGGTACATATAATTGTCCAACTTGGGCAAAGCTATATTACAAGCCTTTTACAAACCGGAGCCTGTCGCAACCCTCGTGGTTCCGGTAGGGAAACATGCCCCTCTTGTGGGCAAAATGATAATCGCTGCCTCTTCTCGCCTTGAACTTTGTTTTCTACAGGCAACATAGAATAACAGGAGTGTTGGGCTGAAATTTGAAACTGTTCAGGGTTCATTTGGCCATTGTATATACATATTACAAATTACTAAGTTTTCTATGCATTTAACGTAGTCCATAATTCAAATTTGAACTACAACCACATGCTCCAGTGAAGCAAAATGGGTGGGAAATCGTACATGTGTCATTGGGTGCATGTTTAGGTCTCATTTAAGGAATGGGAATGAATTACAAACTTGTCGTTATCCTGAAACATTGAGAATCTCGGTTTTTAAATCCCAGTAAATCAAAAATTCACCCAAAAAACATGAAAGTTGGCATGGTTTGATGACATGGCACATATATGTCGTGGTAAACAAATCATCCAGTTTGAGAAGAGGCGCACACATTAGTAGCCAACGAAGTCCTTTTTGAAACAAAAAGTTGACACGTTAATATCGCAAATAGTTGTATTATATTAAATGTGTTGAAATTTAACCATACTCAGTGGCGTGCGTGCAACTGTTTGATTAGATGGGATGAGCGTGAGAAGTCCGCCGTGCAGGCTCGACGGGACGTGTGCAAGCAGTCCGCCATGCAGGCTCGACGGGACGCATGCATCCTATCCACCTCGCAGGTTCGACGGGACACGTGCGAGCAACAAGGCCGCCCATGCTCATCGGGAAGCTGGCTCTTTGACCTCCATGCACCAGTCGCCGCCCGCCTCGCTCACAACTTCTCCATTAATGGGTTAATTAAAGCACCTGGATGGAGGGTGTTTGCTTGTGATCCCATGGCAACATTTTCTTTGTTCGTGTTTTCAACTCGTATTCCGCCCTAATTTAAATTGCCACATAGGGCAACGGATAATACGACCACAAATAAAATGGCAATGGATAATACGACGACAAATTTACAATGGCGCAGATAATAATTGTCTTACATATTCTGGATAATTTAAAATGCCAAATGCGGCAAAGCCCGGAAGACACGGGGGCAAGAGAAGAAGGAAATTGCAAGCAGCGATCTGGGTCGCTACTGTCTCTACTCGTCGATGGATTGCCGAGCGGCCAAATCCTCCCGCTCCTTCTTCAATTCCTCATGACTTTGCTTGAAAGTAGCCACGGATTCCTCCACCTCCTGCTAGCGCTCGATCTGGAGCTTCCTCAAGCCACCCATCAGTTCCTCGACAACCGCTTTCAGGGTCATCTCTGAGGCACTGCTCTGCTCATGCAACATCTTCTAGTCGGCGGCCTCCTACTCCTTCTCGGCAACCAACTTGAGGAGCTTCGCATTGTCACCCATGAGTTGCTCGACGAGGCCGGTCGCCTTGTCCACTGAGGCATCGCCGATCTTGAGCAGCTTCATCAAGCCGTCGACCAGCTCCTATTGTCGGTGTTCTGGGAACGGGGGTACCCAGACTTGCCTGCTTGCGGCCTGTGGCGTGGCTCAAGGGGTGGCCCAGTACGGCCCATCTTCACCAGCACGAGCTCAAGACCCTCGCGAGGGGCCAAGCCTGGGCGGTGACATGTGAAGCTTCCTCAGGCATGGCCTCGTCAGGCTGGCTCGCGAGGAGGCGGAGAGATCAAGGCAGGGTACCTCACGCGGTGCCCATGATGCAAGCCATGACGACCAAGGGCGCCAGGCGGGTGCCATCCCACGCAGTGTCCTCATTTCCTCTTTGGTGGAAAGGGGGCAAGCGCAGGCGAGAGTATCAAGCAAAGGCACCCATTTTGGTGCAACAAGACCAAGACCGTCGCAACGGCAGGAAGGAGGTCATCGAGGAGCCCATGCCGGGGTCACTGCCAGAGCCTTTGACAGGCGAGGACCAACTTTAGTCAGGATAAGTGTACTAGATGTTCCCCTTCAAAATGGCCAATTGTTGGCGCCCTTCCCGCTCAATATTTGGGAAGAGGCCCAGGGCCTTCGCCTATAAATAGGACTAGCCACACATAGAGCTGGGGGCATCTTGAATCTAGCGAGAGAGAGAGAGGGAGAGAGAGAGGGAGCGACTGAACTCCCCCTAGCAGTTCATCGCACCGGCCAAGAATAGACCCTCGCGAGGTTGTTCTTCCTTGTATTGTTCTTCATCAGCCCCTGAGGCAATCCACCACACCACACACTGGAGTAGGGTGTGACACCACAATGGTGGCCCGAACCAGTATAAACCATGTGTCTCTTGTGTTGTCCCTTTGGTAGTTTAGATCCTAGCGAGGCGACGAGGTGCAGGTGGGTAGGGGGTGAGATCTCCGCGCACTCCTGCAGTTCGAACCAGGGAGGGTCTGCCGGAACCCGAAAATCCGACATTTGGCGCGCCAGTAGAGGTGCGCTGAATTGCCTTCCGCCGCCCTGTTCTTCGCCGACCATCGCATCCATGTCAGACGCTCGACGGGCCCATGCCGAGCGCCGAGCCGCTCTCGCTGCCCGCGTCGCCCAGACGACCCCTTCAGCGTCGCCGCCGCTGCTCCCCGCCGCCGCCGTCAACGCCGCCACTGCCCGGGGAACGAGCAGCAAGCATCGTCCCAGCATCCGTCCGTGAGGCGAGACGGCCGTACTGCTACTCCTTCACTCGCCCCAGCTGGCTCTTCGTCCCACGCGCTCCGCGCACCCATGGAGGCTCGAGCTGCGCTCATCGCGGCAAACGAGCTCCTGCGTTACCGCCCTGTCGACGAAGTCTATGAAGAGTGGCTCGACAGCGTCGCCGAGCTCATCCGCGCCGCAGGGGGCTCCCCCGCGCCGTCCTTCTCGCTGCACCGCGCCCCGCCCTGCGCGGGCGATGAAGCTCCAGGGGCACCTCAGCCGCCTCCCCCTCAAGAAGGAGCCTTGGCCCCAAGGCGCGTGGCCCCGGGGCGGAACCCACTCCGTCGGCGCCAACAAGCAGAAGAGCAGAGCTGTCAAGAGGTCCCTCGCCCCCAAGAAGCTGCCCGAGTGCTCCCTGCAGACCGGCTCACACGCATCAAGGCCTCGCTTCCAACACGCTAAGACTCAAGGCTGCTCCCAAATGGGCAGCGATGGGGACCCGCAAGAACAGGCTCTTTGTCACCAAAGGCCTCATGTGGCCACAGCAGGCTGCCGCACCTTCACCACCGAGTTGTGTAGCGTCGCGTGGCCCGGCAAGTTCAAACCAGACCTGCCTCCTCGCTACGACGGCACGGCCGACCCTACGGAGTTCCTTCAGCTCTACGAGCTGGGCATCGAAGCCGCCAACGGGGACGAGAAGGTCATGGCGAACTGGTTTCCCATGGCACTCAAGGACGGGGCCCGCACTTTTGGCTCCGAACCGGCTCGGGGCGAGATGCGCACCTGCTTCATCGCCAACTTCCAAGGTACTGCGTGACCGCCTCCTGCCGTGAGCGACATGCGCCCGCATCAAGCAGCAGCCAGGAGAGAACCTGCTGAAGTACATCCAGCGCTTCAACAACGCACGCCTCAAGATTCCCAAGGTGACCGAGGTGGCCATCATCTCAGCCTTCTCCGACAGTGTGCGTGACGTCAAGATGAAGGAGGAGCTGGCGATGCATGAAGATCTGTGCACATCCTTGGAGCTGTTCAACTTGGCAACCAAGTGCGCCAGGGCAGAGGAAGGACGCCTTTCCCTCCTCGAGCTGCCAGCTGCAGACCCAGAAGAGAAGAAGCCCAAGGCCAAGGACGTCAAGCGCAAGGGGGCTGTCGTGCTCGCGGCAGAGCTAGATACCAAGTGAGGCAGAGATCAGCCCGAGTCTTCCAAGGGCAGCCGGTACTGTGTGTACCACGACCTCCACACCCACAACACCAACGAATGTCAAGAGCTCCGAGCTGTGCGAGAAGGGAGAATCGGTCGATGCCCCGACCGCAACGATCGAGGCTACGGCCGAGGAGGAGGAAGAAACGCAGGACACTGGGAAGACCGTGGCCCTCACCAAGGGTGGCGTGATCGACCTCGGGAGGATTGCTGGCAGGATCAGCCTCGCGAGGGAGGCTGGAGGGATCAACCTCGCGATGATCGCCCGCAAGGAAACGCAGGCCTCCCTCCTCTGCCGCCGCAGCCAAGGAGAAATGAGGACCATCATCAGGACGAGGGGGCTGGGGGCTTCCAGGAGCCGCGCGCGATCGCTTGCATCCTGGGCGGAGCTCAAGCCCCAACCTCTCAACGCATCTTCAAGCAGTTACTTTGTGAAGTGAATGCAGTCCTCCCAAGCTCGAGGCCACGCGCCTCTCGTGTGGTCAGCGGCGCCATCACGCTCAGCTCAGCCGGATCAGCTCAAGTGCGTGGCCACGGCCGAGTCCTCGATGCTTTGTTCCCCAATCATACGCAACGCGTGCAAGTCACGGGACCCTCATCGATGGCGGAGCAAGGCTTAATGTCATGTCCGTAGAGACATTCAACAATCTCCAAGTGCCTTACAATCAGCTTCAGCCAACCAAGCCTTTCTCCGGAGTCACCGATGGCTCCACTGTTCCGATTGGGCAGGTCCGCCTCCCCGTCACATTCGGGGCGCGCGACAACTACCGCACCAAGCTCATCGACTTCGATGTCGCCCACATTCGCCTGCCATACAATGCCATCCTCGGGTACCTAGCTCTGGCCAAGTTCATGTCCGTGACTCATCACGGCTACAACATCCTCATGATGCCAGGAAGCGGCTGAGTCAACACGGTGCCTTGTGAAGAAAGAGACGCAGTGTGCTCCCTGGAGCGAGCTTTTCAAGCCGCGTCACTTGAAGAACCAGATCGCAGGAGCGGGAGGCTCCCGGAGACTGCTCCAAAGAAGAAGAAGACATCGCCAGGCCCGACCCCTCGGTAGGCAGGCCCCTCAGGGTCCGCGCCTGTTCGGGGGGCACCTCCTTCTGTCGCATAGGAAGGCGCACCCGGCGCCCTCCTCAAGCAAGGCTCGGGGGCTCTCTCCTGGAGGGCCACCGACCTTGCTATGGTCACGAGGGAGGCGCTTGGGCACCACTTGGAAGAGTGTTTCAAAGCACGTTTCCCTCAGGAAGGAGCGAGGCAAGGAGGTCCAAACCCTCAGGAGTTCGTCAGCCGGATCATTCAGGAGCTGCAGGAGTCAAGAATCATGAGTGGGAGCTGCCGCTTACCCGCCGTAGCTCCTCATCCAGGCGAGGATGGTGGGCTGCGCGTCTGCATCAACATACCAGGGCTCAACCGAGCCGCCTCTCAGGAGTGCTCCTGGCCCTCACGCGTGGGGCGCTGTGAAGGTCCACCCCACAGCTACGTTCGCATGCCCTACGGCATGCCGAACGCGGCCGGCACGCGCCAGCGCCTTATGGGGATCATCCTGGAGGCTCAAGAGGCCAGGCGTTCCGCAGTCCCGGTGGAGATGGAGATGGTCTACGAGGAGCCACTAGCGCCTCCGGAGCCTCCCGAGGCTCCTGGGCCTGGGGGCTCGTGAAGATCGGCTTCCGCAGCCCACGACGTCGGCTACTTCAGCATCCCTTCGTCTTCAACGTTATCAGGTGACAGCCTTCAAGTTTCATTTCCAGCTGGGAGCGCCCCCCAGGGCTGCATCATTCCCAGGCCGCGTGGGTCCGTCCCTGCAGCGTGTATCCTTTACTTCATGTTCCTAGCTTACTTTGTTGGGGCGCACCTCGGCTGCATCATCCCCAAGTCGCTCGAGCTGCACTCCATGACATGTACCCTCTTTATGCGTTTATTTCGGGTCATGCTCGACCCATCATGATTATTATTTGATGCCTGTCCACGGCACCTTCTTCCTTCTGGCGTCGGCCGCTTGCACGTTAAGGGGGTACCGAGCATCGCAACTCATGGGCTCAGTCTTGGCTCTCCAGCCCTCACCCTCCGCCTTGTCCACGGCATCGTGACACAGCATACTAGCGACGGCCGAGACCCGCCGAGGGCCGGACCCAAGGACTTAGAGCGCCGGCATCTAACCAAATTTGCAGGAACACATCACAAGTTAACGCCAGTGCCAAAGAACCCGCCTTTGAGGTAGGGCTCCCATGAGTCCTGGGCTGGCTCACGGGTGCCCAGATACACCTCGTCGAGCCCTACTGCGCAGCCCACGTGTCGAGGCGGGGTTGAGACGCGCCGGGGCTCCTCCCGAGGGAGCCCCTCCCATGCACCATGGAAGCACCATGCTCGCGGCTGGCCGACGACATCGCCGAGGAGCGGCTATGCCGTACACATACGGAAGCGCTTATGCTCCACGCTGGTGATAAACAATCGAGGGTGGCCCCGGCCGCATCAACCTCGTGGAGCCCAGAGCTCAATGTCTGGCCTCATCGCAACGCCTCCTCGGGAGTGCCACGCGAGGCTGGGCACGGGGCTACGACCGGAGTCACGCCCAGACGCACGCCACCCAGCCAGTGGCCCTCGGCCTGGTTCGCCGCGACGCCCCTCCCCGAGCGGAGCTAAGGTACGAAGGCCGCTTTGAACGTTAAGGGGACTCCTGAGCATCACGACTCAGGAGCCTAACTGGTCACGTAGCCCCTCACTCCTTAATTCCGAAAGGCTAACGGCGGTTGAGATATGCGCGGGGCCGGGCTCTGCAGACGTAGAATGGTAAATTGACCCATACATCTCACCTCCCTACTTGATGTTCGTGCGCCAAGGGGGACTCCTGAGCATCGCGACTCAGGAGCCTAACTTGTCACGTAGCCCCTCACTCCTTGGTCCCGTCCTGGTTTCCGGTCGGGGCTAATGGCGGCTGAGGTATGCGCGGGGCCGGGCTCTGCCGGCGTAGAACATAAGCAAGTAGGAAGGAAAAGCGCAAATCTCAAGGAATTTAAATGCAAATATTACAGTCCATAACTATTTTCACAACGCCAAACGCAAGTTTAAACGCCTCCCCGAGGCATGATGCATGTTGCAGGAGCCGGAAGCAGAACATGAGCCACAAAGGAGTCACTTGTTGGCGGCGGAGCTGCGCGGGGTGGATTCGCCTCGTGAAGCCTCAGGATCCGCAGCGCCTCGCTTCGGCTTGGTGCCGAAGGCCCGGAACTTCACCGGCAGAGCCTCAGCTCGACCCTTCACGGCCTCAGCAGCGGCAGCAGCAAGCTCGACGCTCACGGGCTCCAGCAGGCTGTCAAGGTCGACGTCGGGATCCCGAAGGTAGACGTGGGTAAGGACGCGTGTCAGCGCTGCAGAAGACAGGACACACGCCTCGGCCTCAGCCGTAGGGCCAAGGCCAAGGGTGACATCTTCAAGGACGTGGATCAGGAAGGGAAGCAGCTTGGCAGGGCCGTCCTCGACGCCGGCCAACGGGCTTTCCAGGCCGCTGTCGTGAAGCGACCTCAGCAAGGTGCGAGCCTTCACCTCCATCTCCGCGAAGGCCACGCGGTCCTCGGCGAGGACCCGCGCCTTGCCATCCAGCTCGACCCTCTTCGCCTCCAACTCCTGCTCCAGCGCACCCAGGCGGTCACGGCGCTTGTTAAGCTTGGCGTCCCGGTCCTTGACGGCCGCCTCGCGAGCCTTCATGTCTTCCTCCTTCTCTTGGCGAATGCGGGCCTCCTTGGCAAGCTGGTCACGCAAGCCCTGCAGCTCGCTCTCCAGCGCCTTGCAGCGACCTCGGACATTGGCTACCTCCCCCAAGGCGGCGGCGCGAGCAGCCTTCGCCCCAAGGACGGCATGCTTCTCCTTGTTGCAAGTCGTCGCGGCTTGAACCAGCGCCGCTCGAATCGAAGCATCAGAGCGAACCCAGCCGGAGGCCAGCTCCAAGCGCCCGGCCACCAAGCGAGGATCAGCACCCAGAAGATCCTGCCGCAGCCGGTCCAGTTCAGCAGCAGCACGATCCAGGACAGTGGGAGGAGTTCGAGAGACAGCAGTTGGTGGAGTAGGAGGAGAGGACGGTAGCGTAACCACAACATCCTGAGGCGGGACCGTCTGCGCCCCGACAGCCGTGGTAGTGGCATCAGGCAAGGATACCTCGGGAGTCGCCTGGGCCATGGGGGCTGAGCTCGCCCCAGCTAGCTCCGCCAGGCCTCGCGAGGATGACCGGGCAGGAGAGGCCCGTGTCTTGCTGTCACCTTCTTTCACGGGCGGAGGCATTGCCCCAGACGAAGCCTAAGGAGCCCCCTTCAGCTTCTTCGCCGCAGGCGCCAGCATAGCCAAGGAATACAGATATCAAGCCTCAGCGACAAAGCAAGAAATAAAGCAAGAATCAAGAACTTACTGGTCATCGCTCGTGGGCTCAAGCAACCTCCGGCCATACTTGAAGCCCGAGAGCCGGCTGCAGGGATCAACCTCAAGAGGCCCGGGAGCAGGAGGCACGTCTGCCGATCGCCTCGGAGCCGGGGCAGACCCGCGAGGGACCAGCCCCGTCCTGTCCTTCTTCGGGATCGGGGGCAAGCTCTCGCCGCCCCGCTCATCGCCGTCCTCGTCGTCGCTTGGCAAGAGGCGGAGAGTGCGGGACCTGCACCGGGGAGGGGCGCTCTCGACTCCCCGGCTTGGCCGCCTCGAGTCAGGCCCTCTTCCCGCCTCCTCTTCTTCCTCCTCTCCTTTGGAGTCGACGGAGGACACGTTCACCGTCGCCAGGCAGCCCAGGTCCTCGGTAACCTCCATGGGCACGGGCCTGTCCCCATTGAAGACGGGCATGGAGTCCACCGCCGCTCCCAATCATCTCGAGCAGACAGAGTACTGGGCGCCCTCGGCCTCGCCACGTCTCCCCTGACCAAAGATTGGAGGACCGCGGCCAGATCTTTGTCGGCCAAGACTGCGGGGCTCGGGCGGGGCCTCCACAGCGGAAGCGAGTACTGACGAAGCGGGGCCACCTAGTGCTCCAAGAACTCCCTCAGGGAGCGACGCCCTGGTCAGCTTCGCCGCCGCCATGTTGCCCAGCCACAGATCCGCGTTCATCTTCTCCAGCACCGGCTTCGCGCGGGGATCCACGAGTTCCGCGCGAGACCAATCTTCGGAGGTCGTGGGCTGCTCCGTGGGCAGAATCAGCCGAGGATGGATGCGCCCAGCGTCTACCATGACCCACTTGCTCCTGAAGCCCTCAATCCTCTTCCTGGGCTTCGAGATGGCGTTGGAGCTGCCATACGCGACGAAACTCGCGCACGCGGAGATGGGCCCACGGGAGGTCCGGAGGTAGAAGTAGTGGTGCAGCAAGGCCACTGAGGGCTGCACTCCGACAAGGGCCTCACAATAGTAGGCGAAGATCGCCAGAAGAAGAACAGAGTTGGGGTGGAGGTGCGAGCTTGCGGTTTGTAATGGCGGAGGATGTAAAAGAAGAACTCGAAAAGGGAGACATCAGACCGGCAGCAATGGCGCCACGAAGAGCGGATAGAAGGTGCTTCCTTGGCCCTCGGGAAGGGCGGAGCCAGCCTCGAGCACCGCTGCCCGTCGTTGCCTTGCGCCGCCACCATCCCGTGGCCAAGGCGAGCAAGGCCCTTCTCCGACACGTTTGCTGAGTCCAAGGCGGGTGAGTACCAAGCTCCGGCCGGGGTCTGGTGAGGCGCCATGTCTTGCTAGGGCACGCAATCGAAGTAGATCTGGAGATTTCGGAGGCAGGAAGGAAAGGCACAAGAAAGGGGATCTGGGCAATGACCAGAGGAGGCAAAGGAAGCAAAAGCCTAGACAGATACCGCTCTTTTGTCGATTCGTGCAGTTGCTGATCCACCCATGTCCAATCAACCGCCACGCGGCGCCCAAGGCCGCAGGTTGTTAGGGCCCGCAGCGCTTCGCACTTGCCCCTTCGCTTCCCCGCTAAGCCAAGTCCAGGCGTGCCTTTTCCCAATTTTAGTTCTTGGCACATTTTAGCAACTTTAGAACAAGTCAAGCAATCTTAACACAATTCAAGCAAGCATGCAAAGAGTATATGAGCAGCGGAAAGTAAAGCATGCAACTTGCAAGAATGTAAAGGGAAGGGTTTCGAGGATTCAAACGCAATTGAAGAAACGGATGTTTTTGTCGTGGTTCCGATGGGTGGTGCTATCGTACATCCACGTTCATGGAGACTTCAACCCACGAAGGGTAATGGTTGCGCGAGTCCACAGAGGGCTCCACCCACGAAGGGTCCACGAAGAAGAAACATTGTCTATCCCACCATCGCCGTCGCCCACGAAGGACTTGCCTCACTAGCGGTAGATCTTCACGAAGTAGGCGATCTCCTTTCCCTTACAAACTCCTTGGTTCAACTCCACAATCTTGTCGGAGGCTCCCAAGTGACACCTAGCCAATCTAGGAGACACCACTCTCCAAGAAGTAACAAATGGTGTGTTGATGATGAACTCCTTGCTCTTCTGCTTCAAATGATAGTCTACCCAACACTCAACACTCAACACTCAACTTGGGGAAGGCTAGAGATCAAGATTCATATGGTAGGAATGGAATATCTTGGCCTCAACACAAGTGTAGGTGGTTCTCTCTCAGAAAAAGTGTATTGGAAGTGTAGGTTCGTTCTGGTGGCTCTCTCCATGAATGAAGAGGGGGTGGAGGGATATATATAGCCTCCACACAAAATCTAACCATTACACACAACTTAACAATCTCGGTGGGACCGAATTGACAAACTCGGTCGGACCGATTCAACAAATCTAGTGACCGTTAGGATTTTCGGTGGGACCGAAATGCAACTCGGTAGGACCGATATGGTTAGGGTTAGGGCATAACGTAATCTCAGTGAGACCGATTACACAAACTCGGTCAGACCAGTTTTGGTAATAAGCTAACCAGAGAGTTGGTCAGGTAAACTCGGTGGGACCGATTCGCTCATTTCGGTGAGACCTAAATGTTATAAAAGGGAAACAGAGAGTTTACATTGCAATCTCGGTGGGACCGATCGCTCATCTCAGTAGGACCGAAACGTCATGAAGGGAAACAGAGAGATTAAAATCCCATCTCGGTGAGACCGATTTGCCTAGGATTTGTGGCAGTGGCGGTGACATCTGAACTCGGTGGCACCGGATAAAAAGAATCGATAGGGCCGAGTTAGACTTTTGGTTTAGGTCATATGTGGATGTGAGAAAGTAGTTGAGGGCTTTGGAGCATATCACTAACAATTTTGAGCAAGCAAGCCATTAACCAACACCTCATCCCTCGTTGATAGTATTGGCTTTTCCTATGGACTCAATGTGATCTTGGATCACTAAAATATAAAATGTAGAGTCTTGAGCTTGAGCCAATCCCTTTGTCCTTAGCATTTTGAGGGGTCCACTTTTCTTATCCATGCCATGCCAATCATTGAGCTTTCCTGAAATATTAGTCTTGAAATAGGGTTAGCTCAATGAGCTATATGTTGTTAGGAATTACCAAAACCACCTAGGGATAGTTGCACTTTCAAGAAACTGGTGAGGGAATAGGCGTGGATTTTCCAATTCAACCATGTGGAGCGCGGGAAGCATTCGCTGGAGCGCGGGAAGACTAAGTGGAGCACACACACAACCTCAATACCGTATCCTGTGCCACATGTTATTTATCACACAAGTGTTAACATAAGGAAATGCATGTGTAACTTACTAATCATCGCACACGAGTACTTGCAAACGCATCATGTGCGATACTCCTAGCCACCGCAAGCAACTAGTTTGCATTTTTCAAAGTTTTTTGTACACACAGAATCGCACATGAACTAACTGTATTAACCGTCTATGTTGTAAATTCTCATCACAAACAGTCCATCCGAGTCGGCTGTTTTCCACATATCACACACATCTGGTTAAGTTGAACCGATTCTGTTGCGTTCGCTAATCGAAAACAGTTCGTCCGAGTGAACCGTATGCCCTATCACTACAAAACAAAGACACATCCGTGAAATTTTGGACCGAACGAAATATTTTTCTGTCATACATATGACACTTCTATGACAATAATTGTGACAAAACCCGGTATCACCATAGATGTGGTGGGCTCCTACTTCTATGACAAAAAATCATGACAAAAATGGGCTTTTTGTCCTGGGCGGGCCGGAGACGCAGCTGCGTGACATTCTTTGGGCCGTCCATGACGGAAAAAACCATGGTAGAAGCGAGGGGGAGGAAAATTTCGTGGAGTTCCCGGTTACGGTGGCAGGTCGGGGGCCGAGCGATGCGCGTTTCTCACATACACGTACGCGCGTGTGTGCGAGGCGTTGGCTCTAACTGAACTCGAGCGAGGCGTTGGGCTCTAACTGAACCCGAGCGACAGACCGCAAGCTTCGCATCGAACCCGAGCGATCAATCAATGGCTGTTAACTGAACCCGATCGAGCGATTCCTCCGCTACTGCTGCTAACTGAAGCCGATCGATGCCGCCTCTGGGATGAACAGTGAGCGTTCAGGGGGGTTTGGATGAACAGTGAGCGGTGGCGTTGCCTCTGGATGAACAGGACCCCGTTATGTGGTGGAGGGTTGGATGAACAGTAGACGGTGGAGGGGTGCCCGTGGAGGGGTGGTTGAACAGGACCCCATGGTGTGGAGGGCTGGATGAACAGTAGACGGTGGAGGGGTGGTTGACCAGTAGCCGGTGGAGTAGCGCGCGGTGGAGGCTGGATGAACAGGAGCCCGTGGAGGCTGGAGGAGGTCGACGGTGGAGATGAACAGTATCCCGTGGAGTCCCGTTTTATGGTACGCCACACCCCTCCCGATGAACAGGATCCCTGTTTCGATCGTAGGAGGTCCGTTTCGTCCGTTTGCGGTACGCCACACCCCTCTCGATCAACAGGACCCCCGCACTGCCCCGTTGTTACCCTGATCCGTCGCTAAAACTAGTATAAATAACAACTGCTTGTTCCTCAACAAAAAAAACTGCGCGACTTGCTGGGTCCCTGGTGTCAGCCGCTCGTAGTGTAATTCTCTCGTTTATTAACTACGTTGACAATGGCGTGAGCCCCAGATGTCCAACTTAGGAGGAACCATATTTTTGGGCTTGTACTATAGAGGCACTTGCTTGCGTACTGCCATGACGCTGGTGGGTCCTCATCATCATCCTCTCCACGACAAATCATCTCCTTGTTCCTCTTGGTTGTTGACGACGTTGACAACGCAAGAGGGCGGCGCACCATGCACAGCGAGCGAACCAAGGCCGCAAGGCGGAGGACGACGGTGAGGCCTCGGACGGAACGAACAGGAGCCGTTGAACATGCGCCGTTCCAGTCGCAGGCGAAGGGGAGTACAAGGTGGAATGGTTCGGGCGCGGGTGCGTTTTGGGGCTAACATCGCCGGAGAATAATAGGACGTGCGGGGGAATAGAGGGAGGGACTCGCCAACGTTGGAGGGTACGTACAATAGGGCAGCGGAGGCGCAGCCAGCCATGGGAGGCGGGAGCAGGCGCAGCCGACGGGGTGGTTTGGGTTGGGCGGCTGGAGGAAGAAGAAGACAAGAGATAGAAGATACACGACAGATGTTGGATGTCAATCCAATGGCTGGTAGGCAGAATAGTTTGTTGACTGGCTAGTAAGTCGACACTGTCGTGGTTCTAAGTCTGACAGTAGAATGGGGGGGGGTAGGTATGGAGAGGCAAGATCCTAGCTATGGAGTAGTTGTATACGCAAGATGATTACGAGTTCAGGCCCTTCTCGGAGGAAGTAACAGCCCTACGTCTCGGAGCCCGGAGGCGGTCGACTGTATTATGTGCGTATGAGTTACAGGGGTGCAAACCCTTTACACTGAGGAGGGGGGGTGGCTTATATAGATTTCGCCAGACCACTCCCGCCCTCAGTTATGCAGGGATTAAGATACATTAAGATAGGGAGTTAATGGTAACGTCCCACATAAAGTTCTATGATGACCATAAAGCCACTTAATGACAGACCGTTTGCGTGCAGACCGACTGTAGATCTTCTGGCGGTCGAGTGGTTAGCTGATGGTCGAGTGTCTTCAGGTCCGTCGAGTGGAATCCTTCCAGGTCGATTGAAAGGTGTTTTCTTCAAGAGATGTCCTTGGGGAGGGCACCTTGGACAGGTCCGTGACCCTACCCTAGGTACATGACTTCATCAGTAGCCCCCGAATGGATCGAGGTTTGAGTGGGGAGGAGGTGAGAATTCTTCCGACCCACTTTTCATGCGATGAGCACGTCTTGTCCTGGATCAATAAGCTTAGGTGACGGCTTCAACTTCTTTTTCAGTCGCCTTGATCCATTCTTTGTATCCGTCGAGTGTGTTCTTCGTACTTGGAGAACTCCGAGTGGCAAGACGGAGGAAATCTTCTGTCTGACGACTTGCTCTGTGGCGCGCGGATTTAGCGGGATTCGAATTTTCGGGAAACGAGCGGGGCGGAGGAAGCCGCAGTAATCGGACGGGATAAAGCAGGGACGCCTTGATCTCTGCGCCACCTTTTTCGCCACGTATCGCGCGGGCGACTGTTGCGGGATTTGACACGATCGCACGGGCCTACCAGCCAGTCACTCGGAAGCAACCTCATATAAGGCCTCGGACGGGGGGTTTTTGAACAGTGTGTTCCCCTTTCCTCCTCCTGTCTCCAGATTCATCTGCCGTGTGCGATTCCTCCTCAGCGTTGCTACTCTGTGCACGTCTCGTCGGCGACAATGGTGAAGGACAAGACGGCGGCTTTGGAGCGGGCGAAGAAGGTTTCGGCGAAGGCGAAGGGAAGAGCGACCAGTCGGGGTGGATCCTCGTCGAGGGCCGGCTTGCCGCAGGGCTGGATCCAGGGCGACTGGATCCGCTCGACGATCAACCAGAAGGACCTCGACGACATGGCCAATGAGGGACGGATCCCCCATGCATCAGCGTGGCTCCCGGGAAAGGAGTGGGAGCCACAACCTCTGGAGGGTGAGTGTGTTCTCTTGGCCACCCATGTCGCATCAAGGGTTTTCTCTGCCGCCTCACCCTTTCTTTCGGGGATTTCTGAACTTCTTTGGGGCACAACTTCACCACTTCACTCCCAACTCCATCGTGTACCTCGTTGCTTTCGTGTCTTTGTGTGAGAATTTCTTGGGCTGCCGGCCTCATTGGGGTCTTTTCAAGCACATTTTCACTTGTCGCTCCCAGACGCTGAAAAAGGCCAATCCGAGTGACGAGGGAACTCAAGTGATTCAGATGTGTGGGGGTCTTGGGGTTCAAATGAGAGGAAAAAGTTCCTTTCCGGCCATGATCTTACCCGAGTCAGTCTGTGGATGGTAGTCGACTTGGTTCTACTGCAAGGACCAGCCAACGCCAGGGCAGTCGAGTGGACTCCCTCATTTTTCCATGGACCGAGTGAGCAAGCCATCTTCTTTGAAGGTAATCCCGGAAGAGAGGGCGCAGGTGAAGGTGTTGGTCGAACGAGTTTTCCAGCTCATTCGAGATGGGGTAACTAGCATGGATCTCTTGGAGGTCTTCCTTCGACGACGCATCCAGCCGCTTCAAGCCTGAGACCATCCGATGTGGTTGTACTCCGGCACTGAGGACACCACTCTGATCCACCCGGAGGAGATCGAGGATGCCATGCTAGAAAGATGTCTTCTGGGCATCACAGGAAACAAGGAGAACCCTCGAGGGGCCAGGAGGATCCCTCCACTCGACCAGTCCTACGAAGTAGACAAGGTCCATTCCTGCATCTTTGATTGTTATCTTGCTTTCTCCATCTTGTTTGCTTCAAGTCGGTCGATTGACTTTTGTCTTGTTTTTCGTCTTCCAGGTCACCACTGAGATGTACTCGATGCCCAACGGGGCGCAAGAACCAGTTGAGGAGGAGGAAGGGAGCGGAGGTGAAAGCCAGGAGGAATGGCAATCTGACGGTGCGGAGGACGAAGATGACGACAGCTCCGACGAAGAGGAGGAGGAGGAAGAGGAGGAAGAAGTCGACCCTCCTCGCATGGAAAGGCGGTCCAAGCTCACCCATGACCCCGCGGTCGAGCGCGGCAAGGCTATCGCGCCTGTCGGGCAGTCGATGAAACGTCCTCGGACGACCATTCTGGCGCCGACTGAAAAAGCGCCGAAGCAACCCTGAGCGACGCCATCAAAGCCGATGAAGGTTTTGCGCAAGATGAAGGTGGCCATCCCCACTATTTTCGGGTACAGCAAGACTTGTGTTTTCTTGTTCAGCATGTACATGCTTTTGGTCGACTTGTTGACTGATCAACTGATTTCTGAAATCTGCAGCGCTGCCACCTCCGAGACCTCAGCCAGGAACGAAGACCAAGAGATGGAAGATGCTGTTACCTCTAACCTTGGTATGATCGCTGTAGTTTCGCTTTTGGTCGATTGGATTACCGTTTTTAACTCTGAATCTTTCCTGTAGTCGCTCCTCATGTCATTGATCTCCCTGATGATGATGATGAGGCGTCGTTGAGGCGGAGGAGGACTAAGAAGGCGCCTGCCGACAAGACTGCTCAGGTTGCATTAGTGCCTGAGGTGCTGGTTCATGAGGGTGGCAACACCACTTGGACTTCCGTGTCTTCCGCTGTGCCGTTGACAAGTATCCGGCCTTCATCGTCGACTGCTGATCCGCCCTACCTTTTCGCCACACACCACGTCCCAGAGGACCAGGTGGGTGCTGCTAAGGAAGCTATACGCCAGGCGGGGATCATGATGAAGCAAGTGAAGGTGGTCCGGGAGGCCAGCCAGGCGGCCTATGACGCCAGCTCAGCTCTTCAGAGCAACGTCCAGGTTAGTTGATCACCACTTGTTCTGTTAGGACATGCTACCTAAAAACTCTTCTTTCTGAACATCTTCATATCTGTACACCCACTGGGTGTGTCGACTGAATTTTTGGACTGGTGGGGGCACGCTGAGTGCACCCACTGGGTGTAGTCCCCGAGACTATGGTGGACTTCTGGCAGTCGACCGCAGTCTTTATACTTTATATTTCTCTGGTAACTTCTTAACTCGGTCTGGTCGGACCATGTCGAATGGAATCTTGAAACCGGTGAGGGCACGCTGAGTGCACCCACTGGGTGTAGTCCCCGAGACTATGGTGGACTGCTGGCAGTCGACCATAGTCTGAAGAACTCTTTTTTTCGGTCCACTGATCGAACCGAGTCAGTAGGACCAGTGGGGGCACGCTAAGTGCACCCAGTGGGTGTAGTCCCCGAGACTACTGTCGAATATTTCGATTCGGCTATAGTCTTAGAAACGCAATGATTTTTCTTAGTCACTCGGAAGTAACTTATCTTTGATGTCTGTCGATTGATTCTTTGCTGAAATCCTGCGAGCTTGTGGCTCGCTATACTGAATTGAAAAAAAAACAGATCCAGCTCAACCTTGACTTGAAGCTTGCTCAGGAGAACTTGCGTATACAGAGATGAAGCAAAAGGTATGGCTGGTGAGAACTTGACGACTGTCTTTGGCTTTCTTTCCCTTCCTAATTCTGATCTCACTGTCATTTTGCAGACAAAATGGAGGAGGCTCTGAAGAAGAAGGATCATGACCTTGCCGAGGCGCAGAAAACGGCTTTGAACAAAACCAAGCTCGCGGAAGAAAAGCTGTCCTCAGTCGGAAAACTTGAAGAAGAGAATGTCAATCTGAAAGCTGCTCGACGCAGCCAACAAGGAGGTTAGCCGACTGAAGAACGACAAGATAGCTCTGAGTGACAAGGCTGGCGAACTAGTGAGGAAGAGGAATGATCTAGAGGCTTATCTGGGAGGGCTCGCCAAGAAGTTATTCCTCATGCTTGAAGGTAATTCCTCCTATCCGACTGACTTGTGATCACTGACTCATCATAGAACCATTAGCTTGAACTCGAGTTGTGTTTGCGAGTGCAGCCGTAACTTCGAGGAAGAGACTAGTCGAGTGGAGAAAAGCCTGGACCCCATTAACTCCCACGTGAAGGATGAAGTCGCCATGAATGTGCTCCGACTGGAGTCTCGTGTTGCTGATGTGGTGGACTACCTCGCTCGACTGAAGGTTACGGTGTCGCGGATTGACTCGACACTCTGGCCAGGCGAAACACTTCAAAATGACCTCGAGTTTTAATGACTCGACTGAATGACGTTCCAAGTCGAGTGCAGGAATGGAAAAAGTCCTCTGCCAGATGCGGTGCCGATGTTGCTCTGTCCCTGGTCCGCGTTCACTACAAGGAGGCGCGAGAGGAAAGTCTGGCGTCTATCAAAGTTGCCAATACCAAGAAGTACGACTTCCGATCTTTCATGGAGACTTTCATTGGTGCTGCCACCCGGATCGCTGATGCGATCGACCTGGACCAGTTCATCGCGCCTTCCAGTCCTCCACCTGAGGAGTAAAAAACTTCTATGATCCGTCTTAAATTTTCCTCGGAATGCCGAGTGATCTTGTAACCGATAAACTTTAACAGGCTTGAGGCCTGGGTACTTCTGCATCCGTGGGATGTTATCCGAACATTACTTATCATCGAAATATGCTTTTGTTTGCCTTCGAGTGAACTTTATTCTTCACTCGGAATATACTTCAGAGCTCGAGATGCAGCTCTGAGGTGATAAATCCAGTCGACCTACACTTCGTTGTTCTTGCAGGCAGGGATGGAGTTCGGATTGTACTTATGGTGCAGCTCCGCAGGAGAAGGTAACAATGACCAAGCACCTCGTCAGTCTCTTGCGGATCGGGATGGAGCGCATGTTGTACTTGTGGCGCAGCTCTGAAGGAGAAGGTAGCACTCGACCTGCACCTCGTCGTTCTTGCGAATTGGGATGGAGCGCACTTTGTACTTGTGGCGCAGCTCCGAAGGAGAAGGTAACAGTCGACCTGCACGTCGTCGTCCTTGCGGATTGGAATGGATTTCGTACTTAGGCGAGTACTGGACTGCAGCTAAGCCTCCGAGTGGGAGGGTTGCTCTCCACTCGGTAGTATTTTCAGATACTTAGGCGAGTACTGGACTGCAGCTAAGCCCTCGAGTGGGAGGTTCGCTCTCCACTCGGTAGGATTTTACAAACTTAGGCGAGTACTGCACTGCTGCTAAGCCCCCGAGTGGGAGGTTTGCTCTCCATTCGATAGGATTTTTCAAACATAGGCGAGTACTGGACTGCAGCTAAGCCCTCGAGTGGGAGGTTTGCTCTCCACTTTGTAGGATTTTTAAAACTTAGTAGTCTTGGATCTTGCTAAGCCCCTGAGTGGGAGGTTTGCTCTCCACTCGGTAGGATTTTACAAACTTAGGCGAGTACTGGACTGCGGCTAAGCCCCCGAGTGGGAGGTTTGCTCTCCACTCGGTAGGATTTTTCAAACTTAGGCGAGGTAACAGTCGACCTGCACCTCGTCGTCCTTGCGGATCGGGATGGAGCGCACGTTGTACTTGTGGCGGAGCTCTGAAGGAGAAGGTAGCACTCGACCTGCACCTCGTCGTCCTTGCGAATTGGGATGGAGCGCACTTTGTACTTGTGGCGCAGCTCCGAAGGAGAAGGTAACAGTCGACACACGCTGTCAGCCCTTGCGGATTGGAATGGATTTCGTACTTAGTAGGCGGACTGCAGCTAAGCCTCCGAGTGGGAGGGTTGCTCTCCACTCGGTAGTATTTTCAGATACTTAGGCGAGTACTGGACTGCAGCTAAGCCCTCGAGTGGGAGGTTCGCTCTCCACTCGGTAGGATTTTACAAACTTAGGCGAGTACTGCACTGCTGCTAAGCCCCCGAGTGGGAGGTTTGCTCTCCATTCGATAGGATTTTTCAAACTTAGGCGAGTACTGGACTGCAGCTAAGCCCTCGAGTGGGAGGTTTGCTCTCCACTTGGTAGGATTTTTAAAACTTAGTAGTCTTGGACTGCTTTGCTAAGCCCCGAGTGGGAGGTTTGCTCTCCACTCGGTAGGATTTTACAAACTTAGGCGTAGCATCTTGGATCTGCTAAGCCCCAGTGGGAGGTTTGCTCTCCACTCGGTAGGGATTTTTCAAACTTAGGCGAGTACTAGACTGGTAGTTAAGCCCCCGAGTGGGAGGTTCGCTCTCCACTCGGTAGGATTTTACAAACTTAGGCTAGCATCGGACTGCTGCTAAGCCCCGAGTGGGAGGTTTGCTCTCCACTCGGTAGGATTTTTCAAACTTAGGCGAGTCTTGGACTTTGCTAAGCCCCTGAGTGGGAGGTTTGCTCTCACTCTGTAGGATTTTACAAACTTTGGCTTAGTAATCGGACTGCTGCTAAGCCCCCGAGTGGGAGGTTTGCTCTCCACTCGGTAGGATTTTTCAAACTTAGGCGAGTACCGGACTGCTCCTAAGCCCCCGAGTGGGGGGTTTGCTCTCCACTCGGTAGGATTTTTCAAACTTAGGCGAGTACTGGATTGCTGCTAAGCCCCCGAGTGGGAGGTTTTCTCTCCACTCGGCAGGATTTTTCAAACTTAGGCGAGTACTGGACTGCTGCTAAGCCTCCGAGGAGGATTTTTTGTGTTGTAGCTCAAGGGGAAGGCAACAACACCATGCCTCGTCGTCCTTCTGCAGAGCGCACATTGAAATACTTAGGCGAGTACTTGGACTGCAGCTAAGCCCCGAGTGGGAGGCTGGCTCCTCACTCGGTAGGATTTTCAAACTTAGGCGAGTACTTGGACTGCAGCTAAGCCCCCGAGTGGGAGGCTGGCTCACCACTCGGTAGGATTTTAAACACTAAGACGAGTACTTGGACTGCAGCTAAGCCCCCGAGTGGGAGGCTGGCTCACCACTCGGTAGGATTTTAAACACTTAGGCGAGTACTTGTACTACAGCTAAGCCGTCGAGTGGGAGCCTGGCTCACCACTCGGTAGGATTTTTAGATACTTAGGCGAAACGGATTCGCAGCTAAGCCCCCGAGTGGGAGGCTGGCTCTCCACTCGGCAGGGATTTTTTTTAAACTTAGGCGAAACGGGTTCGCGGCTAAGCCACCCACTGGGGGAAATTTCTCATGTAAACAAAAATAATAACAATCACTGGGAAAATTATAACATTCTTGTCTTTGATAAACAAACTACAAAGGTACTTTTATTACATCTCACCCGAGTGAGTACTTAAGTGTAAAAGGGGCGGAGCAGCTCGGCATTCCAAGCTCGAGGCTCATCAATCTGGCGATCGACGTTGTAAAGATGGCATGCTCCATTGTGGAGAACTCTGGTGAAGATGAAGGGACCTTCCCAAGTGGGAGCGAGCTTGTGTGGTTTCTGTTGATCCACTCGGAGGACCAAGTCTCCTTCTTGAAAGTTTCGGCTCTTCACATTTCTAGCATGGAATCGACGGAAGTTCTGCTGATAGATGGTCGAGCGGATCAGGGCCATCTCTCTCTCCTCTTCAAGGAGGTCGACTGCATCTTGCCGGGCTTGCTCCGCTTCATCTTCAGAGTAGAGTTCGACTCGGGGTAGAGCTGCTTCAGCTCCATAGACCAGAAAGAATGGAGTTCTCCCAGTCGACCGATTAGGAGTTTTCCTCTCCCCAAAGAACCGACGGAAGTTCGTCGACCCACGCTCCTGCTGCATGCTTGAGATCGCGCATCAGCCGAGGTTTCAGTCCTTTGAGAATTAGACCGTTTGCTCGTTCTGCTTGTCCATTCGACTAGGGGTGGTCAAGTGAGGCATAGTCGACTCGCGTGCCCGAAGACGCGCAAAAGGCTTTGAATTTATCGGAATCAAAGTTTGACCCACTGTCAGTGATGATGCTACGCGGAACTCCATATCTGAATATCAACTCTCTGACGAAACTGATAGCAGTGCACGCATCGAGGTTCTTGATAGGTTTAGCTTCGATCCACTTTGTAAACTTGTCGACTGCCACTAGCAAATGAGTGAAACCGCTTCTGCCAGTTCTCTGTGGTCCAATCATATCCAACCCCCAAACAACGAAGGGCCAGACGAGTGGAATGGTCTTCAAGGCTGAGGCGGGTTTGTGTGACATATTAGAATAGAACTGACAGCCTTCACACTTGTCGACTATTTCCTTTGCCATTGCATTTGCTTTTGGCCAGTAAAATCCCGCTCGGTATGCTTTAGCCACAATGGTCCGAGAGGATGCATGATGACCACAGGTCCCCGAGTGGATATCATCAAGAATTATCTGACCTTCTTCCGGTGTTATGCATTTCTGGCCGACTCGGCCGCTTTCTGCATACAATTGTCCCTTGATCACAGTAAAGGCCTTAGATCGGCGAACGATTTGTCGAGCCTCTTCTTTGTTCTCTGGGAGCTCTTTCCTCAGGATATACGCGATGTACGGCACTGTCCAGTCGGGAGTGATGACCACGACTTCCATGATCAGGTCGACCACAGCTGGGACCTCAACTTCAGTCGGATCGGTGGCACTTTTTGGCTATGGGGCTTCTTCAGTGAAAGGATCCTCTTGAATCGACGATGTGTGGATGTGCTCCAAAAACACATCCCTGGGAATGTCTTCCCTCTTGGACCCTATTTTCGCCAAATCATCAATAGCTTAATTTTTCAGTCGGGGTATATGATGAAGCTCTAACCCCTCAAAATTCTTCTCTAGCTTCCTCACTTCATTGAAATAACCAGTCATGGCTGGACTTCTGACATCCCACTCCTTCATCACCTGATTAACCACTAGATCTGAGTCGCCATAAACCATGAGGCGACGGACACTGAGTGAAATGGCCATACGCAACCCATACAACAGTGCTTCGTATTCTGCTTCATTGTTGGAAGAATCGAAGTGAATCTGGAGCACATATCTGAGCTTATCTCCTCGGGGGGAAACCAACACTACCCCAGCATCGGAACCACTCAGCATCTTGGAACCATCAAAGAACATGGTCCAGTGCTCCGAGTGAACTTGAGTCGGCAATTGCTGTTCAATCCACTCGGCGATGAAATCTGCTATTGCTTGGGACTTGATGGCTTTCTTTGCCTCAAACTTGATATCAAGGGGAAGGAGTTCAATCGCCCATTTCGCCACTCGACCAGTTGCATCTCTGTTGTGCAGAATCTTTGACAATGGGGCGTAGCTGATGACTGTAATGGAATGGTCAGAGAAGTAATAAGCAACTTTCTTCGTGGTCATATAAATCCCATAAACAAGCTTCTGATAATGAGGATATCTTTGTTTTGATGGGGTCAATAATTGAGAAATTTAGTATTCAGGGCTCTGAACTTTGAAGGCTTTTCCTTCTTCTTCCCGCCGACCGTAGTAATCTGCATCTTGACGACTTGTCCTGTGGCTGCAATGTAAAGCAAAGAAGGCTCTTTGCTGCTTGGGGCAGCGAGCACCGGTTGGTGGAAAGCGAGCTTTTAGCTCTGTAACGCTGCATCAGCTTCGGAGTCCACTCGAACTTGTCCGACTTCTTCATCGACCGGTAAAGAGGCAATGCCTTTTCACCGAGACGAGAGATGAATCGACTTAAAGCGGCCAAGCATCCAAAGAAGCTCGGACATCGTGCACACGCACATGGCGTTTCACTCGGAGTATAGTGCCAACTTTTTCTGGGTTGGCGTCGATTCCTCGTTCGGAAACGAGAAAACCGAGTAACTTTCCGCCAGGAACTCCAAATGTGCACTTTGACGGATTAAGCTTGATATCGTACCTCCTGAGATTGGCAAATGTTTTAGCAAGGTCAGTCAACAGGTCGGAACCTTTCTGTGACTTGACCACAATATCATCCATGTATGCTTCCACATTCCGACTGATTTGAGTGAGCAAACACTTCTGAATCATCCTCATGAACGTGGCTCCGGCATTCTTGAGGCCGAATGGCATGGTGACATAATGAAGCACCCGAATGGAGTGATGAAAGCTGTTTTGATCTCGCCGGGTCCATACAGACGGATCGATGGTAACCAAATAGGCGCCTAAGAAAGACAACCACTCACATCCCGCAATGAGTCGACTATTTGGTCGATGCGGGGAGAGGAAAATGATCTTTCGGGCAGGCCCGATTGATATGTTTGAACTCGATGCACATGCGAAGTGACTTGTCCTTCTTAGGGACCATGACAACATTGGCGAGCCACTCAGAGTGGTAAATCTCTCGGATAAACTCTGCTTCTAAGAGCCGAACCACCTCCTCGCCAATGGACTTTCTCTTCTGGACGGCGGACCGTCGAAGATGTTCTTTGACAGGTTTAACTTTTGAGTCGACTCGTAGACGATGCTCAGTGATCCCACAGGAACACCCGGCATGTCAGCAGGCTTCCATGCGAAGATGTCCCAGTTCTCACGGAGGAACTGGATGAGCGCTTCTTCCTATTTGGAGTGGAGTGTTGTCAATATGTGAGTCGGAGCAGCATTGGGATCAGTCGGGTGAATATGAATCGATTTCATCTCCCCGGACGACTGAAATGCTGACTCCGTGGCGGGCTTCTTGGCTTGCAACAAATCACTCGGGTCTGCAGTTTTCTGGTACTCTTGCAGCTCTACCACTGCCATCTGAGCATCAGCGATCTTAGAGCCTTTCTGAAAACACTCTTCTGCTTTCTTCCGATTGCAAGTGACAGTGATCACACCTTTGGGACCTGGCATCTTCAGTTTGAGGTATACATAACATGGTCGAGCCATGAAACGTGCATATGCTGGCCTCCCCAGGATTGCGTGATAAGCGCTCTGGAAATCCACGACCTCAAAAGTCAACTTTTCCTTACAAAAATTCCTGTAGTCACCAAAAACCACATAGAGAGCAATTTGGCCGAGTGACTCAGCCTTCTTTCTAGGAATGACTCAATGGAAGCTTATGTTGCTAGCGCTCAGTCTGGACATCGGAATGCCCATCCCTTTCAACGTCTCTGCATATAGTATGTTCAGGCCACTGCCACCATCCATCAAAACCTTAGTTAGTTGAGTGCCTTCGACGACTAGGTCGACCACCAACGCTTGCCTCCCAGGGGTGGCTATGTGTGTCGGGTGATCAGACTGGTCGAACGTGATGGCGGTCTGCGACCATTTCAGATAACTGGGTGTTGCCGGAGTGACCATATTCACTTCTCGGTTGATAACTTTCAATCGACTTTTGCTGTCAACGTCAGCAAAAATCATCAGGGTGGAATTGACTTGGGGGTATCCACCGTCACTATCTTCCTTGTCCTCAACTTTGTCAGACTCCTTCTCCTTGTCCTTGGGCTGCTTCCCACAGGGCTAACTGAATCAAGAGCCAAGCACCTTTGTCGAGTGGTATGCTTTGGGTAAATGAGTTTACCCTCTTCATCTTTCTTTGTGTGAATGTGACATGGCAAGTCCAACACATCATTTCCATCTTGGTCTTTCACTTTCTTGGGGTTCCAAGGACCCTTGGATTTCCCCTTGAACTTTCCTAGAGTTACGACCAAGGCTTCTCTAGGAGCGGCTGGCTCGGCTTTCCGCTTCTGTTTCCGACTGGAGTTCCCTCCTTCGGTTTCATTACCGGCTGACTTATACTTTCCACTCCGGAGCCGGTCCTCTTCTTCACCATTGGCATACTTGGTGGCAATCTCCATCATTCGACTCAGGGTCATGTGTCCGGTCCGACCGAATTTCAGACTTAACTCTCTATTCTTAACACCTTCCTTGAAAGCATGATCGCTCGATGATCGATACATTCTCTACCGTGGTGATGCAATGTGATCCATCTCTGGATGTAATCCCTCAGAGTTTCATTCGACTTCTGCACACACGACTACAACTCTGTCAACCCTGCTGGCCGCTTGCAAGTTCCTTCAAATGTCCTGACAAACACTCGGGCAAGATCTTCCCATGTGTAAATGATGTTGGGTGCTAACTGATTCAGCCATGCTCTGGCCGAGCCCTCCAACATAAGAGGCAGGTGTTTCATGGCCACTTCATCGCTGCCGCCGCCAATCTGAACAGCCACTCGGTAGTCCTCAAGTCAGGTATCCGGCTTGGACTCACCAAAGGAACTTATCGACTCGACCGCCAACCTGAAGTTGGGAGGAATCACCGCTCTCGATGGCTCGCTAAAACACTCGGTCCCGAGGCGTGTACTCTTTTCTTTGGTGAGCGATTTACATCATGGCCTTCTCGGTTTGCTCTGTTCCTGTCGACCAAGCCCTGAACGATGACGGATCTCGCATCAAAGCCTGGTTCCCTGGGGTCGACTGGATTCCTTCGCCCAACACTGTGATGGCGTCTGTCATCTTGCTGTCGAGGCACGTATGACCCACCCCTTGGGGGAGGAGTGGGAACTCCACATCGATCATCACGATCGAATCGGTCCTCATACTGATCACACCGGCCTCCATGTCCCTCAAGCCTCGGGGGCGATCTTGGGCCATGAGTTGACTGGACTGTATTCGCAGCGATGGATCTGCTGTGAATCATGTTCCGCGACTGAGATACAACTGAGTTTTGATCTCCTACTACCCGGAGTAAATCTCTGATCTGTAGCAAGCCTCTGCCAGCCTCTGACTGGGAAGGCTGAATGGACTCTGCTATACGGGCTGCAGCTGCTAGATTCTGAATTGGAGTTCGGTATACCTGAGTCGGTTGTGGAAAGAGTTGACGTCGACTAGACAACAGGACCCGTTGTTGCGCTCGTTCGTCGAGCACTCGCTGGAGATTTTCCAGTCGAGTGCATTCAGCCAAGTTGGCCAAACGCGCGTCTTCTAAGGCACGGGCCTCGGGGGTTTCTCCAACGATAGGAGTGTGAAGCGCATCCATGTTCCGGTGGCGAAGTTCCTTCCTCTGCAGCGAAGTGAGGGGCTCGGGCTGATATTCTTCGTGAACCTGCACCGGCTCGCCTTCGCCAACGCCTCCGTCGGAGCGGGGGAATCCAGTAGGACTACGTGGTCCGTCGACCATCAGAACCTCCGCCGCTGGATCGCTGCTGTCGCACTCGGATGCAGTCTCTGCGGAGCCAGTCGACAGATCGAACAGGCCGTAGAGAGATTCATCGGGCTCGATTGCCGCGACTTGGGGAGTGGCCGATTGGCGGGCCACCGCGTGCTTCACCCATCGTTGAAGCATCGACCGACCGGAGCGCTTGCGCTAGCGCGAGACTGGGAGGGAGGATGGCGCAGGAGCCGACCGATACTGGGTCGACGGCTGCCGCAGGAGGACGCCACGGACACACGCACGAAAGTGCGTTGCCCCGCAGACGGGGAGTGCGTCGACGTCGAGTGGAGCCTCCTGCAGCCAAGCGGAGTCGTCGGCGATGAACGTGAGCGCGCCGAGACGGATCTCGCGGCCCTCAACCAAAACTCCACCTGAAACCATGATGAAGGGGATCGGAAAAACTGCAACTTCTCCAACAAGTCGCTAAGACACCGGCCCCACGGTGGGCGCCAACTGTCGTGGTTCTAAGTCTGATGAGAATGGGGGTAGGTATGGAGAGGCAAGATCCTAGCTATGGAGTTGTTGTATACGCAAGATGTTTACGAGTTCAGGCCCTTCTCGGAGGAAGTAACAGCCCTACGTCTCGGAGCCCGGAGGCTATCGACTGTATTATTAGCGTATGAGTTATAGGGGTGTGAATCCTTTACACTGAGGAGGGGGTGGCTTATATAGAGTTCGCCAGACCCCTCCCGCCCTCAGCTATGCAGGGATTAAGATACATTAAGATAGGGAGTTACTGGCAACGTCCCACATAAAGTGCTATGATGACCATAAAGCTACTTAATGACAGACCGTTTGCGTGCAGACCGACTGTAGATCTTCTGGTGGTCGAGTGGTTAGCTGATGGTCGAGTGTCTTCAGGTCCGTCGAGTGGAATCCTTCCAGGCCGACTGAAAGGTGTTTTCTTCAAGAGATGTCCTTGGGGAGGGCACCTTGGACAGGTCCATGACCCTACCCTAGGTACATGACTTCATCAGACACCACCTTGGATAGGCTATTTCCTCGCGGGTCCCAACTGCCAGAATCCAAATCTGTCACGGTCATGCAGCCTTTCCTATGAAAATTTACAGCCCATTTGATGTGCTAGTTCGAAATAAGTTTGTGGGTGCTGGTGGGGGCTAATCACTTGGCTTCTGTAATGCACAGTGAGCTCAAGCAGCCGACGAGAGTGATGTTATTTCCTTGTTTGGGATTTGTTACAACATTTCACTATAAATTAAACGAATGGCAAGCCATTTGCCTTGTTTCAAAGAAAATATGACAGTCACAGCCAAGTTGAAAAGGGCAGGAACATCTAACTCCAGCTTACAAACTGTACAAAAGCACGAGGGTTAATTGTTCATCAGGTTTACAAAAAAACCCAGATTGAAAAGGGCAACAACATCTAACTCCAAGACTTGTTTTGGCAGTCACGGTCAAATGGATCGGTCAGGTCCATAGAATGAACATCTGGGTCATAAAATTTATCGGATTATGACCACAATATGTTGTAAATAGAAGCCCGACACATTCGTAAGCTATTTTGCCCAATTGAAACTCCTTTTTTGCTCTTGACATACCCATCCGTCAAAACCATGCTACCGATAAACTTAAGCCTGATGTACAATATTAACCTCGCATTCAGTAGGAAGAATGTGACAAATCTTGTGTTTGCACGGTTGGCTACATATCGTTCTAGCGTTATCGTCTTCAATCGAATCTCATGAGAAGTGAGAAAAATCACGATGCTTACGAATCCACCGATTGGTTATAACTTCCTTACCCTGGCCCTGTTGCCTAAATATACATGAAGATTGAAAAGCAGTTAAGGTCTAAAAGAAGAGTGTCGAAGAGCAACAAATTGAACGGTTAATTCTAGTACACTATATGCGGGCTTCCAATGTGCGTGAAATTATCACCTTTATATACAACTTCTCCAAACATGGAAAGCATTGCAGCAAGCCAATAATCTTGTTCAGATTAAAACTATTCATTTGGATATATAAGATCTTGATGTAATCCAACACCATTGATAGGCCATCCATGGAGAAACTCTTCATTGAGCATATAACATAATATTAGTACAAAATGTGTACTCCAAGATGATATATAAATTATGCGCAGAAATTTAAAATGCAGCTTATGGTTACAAGTGTAGATGATAATATAAAGTACCTGAAGAACTGTGGCGCCAAACACCATATTGAAATGAGCACAGAGATCATGTATTACACCCAAGGTCTCCAGTTTAGGCACAGAGAGGACGGTTATTTGCAATGGTGAATAACTAGAATCAAGGATCAACCTTTGAAGGGAAGGGGCATCTTAGATGATGAGCTGCCTTCCGTCAAAAGAAAAATTCCAATTCTTACAAGGTTAGGCGACTTTATTTGGAGACAACCGACTCTAACTGTGAAAACAAGCACCAAGCACTCCAGCGCATGGCAACTGAAGTGGATGATGATGTGCAATGAGGCCTCCGTTATACGAACCCGCACAAGTGAAAGTTTCTTGAGAAATGGGAGTCGAAGGTTTAGTACCATATTGTCTGGTAGGTATCACAGCACAAAGGTGGCGGTGTGGAGAGAGGAGGAAAACCGCGAGATGGACATCGGTGCTGAGGGCACAAGTTCATGGCGTTCGATATGTGGTATCTGATTTCTAGGGAATAGTAGAACTCAAGCATTGTAGTTACGTGAATTGTGGGATTTCAGCTAAAGGCGTCCACCATGCAGGGGCATGGTATGCTTGCTCAGTAGCATGACGGGATGCAGAGGCTTTGAATGGAGCCCAGTGGCGGAGATGATGGCTCTGGGGATTTCAAAATCATTGAAGAAAGATAGCTGAGGACAGTCGAGATTAAGGGGCACGGCGCGCCATAGAGGGCGCCACTGAATTGAGAGGACTTTGGTGCGGCAGCAATCCTTGGTGGGAGAAGTGAGATGATCTCCCCAAGGACGGCATCCGGGAGATCGCTGATGCGGTCCACCCGAGATTCTACGGGTTCCTGGGATCCGGTGGGGGCGGGGCCGCCGCTTCTCCCTAAGGCCGGGTGCGGAATCTACAACAGGCTTCACCTGCTGGAGCCTCATCTTCTTGGCGCCTGGGTCAGCCGACTCCATTTTCCTCGAGGGCATCGCGTCGCGCTCACGGATTTGAGCAGAGTAACGAATAACGAGCCTAGTTGTAGTGTGAGTGAAGAAGAAGGGGAGCTGGGGGTTTTCAGTAGGAGTGAGGAAGAAGGGGAGCTGGGGTTTTCTGTAGGAGTGAGGTGAGGAATTTGGGGGTACGAGCGGAGCGAGCTGACGTGAGGTGGGCCGGAGCGAGGAGGAAGAAGAGCACCCAGGTTTTTTTGGGGGTCGGTGTGCTGGGTGTGGTTAGCGCCTCTCATTCAGTAAATATATGGGCTTTTGAATTGATTTTACTATTTACTAGTGTGCATGGGCTGTTTTGTCTTGGGCCCAGAGAAAAAATTACTACTAGTACAATGGAGACACTCTATAGCTACCCAGAAAAACAATTACTACTAGTACAGTGGAGACACTCTACCGCTTCTGGCTCCTCCTAGGTCATTGAAATGTCTCCATCTACTAAAATGCCGTTATACTTTTGTTCACCGACATGCGGGCCATGCAGCGCGCGGGCCCAAATGCCATCCACCAAATTAGAAGGCAGTATGCAGGCGGAGAGTCACCCTGGTCATAGGGCGGCAGTAACGAGCCGTCGTATCACAAAACCCCACCTCCCTGCAGTCTAAGTTTGACGGACGAAGCAACCATCATTTCACTCTTCGCTGAATCCCCTTCTCCCTCACCGTCTTCAAGAAAGGCAACACTGTGATTCCGCCACTGTTCTTCTCTCCGAACGAAGGGAAGGTAAGCGGATCCGTGATGTTGGTATATTTTCGTTCAAAGAAAAAAAAAGAACTTTTGCAAAGCAGTAACCGATCCTCACTCTCTTTTCTATTTCATTGTCATTGCGAATATGTTTCCCTTTCAGTGGTCTCCTAGTATTCGTCAGTTTCATGATGGACCAAGGAGAACCAGGCAAAGATCTGCCGATGTTGGAACAGACGCGGGAGGCTGGTCCCCACGAGACAGAGAGCTCCAAGAAGATGGAGGCAACCACCGAGCCGACCCCAGATACGCTCACGGCCACTAATGAGATGGTCAACGCCTGCTTGAGGTTACATTTCGTGGCAATCGCAGGAGCAGTTTTCCCCTTCAAGATGTGTCCCCCCACCCGGAGCTTCCCAAGGTGATTTCCATCTTTGCCGGTCTCGATTGTGGTTTTTCATCGAAGTATGTGGTGATTTTTTTTTGAAAAGGAAGTATGTGGTGATTAATAATGCAAAATTTCATTAGCTTTGATGTCATGCTATACATAGTGGTTTAAATAACTTGTGTTTGTTATACTGAAAAGTAATTCAGAATTTGTTTCCGTTTGAATTAGAAACCTGATGCAGACAAGGATTGTGTGGTTGTACATGTCACTCGCTATGAGGCGGACGACCTGAATATACGCACCGGGAAAATAGATTTCTTGTCAAGCTTACTGTTGTCAGCCTCACTGTTTGATCCTGGAAGCCGTTTGCGGTTATACCAATGAAGAGTTGTATTTCAGCCTCACTGTTGTCAGGCGTGTTGTCCAGGGTGTACTGAAGCACAAGAAGTTCAAAGCTACTCCTTCATTTGTGAGGCATACTGTTCTTGTCAAGCTTACGCGGGAAGATGACGTGGCATGCCTCCACAAACAAGTTTGTCAGTGGCAAGGCCACAAGGTTGTCTACATGAAGGTTCACACGATTGAGCTGCTGCGGACGCCCCTCGATGATGTTCATGGCAAGGTCCGTCTTGTGTCCAGCCCAAATTAGATCGAGGCATGAAATAGTTGCCCAGCAAGTGTTTAATAGTAGTTTGGATTGTGTCTAATTATCTGAACCTTGCTCGTTATCGACCCCTCCGGGGCTAGTACTGCTGTTTGAATCCGCCTATGGGAACTGCCGCTACTTTTGTGTGCCCGTGAATCATGTGAGAACCATCATAATTGTTGTCAAAGCAGATGCGTCCTCACTAGTTTTTTCATGAATATGGCATGGTAAGACATAAGTTGTCACGGTTTATCATAATGCAGCAGTGTGTGTTTTGATGAAATAGAGCACTCGTTCGAGAACCATGCGCCGACGTAGACATAAGTACTTGTAAACACTGTTGGTGCTACCCCAGTTGTAAGCAGTTGTGCAAAACACGGCACATTGGCTCAGCTTGCTTCAACACTAGGCTATCGACCAGCTAACAATCAACAATCTGATGTCTGACATATAAGCAACTATGTATCTTGTTACAGTGGTTCATGCAGTTAATTGAGGCCACAATGTAATAAATTCCAAACGTTCACACGCTAGTCCATCGCTCATGTGGAACATTCACATTAAACTCGTCTTCATAAAAAAATTCAAAAGCATAAGTTAAGCAATTTTATACATCTCAAGGATTCATAGAACATAACAAACATATACTAGTTCACAGCAAAAGACAAAGTTGTGAGAAGGTTTACAAATTAGGAAAAAACAAGCAAAAGGCTTCTCTAAGCAAAGGGCCTCCCGGCAGGCTTAAATTTCCTGGAGTTCACTCTGGTTTTTTCCTATTGCCACCATCCAGGGTTAGGTTCTCTCATTCCAGAATAACCAGTTATAATTGTGGTCTCAGCTAGAATGCTAAACTGAACCATGCAAAGGTAATCTTGACCAGGTGAAATTCTTGTGCATTCCACTAAATTTAAGCACCGCTTATTTGCAGAAATAAGCGGACCACAATGCCTCTTGTCCACAAGACCTGCCCAAAAAACCGCCGTGCAGCCGTGCGGCTAGTCCTCGGTCCATGGATGAACTGGTAGAAAGTGCATTCGGACTAGGATGCAGTTGTTTTCGCTCGTCCTGCACTGCAATTAGGAAGTAAAACGCATTTAATCAGCTTCTTTTAGATTGCGTTGGTCATTCTACCTTAGTTACTACCAATGTAGGGATACCTTGAAGACGGGAGGTTAGACGATGGCAACAAGGGATAGCCATCTCATTTTGCGCAGTTGTACTAAAACTGAGGTGTGTGCTTTTGATTGCGCGGATAGAAACGATACGGAGACAGACATCCATGTTTGTGCAAATACGAAATACGGTTATTTAAACAATGACAGATATTACTACTTTCCCTCGTTTCCTCTTAGAACCAAGTCCTAGATTCATGCTACAGCTTTCCCACTTTCTTCCCTGTTTGAACCAATGCTTTGAATCGACTGTATGAACTAGCTTTACTTCTAATAATAGTAGAAATCTAGGTGGCTTTGGAACAGCGGACGAAAGTAGAAAAGGATCCACACAAAGGGAGCTGGGGTAGTAGAGCAAGGCAGGTTTTGAAGGAATATATACCTGAGGGTCGTCGGCATGTGGCAAAGACGGCGTCGGGAGGCCGCATCTTGGCCACAATACCGCAGGGAGGAAGAAGGGGTCGGAGGCCCTCCAGAACCGGTGCTCTCTTGGAGAGAATGACACGGCCGCCGATCGGGACGCGCAGGCAACCGTTGGTCTCCTCCCTCGCCGCCGACGACAGCGTGAACGATGCACCTACACCCCTGCCCTGGTCGAGGTTGTACGGCCGGATTTGTGACCAGCCGTGAGCTGAGAGAGAGTGTGGCCACCTATGTCTTGCTTAGGTCTGGAGAGCATGAGAGAGTGAACGAGAGGAACCCTAGTAAAGCAAGCGCTAAGGCTCCTGCTTTTATATAGAGTGGAGTGATTTTGTTGAACCAGCTTCAAAAAATGCGCCCCACGTGTACCATGAAGTGGGTGTGAGAGAACTAGTGCGTGCGTGCACCACTTCTCTTTGTGAGAGTACAATATACTATGCCTAAAGAACGTTCACCATTAGAGTAATAGTATAAGTGTGTGACGTGTGAGCTAAAATAAAATGTGCGCGCCGTCTTTTGTTTTTTTGAAGTTCTGAGGGTAGGGTGTGAAGAGCACATATGTGCGTGACGTCTACCTGCAGATAGACGGTGGAGTGCGACGTGCGAGTCTGCGAGAGGACTCGGGAGAGTCGTGACTTCGTGAGGGTGCGTGTGCGTGAGAGAGAGGGGGCACGATCAATGCAATGCATGTGTCCGTAAATAATTATCCGACAAACGACGCCACTAGCCTTTTCCCCGATTTAACGCCATAAGAACCATTAGATCGACATCCGACAGTGTCAGTTTTGCCATGTTATTTAACAGAACAGCCACTCCTCCTACACACAAATCTTCCACGTGAGAGTTAGCAACTGCCGTATGCTCCCTCCGTTCCGAAATGCAGTGCATATAACTTTATTGAAAATTCGAACCCCGCAAACTTTTACCGAGTTTTCGTGTACCAAATTGCACATGTAGAATACCCTATATATATCATTTCATTCATCTTCGAGAGATAACATAAAATATGGGTGAGGAGTCTACAAAGAAAGACCATCGTATAACCTGCAGCAATTTCAAGCATCCTTTAGTGTCGAGGAATATCATAGGAACTCTATATGATATGATTTTTATAGGATTTTTTCCTTTAGAGACAATTGGTTCATAGGAATAGATTCATATACTCCACATTTCAAAGGAAATAAACATGATATCATTTCTATAGCTTTAGATCCACTTGGTTCATATGAATGGATTCCTATACTCCCTTAATTTCAAAGGAAAATAAACATTAGCGTATATTCAATAGAAAAGTTCCTATGATATGAACCAAATTACATCTCTTTTCTAATCCTTCCTCATAGGAATTGAGATACATGTCATCTCTAGATTCAATAGAAAAGTTCCTATGATGTGAACCAAATGACATCTCTTTTTCAATCCCTACTCATAGGAATTGAGATGCTCCATGTCATCTCTTTCCCTACAACTTGCATGTATACATCTTCTATTCCTAAATAGATAGTACAACCCACTAGTAGTTTTTTTCCAAAACATGCAACTATGGCACAAGAACTATATAGTGTGCCAATAACTTTGAAAGATGGTCGCTGGATGAAGCTAACCCGACAGTTGAGAGATAGGCAAATTCGAGCACTACTGGCCGTTGGATATCATCAACATTCCACCAAATCTGCCACATGTACAATTTAGAAGACTCCATGGTTGAACTTAAGCATAATGCACAAACCTCAAAACACAAGCAATTCTCCTTTGTTCTAGAATCTTCTGTATCATAATTGATTATTTTTTCTAAAGGAATTGCCATTATTTGTTTTTTACTTTATGATTTACAATGCACAACCCCATGAATCTTAACATTTTTATAAAACTAATTGATTTTGAATGAGATGAACTATAAGAACTAAACGAACATCTACATCATGCATATATGACTCAAAGCTTTACATGCTATAGTATGTATTTATTCATAATTTGGTTTCAAAATCTCATCCGTTCAATACATGTGTACCTTACTAGTTTTGAGTAGAGTAGCAAATTTCACGCGGCCCCGGGTATATCAAAATGCAGGGCCAATGCATCATTGCCTTTCGGTCGAACCTACGTCCACAATTTTTTGTACGTACTATATCTCCACTGGTCCCCGAACCCAAAATGCTACCTCGTTCCCGTAAAACCAAGTGGCCCACACATATTTAAGGCCTCGAATCGAACCCGCTTACTACGACGTGGCCCCGCACGCTGTAGTACTCCTACAAACCCTACCGCCGCACTCATCATCGGTTTTCTTCAAGAGGATGAGGGAGAAGCCGATTTGTAGTGGAGGCGCTTTCAAAAAAAAGGATATGTAGTGGAGAACCCTACCCTAGGGTGCCCTAGGTAGCTGCTGCACGCATCATTGTTTTCTCTTTTCTTTATGCTCTTGCGCCCTAGAGTGAAATGATGGTTGCTTCGTCCGTCCAGCACTCCAGCTTAATGCGGGAAAGGTGGGGCTTTGTGATTTGACCCCTCATCGCTCATTTTCTACTACTCCGGCGCTACGACCGGGGCGCCTCCAATTCTAACCGCTGCTCCGAACTATAATTTGGTGCATCGCACGTGCAACAAGACGGTGGATGAGCCACATGTCGGCCAAAGGGGTCCTGTTAAGTGTGTCGCCATTTCATGTGCGGATCGACATCGCTTGAGTTGCTACGCCAACACGGCCAGTGAGCAGCCTACCACTTGGTTTTGCTCCTTGGTGAATCCCGACTATATTTATCTAAAAAGTTGCGTATGAACTACCCTCTCCGTCTCGGTTTTTTAATTTTATGCGTCTCGGTTTATAGGGCCTGCACGTAGTTCTAGGTCATCCATTTGACTAACTAAATATGAGTTACTATGTCACAAAATGTATATCATTGGATTCTTAAGCGGATGTAGTTGTATTTAAAAGTCGAGGGGGGGCTTTTCCTGCGCGGTAGGTGGTGGGGCAGTTCCGCCTAGTCGGTTCGACAGAGACGCAAGAAGACGAGGGAGTAGGCTGCTACAAACGTAGGGCTGTCTGATTTGACAGCGAGTTACTGCTGGACATGTGAGGCCCCGTGATTTGACTTGCCATTATCATTTTAACTGTGGCGCTACGACCGGCTTGAGTCTCACGATTCCTGACCACCTCCATACAGATGCCTCTCCCAATGCTCCACCATGTAGTAGAGGTTGGCTCTTGCATGAGATCCCACTTCTCCACTTTTTCCTTGCCTCTCTTTCCTCCACATATGCAAAAATGCCATGTAAAGAGCAAGTACAATAGAGCTGGATCAGCAGGCTATAAGATATAAACTAGTATATTTTTGCTTAGTTGGAGGAAAGAGAAGAAGAGAGAGAAGGTAAGCAGGCTCTTGGTGAAGAGCCAACTCTAGCACGTGCTCCTAGGCACTTTGAAAGAGTGAAATGTGGGCCATATAATAAATAAGTAGTACACTCTTCTAATCAACTATTGTACATGTTGGCTATAAGATAGGCTATAGATGACCTGGCAATGGCTTATGGCCAGCAGCTGGCTATACTATTAACCATGCTCTAAAGCGCACTATTGTACTTACCGATGCATGTACAAGTTCATGGAAATTTAGTGGTCATTCATGCATTCATTCTAATTAATGCCTCGGTAAACATAACTCTTGAGAAAAACGAGCGTACTAATTACTTGTGCAAACTACGAAATTAATTCGACCAATCACCGTCTACCTTGGTTGGAGAGATTTTGAAATTGAGCCATAAACTGGAAAGGAGGGAGTAGTAAATTTGTCTCGATTACTATTTCTGGCATTGTATAGATGCAAAATGTATTTTTTTATAGTGGCCTTGTATAAGTAAATGGAGGGAGTACTAACCAAAGTATACGTAGTAGGGACGAGGAGTAAACGGAGGGAGTAGTAAAATTTTATCCTCGTGCTGCGAGCCACCGCGCGCGTGGGCGAGGGAGCGGGCGTAAAGGCGTACAGTACTACTACTACTACTACTACTCGTAAGCTAGTTCACCTCCTCCTGCGAGCCACCGCGACCGTGGGCGGGGGAGACGGCGTACTAAGCAAGCTTCTCCTCGTTCTGCAAGTTGACGGGACACATCAAAAGTACTCCAGTGTATAGAGCCTTGCCTCTAAGGTAGGCCCCACATGGTTTGCCTCTTTTTTTAATTTAACATAACGCGTCAAGTCGCAATTTGTTTGTTCACCCGTGGTAGACGATTCTCCCTCCACCAAGTGGACAACCAGTACACGTGCCAAATTACCACGTGGGCTGCCTTTTTGTACAGAAATGAGTTCCACCGTGTACCCGCGCGGGTGTGGTTGGGAAAGAAACGGGAGTACGTGCGCTGTGCATGCACCTCTTCTCTTCGTGCACGTCCCCCACCTACGTGGGTGTGTGTGAGAGAGATACAAACCTAGATATAATGCGCCGTCTATCCCCATGCCCCCGCCCAGTCTGACCACCAGTCACCACCACGCCCCACTCCTCCTCACCTTATCTCTCATCTTTCTCCCTGCATTTTTATATACAAGGGGCCACTATCAAAATTATAATTTGTAGATATACAAGGCCACTAACACTAATCGATGCAATATTAATGGTGTTTGCCTCGTGGTACTAGCAAAGGAGGACATTAATTGTCCCTTGCATGCATGCGGGAGTTTGTAAACAAATGCATCTTGATGTTCCGTGCAATGCATGGGCATCTTGCTAGTCCATGAAAACAACACATGGAAAAATTCCACGGCGAACGAGGAATTTGAATCTGTTGGGAGGGGCTGTTTGGATCTTTCTCGGGGTAGCCAAAATATTGGTGACCCTTTTGTCCACCGGTGCCTTTGCCACCGATGAACGAGGAATGGCTCGGGTGCTCATGCTGTCATGCATCCTCCAGCGCGCACGTTGGAGACGAGCTCGCACGAGCTGTGTTTTTTTGTCCCACAACGCCGCCCGAGCCGCCCGCAGACCGACCGGCGACCCGCAAATTATGCCATCCAACCGTAGCCGCACACATTATGACAGCAACTCAACCAACCGGACGAAATTCACGCAAACACGTAGAAAAACTAATATTTCATATAAACAATGACGGAAATCATATAAAATACCGGATTTTCATACAAACATGGCGGATTTCATTACATTCAAATGAACTACGCGGTGCTAGTTCTGGACAGCACAGGTATATAATACCTGGCCTAAATGGTCGCCCGCCGATCGATTTGTGTTCCTCATGTCCGATAGCACGATCACCGGACTGCCGGGAGCTCCGGAGGTATATGCTTCAACGCAAAGACGGCTCGCTTCCCCACCGCCTAATCGGTATCATTGGCTGGTGCCGTAAGATGATGGTGGCGGCACGGTTTGAGTTCATCACCGCCACTACTTCACCATGGCCGGCACCGCTCGAAGTTCATCCTAACATTCCCCTCTTCCATGGAGCCTATGTGGGGTCGACGAAGGTCCTCGCAACAAAAGGATCCGGCAAGACACCTGCTGTGTACGCCGGCGTCGCCTCCGCGGTGGCCTTCATGGGACCCAAGCGGCGGCGGCCTCCCGTGTTCTACTTCTCCTTGATGATGGCGGCGGACGCGGAGGCACTGGCCACCGACTCGCCGCTCTCCGCGCACCCGGCTTCTGTCGCTGCTTGCATGGCGCGGCCGCCGGCATGGGAGTCTCGGCCACAGAAACGGGAGACGCGGTACGAGGCGGCGGCGTGGACGGCAGCAACGACGCCCGTGCGCCGCTCCTCGTCGAGCTGGCCTGGAGCGGCGAGTTGCTGAACCGCGTGCTCGCTTGGGGCGGCTACTGGCTCCGTCGAGCGAGGGGAGGGAGGTGGATCAGTGAGCTGCATACCTCGTATCCGGCGGGCTACCCGGCCGGCTTGGATGCGGAATAACTACTCTTCGTAAGCCATTGTAAGAGTGGACAAAATGGTGGAGGAGATAGGGGAGCGGCGGAGGTGTGCGAATCTTGGCCGGCGTTTGGCCTCGTTTAAATAGGAGATTAAATAGACGGCGGACGGGAGGAGCTCGGCCGGCGCTGCATTTAACACCGGCCCGGTCATGAACGGACGTGTGTCCAGAGTGGGTTTCTCGGCTTCCACACGGGCGGGTTTCATGGAGGCGTTTGAATGCGGCACGGAGGCGTGTTCAGCCGAGCGTGCCGCGAGTGGCGCCCTCGACTCTGACCTAGGACACCGCGCCGTTCTTCCACTGACGTGTGGGCTCTTTGGGTGCATGGCCTGAATGTCGTTGACCGCAGCGACCTTTGCATGCGGAAGGAACCTTTGGTGGGCCAGGCGGTCGAAGCGGGCATTTCATAAACCGATGATTGTTCATTGAGTGTGATGTCATCTTTTTCATGTAGATAAGCCTACTATGTTGATAGCCCGTTCGACACGTTGTGATTCATAAAGACCGCTGCAAACATCAACGCGTTACGCTTATCACGGATAAGATTGATTAATACCCGTAACAATCCATGTCCTTAACAAAGGGTGCATGCACGTATAGGTTGAGCGTGTGTCTTACGTCGTGTGTTGTGTGCATGCAGGCGTGCGAGTGTTGCGTGCGTGCAAGGGTATGTGTCAGTGTTGCATGCACGGGTGTGTACGTGCGTGTGTTCGTAAGTGCATGTGTATGTGTCAGTGTTGCACGCCAGCATGCGTGCGTGTGTACGTTATGTGTACGTGTCAGTGTTGCACGCCTACATGTGTGCGTGTCTTGCGTGCGTGCATGTGTACGTGCGGGTGAGGCTACGTCGGTCGACCGACTTTTTAATCTCTGGTCATTAGATTTTCCAGCCGTTGGATACGAAATCAAGGGCCTCCAGTTTATCATCAAACTCCACCCCCCCTGAGCCGCCAGCCACCATCGGCCGAACCGCCAGCCCCCGCCGCCCGCAGCCGGCCTGCCCTCCCCAAAACCACTCCCCATCGCCGGTACGCCACCGCACCGGCCATCCCTCTACCCCCCCCCCCCCCCGCGCCGAGATTTTTCTCCGGGAATCCCCACCCCACCGCCCAATGAACGCCCCCCAACCGCCGGTGACTGGCAACCAGAGGTCTCACGACTTCGAATACCCACCGACCACTAATTTATTACCATTTATGTCCTTCATATACGCGCTGACGGGTGGGCCCAATGGTAATGTGCGCTGCTGAATGTGGGCCATTTGACTGGTCAATTGATCGTGTTATGAACAAATTACAGAGCTGTATGATGAGCCAGTGACTGTATGATCACCCTAAAATGTACTCCTATTTTATTAACACAGTACAGACTCAAACTACCATTTCTTTCTTTCATATACGGGCTGACAGGTGGGCCCCACGGTTACGCGCCCCGATGGTGCAACACTAGTTGCGCCGCGTGGAACGTTTGACTGGTCAATTGATTGTGTCATCAACATAATACGGAGTTGTATGGGTGAGCTAGTGACCGTATAATCATGACATGTATTTGTTTAACACGGTACAGATGCAAGGGCTCATATATACGCGCAAGCACTCACCGCTATAAGCGCACACACGCGAACCCTACCCCTATGAGCACCTTCGAGTGAGTGGGCCAGCATATATGATCTTGAGATTTTACGAAGTCACCGTAGGTGCCTCGTAGTCGAGTGGAACGTCTCCTCCCACTAAACGTACATCGCTAGAAAATACTGAAATTAACACAAGATAAATGCGAGCACCGGGACTTTAACCTTGGTGGGCTCGAGAAACCACTGTCCTCTAACCATCCAACCACATACTGAAGTCCAGTGACCATATCGTGCTTTCGCTTCAAATACAATGACCGTAAGTGTCGTCAACAAAATACGGAGCACGCATCAAATGCAAAGTCCATCAGTGTCATCAACAAAATATGGACACGTATCGTGAGCTAGATACCGTTGTACTATTGTATATGCTTATTTTCTTAGTGGCCCATTGCGTGTGTGGTGTGGTGGGCACATCATTTCTAGTTGTGGTGGGTCAACATCAAGACTCATGGGTCGGTTCCATCCTGCACCACATATAGGTTGGACCGAGACGTGTTATACAAAGACCCATGTGGAGGACTCGGCGTACAACACGAAGCTACTAGAGTCGCGGAGGACTCTATCCCCACTGGTGATAAGCCGACTATATATGATTTGTAACCCTAGGCCCTTAGTATGTTATACAAGATTGGGGGCTAGTTCATCAATAGTATACACACACGCACAATGCCTGGTATCTACGTGTACTTTGTACACACCCCTATCACTAATATACAGTACCAAGAGTAGGCTCTTTCTTCAACTGCAAGGGTCCGATCCGAACTAGGGTAAAACTTTTCTTCGTATTGTCATCCAGCCTAACAACCAGGGATATCCTACCGAATGACGACATGATGAAATCATATCTGCCAACTACTAAGAGAGAGGTGTGTCGGGGGGGGGCAATGTGTGTGAGAGAGGCCTAAAGATAATGTGCGTGCGGGAGACACATAGGCACATATATGTGCGTATAGAGGGCTAGTAGACACCGTGCATGTGTATATATGCATGTGAGAGAAATAGTGTTTTCCAACTAAGATTACTGAAAAGGGTGGTACATAGTAGTCAGAAAGAGAGAGAGAGAGAAACAGAGAGAGCATGTGCGTGAGACACCCCGACACCCTGAGAGAGATTGTGAGCATGTGTGAAAGAGAAATGCCGATGCATATAAAGTGTGTGCACTTATGCGTTAGATAGAGAGATATATACCGCAGCGTGTGAGAACGGGCGAGGCATAGTGTATCTACGTGTAAAAGGCGGTTCTACGCATTAAATTAAAATATAAATGGCATTATTATTTTTGGATGAGATCATGAATTTTGCAAATTGCGTATGGACAAAAATTAGTCTATCTGACACCCATACTCTATTGAATTCTAGCATGTGCATGTGTTTATTTCATATTATCGATCCATAGAGTGAGAGCAGTTTGAAATACAGGCAATGGATGCTTTTGCAATTCATATATAAACATTAGTTAGTGCACTCCATGTTGTTAGTGTGAAGCACTTTATACATTTGTCAGTTGCATGGATACATTCCAAATTGCTAGCTACGAAAAAGAATACATGTCGAATTCAACATAAAGGGGGTTCGGAAGATTCGAATTCACAGGAAGTTCATTCATCTATTTGAACCCGAGATAATGGCATTTGTAAATCAGATGTAAAAGGGGGCATCAATCTTTCTTGTGAGTTTGAACATGCTATATATATTCATACGCATATCTAACTTTTTTGCAACCAAGGAGATTATAACTGGAACCATGCAAGAAATTATGTAAGTTGCATATTTTTTAATATATACTCGTGTACAATGTATACTCAAATGTACCCTCTCCATTCCAAAATAATCGTAGCTTTAGGATTTTCAAGAGTAAAGATTTGTGAAGTTTGACAAATCCTGAAAGTTCAATTCAAGAGAACCGAAAATGTTAATGCTTCTGCTCCCAAATATTGAACGAAGCGCCAAATAGGCCTCTGGTCAGCCGAAACCGCGTGAGAGTAATGTTTTGGTGGTAGGAAATTACTGTCCTGACTATTTCCCGTGTAGCCTGTCGGCCCGATGTCCAAAGGTCTAAACCGGGGTAGGTTTTGAAAGTGCAACTATCCCTAGGTGGTTTTGGTAATTCCTAACAACATATAGCTCATTGAGCTAACATCATTCCAAGATGAATATTTCAGGAAAAGCTCAATGGATGGCATGGCATGGATGAGAAAAGTGGATCCCTCAAAATGCTAAGGATAAAGGGATTGGCTCAAGCTCAAAAGCTCAGGACTCTACATTTTATATTTTAGTGATCCAAGATCACATTGAGTATATAGGAAAAGCCAATACTATCAAGGAGGGATGAGGTGTTGCTTAATGAGTTTCTTGCTCTACAGTGCTTAGTGATATGCAACAAAACCCTCAGCTACTTTGTGATATCCACATATGACCTAAACCCAGAGTCAAACTCGGCCCTACCGATTCTTTATACCCGGCGCCACCGAGTTCAGATGTCATAGCCACTGCCACAAACCCTAGGAAAATCGGTCTCACCGACAGGGATCTCGGTCTCACCGAGATGGGATTGTGATCTCTCTATTTCCCTTCATAACGTTTCGGTCTCACCGAGATGAGCGATCGGTACCACCGAGATTGCAATGTAAACTCTCTGTTTCCCTTCTGTAACATTTTGGTCTCATCGAAAAGAGCGTATCGGTCCCACCGAGTTTACCTGACCAGCTCTCTGGTTAGCTTATTACCAAAATCAGTCTCACCGAGTTTGTGTAATCGGTCTCATCGAGGTTACGTTATGCCCTAACCCTAACCACATCGGTCCTACCGAGTTGCAGGTCCCACCGAGTTTGGCAAGTTGTGTGTAACAGTTAGATTTTGGGTGGAGGCTATATATATACCCCTCCAACTCCTCTTCATTCGTGGAGAGAGCCATCAGACCAAACCTACACTTCCAACTTGCTGTTTCTGAGAAGGAACCACCTACTCATGTGTTGAGGCCAAGATATTCCATTCCTACCATATGAATCTTGATCTCTAGCCTTCCCCAAGTTGCTTTCCACTCAAATCTTCTTTCACCAAATCCAAATCACATGCGAGAGAGTTGAGTGTTGGGGAGACTATCATTTGAAGCACAAGAGCAAGGAGTTCATCATCAACACACCATTTGTTACTTCTTGGAGAGTGGTGTCTCCTAGATTGGCTAGGTGTCACTTGGGAGCCTCCAACAAGATTGTGGAGTTGAACCAAGGAGTTTGTAAGGGCAAGGAGATTGCCTACTTCGTGAAGATCTATCGCTAGAGAGGCAAGTCCTTCGTGGGCGACGGCCATAGTGGGATAGAAAAGGTTGCTTCTTCGTGGACCCTTCGTGGGTGGAACCCTCCGTGGACTTGCGCAACCGTTACCCTTCGTGGGTTGAAGTCTCCATCAACGTTGATGTACGATAGCACCACCTATCGGAACCACGACAAAAACATCCGTGTCTCCAATTGCGTTTGCATTCTCCAAACCCTTCCCCTTTACATTCTTGCAAGTTGCATGCTTTACTTTCCGCTGCTCATATACTCTTTGCTTGCTTGCTTGAATTGTGTTAGGATTGCTTGACTTGTGCTAAGATAGCTAAAATCTGCCAAAGACTAAAATTCGGAAAATGATAAGTTTTTATTTGGTCAAGTAGTCTAATCACCCCCCCTCTAGACTTTGCTGGTATCAGAGCTTTGGTGTCTATTTGCTTTGATTTCCATAGTTTTTGTGGTCATAGCCTTGGTTTCACAACCTAGGAGAGTATGGCGTCTAGCAAGGGAAATTATCACCGTAGAGGTCCTTACTTTGATGGTACTAATTTTGCTAGTTGGAAGCATAAGATGAAAATGCATATTCTTGGACATAACCCGCCGTTTGGGCTATTGTGTGTATTGGCTTGCATGGTGAATTCTTTGATGGGAGAGAACCGAACCGTGAAGCTAGTGCGGAAGAGTTGAAGATGCTGCAATACAACGCTCAAGCTTGTGATATCCTGTTCAACGGATTGTGCCCCGAAGAATTCAACAAAATCAGCCGTCTTGAGAATGCAAAGGAAATTTGGGACACTTTGATTGATATGCATGAAAGGTACCGACTCCGTCAAGGAATCCAAGTTGGATGTTCTTCAAAGTCAACTTGACAAGTTCAAAATGAAGGATGGTGAAGGTGTCGCTAAAATGTACTCTAGGCTTGCTCTTATCACAAATGAGATTGTCGGCTTAGGAAGTGAAGAGATGACCGACAAATTCATCATCAAGAAGATCCTAAGAGCCTTGGATGGAAAATATGATACCGTGTGCACATTGATCCAAATGATGCCCAATTACAAAGATCTCAAGCCAACCGAAGTCATTGGAAGAATTGTTGCTCATGAGATGTCGCTCAAGGATAAGGAGGAACTTCACAACAAGTCAAGTGCTTCTTACAAATCCTCATGTGAAGCCCCCACATCATCAAGTGAGAAACAAACCTTCAATGAAGAATTGATCTTAATGGTGAAGAACTTCAACAAATTCTACAAGAGTACAAGCAAAGAGAGAAGCTCCAAGTCAAGGTCCTACAATGACAAAAGATCTTCAAGTCGAGAGCGTAATTGGTACAATTGTGGAAGACCCGGGCACTATTCCAATGAGTGTACGGCACCCTACAAAAGAAGAGAAGATTCTCCAAAAAGAAGAAGTAGAAGAGAGGAATCACCACCAAGAGAGAGAAGGAGTAGAGATGATCGTTATGAACGAAGACCCTCACGGAGGAGCAAGGATTCGGAAAGGAAGGACAAGTCATCAAGGAGTTACACAAAACGAAGACATCAATCTCATGTAGGTGAATGGGTATCCGGCTCCGACTCCGACAATCACTCCGAGAGAAGCTATCACTCCGACTCCGAATATACTCGAGATGAAGGTGTTGCCGGTCTAGCACTTGTGTCAACCAACTCCTATGACATATTTGATTCACCTAACGAAGGAATTGAAGATGCTTCAAGGCTAAAGGCCCAAAGGTAACACACCCCGAGTATGTTGATTTCAATAGTGATAAAGATGACTTGCTAGGTGATGTTGATTTACTTGTTGACTACTCTAGTGATGAATACTATGATGAAACGTCAATTAACCATGCTAATCTAGATAAAACAAATGACAATGATAAGGAGAATATTGAGCTTCTAACTAAAGAACTAAACACTCTTAAGTTAGCTCATGAAACTATCTTAGAAGATCATCGAGAACTTTTAAGGACTCATGAGAAGTTACGCTTTGAAAAGCTCAACCTTGAGCAAGAGCATGAGTTCTTAAAGGCAATCAATGATGATCTTCGTAAGAAAAGTTCTTCTTACATTGCCAAGCGTTTACTCTTATCTACTTACATGCCTCAAGTCAAGTCCATTAACAAAAACAAGAAGGATTCTTCCTCTAGTTGTAACAACAATCATTCTAAATCAAATGTTGTTGCTTCTAGTAGTTCTCTTGATTCCACTAATTATTCTCTTAGCCAAGTTCCACTTGAGCAAGAAAATATCTTATTGAAGGGAATTATAGAGAAAGGTGTTTACAAGAGCCTTGCCGGGAGTAAGAAATTTGAGGAAATTATGCATAGCGGGGAAGGCACCGGAAGAACTAAGGTGTTGGTTTTGAACGAAAGTTCAATGTCAATGGAGTTGAGTGGGAAGAAGATCAATATCCTGTGACGAAGTTTGTTCCTCAACAAGAGAAGTATGACCCTACTTCTTTCAAAGGGACACAAGCTCAAGATGATCTTCCACCACAATACCACAAGCAAAAAGGCAAGGACAAGCTTCAAGAGGAGATTGATGCATTTGAAGAAGCTCCTAAGGCCTTGGTCAAGTGGATTCCCAAGACTACGACAAGTTCTACTTCATCAAGTACGACTACAACTCCAAGGATTCCCATCAAGATGATGTGGATCCCAAGAAGAAGAACTAGAGAGTTCTTGAGGGTGACTCCGCCAACATATTTCACTCATATCATTTTGGCAACAACAAGTGCAATCAATTTCCACATCTTGCACTAGTTCAAGGAGTCACAAACCCTCTTGTTGGTAAGACAAAGGACAAGGTAATCTAATGCTTTCATAGACATCATCTTGTGTGTGCATCACTCTATGTCTATGGATGTCCTTGTTTGTTCCTTGTGGGACTAACCCGTGTAGGTATTGAAAGTGCAACTCACTCCAAAGGATTGCCCAAATGATCTTTATCAACATTGATCATCCACATCTTCAACACCTACATGAAGTCATCATCGAAAAAACCCAAGGTTAGTTCATCCCTCTAAGGGGGATCTCACATCTAGGGGGAGCTTAACTCTAAGAATTGAGTCAAAGCAACTCTAATGGTGTGAACACATCAATGCATTATGTAAAAGTGGTAACCCCACTTGAGCTTAAACGATGAGTATGACCTATGATCAAATGTTCTCATTTGACTCCTAAGCCAATATACTCATATATAGATGACCTAGTCATCACCAATTGCTTGATAGATGCTAGAATTGTTTGTGCATGCTCTGTCACCTATTTCATTTGTCATTTTATTGTGTGAGCATGTTGGATGCATATTTTACTCATTCGAGGACATCCACTTGTTGTTTTGATTGATTGGTTTCTTTTTATTTGGCCAAGTGGATGGACAAGAATGCCTAAGAACCTTCTCTAGCTATCTATCCTCTTCTCATCTCAAACTCTATTCATGCTACATCACAAAATTTGATCAAGTCAGATTCGAACCACTCTGTGTGAGGAGCACTCGGAGTCCCTGATTCGTCATAGACTTAAACTTACAAAACTTCTTTGTGCGTTTCGGTCTGACCGATTCCTCCATTTCGGTCATACCGAGATCACGAAGTCGATCTAGGTTTTCAATCTCGGTGCAACCGATTTGAACTTCGGTCACACCGAGTTGCTTCAAATATCAAGATTATGCATCTCGGTGCCACCGAGTTGTTCCACTTTCGGTCACACCGGCAGTCGGGCTATATATACTCACGGGCAAAAATTTGGAAACTTGCTCCAAACCTCTTCGCTCGTGCATAGCTCGCTTCTGCCTCCTGTGGTCTCCGGATCGTCCTCCTCATCGCCATGACCGCCTCCGATCGCTGGTCTCCGCCGCCAATCAGCGAATTCAACCCCGCCATTGCCGCCATAGCGAGTTCATCGCCCGAACTAGGGTATGGGCTCGATCACGATGCTATCCCGTCCGATTCCTAGCACATTGTGTTCATCATGATTCTTGCCACGATTGAAACTATTCTATCCAGTCAAAACAATCCATAGTTTAGAGATGAATTGAAAATTTAGGGTTAGGTTTCTACCGAAACCATCTCGGACCCACCGAGTTCAGGACTTTGTGAAACCCTAGCAGTCTCGGTGCCACAGAACTGTGACTCGGTCTGACCGAGTTCACTAGTTTAGGTTCCAACAGCTGCTTCGGTATCACCGAGTGTGCAAATCGGTTGATCTGAAATGCTTTCTGTGGAAATCTAAAACTAAGTTTTTGAGTCATTCTTTTGCAAAAGCCTCTGTATTTTGTGATGCTCATCCACTCTATCTCATCTATATCTATTCACAGGGTCTGCAGTCAGTGTTTGCAATATGTCTGATCAGAGTGACAGCCAGAACAAGTCAGAGGAGCAGATTCAGATGAGTGAGGGCACTAGTCCCTCTAGCAGCTCAGATGAGGGTAGCAGAAGCACCCCAAGCAACTTACCCAAAGTTGCCACCAGGACAAGGAAGAAGAGAACCTTAGAATCTGAGGATGAAGACTATGTGGCTGTAGAGGATGAGGCCATTTCCAAGAAAAAGGTGCTCAAGAAGGAGTATAGCACAGCTGCTGCCACCAAGCCAGGTCTGAAGACCAAAAGGCCAGCAGGAAGACAACCCATGTCTAAAGACAGAGCCTCCACTCAAGCATCTTTGGAATCTGAACCCAAAGAGGCTGCTGCAGAAGGGAAGGAAAGGAAGGAAAGGGTCAAGAAGACCATGGCCAAAGTTATTGGAAAGCCTTCCATGATGGAAGAGGAAGAAGAAGAAGAAGATGAGGTTGCTGCACCAGCACCAAAGGCTCAGAAGCTTATGGGTGATGCCATTATGTCAGGGACTGCATCATCAAAGCCCAAAGAAGCACCCAAAGCTGCCTCCAAACCCAAGATTGCACCAAAGAGGAATACCAGAAACATATCTGCTGCTGAGAAGAACAAGGCCCCAAAGGTGCTCGAGACTGCTTTGAACAAGAAGAAGATGAAGAGCAAATCCTGAGAAAGTTAAAGCCAAAGATTCCAGACCACAATGATGCTCATCATGTTGCTGAGAACATGAAGATCAGGAGAGACTCAGGGTTGAGGCTGTGGAGAGAGTCAGATCCATATGCCACCAGAAGGAGGACTGATGTTGATTACAGGTTCCATACCAAGGAACAACAGGATTTCTATGAGACAATTTTGCTTGCAAGAAGCCTATAGTGTGTGACATGAGGTGGGTCGACTGGACCTACATAAAGGAGAATGAGGAACACTATCCTGGTGTGTATGAAAGTTTCAGTGCATGTGGAGTTGTAGACTTTGTTGGGCAGAAGCTCACAAAGTGGAATGAGGAGCTCATAATGCAATTCTACTCCACAACACACTTCTATCCAGATGGCAGGATAGTATGGATGTCTGAAGGTACAAGGTACCAATGAACTATTAAGGAATGGGCCAATCTTATCAATGCACCTAAGGAGGAAGAGGATGACTTGGATGTCTATGCCAAGAAAAAGATGGATCACAACTCTATGGCACGTACGTACAAAGAGATTCCTGATGCAGATCTTGAGACTCACCAGTTTGGATCAGTGAAACACTTGCTGTCAGGTCTGCCTACAATCAATTGGATCCTCAGGCACACTCTCGTGCCCAATTCTGGTGATCATAGAATGATCAGAGGCCATGCAATAAACTTGCTACATATATTTGATGCGCCACAGAAGTTCAAGGTCATGAGCCTTATAGTAGAGACTATCAAGAGGACAGTAGCTGACCAGAAAAGAAGTTGTGGATATGCCCCACAGATCCAGGAGCTGATTAACTCCAAGATGGGCACAGGAACATACCTGTTGGATAAGGAGCATATGCATATCTATCCAGACTTTGAGGACAACCAAGTGGTTATGGATGAAGATGAACCATCCTCAGTACAAGCACAAGCTAAGAGGGAGAAGGCAAGGACAGAGAAGGCTGCCAAGATGCCAACAATGGAAGAAGCATCTCAGTACCTTCTGAAAAGCAAATAGGATCAACTTGGCTACTTGATTGCATCCACTCTGAGGATTGAGAAGGGGCTGGCCACCTTGACTCGAAACCAGGAGAGCTTGGAGAGGATCATGGAGCAGAAGTTCTATGATATGAATGTGAAGGTCACAGAGATCCAGTCTGTTGTTGAGCAGCTTCAGGACGATATGCAGCAGAGGAAGGGCAAGTCAACCACTAAGGCATTTGCCAGAGTGCCTAGAGCTCAGAGATCAGCTGCAGTGCGTGATGCACACGAGCCACTTCATCCGCATCTACCAGCCTTCAAAGTGCCACCAGCTCCAAAGATTTACTCCACCAGCTCCATCTACATCAACAGATGCTTCTGTCCCTGGCGTTCTGTCTACACCACCACCTGAAGATCAAGCCTGAGAGTCGATCTAGTCCTATGCATTTTCTATGAACTTTTTGGTAACTTGTTGCCAAAGGGGGAGAAAAATGTATAGATCATAGGCTTCGAGAGAGTGTTGCTTTTTGTTCTCTCTTGCTTTGGTGGTTGAACTTTATTTGCTTGTTTGAGATACTTTATGTCTGTGTGATACCTGGATGATCATGTGTTTGATCATATGCTACATTTATGCTTGTTGGATGACATTATCCTTTTTATCTCTATATGATCATTCGCTTTGTTTGGTGATGAGTGCATGTATTCAATCATTATCATTTTGAGCGCTCCACCAAGATGTATGTGACATGGAAGAGTTACCCATGATCCTAACTCCTACATTTGCAGTCCAAAGCAAATCTTAAACTATGGACAAATTTAGGGGGAGCTCTTGCTTATCACATACTTCTCAAAGCGACAATGTTTTTCACTCTTATTATCATTTGTGGAAGCTTTGATCTATATGTTGTCATAAATTACCAAAAAGGGGGAGATTGAAAGTGCAACTATCCCTAGGTGGTTCTGGTAATTCCTAACAACATATAGCTCATTGAGCTAACATCATTCCAAGATTAATATTTTAGGAAAAGCTCAATGGATGGCATGGCATGGATGAGAAAAGTGGATCCCTCAAAATGCTAAGGATAAAAGGATTGGCTCAAGCTCAAAAGCTCAAGACTCTACATTTTATATTTTAGTGATCCAAGATCACATTGTGTCTATAGCAAAATCCAATACTATCAAGGAGGGATGAGGTGTTGCTTAATGAGTTTCTTGTTCTACAGTGCTTAGTGATATGCCCCAAAACCCTCAGCTACTTTCTCATATCCACATATGACCTAAACCCAAAGTCAAACTCGGCCCTACCGATTCTTTCTACCCAGCGCCACCGAGTTCAGATGTCATAGCCACCGCCACAAACCCTAGGCAAATCGGTCTCACCCATAGGGATCACGGTCTCACCAAGATGGGATTGTAATCTCTCTGTTTCCCTTCGTAACGTTTCGATCTCACCGAGATGAGTGATCGGTCCCACTGCGATTGCAATGTAAACTCTTTGTTTCCCTTTCGTAACACTTCGGTCTCACCGAAAAGAGCGAATCGGTCCCACCGAGTTTACCTGACCAACTCTCTAGTTAGCTTATTACCAAAATCGGTCTCACCGAGTTTGTGTAATCGGTCTCACTGAGATTACGTTATGCCCTAACCCTAACCAGATCGGTCCTACCGAGTTTCATGTCGGTCCCACCGAAAATCCTAACGGTCACTAGATTTGCTAAATCGGTCCGACCGAGTTTATCAATTCGTTCCCACCGAGTTTGGCAAGTTGTGTGTAACGGTTATATTTTGTGTGGAGGCTATATATATACCCCTCCACCTCCTCTTCATTCGTGGAGAGAGCCATCAGAACAAACCTACACTTCCAACTTGCTGTTTCTGAGAAAGAACCACCTACTCATGTGTCGAGGCCAAGATATTCCATTCCTACCATATGAATCTTGATCTCTAGCCTTCCCCAAGTTGCTTTCCACTCAAATCTTCTTTCCACCAAATCCAAATCCTGTGAGAGAGTTGAGTGTTGGGGAGACTATCATTTGAAGCACAAGAGCAAGGAGTTCATCATCAACACACCATTTGTTACTTCTTGGAGAGTGGTGTCTCCTAGATTGGCTAGGTGTCACTTGGGAGCCTCCGACAAGATTGTGGAGTTGAACCAAGGAGTTTGTAAGGGCAAGGAGATCGCCTACTTCGTGAAGATCTACTGCTAGTGAGGCAATTCCTTCGTGGGTGACGGCCATGGTAGGATAGACAAGGTTGCTTCTTCGTGGACCCTTCGTGGGTGGAGCCCTCCGTGGACTCGTGCAACCGTTACCCTTCGTGGGTTGAAGTCTCCATCAACGTGGATGTACGATAGCACCACCTATCGGAACCACGACAAAAACATCGGTGTCTCCAATTGCGTTTGAATTCTCCAAACCCTTCCCATTTACATTCTTGCAAGTTGCGTGCTTTATTATCTGCTTCTCATATACTCTTTACATGCTTGCTTGAATTGTGTTAGGATTGCTTGACTTGTGCTAAGATAGCTAAAATCTGCCAAAGACTAAAATTGGGAAAAGGATAAGTTTTTATTTGGTCATGTAGTCTAATCACCCCCCTCTAGACATACTTTTGATCCTACAGGTTTGCAACTTCACCAAGACGCCAGCCTCGAGCGCCTCCGAGAAGCATTCATACACCATGGCCGCCTAAACACCCATGCGCTCGGCTGAAATCTATCCCGCCCACATTTGGGACACCTGACATGACTGTCCTACCGCCAACCCGCAATATGTCCGAAATTTTAGATGGGGGCAAAGTTTGTAACTTTCCCCAACTTCCAAACAAGCGCGTCTCAAACCGAACATTGTTCCCCCTTAGTTCCCCGCCTCCCTTCGTTTCCCCATTCATACTCCGTGGGCGCGAAAACACCCTCTCCACCAGCCGCGAAACCCCAGCCTCCTCCGTCGGCCGTCCTCCACCCCATAGCGGCCAATCCACCGCCGCCCTCCTCCATCACGCCGAGCCGGGTACCGACGCCGCCGCTCAACGCAAACGCAACCGCAACGCCCTCAAGGACTTAGCAAGCCGAGGCGCGTAGCTGCCTCCACGACACCGACGCCGACGTGCGCCGTACCAGAACCACTCCGAGCACGCCGTCCCGCACCTCACTGCTGCGGATCAACTATCGCAACCGTCCACCGCACCAGAGTTGTTCCTTCTACGCCGTCGTTCGCCGCTTCGGATCTGCTTCCCCGCCGACGACAGACGGCCACCGCACCACACTCAACAACTTGGCCATGGGTTCGTCCAAGGCTGCACCGTCCTCCACAACTTCTGCTTTCCGGCAAACAACAAGAAGATCGTCGGAAAAACAGAAGGAGGACACAGCACTACCAGCAGAAAGAGGTACTCCTCTTCCCTTATTCGTGCAAATCTTACGTCTCCGCTCACACGGTATTCATCCCACGAAAGAAACTAGTTGAGCGCTTTCATCGCATCTTCTTCGTGATACTAAATGCACAAGGTTTCCTCCCTTTACTATTTCACCTTTGCTAGAGGTCAAGAGTCTACCGGATTTCAATTCAGGGTCATTCGAACCGCAATTAAAAGAAGCAGCACCCGCTTAGGCGCGCGGAGCACCTAGTCCGCCTATTCCCCGGAGAAGAGGCGCATCGGTGTCTATCATAGGGGTGTGGGGCGCAGGAGCTGCTTGCGCCCGATATGGAGGTCGGCAGGGCTTGAATGGATGGCCGGGGGGGCGGTGCCAAGCACAGCAAAGGCGATGAGGTCAAGGGAGGCGCAGGTAGGGAGGAATCTGGGTTGGTGGTCATTGGCGTTTCAAGGAAGATCGCCAACACCGATCGGGCCGGAGGTAGATGAAGGCGATCCGCCGTTCTTTGTACATCGGACGGTGCAGTAAAAAATGGACTGACCTATTTGTTTTCAGTCATCGTTATTTTCATAGAATCCTGTAGTAATTTAGTGTGCCATGCATGTTGTAGAGCTATCATATGTCTCCCATCATTTATTTCTCACCGACCTGCTATCTGCTACCTTTACATTGTACTAATTGTGCACACACTTCACCCATACTGACACTATTGTTTTTTTATGCATGGGTATTTCAGACTCTGATGAAGTGTTGACGAATGCAGAAAAGAAAAGGCAGAAGTCGCTCCAGTGTAATTAGAAAACAAGCACTAAGCGTTTCAGCGCTCTAATGGGTGCAAGGTCGTGATTGGAGACGAGAACGTAGCTCTACAGCTTGATGATCTCAATTAACACACACAACCATCCTGGTGCTTGCTTTAACTTCGTTGTCAAATGTGGTTGCATGTTGCATATGGTGTCTAGCTTGTATTGCTTCCAATTTGGTTAAATTGCATCTGCTTACTTTACACATTATACCTTTGATAATGACATGCCTTCCTGTTTTTGATACATACTACATATGTCTATTAACCATGTTAGTACATCAAACTAATGCTCTTTTGTATCCATCGTCAATCACTTATGATGAGACAACACCCGGTGGAGTTCTTGTGAGACGCCCTACTCGTTTAAAGAGTGTAGTGTCATCCTCCCCACATGATTCTCAAGAAACAGCAAGGCTAAATGAAGATAGTCAACGTATCTCTCTAGTTGATCACCGCAATTCCCCCACACCACCATCAAAGGTGCTTGCTCTTACTTGGCAGTGTGATATGTGGTTGCATGTTGCATATGGTGTCTACCTTGTAATGCTTCTAATTAGGGTAAATTGCATCTTCTTAGTTAACACATTATACCTGTGAATATGACATGCCTTCCTGTTTTTGGTACATACTACGTCTTTCTATTAACCATGTTCTTACATCAAACTACTTTTCTTGTGTATCCCTCATCAATGCTCCTAATTTGTTAAATTGCATCTCCTTAGCTTACACATTATACATGTGAATATGACACGCCTTCCTGTTTTTGGTACATACTACATCTGCCTATCACACCATGTTCTTACATCAAACTACTGTTCTTGTGTATCCTACGTCTATCCCTTATGATGAGACAGTCACGCGCATGGGTCAATATGAGATGCAATACTCTTATAAAGAATGCAATTTCATCCTCTCCACATGATTCTCAAGAAACAGCAAGCCTAAATGAAGACATTGAACGTAGCTCTGTACCTGAAGACCGCACTTCCCCTACACCACCATCACAGGTGCTTGCTCTAACTTCGCAGTGTGATATGTGGTTGCATGTTGCATACAGTGTCTAGCTTGTAATGCTTCTAATTAGGGTAAATTGCATCTGCTTAGTGTACACACTATACCTGTGAATATGACATGCCTTCCTATTTTTGGTACACACTACATCTATGTGTTAACCTTGTTCTTACATGAAACTACCTCTCTTTTGTATCCTGCATCAATCACTTACGATGAGTCACCTTTATTCGTTGCATATTGCATATTATTTCTAGCCTGTAGCCATGTATTGCTTCTAATTTGGTCAAATACATTTGTTAGGGCACCCTTTTAATTTGGTAGAGTGATATTGGTTTCATCTTTCATATGGTTTCTAGCTTGCATCGATTCTAACAAGTTCAAGCACCTCGTGCTTAGTTTACATTTTATACATCATACATGTCAATATGTCATGCCGTCCTGTTTTTCATACATATTCCATCCTCCTATCATGCGGCTGCCGTACATGAAAGTAGTGTTCGTCAGTATCATGCATCAATGAGTTCTGAAGAGCAAATCTTATTCCTTTTTCTTGTGGGTTTGACTTGACAAGGCAAAATCAAGAAAGAGGAAGGAAAAGAGTAAGGAAGGCGATGATGGTGGTCCTCTGCTGACAACGTAAATGGAGCATCTGTACCGATTATCCTTGTACTGATAGTGCATTACAAGGTCCAAGTCTCCGCTCCCCTACTCCACCATCCCAGGTGCTTGCTCTAACTTGGCAGTGTGATATCTGGTTGCATGTTGCATATGATGTCTAGCTCGTATTGCTCCTAATTAGTGTAAACTGCATCTGCTTAGCTTACACATGATACATGTTAATATGACACGCTTTCCTGTTTTTGGTACATACTATATCTGTCTATCACACCATGTTCTTACATGAAACTACTCTTCTTGTGTATCCTGCATCAGTCACTTATGATGGGACACCTTTAAGTTGGTAGTGTGATATTGTTTTGCGTCTTGAATATGATTTCTAGCATGTATTGCTTCTAGTTTGATGAACGCCACCTATGACGAGACAGTTTTAACTTGGCAGAGTGATATTGATTGCACCTTCCGTATGGTGTCTTGTAGTGTTTCTAATTTGTTGAAGTGCCTTCTGCTTAGTTACCACATCATAGGTGTGAATATGTCAAGCCGTCCATTTTTTCGTACATATTCCATCCTCGTATCATGACTTTGCCTTTCATCAGAGTAGTGTTCACAAGATCATGCATGAATGAGTTACGATGAGCGAATGATATTCCTTTTTCTTGTCGGTATGACCTCACAATGCAAAATCAATAAAGCTGAAGGAAATTGGCAAGGCATTGGATGATGGTGGTCCTTCCAAGCAACTCAAACGGAGGTTCTCTCTGATTCTACTCCGCCATCCTTCCAACAAGATTCGCAAGACAACGCAAGGCTAGACAGTCAACGTAGCTGTGTAGATGATGAGCACATCTCCCTGACTCCACCATCACAGGTGCTTGCTCTAACTTGGCACTATTATATGTGGTTGCATGTTGCGTATGCTGTCTAGCTTGTATTGCTTCTAACTTTGTTCAATTGCATCTGCTTACTTTACACATAATGCTGTGGAATATGACACGTGTTCCTGTTTCTAGAACATACGTGTACATGATGAGCACATTTCCCCTACTCCACCATCACAGGTGCTTGCTCTTACTTGGAACTGTTATACGTGGTTGCGTTTTCCGTATGATGTTTAGTTTGTATTGCTTCTGATTATGTTGAATTGCATCTGCGTAGCTTACAACTTATACCTACAATGATCACTTACCCATAAGATACATTTAACTTGGGACTATGATGTAGGTTTCATCTTGCATTGTCTTCTAGCTTGTACTGCTTCTAATTTCTTGAAATGGCACTTACGACGAGAAACTTTTTACGTGATAGAGTGATATTGGTTGCATGTTCATATGGTGCCTAGCTTTCATTTCTTCTAATTTTGTTGAAATGCCTTCCGCTTACTATTTTTTCATACATATTCCATCCTCCTATCGTACGTGTGAATATGAAACGCCGTCTTTTTTTGTATATATTCCATCCTCCTATCCTGCGCTTGCCTCACATCAAAGTAGTGTTCGTCAGTATCATGCATCAACCAGTTATGCAGAGCTAATTTTATTCATCTTCTTGTGGTTTTGACTTCATAAGGCAATATCAGAAAATAGGAAGGAAAAGAGTAAGTTAGGGATGTTGGTGGTCCTCCGCACCGACGCAAACAGAGACTCTCTAGATTTGCCCCTGCTACTGCTAATGAAGTTGAAGTCCCAAGTCTACATGATGAGTTCATCTCCCGCACTCCACCATAGCAGGTGCTTGCTCTAAGTTGAAAGTGTGATAATTGGTTTCATGTTGCATATGTTGTCTAGCCTGTATTTCTTCTATTTTGATTAAATTGCACCTGCTGAGTTTATACGTTATACATGTGCATATGACACGGCTTTCAGGTCTAGAATACACTGCATCTATCTATCATACCATGTTCTTACATCAAAGTACTGCTGTTGTGTATCCCGCATCAGTCACTCATGATTGGACGGTTTTAACATGGTAGTTTGATAGTGGTTGCATCTTGCATTGATTTCTACGTTGTACTGCTTCTAATTTTTTCGAATTGCCACTTATGACAAGACACTTTTAACTTGGCAGAGTAATATTGGTTGCATCTTTCATATGGTGTCTAGCTTGCATTACTTCTATTTTCTTGAAAATCCATCTGCTTAGTTTGCACATCGTAGCTGTGAATATGTCATGCCGTCCTGTTTTTCTTTCATATTCCATCCTCATACGGTTGTCTTACATCAAAGTATTGCTTATGCGTATCATGCATCAATGAGTTCTGAAGAGTGATTTTATTCTTTTGTGTTGTGGGTACAACTTGACATGGCAAAGTCAAAAAAGAGCAAGGAAAATAATATAGTAGGGAGTGATGTTACTCGCCGGGTGAAAGGGAAAAGGTTCTGCCGTCGAGATTCTGCTGGTACTTATATGCAGTAGAAGGTCCAAGTCCACTGGCTAAATCTACAAACACAAGATTACCTGCTCCACGATTGCAAGATCCGCTTCAACTGTACCAAAGATCTCAACCAATTACTCGTTCGTTTGCTCCGGGCGGCCAGTTCCCAAGCTGCCTTCACACCTAACACTACTTCCGAAGCACTTCTGACACAACAGGACTTGGCAAGATGAGATGAACCTCATGAGCATCAACACCAAGATGGTACCTGACCGAGTCAAGTTGCAGTTGCATGCTCCTTTATATGTGCTCTCACAGTTTGATGTACACTAACACTTTCCATATTCTTTGTTGAACTAGCACCACGGCGCAAGCGGAAACAGACATCAGGGATAATGCTTGATAGATTAACAAAATCTAAAGGAGGAAGAATGGAGATCCATTTTGAGGCAGGTTTAAAAAGGCCACGTGATGCTTCAGAGTCAGCCAAGTTAGTATCTGAGGCAGCCGTTGCCGTTAGGTGTCATGCACGTATCCTCCCAACGTGGATCCAAAGACAGAATGAGAAAGACAATACCCAGTTTAACACCTTCCTTGACCATTTATCCGTAAGTAACGTTATTCATCGCAATTAGTAATATTGTCTTGCTCTGTCCCATACTTTCTAGCTTCCTCCTAATAAGACCCACATTCTTTTTTCAACAGATGAGGTTCAAGTTGGATCCGAAAGATGATGCAACTAAACAAGCATGCACTCATATTTTTCAGTCTGCTCTACGACAGTATAGGTACCACCTTAGAAAATCTCACTTTGAAGGCAAGGCTAACATTGAAATCGCCCAAACATCTCCAGTGGAATATATTACAAATGAAGACTTGACAGCCCTCGTTAAACACTGGTCTGATCCAAAGTATCAGGTAGGCTATATGTATTTGATCAGACCACATATTGAACTTGTATTTATGTATGTGCCTTACAAGTGTATCTTCTTCTAGGCTAACTATTTGAAGAACAAAACCAACCGTTCTAAAGTGAAATTCCAACAGACAACAGGATCTCGTAGCTATATTGCACATCGCGAGGCTTTTGTAAATAGCTGCTACTTCCTTCTTTTTGTGCCATATTATCGTATCTATATTGACTTGTTCCAAATACAGAGGAAAGCCCATTTGGACCAAAAAGAACCTGAACCGAATGCAGTGCAAATCTTCTAGGATTGCCACACCAGCAAGATGAAGGGCATGAGCATACCAGTTCAAGCCGCTGTTGTAAGTCCTTACTCCTCCTGCCTTGAACTGATTGGTACTATGATGTGTTAATTTAACTACTTGGTTTGCAGACAATGTCAGTTACTCTGTTCACTTTTATACACAGTTGTCTTAACGTATCATTTCTCATTACATGGTTTAAAATAGATGATGTATATTCTTTTTGTATTGATATGTAATCTAGTTTTTATTTTCACGTATGCACACAATGATAAAATAGGTTGTTTTTTTATATCTGTATGCGCATGATATGAATGATGTCATACTATGTTCATCCTACTTTAAACCATGTCTCTTTATCATTAGATGTCACGAATGTGAGGAAATAGACAATACAAAGAGGCATGCTACATGGACATATGTTCTGAAAGTGATTTTATTATGTAGATGGCACTACAATACATGCTAATGTATTATAGTAGTTCACCAAAATAAGTTATGTATAAACGTTTAACCTACTTTGTTTGTTTTTGTCTCATTAGTAACTTATCCGGTACACTAATCTACAAGTTCAAAATTTCAGGAAGCTATGGAACAAATGATTGAACAGCCACAACCACCTGAAGGTGACGAGGCTACTACAGGCACAATGTCACCTCTTGCTGTAGTGCGTCAGTATCTCTCCACTAACAGTGCAAAAAGCACCTTCCTGCGTAATTCTGGGTTGGTTGTCAAGGTAACCTCGTCCAAATTGCCTACTGAACAAAATCTTCCTGCTAGACAGAGTGATATATCTGTGCTCCAGACACAAGTGCAATCCCTAATGTATGTTGTTTCGTAAACAAGAATAGTGGTTGAGAAATGTCGTCAAGATATGAATGGTTTTGAAACCAGACTATCAGACATTGTCTTCGTTGTTTAAGAGCAATGGCGGAAAAAAGGTGGAGATCGTGATGCTCCATCAGATTCTACAGCCTGAAACATTCGCACTCAGGTCAAATGATCTGTGCTTCTATACATATGATGGTGCTTTTATCTAGAATGACTGTAAACTTTATGCCAACGGGCCTTTTGTTGTATGGTTGGAATTTATTTTGTTGTGATACAACATTTATGATCTTGCCCAGTGCTGCGATAATTCTGACGCTATTTTTGTATAGTGTAGGTTTATCTTAGTAACGTATTCGGCTAAAACCTTCGTAGGAGCCCAACATGCCAACATTCGTCGGGCCCATTCCAATTGGGCTAAAAAAGATTACGGGCCGAAATTGACATGTAGCCCACTAAAAATATCTGGGCCTAAATCAGCATAAGCTTTCATATTTTTCTGGTAGGCCTGTACCCATAGTGGGCCTTTAACAGGCCTAAACATAATTTGGGCCCTCAGTAAAATAGGCCGTTTACAGGTGTAAATATCTCGAGCCCATAAAAGACATGGGCCTTTAATAGACCGAAAGTGAGATTGGGCCCTGATTGTGCCAAATAACCCACTGGACTTAGCAGGCCGAAATGGTGGCCCAATTACGACGCGGATCTTTGACAGGCCGAAATTCGGACGGGACGTAAATGCGCCGACCTAATACACGGGCCTTTAACAGGCCGGAACTTCGGTCAGGCTAGATTATAGTCATTTTTATATCGGCCGTTAATAGGCCCGATATGACGTTGGGCCACATATGGCCCATGGTTTACATCCCGCGTTAACAGGCCGAAAATGTAAACAGGAAGAAAGTGGCCCAAATCTATAGTGGGCCTCTAACAGGCCGAATGTCAGACATGGCCGAATATGACCCAAATCCTTCACGGTCGTTTATGGGCCGAAAGTTTTGATGTCCTGTAGTTGGGCCCAAATGAAGCCGATCTTTAACAGGCCGGAAATACACCGGGCCGTGATTCGGCCCAATTACTTGGCGGACTGTTAACGGGCCAGAAGTTACCATGGGCCGCGTTGATGGCAAGTTTAGGACAGGCCGTTGACGGGCCGATTTGACAAAGAATGTTGGGCCTTTAGCTGGGCCGGCCCATTATGGTCTGCAGAATCTTGTGGGACTTTAGCTGGGTCGGCCCATTGTGGTCCGCAAAATCTTGTGGGCCTTTAGCTGGGCCGGCCCATTATGGTATGCAAAATCTTGTGGGCCTTTAGCTGGGCCGGCCCATTGTGGTCCGCTAAATTTTGTGGGCCTTTAGCCGGGCCGGCCCATTATGGTCCGCTAAATCTTATGGGCCTTCGGTTGGGCCGGCCCATTTAAACTTCATGGGCCACTGTTGGGCCGGTCCACGTGTCAACATATCATAGGCCCATCTCGACCGTTGGATGAGTGACACCTGTGCCAATGCGGAGCTGACGCGTGGATCCGTCAGCCAATGAGAATTTTACACGTGGAAAATCGGCATTGGTCGTGGCTGTTAACGGGTTATCGGATCCAAAATCCGACCAGATAGCTTAACTGTGTTCCGTTACGATGGATGTCACGTGTCGGTCACCCTTGACGACAAAGACTTACGGACGCTGATTTATCTTCATGGAAGTGGACACTTCCATGATGATAATTTTGGTAATGTCATGGAACACTTCTATGACAGCACAGGTATGACTATCTTGATTCTATCATAAATTTGTCATGGATGTACATGCATGACAAAAAACACGACCTACTGTGACAAACACGTATCATCACGGAAGTGTATTTTTTTGTAGTGTATATCACACACACCTTGATCAGGCTAACCGTTTATGTTGCACTCCCTAATAGAAAATGGTTCATCGAAGCGAGTTGTATGCCGTATATCACACACACATTGATATGGCTGCCCGTTTCTGTTGTTCTGCCTCATCGCAAACAGTTCGAACGGGTTAACCGTGTGCCCTGCATCGCACACGCAACTAAAATCTGAATCGTGTTTGATGCATCCTCCATCGCAAATGTTTTGCACCTTTTTGACGGTTTTTTACATCCCCATTTGTGATTAATGCATCGGACACAGTTTTGTCAAAGGGCCTCTGATCGTAGTGTCGCGTTAGCAGCTTCCTGCAGCAGTGCCCCGACCTGGTGCGCCAAATGTCTGAATCGGGGCTCCGCGGACCCGAGAAAGGTTCAAACTATGGGGTGTGCTCAAAAAACTCCACTAAGCCCCATATCACTGCCTACTAGCTCACGGCAATGCTCCGGTGTGCTCGAGTGGAAGGGAAGAACGCAAACACGACAGTTTACCCAGGTTCGGGCCACCTTGCAGTGTACGACCCTACTTCTGCATTGTGTTGATTGCCTCACGAGCGAGGATGAGTATGTGATTACAAGAGACCTCGGGAGGCTTCCGGGGGTCTGGATCTGATCGGGGAAAAGTCCTCCCCTAAGGTGGAGTATAGCCTATACTTATACTGGCCTCGGTCCTCTTCCCCCAAAACACTAGGCGGGAAGGGATGCCACAACGGCCAAATTCAAAGGGGAACATGAGTTCAACTTATCCTAACTAAAGGTGGTTTTGGCCTGCTAAAGCTTCCTGCCATCACGCGTTGGTGGGCTCGCTAGTGACCTCTGTCCTGGCGAGCCCGTTGTCCCGGTCTTCTTGCAACAAAGTGACAACCTTTGGGGATTGCTTTCGGAACTGGCATGTGGTCCTTGCCTCCTTAGCACAAAAGAGGAAAACATCCTTATCCGCGACTGTTGGCGCCCTTCTGGCTCCGCTCGTCATGGCTTGCATCACCCACGTGAAGTGGGAGGTGGGGTTTGGCGAGCCTAGACGTATCCGCCCTGCGAGGGGCGTCAGGAGGCAACTTCGGGAGGTTGCCCTGCGTGAGGCCCCTGGGGGGCTCTGGAGGACGCTTCCTGACATACACCTCATGAGGCGGGGGGCCTCATGAGGGTCCTGATCGTGAAGTCTTTAAGATGGGCTATGCTAGGCCCACAGCATGCACCGTGCCTTGGGCCGTAGGCAGACGGGCCTGGGTACCCCCAGTCCCATGGGTCTGACAGATAGTTTTGTAGCAAGGTAATTCATAACAAGCAACAAGTAGCAATTGTAACATAGCGCAACAAGGTGGCCCAATCCTTTTTATAGCATAGGACAAGCCAGAAAGTTCTCTTATAGAAAGCAAAGTGCTCTCCAGGACACATGGGAATTTTCATCTTGTCAAGTTTATCATGTTTAGTTGATTCGCATTCGCTTCTTTGATAACTCGATATGTGGGTTGATGATGTCTACTATGCAACTTTATCCTGGTAGACGTTGTTGGGCCTCCAAGTACAGAGTTTTGTAGGACAGTAGCAAATTTTTGTCAAGTGGATGACCTAAGGTTTATCAATCCGTGGGAGGCTTAGGATGAAGATGGTCTCTCTCAAACAACCCTGCAACCAAATAACAAGGAGTCTCTTGTGTCCACAACACACCCAATACAATGGTAAATTGTATAGGTGCACTAGTTCGGCGAAGAGATGGTGATACAAGTGCGACATGGATGGTACATATAGGTTTTTGTAATCTGAAAATATAAAAACAGAAAGGTAGCACGTACCAAAAGTGAGCGAAAACGGTATTGCAATGTTTGAAAACAAGGCCTAGGGTTCATACTTTCACTAGTGCAAGTTCTCTCAACAACGATAACATAATTAGATCATATGACAATCCTTCAACATGCGACAAAAGTCACTCCAAAGTTCCTATCATGGAGAACATAAGATGAAATTACTTGTAGGGTACGAAACCACCTCAAAGTTATTCTTTCCGATCAATCCATTGAGCTATTCCTATATGTTCACAAACAGCCCTAGAGTTCGTAGTAAAATAACACCATATGACACACATCAATCAACCCTAATGTCACCTAGATACTCCAATATCACCACAAGTATACGTGAGTCAATTATATGATATGCATCAAACAACTTCAGATTCATAATATTAAATCCAACATAAAGAACCTCAAATAGTGCCCCAAGATTCCTGCCAGAGAAACAAGGACGAAAATGTGCATCAACCCCTATGCATAGATTACCCCAATGTCACCTCGGGAATCCGCGAGTTGAGTGCCAAAACATACATCAAGTGAATCAATAGAATACCCCATTGTCACCACGGGTATCCCATGCAAGACATACATCAAGTGTTCTCAAATCCATAATAGTACTCAATCCGATAATAGTGAAACCTCAGAGGTAAAACTCAATTCATCACAAGAAGGTAGAGGGGGAGAAACACCATATGATTCAACTACAATAACAAAGCTCGCGGTACATCACTATTGTGCCATATCAAGAACACGATAGAGACAGAGAGAGCGATCAAACACATAGCTATTGGTACATACCCTCAGCCCCGAGGATGAACTAATCCCTCCTCATCATGGAGACCGCCGGGATGATGAAGATGGCCACCGGTGATGGTTTCCCCCTCCGGCAGGGTGCCGGAACGGGCTCCCGATTGGTTTTTAGTAGCTACAGAGGCTTGCGGCGTCGGAACTTCCAATCTAGGTTTATTTCTGGAGGTTTTGGGATTTATAGGAGGTATCGACGTCGGGGACAAGTCAAGGGGGCCCAGAGGTGATGACAAGGCAGGGGCGCGCCCTAGCGAGGGCGCCCTCCACCCTTGTGATGGCCTCGAGACTCCTCTCTGATATCTTTTCGTTCCAGTATTTTTTATATTTTCCAAACATATTCTCCGTAAATTTTCAGCTCATTCCGAGAACTTTTATTTCTTCACAAAGAAATGACACTACGGTAGTTCTGCTGAAAACAACATCTGTCCGGGTTAGTTCTAATCAAATCATACCAAAATCATATAAAATTAGTGTAAACATGGCATGGATACTTCATAAATTATAGATGCGTTGGAGACGTATCAGTGGACCGGTGCTAGGGTGTTGTTCATCCTTGAGAAAGCAACCCTCTTATGATTACCCCCTCTCACAATGATAGAAGAATTAAGATAAATCTAACCATAGCATGAAACATATGGATCCAAATCATCCCCTTACGGAATAACACATAAATTAGGGTTTAAGCTTCTGTCACCCTCGCAACCCATCATCTACTTATTACTCCACAATTCCTTCCGCTAGGCCCAAGTATGGTGAAGTGTTATATAGTCGACGTTCACATGACACCACTAAAGGAAGAACAACAAACATATCATCAAAATATCGAATGAATACCAACTTCACATGATTACTTATAACAAGACCTCTCCCATGTCCTCGAGAAGAAAAGGTAACTACTCACAAATCATATTCATGTTCAAGATTAGAGTTGTATTGGATATGCTTAAGGATCTGAACATATAATCTTCCACCAAATAAACCAACTAGGATCAACTAGAAGATGTAATCAACACTACTAGCAACCCATAGGTACCAATCTAAGGTTTTGAGACAAAGATTGAATACAAGAGATGAACTAGGGTTTGACAGGAGATGGTGTTGGTGAACATGTTGATGAATATTAGTCCTCCCATGATGATAGGATCCTTGGTGATGTCGATGGATTCGATTTCCCCCTCCCGGAGGGAAGTTTCCCCGGTGAAATCGCTCCGCCGAAGAGCGAAAGTGTTCCTGCCCAGGTTCCGCCTCGAAACAGCGGTGCTTCATCCCAAAAGTCCTTCGCTTATTTTTTATAGGGTAAAAGCCTCCATATAGAAAATATGAGCACCGGAGGCTAGCTGTGGGCCCCACAAGGTATTAGGGCACGCCCTATTGCCTTGTGGGCAACTGGTGCCCCCTCCTGGTATTTATTTGTTACAGTATTTTTTATATATTTAATAAAAAATCCACGTGAAGTTTCGGGTTATTTGGACCTCTGTAGAATAGGTATCTCTGTAGCTCCTTAGGTCCAGAATTCCAGCTGCCGGTAATTTCCCTCTCTGTTGGGGATATGACTATTGGATATGACCTGCCCAGGAGGGCCCGGGTCACACCGTTGGCGGCTTAAAGATAAATAAGAATGACGAGGCCCAAGAAGACATGAAGATGGCGGTTCATGAAGCAGGCTTATTAAAGGCCCAAGACCCTGAGGCGACTTAAGGCCCAAAGGGATGAGCCTCCATATGATTAACTTGTATTGTAAGGCAAGCTTGGTTGAAACCAAGCCGGTCACGTTTGTGTGAGCCGGCCGGACTCTGTAAGCCACCGGGCATCAACCTGTATATAAAGGGGTGACCCGGCGACGGGTTAACTCAAGAGACAACTGATCGAGAACTAGGTCAAGCGTATTCGCTTCCTGGTAATCGAAACCCAAGCAATACAACATAAAGTAGGAGTAGGCTTTTACCTCGTTGAGAGGGGCCGAACCTGGGTAAACTCTCTGTGTCCTTTGTCCCGTTTAACCCCTTCAAACTAACCTAGTTGCAATGGCTCCACACCTAAGTCCTTTTGCTAGGGCTTCTGCCGTGTTAAGTCCACGACAGTTGGCACCCACTGTTGGGCCAGCGCACGGTTGTTTAGAGTTCTTGAAGGGCAACTTCGCTGGGATCAAGGGATACGCCGTCGGCCGGATGACTAAAAGCCGCCGCGGCAAGCTCTACATCGACGAGGCTGGCTGGGGTCCCAATGTCGGCTCAGTCGAGTACGGGTACCGGGTCCCCTTCGGTGGAATCCACATCTTCATCGGCAAGATCGGTGAGTTGGGGCCTGAGCCGGACACCTGCACCGACATCGTCGAGATGGGTCAGCGCGCACGACCCGCCAAGGTTCAAGCCGCTAGGAAACACGCTTTTGTGGGTTTTACTCACGGAGTGGATCTTGGGGAAGGATCTGTGTCCAGGGGAGAGACAATAATCTATTCTGATGGTGAGTCTTCAACCGGTGAAACCAATTCAATGTATCAACTACAAGACGGCAGGCTTGGGGTCTGTTCCGATGGCTACAGTATTCCTGACCCCTATGAGCCGCCGAACAGGGTCGCGACCTTCATGGCCGGCACACAACCGGTGCTCAATTTGATGACCGTTGTGGCTATGACCTCCAGTTCGACGGCTACAGCGACGGTCAGGGCGAGCGACACTACGCGCCCGCCAGCTCAAGTGTTATCCGAGATCTTGGAGGCTTTCGCGACCTGATTGGCTGCAGAGGTGACACCAAAAAATCAGGCACATCATAAGGTGGATGTTGCGAAACTGCGAGATGAGATAGCTCAAGCCAAGGAGGAGGTTAATGCCAAGAATGACAGGATGGAAATAGAACGAGCCGCTTTGGATGCTGCAACACAATAGATTCAGGCAGAGTCATTCCGGCTTACCTTCGACCAGAACGCTTCAAACGTCTTCATGAGGAGGAGGCACCAGACCCGTCTACCCACAGAATTTGAGGCTAGGAACCTTTTCAACACACCTGGGGCAGGAACCAGTGACCCGCCTGTGGTAAAACGGGTTGTCGAGGAACCCCTGACCGGAGCGACAGTTCAACCACGTGCTGCAGACCCGCCTCGTTTGAATTTGACCCCGCCTCACCACGTCCCGACACCACCGGGTCATTATTCTAACCCTCTGGACAATATGATTGCTGCAGCTACGTGATTGGCGGTTCTCCCTGTTGAAGGTGAGTCTCCAGCCATGATGGAGATATGGAGGGTCGGAGAGCTTCTTCAGACAGCAGTGGATCAACAGGCGGCTTACTCGTACAGTCGTGATTGGATTCACTCAACCCCTCGCCAGAGCTGGAGTTATAGCAGGCATATTGAGTCGCCAATAGTTTCAAGCAGTGAGCGGCACTGTAATCAGCCCCGCAGGCATGACCCGCCGCATGCTGATAACAATGCTCAGGCCTTCGTGGATCAGGGCAGGGCGAGTCGGGAGGCTGAACTGGCAGCTCAATTGGCAACTCATCAACAATCTCTGGTTTACCCATTGGTGTCTGTGGAGTCAGGAGTGACCTCTAGAACCCTTGGTGTGCCATCCCTAGTGCCACCTTTACGTAATGAGCGCTTGCCCAAGGACTTAAAGGCCCCCGCAAGGTGCCTAATTACACGGCGAATCAGCCCCCAGAAGCTTGGATTGAGAGCTATGAGATGGCCATGGAGAGGTTGGACGTTAGTGATGCTGCGTGTGCTAAATATTTCACCATGATGTTGGATGGGCCGTCACGCACTTGGCTGAAACGATTGTCCCCATCAGATCATGGGCTGAACTGAAAGCGCGTTTTATCCAGAATTTCAAAGAAACATGCAAGAAGCCTATGTCGATTCTTGATTTAGACTCTTGTATCCAGGTTGACAGCGAGTCCACAACCAATTAGGTGTGTCGGATCTTGGCCGTTATCCATTCATCGGACAGTATCAACGCCGGTTCAGCAGTCCTGATGTTGGAAAAGAATTGCCAGTTCCTTCCCCTTAAGCAGAAGCTGGGGTGGCTTAAGCGCCACTGCAAGGATATGGGAGAGCTCATGGCTGCTCTCGTCAAATACGCTGACTCTATAGTACTAAAGACGCTGAGTATGATGAGGAGAAGGCTGGCAAGGGAAGAAGAACGGTAGTGCCAAGGGACAGTAGCACAATATGGCAGGTCAAGGTAAAAGTGGTAAGCGCAAGGCCGATGGTGGTTCAGACTTTGTGGCTACACCAATACACAGAATAGTAATCAGCATCGTAAGGGAAGTCATTAGTGCCCCGGTTTGGCGGACCAAAGTTCAACCTGGAGGCGATAATGAATCAGCCTTGCCCGAAGCACGGTTCTCAGGATAAGCCGGCGACCCATCTCTGGAAAGATTGCTTCATCACGAGGGAGTATAGAAATTCCAGTTTTGTCCAGAATAATCATGGCCCGCATGGCGGATCAGGATCCGGCTCTCACGGACCTGGCTTTGGAGGTGGCGGGTCAAGCTCTGGTTTTCGGGGCCAAGGCAACCAAGGAGGCTTTAATCAGCAATCTAATCAAGGGAATCAGCAGTAGTCTGGTTATCAAAGTAACCCAAAGCAGCTGAATAGTGCTCAATATCATGTGTTTAACATGAACTTATGCAAGCGAGACCAGAAGATTCATAAGCGGGCAGTGAACGTGGTTGAGCCGGCAATCCCTTGATACTTACGATGGTCTGAACAGCCTATTGTGTGGAGTAGTGACGATCACCCGCCACGGGTTGACAATCCGGGTCAATTGGCTTTGGTGGTTTCTCCTCGGGTTGGAGGATATAAGTTTACAAAGGTGCTTATGGATGGAGGCAGTAGTATCGATATCCTTTACTATGATACTTTTCGCCGAATGAATTTAACTGACAAAGATCTTAAGCCATCTTCTGCTGTTTTTCATGGGGTGGTGCTTGGTAAGTCGGCGTATCCTGTAGGTAAGATAGTCTTGGAAGTGGCCTTTGGTGATGATTGTGATTACAGAGCTGAAACATTAACTTTTGAGGTGGTCAAAATCAAGAGCTCTTATCATGCCCTCTTTGGACGGCCGGCTTTTGCTAAATTTATGGCGCGCCCTTGTTATGTCTATTTGCAGCTTAAAATGCCGGGTCATAAGGGCACCATCACAGTTCATGGCAACAGGAAGATAGCTTTGGAGTGTGAAGAAGGTGATGCTGCTTACGCTGAGGTTGTTTGTGCAACAGAGGAGTTGAAGTTCTACAAAGATAATGTTGACCCGGCGGATATGACCCCCTTGAAGAAGCCAATGGCAGAGCACGACCCTTTGTTGAAGTTTATGTCGGCGGATGACACCAGGCAGGTTGATTTTGTTCCTGTCGACTCATCCAAACAGTTCAGCATTAGTGCCAATATGGATACGAAATTGGAAAGTGCGCTCATCGAGTTCATCCGTGAGAAACGGGACATCTTTGCATGGAAGCCTTCAGACATGCCAGGTGTACCGAGGGAACTCACTGAGCAGACTCTCAATGTTGATCCAAAGTTTAAACCGGTCAAGCAATTCCTTCGTTGTTTTAATGAAGAGAGGCGCAAGGACATTGGTGAAGAAGTGGCCCGGCTCTTGGTGGCTGGATTTATTGTTGAAGTTTTTCATCCTGAGTGGTTGGCTAACCCGGTGCTGGTACTTAAGAAGAACGGTACTTGGCACATGTGTGTGGATTACACAGACCTTAAATGGCCTGTCCGGCTGATCCTTCTGCTCTCCCTCGTATTGATCAGATCATTGATGCTACGGTGGGTTGTGAGCGTTTGAGTTGTCTCGATGCTTATTCTGGTTATCATCAGATCAAGATGGCAGTTAAGGACCAGGAGAAGACAGCTTTTATCACTCCTTTTGGAGCCTTATTCTATGTGTATATGCCCTTTGGGCTCAAGAGTGCCCAGGCGACATATCAGCGTTGTGTTCAGAATTGCCTTCACAACCAGATTGGATGCAATGTTCATGCTTATGTAGATGATATCATTGTGAAGTCCAGGAAGAAGGAAACCTTGTTAGATGAATTGAAGGAAACCTTTGACAACCTCCAAGTCTACAAAATGATGCTTAACCCGGCAAAGTGTGTTTTCGGTGTGCCAGCCAGCAAGCTGTTGGGCTTATTGGTTTTGGAGAGAGGCATTGAAGGTAACCCGGAGAAAATCAAGGCTATCACTTCTTTGGCTAAGCCAGCATGTATCAATGACGTCCAGCGTTTGGCGGGTCATATTGTGGCTTTGAGCCAGTTTATAAGCCGCCTGGGAGAGAAGGCTACCCCTTTCTACCAGATGATGAAGAAAATAGATCACTTTGTATGGAGAGAGGCTGCTAATCAGGCTTTTGAGGCACTAAAAATGCAGTTGGCTGAGCCGCTAATCCTTGCAGCTCCCATTGATAAGGAGCCCTTGCTTTTATATGTGGCTGCTAACAGCGGAGCGTCAGTGTGCAGTTGTTGTGGAAAGAAAGGAATCAGGCAAGGAATGTCTGGTTCGGCAGCCGATTTACTATGTCAGTGAGGTGCTTATTGAATCTAAGCAGAGGTACCCACATTGGCAGAAGCTGGTTTATGGAGTGTTCATGGCTACTCGTAAGCTAAAGCAATATTTCCTTGGTCGTCCCATCACTGCGGTCAGTTCTGCTCCCTTAGGGGTTATTATTCAAAACAGAGAAGCCACAGGCCGGGTGGGCAAGTGGGCTATTGAGCTTGGACCCCATGGTTTGAAGTATATGCCTCAGACAGCTATCAAGTTTCGAGCACTTGTGGATTTCATCAATGACTGAACAGAGCTACAGATGCCTGTGGAGAAGCCTGATAGCATGTATTGGACGATTCATTTTGATGGATCCAGGCAGTTGGAAGGCTCGGGGGCTGGAGTTATTTTGACTTCCCCACGAGGTGATAAGTTTTGCTATGTTTTAAGGTTGATGTTCCCTTGTACTAACAATGCAGGTGAGTATGAGGCCTTGCTCCTTGGTCTTCTGATGGCTAAAGTGTCGGGGAAGCTGATCTGGCCCACGAACACCTATGGGACCGGCGGACCGAGCCCCTTTCGGTTTGGCGGGGGGCGGAGGTCGCACGAAGAGCAGATCGAGGCAAAGCACACGAGCAGTTTACCCAGCTTCGGAGCTCTCCGGAGAGATAACACTCCTACTGCTGCATGTCTGAGTGTATTGAGTTCTTGCTCAGGAGCGCTGAGAGCTACAGTACAAACAAGCTGCTAACGAGACCGAGCGTGAGTGTTCTCTGGCTTCGAACCTCTCTCCCCTCCTACGTTGCGCATGGGCCTCCTTTTATATGCTAAAGGGGTCTCCGACAGGTGGCAACGTAGACAAGGGTAAAAATGGAAAAGGAGTGGTTGGTACAGCTACTTGTACGATGTATCATACCTAACCACGATGGCAGGGGACAAAGGCATTAAATGCCCGTCACGTCGCCCTAACGGTGCGAGAAAGGGACCGTCGGGGCGCCACCGCTTACCACGATGGCAATCTTGTCGGCGTCGCTTGCCACAGCGCTGGCTGGCAAGACGGCCTCTTGCCACGCTGCGCTGGAAAGGTCCCAGGCGACACGTTAGTGGATGTGCTTTGGAGCGCAGTCTGAGTGGTGGTCTGCCAGCAAGCGCCTTTGTCATGTTGTTGTCTTGTCGCGTCCGGAAGCTTATCGCTAACCGGGCCTTCTCGGCAAGCTCCTCTTGTCGGGGCCTTGTCTCCTAGGTGCCTTGGGTGGCCTTCCCGGCAAGCTCCTCTTGCTGGGGCCTTGTCTCCTAGGTGCCTTGGGTGGCCTTCCCGGCAAGCTCCTCTTGCGGGGCCTTGTCTCCTTGGCTTGAATACTTTGTTCTTGAATGGCTCCAAAGGAACCACGGAGGACCTTGGCGGTCACCCGGTAAGCCTAGCCGCGGAGGGCTACAACTGCCCGTGCACAAGTTCGGGATACTAGGGTACCCCTACTCTAGTACACCGACAGGAGCCCCTGGGCATGGGTCACACACGGTGCCGAGCGCTGTTGGGCCAGGCCCAAAACAGGGCACGGGCACGCGCGGCCTGGGTTACGCCGTAACTCACCCCGGACCCACCACGACAGCAGGAGGCGCGTCCGAGACCACCTTGCCGGACGCGGCAACTCTTTCTCAAAGCAGCCCCCAGCGCAGCCCCCAGCGTGCATGGGTGCCCTTTCTTCTTGATATCATCGCTGATTTGTGTAGGAGCAGAGCAGCCTTACTAGGAGTGCCACAAGCCGCTCGACATGCCTTCGCCCGACTACACCGCCAAGGGAGGATTCCCGGCAAGGGAGCGTTCTCCCAAGGGGAGACTTCTCCGGCAAATAGCAGTTCTCCGGCAAGGGACAGCTCTCCGGCAAGGACAGCACCAGCGATCCCACAGTGGCGGAGACCATGATCGCAGACCCTAGCACAGGTAATCCTCTTGCTTGAAAACTTTCCTTGTGTTCTTCTTCTTCTGATTTTCTTTTGAATATTTGCTTGACTTTTCTTCATTTTCCGGTCGCCGAGATCCATCCGCCACAGAGCCAATGGAGACCGAGGCCGCCGGGCGAGGAGGACGCTGCAGCACATCGACGACGCGCTGCCATCGGAGAAGAAGTCAAGGCCGACGAGCCTGGGCGAAGAGAGGCCGCCAAAGCTGCCGCCGCAGGCCGGGCGAGGTCCGCGATGACTGATGGCCCTGAGGCCGCAGGAGCGCCAGGCGCTACGCCGACCGCCGATCCCTCCGCCGTGGAAGCGCTCAAGACCCTTGTCGCACCCATCGTGGACAGGGTGAGCGGGATTAAGAGGGTTGAGGGCGATCGCGTAGATTAGGCCGCCCGCTTTCTCTTTTTCTTGCCACTGCTGGTCATGTTATGAGAACAATCTATTAGAGCTGCGACAAGCTATCTTGTAATATAACTCTATTTCGGGTAGCAATTGCTATGTTATTTCCTTTACTTGGTTCCTTCCTTTGTATGTTTTGCCCCACGCTTTTAGGGAACTTGTCGGTATGAGCACACAGGCATGAGTCTTGAGACGTCGGACGCCAACTTCTTGGCGGTGCCGCTACCGACAAGAAACCTTGTCGCAACTAGTCGCAGCTCAGTTAAGTTGTTGAGCGGACTCGAAACAAAGTAAGGGCGCAACTAGCTAGTCGCAGCTCACTTAAGTTGTTGAGCGGACTCGAAACAAAGTAAGGGCGCAACTAGCTACGAGTTGGTTCCTCCGCGCACAGGTTTTCCATACAAAGTACGGTCGTTCGAGGAAGATAACTTAAAATTTTAAAACTGATTGCTCAAACTTTAGCAACTTAGCTTTTCGTCGCTTGCTTCCCGGTAAGGCTAGACTTCCTTGAGCGACGCTTGGTCCACACCATTATCTTCTCCTTTCCCCCGGCAAACTTGTGGGCGAGGGAACCTTCCTTTCTTTGAGAAAGAGAAAGAAGAGAAAATAAAGATATGGAGCCTTATGGCTCGTTCTTGCTTACCGAGGGTAGGTGCTGCACAAAGTGTCAGATAACGCATGCAAAATAGAAGTAGAAATCATGCAATTGACAAGATGTGCGAAGCACATACTTATGCACGGGGTCTGCGCCCGGCATTGTACAAAGGATCACATGCAACATCGGCAAGACTTGTACAAAAGGTGGTTGCCGGAACAGGTTCCAGCAACCGCGCCTCTGAGTAAAACTTACGAAGATGCTCAATGTTCGAGGAGTTGCTCACCGAATGCCATATTCGGTCTCAAGGCGGACAGCGCCAGGCCTAGTGACTCGTTTCACCCGGTAAGGGCCTTCCCACTTCAAGGCCAACTTGTTGGAATTCTTGGCGGACTGAACGCGCCGAAGAACAAGGTCGCCTTCCTCGAGACTTCTGGCTTTAACTTTGCAGCTATGGTAGCGGCGCAAAGCTTGCTGGTATCGAGCAGCTCGTACAGCAGCCTAAAGATGATCCTCCTCAAGGAGCAGCGCGTCATGTTGTCGCAACTGCTCTTGCTCAAGCTCATCATAAGCGAGCACTCGAGGTGATCCATATACGAGTTCCGTGGGGAGAACTTCCTCTGCTCCATAGACTAGAGCGAAAGGTGTGCGGCGGTGGCTCGATTTGGCGTCGTCTGATCGACCAAAGAACCACCGGCACATTCGCTGCTGCGGAACATCTGCTTCCACGGCGAGAACTCGCGGCTCACCGGAGCTTGACGTTCCCCCGGCAAGTTTGCCGGAGCAAAACTTGTCGGGAGTGTCTGCTTCAACGGAACAAACCCTAGGGATTGCCGGAGCAGATCGCTTCCTCAAAGACCCTTGGTGTTGATCTTGAGGACCTTCTTGACGGCGATTTGGGGAAGCTCACGGAAAATAGTCACCAGAGATCAACTTCCTCTTCTTACACTTGCCGGTGGAGCTCGATGGTGCGACCTCGACGGTAGCGCAGCACTCCGAAGAGGTGCGCTTGCCGGAGTGGGCATCAGAGCTCTTGCCGGACTTGGTCTTCTTCTTCGCCCTGGGAGCTTCAGCGGCAAGTGGCTTGCAATCTGCTGCAGCTGCTGCTTCCCGGTAGATCTTGTCGTCTAGCCCCCCGGCAGCTTGCACCGCGATGGTGTAGATACTGAGGAACTCCGACGGATGCGTCTTGCCGTCGTACCTCTACGCACGTCGGCTTGAAATTCTTCTTCTTTGGGCCACTTTGGACTTGACGCAGCTCACGAAAGTGAACGCAGGGCAACCTATCACAGACAAAGAAGTCGCCTGGTTCCCCCGGGCGCATGCATGTCGACAGAGGGCCCAGCGCTGGTCGGATTGACGCCGCGCTTCTCTTGGCGCTTCGGCGCGAGCTCGAGCGTCTTCTTGCTATCGTTCGTGAAGAATCTTGGCGCTGATCGCGACGAGCTCGTGGATCCGATGATGCGGTGGAGTCGCTGTCGAGGTGGATCCGGTGAGTCGGCGATCTTGGCCTTCGGGGTGGAGAGTGCATGGTGTTTGCACCCCACCGGTTTCGTCGCCACCGACTCGCGTTTGGCAGTCCTGCCGCGGCAGCGATGCACTCGGCTGCCGCGGAGCGTCGCCGTTGGCAAAGCCAATGAGACTCTGAATGGTGGCCCTCCATTCATCGACCTTGTCGGCTGTTGGAGGGTAATCCAGGAGCAGTTGAGCTCTCGCCAAAGCTTCTGCTGGAGTGGTGGGTGGCGATGGCGACGCGAGGAGCGGATATGCTCGGACTTCTAACTATGTTAGAAGGAGCGATATCCCGTCCCAGCGACCGATGCCTCGCGCCAAAGATGTTGGCGTGCATGCTGGTCTTGAGCATCCCGAGATCCACCAGCTCGATCTTGGTCCAACGAGCGTATGGCGTTGTGAATACCATGATGCTATCGGTCCTGCGCCTCCTGAGACGGGCGGGGTGCATGTACGGACGCCGTGGTCTGCGCAACCTTGTCCTTGGACTTGGCAGCACCGTGGGCTCCCCCGTCGACGTCCATTCTTCCGCCGGCGTCTACCCCACCACCCGTTTGCCCCGGTGGTGGTGGGTTCGACGCGGACGGAACATCTGCCGCCGAAGCCTTCTTCTTCGGTGGCATGTCGATGAAGATGATGGAGATCTAGCTCGTGTGGACGCCGGATCAGGTTCACACAATCTCGACGCCCCCACCCTGGCGCGCCAAAGATGTCGGGGAAGCTGATCTGGCCCACGAACACCTATGGGACCGGCGGACCGAGCCCCTTTCGGTTCGGCAGGGGGCGGAGGTCGCACGAAGAGCAGATCGAGGCGAAGCACACGAGCAATTTACCCAGCTTCGGAGCTCTCCGGAGAGATAACACTCCTACTGCTGCATGTCTGAGTGTATTGAGTTATTGCTCAGGAGCGCAGAGTGCTACAGTACACACAAGCTGCTAACGAGACCGAGCGTGAGTGTTCTCTGGCTTCGAACCTCTCTCCCCTCCTACGTTGTGCATGGGCCTCCTTTTATATGCTAAAGGGGTCTCCGACAGGTGGCAATGTAGACAAGGGTAAAAATGGAAAAGGAGTGGTTGGTACAGCTACTTGTACAGTGTATCATACCTAACCCTGACGGCAGGGGACAAAGGCATTAAATGCCTGTCTACGCCGCCTCTTACAGGCGAAAGGGACCGTCAGGCGCCACCGCTTGCCATGATGGCAATCTTGTCGGCGTCGCTTGCCACCACCTTTCGGTGGCAAGACGGACCTCTTGCCACGCTGCGATGCTGGAAAGGTCCCATGGCGACACGTTAGTGGATGTGCTTTGGAGCGCAGTGCAGTGGTGGTCTGCCATGCAAGCGCCTTTGCCGCGGTTGTTGTCTTGTCGCGTCCGGAAGCTTGTCGCTCATCGGGCCTTCCCAAAGAAGCTCCTCTTGCCGGGGCCTTGTCTCCTAGGTGCCTTGGGTGGCCTTCCCGCAAGCTCCTCTTGCCGGGCCTTGTCTCCTAGGTGCCTTGGGTGGCCTTCCCGGCAAGCTCCTCTTGCCGGGCCTTGTCTCCTTGGCTTGAATACTTTGTTCTTGAATGGCTCCAAAGGAACCACGGAGGACTTTGGCGGTCACCCGGTAAGTCTTGCCGCGGAGGGCTGCAACTGCCCGTGCACAAGTTCGGGATACTAGGGTACCCCTTCTCTAGTACACCGACATAAAGAGATGAATCTAAGCTGGGTAAGGTGTTTTGGCGACTTAGATTTGGTGGCTCGGCAAGTTTCAGGAACTTGGAATTCCAAGGACCCACTCATGACGGCTTATCACCGAGAGATTGATGCTATTGCTGGTCATTTTAAGGGTTATCAAGTGGAACATGTTGATCGCAGGAAAAATGAGGTGGCTGATGCGTTAAGCCGGCTAGGCTCTCAGCGTAAGCCGGTGCCAACCAATGTTTTCCTTGATATTTTGAATAAACCTTCAGTTAAATTGCCTACGGAGGAGGATCTTGCTATCCGTGACCCAGAGGCATAGTTGGTGGCGGCTCTTCATGTTATTCCTGATTGGACAGCTCCGTATTTGCCTTATATGACCTGGGGTGAGTTACCTGAAGATGAAACCTTGGCCAGGCAGATAACCCAGAGGTCTAAGTCAATGACTATTTTCAATGGTGAGTTGCACAGATGCAGTGTAACAGGGGTGTTTCACCGTTGTATTTCTCCTGAGGAGGGTTGTGAGATTCTACGAGATATTCATGAAGGAGATTGTGGCCATCATGCCGGCTCTAAGTCTCTTGTGGCTAAGGCTTTTCGTCATGGGTTCTATTACCTGGCGGCTCATGCTGATGTAGAGGATCTGGTTAGCAAGTGTGACGGTTGTCAGAAGTTTTCCAGACAAGCTCACATGCTGGCTCAAGAATTGAGGATGATTCCAACTACTTGGCCATTTGCAGTCTGGGGGCTGGATATGGTTGGGCCTTTTAAAAGATCTAAGGACAAAAGACTCACCTCTTGGTGGCAGTTGAAAAGTTTACGAAGTGGGTTGAAGCAAAGCCAGTTAGCAAGAGTGACGCAACAACGGCGGTTCAATTCATCAAAAAGATGATTTTTCGTTTTGGCTACCCTCACAGCATCATAACTGATAATGGCACTAATCTGTCCAAGGGTGCTATGAAGGAATTCTGTCAACGAGAGCACATTCGTCTTAATGTCTCATCTGTGGCTCACCCCCAGTCCAATGGTCAAGCTGAAAGAGCCAATCAAGAAATCTTGAGAGGCATAAAACCCCGTTTTATGGTCCCTTTGCAGATGATGCTGGGTTATTGGGTTGAGGAGTTACCCTCAGTGCTATGGGGTATCAATACTACCCCCCAATAGATCTACGTGTTACACGCCTTTTTTCATGGTTTATGGAGCAGAGGCGGTTCCCCAGTGACATCCGTCACGACTCGCCCTGTGTGGTGGCTTATGTTGAAGCTGATAATGAAAAAGCACGTCAGAATGATCTTGACCTTCTGGATGAGGAGCGTGAGCTTGCGGCGGCTCGTTCGGCGATTTACCAACAACATTTACATCGTTATCATAGTCGCCAGGTTAAAACCCGGACCTTTCAAGAAGGCAATTTGGTGCTCCGGCTCATCCAAGATCAAACAGATATGCACAAGTTATCCCCACCTTTGGAAGGGCATTCTGTGGTTAGCAAAAATCTGAACAATGGGTCGTATTACCTCATTGATGTTAGAGACCACAAGGACTCACGCATGTTGGACGAGGAGACCCGCCGGCCGTGTAATATCTTATTACACCTGAGCCACCGGCTCTTGTGTTGTACATATTTCTACCAATGTATATATAATGATTAGTATAATAAAGCCGACATCCCTAATAATTCAGGGCCTCTGTCGCTTCATTTCTGAGTATCTAAGTCTTTATTGTCAATTCATAAGATCACTTGGGGGCATCCTGCTAATTGAGCATACTATGACTACCCTCTTGATCCCGCTTGCACGCCTTTTTACAAACTGAGCATAGCTTTGACTACCTGCTACCTCTTGAGCACTACGTTGGTTTTCCCTTGAAGAGGAAAGGGTGATGCAGCAAAGTAGCGTAAGTATTTCCCTCAGTTTTGAGAACCAAGGTATCAATCCAGTAGGAGGCTACGCGCGAGTCCCTCGCACCTACACAAGACAAATAAATCCTCGCAACCAACGCGATAAGGGGTTGTCAATCCCTACACGGTCACTTATGAGCGTGAGATGTGATAGATATGATAGGATAATATTTTTGGTATTTTTATGATAAAGATGCAAAGTAAAATAAAAGAAAAGTAAAAAGGCAACGGAAATAACTAAGTGTTGGAAGATTAATATGATGAAGATAGAACTGGGGGCCATAGGTTTCACTAATGGCTTCTCTCAAGAGCATAAGTATTTTACGGTTGGTGAACAAATTACTGTTGAGCAATTGACAGAATTGAGCATAGTTATGAGAATATCTAGGTATGATCATGTATATAGGCATCACGTCCGAGACAAGTAGACCGACTCCTGCCTGCATCTACTACTATTACTCCACGCATCGACCGCTATCCAGCATGCATCTAGAGTATTAAGTTCATAAGAACAGAGTAACGCCTTAAGCAAGATGACATGATGTAGAGGGATAAATTCATGCAATACGATAAAAACCCCATCTTGTTATCCTCGATGGCAACAATACAATAGGTGCCTTGCTGCCCCTCATCCTTTGGGAAAGGACACCGCAAGATTGAACCCAAAGCTAAGCACTTCTCCCATTACAAGAAATATCAATCTAGTAGGCCAAACCAAACCGATAATTCGAAGAGACTTGGAAAGCTAACCAATCATACATAAAAGAATTCAGAAGATTCAAATATTGTTCATAGATAAACTTGATCATAAACCCACAATTCATCGGTCCCAACAAACACACCGCAAAAATAAGATTGCATCGAATAGATCTCCACGAGAGAGGGGGAGAATATTGTATTGAGATCCAAAAGGAGAGAAGAAGCCATCTAGCTACTAACTATGGACCTGAAGGTCTGAGGTAAACTACTCACACTTCATCGGAGGGGCTATGGTGTTGATGTAGAAGCCCTCCGTGATCGATGCCCCCTCCGGTGGAGCTCCGGAACAGGCGCCAAGATGGGATCTCATGGGTACAGAAGGTTGCGGCGGTGGAATTAGGTTTTTGGCTCCGTATCTGATCGTTTCGGGGTACGTAGGTATATATAGGAGGAAGGAGTACGTTGGTAGAGCAACGTGGGGCCCATGAGGGTGGAGGGCGCTCCTGGGGGGGTAGGCACGCCCCCTACCTCGTGGCTTCCTCGAAGCTTCCTTGACTTAGGGTCCAAGTCTCCTGGATCATGTTCGTTCCAAAAATCACGTTCTTGAAGGTTTCATTCCGTTTGGACTCCGTTTGATATTCTTTTTCCGGGAACTCTGAAATAGGCAAAAAAACAACAATTCTGGGCTTGGCTTCCGGTTAATAGGTTAGTCCCAAAATTATAAGTGAATAATAAATCGCAATAAGGTCCAAAACAGAAGATAATATAGCATGGAGCAATTAAAAATTATAGATACGTTGGAGACGTATCAAGCATCCCCAAGTGTAATTCCTTCTCGTCCTCGTGTAGGTAAATGATAAAAACAGAATTTTTGATGCGGAATGCTACTAGGCATAATTTCAATGTAACTCTTTTTAATTGTGGTATGAATATTCAGATCCGAAAGTTTCAAGACAAAAGTTTAATATTGACATAGAAATAATAATACTTCAAGCATACTAACTAAGCAATTATGTCTTCTCTAAATAACATGGCCAAGAAAGTTCATCCCTACAAAATCATATAGTTTAGTCATGCTCCATTTTCGTCACACAAGAATGCTCTCCTCATGCACAACCCCGATGACAAGCCAAGCAATTGTTTCATACTTAAGTAATCTCAAACTTTATAAACCTTCACGCAATACATGAGCGTGAGCCATGGATATGGCACTATGGGTGGAATAGAGTATAATGATGGGGGTTGTGTGGAGAAGACAAAAAAGGATAAAGTCTCACATCAACGAGGCTAATCAATGAGCTATGGAGATGCCCATTGATTGATGTTAATGCAAGGAGTAGGGATTGCCATGCAACGGATGCACTAGAGCTACAAATGTAAGAAAGCTCAACAAAAAAACTAAGTGGGTGTGCATCCAACTTGCTTTCTCTCGAAAACCTAGGGCACTTGAGGAGCACCATTGTTGGAATATACAAGCGAAGTTCTATAATGAAAAATTCCCACTAGTATATGGAAGTGACAAAACAAGAGACTCTCTATCATGAAGATTATGGTGCTACTTTGAAGCACAAGTGTGGAAAAAATGATAGTAGCATTGCCCCTTTTTATTTCCTTTTTTTCTATTTTTGGGCCTTCTTTTTTATTTGGCCTTTCTCTTTTTTTAAATGGGACAATGCTCTATTAAATGATGATCATCACACTTCTATTTATTTACAACTCAATGATTACAACTAGATACTAGAACAAAGTGAGACTCTATATGAATGCCTCCGTCGGTGTACCGGGATATGCAATGAACCAAGAGTGACATGTATGAAAGAATTATGAATGGTGGCTTTGCCACAAATACTATGTCAACTACATGATCATGCTAAGCAATATGACAATGATGAACGTGTCATGATAAAAGGAATGGTGGAAAGTTGCATGGCAATATATCTCAGAATTTCTATGGAAATGCCATAATAGGTAGGTATGGTGGCTGTTTTGAGGAAGATATAAGGAGGTTTATGTGTGAAAGAGCGTATCATATCACGGGGTTTGGATGCACCGCTAAGTTTGCACCAACTCTCAATGTGAGAAAGGGCAATGCACTGTACCGAAGAGGCTAGCAATGATGGAAAGGTGAGAGTGCGTATAATCCATGGACTCAACATTAGTCATAAAGAATTCACATAATTATTGCAAAAATCTACAAGTCATCAAAAACCAAGCACTACGAGCATGCTAATTGGGGGATAGATTGGTAGGAATAGACCATCGCTCGTCCCCGACCGCCACTCATAAGGAGGACAATCAAAGAACACCTCATGTTTCAAATTTGTTACATAACGTTTACCATACGTGCATGCTACGGGACTTGCAAGCTTCAACACAAGTATTTCTCAAATTCACAACTACTCAACTAGCACAACTTTAATATCACTACCTCCATATCTCAAAACAATCATCAAGCATCAAACTTCTCTTAGTATTCAAAACACTCATAATAAAGTTTTTACTAATCTTGAATACCTAGAATATTAGGATTATTTAAGAAAATTACCATGCTATTTAAGACTCTCAAAATAATCTAAGTGAAGCATGAGAGATCAATAGTTTTTACAAAACAAATCCACCATCGTGCTCTAAAAGATATAAGTGAAGTACTAGAGCAAAACTATTTAACTCAAAAGATATAAGTGAAGCACATAGAGTATTCTAATAATTTCCAAATCATGTGTGTCTCTCTCAAAAGGTGTGTACAGCAAGGATGATTTTGGTAAACTAAAAAGCGAAGACTCAAATCATACAAGACGCTCCAAGCAAAACACATATCATGTGGTGAATAAAAATGTAGCTCCAAGTAAAGTTACCGATAGAAGTAGACGAAAGAGGGGATGCCTTCCGGGGCATCCCCAAGCTTTGGCTTTTAGGTGTCCTTAGATTATCTTGGGGGTGCCATGGGAATCCCCAAGCTTAGGCTCTTGCCACTCCTTGTTCCATAATCCATCAAATCTTTCACCCAAAACTTGAAAAGTTCACAACACAAAACTTAACAGAAAATCTCGTGAGCTGCGTTAGCGAAAGAAAACAAAAGACCACTTCAAGGTACTGTAATGAACTCATTCTTTATTTATATTTGTTTTAAAAATAATGTAGTACAACTTTTCTATGGTTTATAAACTATTTTACTAGCCATAGATTCATCCAAATAAGCAAACAACACACGAAAAAACAGAATCTATCAAAAACAGAACAGTCTGTAGTAATCTGTAACTAACACAAACTTCTGGAATTCCAAAAAATCTGACAGAATAGGAAGACCTAGAAAATTTGTTTATTGATCAGCAGAAATTGGAATCAATATTTTATCACGTTCTGGTGATTTTTAACAATTATTTTCGTGAACAGAAAGTTTCTGGAAATTTCTGCAAGATCAAATAACTATCATCCAAGAAGATCCTATAGGTTTAACTTGGCACAAACACTAACTAAAACATAAAAACACATCTAACCAGAGGATAGATCAAATATTTATTCCTAAACATAAGCAAAAAGCAAAAAAACTAAAAATAAAATTGGGTTGCCTCCCAACAAGCGCTATCGCTTAACGCCCCTAGCTAGGCATAAAAGCAAGGATCGATCTAGGTATTGCCATCTTTGGTAGGTAATTCTTCAATGAGGCATCTACCATCCTCAGGAATTTATTTATTTTTATTGATTATCAAACTTTTAGGCACAAGATAGAAAAATTCATTTGTAACAAATGGTTCCTTGATGATAGCAAAAAGATTGGGATGAATACTTATAGATTTGAGATCCGTAGTTTCCTTAATAGAGGATTCACCCTTATTTTTAAGAACATACATAAGCTTGGAAATTTTAGTATAAGGACTTGGAGTATTCTTTATGGAAGAAAAAACGGTTCCCAAGTTGGTAATGATATCCTCAATTTTATCGATTCTAGTGGAATCCTGATTTATTTTCTCATTAACTATGGGTTCCTTCTCTTTAATATTTTTCAAAGTGACTCCTACTTTAGATCCATATTGAGTGATTCAGTTGTGGATCTTTTTATCGAAATTTTCAGTTAATTCTATGGTAGCAACCTTATTTTCAATAATTTCAAGTCTTTGCATTACATGCTCCAAAGTTAACATAGTTCCATTAACCAAAAGAGGTGGTGAGCCAAACAAATCTATCATAGCATTATAAGAATCAAAAGTATGGCTACCCAAGAAGTTCCCTCCGGTAATGGTATCAAGGATATATCTGTACCAGGGAGTAGCGCCTACATAAAAATTGTGAAGAAGAACGGAAGTAGATTGCTTCCTGGTAGATCTATTTTGAGCATTGCAAATTCTATACCAAGCGTCTTTTAGATTTTCTCCCTCCCTTTGCTTAAAATTTAGAACTTCATTCTCGGGAGACAACGGAGAAGTTAGAGGACTAGCCATAATGACAAGCAAAAGAAAAAGAGGCGAACGAAAAAGAGAGGGCGAATAAAACGGCAAGGGTGAAGTGGGAGAGAGGAAAACGAGAGGCAAATGGCAAATAATGTAATGCGGGAGATAAGGGTTTGTGACGGGTACTTGGTATGTTGACTTTTATGAGACCTCCCAAGAACGGCGCCAGAAATCCTTCTTGCTACCTCTTGAACACTGCGTTGGTTTTCCCTTGAAGAGGAAAGGGTGATGCAACAAAGTAGCGTAAGTATTTCCCTCAGTTTTTGAGAACCAAGGTATCAATCCAGTAGGAGGCTACGCGCAAGTCCCTCGCACCTACACAAAACAAATAAATCCTCGCAACCAACGCGACAAGGGGTTGTCAATCCCTACACGGTCACTTACGAGAGTGAGATGTGATAGATATGATAGGATAATATTTTTGGTATTTTTATAATAAAGATGCAAAGTAAAATAAAAGCAAAGTAAAAAAGGCAACGGAAATAACTAAGTGTTGGAATATTAATATGATGAAGATAGACCCGGGGGCCATAGGTTTCACTAGTGGCTTCTCTCAAGAGCATAAGTATTTTACGATGGCTGGACAAATTACTGTTGAGCAATTCACAGAATTGAGCATAGTTATGAGAATACCTAGGTATCATCATGTATATAGGCATCACGTCCGAGACAAGTAGACCGACTCCTGCCTGCATCTACTACTATTACTCCACACGTCAACCGCTATCCAGCATGCATCTAGAGTATTAAGTTCATAAGAACAGAGTAACGCCTTAAGCAAGATGACATGATGTAGAGGGATAAATTCATGCAATATGATAAAAACCCCATCTTGTTATCCTCGATGGCAACAATACAATACGTGCCTTGCTGCCCCTACTGTCAGTGGGAAAGGACACCGCAAGATTGAACCCAAAGCTAAGCACTTCTCCCATTGCAAGAAAGATCAACCTAGTAAGCCAAACCAAACTAATAATTCGAAGAGACTTGCAAAGATAACCAATCATACATAAAAGAATTCAGAAGATTCAAATATTGTTCATAGATAAACTTGATCATAAACCCACAATTCATCGGTCTCAACAAACACACCGCAAAAAGAAAATTGCATCGAATAGAGCTCCACGAGAGAGGGGGAGAACATTGTATTGAGATCCAAAAAGAGAGAAGAAGCCATCTAGCTACTAACTATGGACCCGAAGGTCTGAGGTAAACTACTCACACTTCATCGGAGGGGCTATGGTGTTGATGTAGAAGCCCTCCGTGATCGATGCCCCTCCGGGCGGAGCTTTAACAGGCCCCAAGATGGGATCTCGTGGAGTGCAGAAGGTTCTTGGCGGTGGAATTAGGTTTTTGGCTCCGTATCTGATCGTTTGGGGTACGTAGGTATATATAGGAGGAAGGAGTACGTCGGTGGAGCAACATGGGGCCCATGAGGGTGGAGGGCGCGCTTGGGGGGGTAGGCGCCCCCCTACCTCGTGGCTTCCTCAAAGCTTCCTTGACTTAGGGTCCAAGTCTCTTGGATCATGTTCGTTCCAAAAATCATGTTCCCGAAGGTTTCATTCCGTTTGGACTCCGTTTGATATTCTTTTTCTGTGAAACACTGAAATAGGCAAAAAACAACAATTCTGGGTTGTGCCTTCGGTTAATAGGTTAGTCCCAAAAATAATATAAAAGTGAATAATAAAGCCCAATAATGTCCAAAACAGAAGATAATATTGCATGGAGCAATCATAAATTATAGATACGTTGGAGATGTATCACTACCCTTTGATCCGGCTTATAAGCCTTGTTGCAAATGACTTGGGATTTTTTTATGCCCAAGTGAAACAGTTACCAAAGAGAACTTGCTATAATAGGCAGTTTCAACATAGGTAACCTGCCTTGATGGCTTGTTAATAGGTCACTTGGGGGCTTCCTGTTCACTAAACATAGCTATATTTACCGTTTTGATCGGCTTGGACGCCAGGTGTATTCAACAAAACTCCAGGTTACCCTGCCTTTGTATGTCTGCCTCTCCGCCCAGGTAATCCTGGAATGACCCACCGTACTCTTGACTGTCAATCTTATAAAGACCATGAACTTGTGAAAGTTAAAATGGCGGTTGGTCATGTGAGGCCGGGCTTACAGGTTTGAACAAACGATTCGCTCAGTGGCTGTGCGGCCCTTGAACATCACTTGATTTTATGGTTTGGCAGCCTATGAAAGCCTTGTTTCTTTCTGGTTTGTTCTTTTATTTTGGCCGTTGTTTGGGTTCATATCACTACAAAAAAAATACACGTCTGTGATGATACGTGTTTTTCACAGTAGGTCAGGTTTTCGGTCATGCATGTACATCCATGACATATGAAAGAATCAAGATAGTCATACTTGTGCTGTCGTAGAAGTGTTCCATGACATTAACAAAATTATCATCACGGAAGTGTCCACTTCCATGATGATAAATCGCGCGTCATAAAAGTGCTTTCGTCAAGGGTGACCGACACGTGGCATCCACCATAACGGGTCGCCATTAAGCTATCGGGTTGCGGTTTGGATCTGATAACCCGTTAACAACCTGGACCGATGGGGATTTTCCACGTGTAAAATTATCATTGGCTGGAGGAAACATGTGCTGGCTCACCGTTGGGATAGAAGTCATCCACTCATTAGACAGAATGAGCCAATGATACGTTGACACGTGGCATTGCCCAACACAGGCCCATTCCTATGAAAAGGCCGGCCCGTTTGACTTGGCCAAAAGATAGTGGGCTGGCCCACGGAAAGCCTGTTAACGGCCCATTCGCACATAGCCCATTTACAACCCGCTAACCCATGGCCCGTTACGGCCTATCCAAATTAGGCCCAGTAGCGTCATATGGGCCGTCCAATATGACTCCAGACCATTGTAACTTCCAGCCCATGTCTGTCCCATGACGTCTCTCGGCCCATACGAGGTGCTTCGTAACTCTCGGCCAATTAACGGCCCGTGGTGAAACTTGCCCGTAATGAACATTATATCGCTTTATACCCATTAACGGCCCATTATTAATTGGGCCGTTTCAAGCCCATGTTATATTTCGGCCTTCTCACGACCCATTTATTCTTGGGCTCATTTCCAGCATTCGGTTACTTACAACCTGTTACTGGCATTTTCTGATTGTGGGCCATATTCAGCCTGTGGTTATAGTCGGCCCGTTTGTGGCTCATTAATCTGTTGGGACATTTTCATAGCGTCATCAAATTCAGCCGATTAACGACGGCCTGTTATGGTCGGCCCATGAACAGACGATTCCAACTCTAGCCCGTTTAAGGCCCATAATGTGGTCCGTTATTGGCCCATGTTTGGCCAATCGATCATACGGCCCGTAGAAGGCCCATCGATGCTACTGCCCGTAGAAGGCACATTGTTTCTACGACCCGTAGGAGGCCCAGGGTCACTATAGTAAATATGTAGCCCATGGTTATTGTGGCCTCGTTTTAAAAATAGGTTATCGCGGCCACTAGCAAACCGCGGAAAAAGAACTACACTGACTACAAGCAAACAAATAAACAAGACAACAAGGAAATAAATAAGCAAGCAACTTACGCTAGGCTATCACGACTATTCCACATATTACATCCAGTGGGCATCAAAGTTCACCACCAAAGGTAAATATAGGGAACAAAGCGACATATCACATACCTTTGGTTGTCAAAGTTGGTGACCAGTGCAAATAAACGCTGCAGCAAAACAAGTCCAGAACTGAAACCACTTCAGAAGAGCTCAAGAAACAATATCCTGGGTACCCATAATGCTGGCAAGATGCTTAGTAAGCTTATTAACTTTCTCTTGTTTGGCGCTTAAATCCTCCAGCGCTTGTTGTTGCACAAGAAAGTATGCATCTGAATTCTATAGGGACTTCCTCGGTCCTTTGGCTTCTTGCCGCAACACAGCTGACTGATGCCTTTCAGCTTGTAGCTGAGACTGAAGAAGCCGAAGTGATTCAGGCAGCGAGTTCGAAGAGCTTGTGCCAGCGGTACTGGCCAGTAACTCGAACACTACATCAACGCAGGACTATGGGGTTTTCTCACTGTCTACAAGATCATTTTTATCACCTTTCTTGGAGACCAACAGGGTTGTCTCACTATCTTGAACCTTATCTGTCTTACTTTCTCTACCATTGCATAGTGGGGTGCTCTTCTCCAATATTATGTTCGCATACTACAAGAGAAACAAGCAGACACATCACATGTTTAGCATGTAGTATACGAAACTCATTTTGGTAAACCGGTTCAGTAGTAAGGTGGACAGGATAACAGCATGAAACAAACATATATCTATGTACTATGGTCACTGTATTGTCCATATCATTATAGTCTACGTTGCCAAATCAAGATAGAGACACAGTTCAACTCATATATTTTTAAAACACTGCAGTATAGACAGAATATAAGTGTGAGAAACTACACAGCATTGGCATCACTTGTATGTGCATCACATGAGAACATAACTGTTTATATAACTGTAACTGAAATCAACATAGAGCAAGAAATTAGAACAACAATCCAGTTAAAAATAGGTTTAAAACATACCTGTTGCACCATTGGAGTTTCAATTCACTACTGCAGGATGCTGCTAACACGACACTATGATCAAAGACCCTTCGATGAAACTGTGTGCAATGCAATAATCACAAACGGTGGTGTAAAAAACCATCAAAAAAGGCCAAAATGTTTGCGATGACGGATGCATCAAGCACGATTCAGATTTTAGTTGCGTGTGCGATACAGGGCATCGGTTCAGTTCAATTAACCATTTTCGATGATTGGGAACAAAAGAAATGGGCAGCCAGATGAAAGTGTGTGCGATGTACATCATACGGTTCACTCGGATGAACTATTTGTGATTAGGCAACACAAAAGAAACGGTCAGCCAGATCAAGGTGTGTGCGATGTACAACATACAGTTCACTCGGATGAACTGTTTGTGATTCGGCAACACAAAAGAAACGGTCAGCTAGATCAAGGTGTGTGCGATGTACGACATGCGGTTCACCCGGATGAAATGTTTGCGCTGAGACAAGAGAACAGAAACGGTTCAATATAACAAATACCATAAATATTTCAAGGTTCAAATTCAAAGATTACAACGCCCAAATTCAAACATTGCAAGCTGACAAGTCATGTATGGGTTTGACACAATAACTTTCAATTGCTTTGCCATATGATCTTCCAATATGAAGTTTGGCATTTTTGGATGCACTTCCATTCCACAGTACCAGTCGGCTCTGATAATCATACCATTGATATTTCCTAATGAAATGCGTGTTCAACCTTAGTACACTCAGCACCTTTGCTTTGGCAAGAAATAACCTGGCAAGTGTAATCTCCGGTGGGGTCCCTCGGTAGGAGTTCAAAGTAATATTTGAGACATGCAGATCCAGGCATTCGATGTGATTGTCGTTATAAACATCATCCACCTCCGGGACTAATATGCACGGCTAAATAAGAGAACGTGTTAGTGCCTACATGCAGTTTTGAACACTCTACACGCCCATTTGGTTTGCAGGATTTGTAAAATGCACCAACGTGCCATCTTCGATCTGGCATGATTAACATGGGCATTTGATTACAATCTAGAAACATGTATCCTTCTTCACAAGAGGTTGGATTGCCTGAAAAATTCCCTAAGAAAACTAGTACAGATGAATCCAAAGGAGAAATGCTTATGGACGATTGTAACCAAATGAATGAAGCAACCAATATGGGGTGGGGGTGTATGTCCTAAAATCCTCCAAAATTCCTTCAGAAATCGTAGTACATTGTCATTGTAAACTTGGGAAAAGGTGCACAAAATTGAACTCCCTTATGGTTAACATTTAAACAGGAAAGGGACATCATCTTGATATACAACTTCTTCAGGCACGGAAAGCATCTCAGGCAACTGACAACTTGGTCTAGGTTGGGGACGTCAGATTCTAGTGCCAAGACCTTCACTATGCCCAGAGTCTAGGTGAAACTTCGCTGGATGACAGACGAACATACATCTTCAAAACTAGAAATAACATTGATATCAAGAAGGACAGGTATATAAGGCGACTGTTGTACCTGAAAGTTGTAGTATTTGACAGACGAGTAGCCCATCACTTTCAATTTCGGTGTAGAAATGACATTGATTCGTGTTGGACCTTGTTGATCAACTACAAGTAATCTCTCAAGTGAAGGTGTGTCCTGGATGACCATATTGTGGTCCACCTTTTGTGATCTCTCGTTGCAGCACCAGCAATGCACATAAATAGTCCGGAGAGTCCTGGAGGTGATGTGCAATGTACTTGACCAATTCATCGCCTGAAAATGAAGGAACTCGAGTGATGTACAGCCGCGGAGCAGGCGCTCCATGTCATCCTTTGGGATGCGGACGGTGCCGAGCTCGAGGTGCTTCGGTCGTGGTAGAAAAAGAGCGGTCGCGTCATTAAGGAGAGGGGGGAATGGCAGTTCATGAACTTGGCAAGGCGCAGCGTGGGCGCGAAGCGGAGCGCGGATGTTGGCAGCAAGCGCATATGCCCATCATTATAACTTAGCTTCTCGAGCTGATCTAAGGCGCGGGATCAGAACCACTCATCAAGCTTGGCTTAGTCCTTTCCATTGTAACGGAACTTGCCCGCGATAAGGCCTTTGATTGGGCCATCGTGACTGCCGAGGATCTGGGAGAACGCATCCAAGCTTTGGCGATAGCCATGGCAGAGCTTGTGGGTGTCGAGGAGGTCGACAGGGGTGCGCAGCCATAGGGTGTGCCACCATCGGGAAAGGGCAGCCGTCCTCGCCCGATATTTGATTTGGAGGAGGGATATGATGACTATCAACATATCATCGAGGAGGTTGTTGATGAAGTCTAGTCCTGCTGGAGTCGCTTGCGGTTCTTTCTTGACCCGCCTCCGCTTGTTGGCAGCCTCGTTCTCCACCTCGTCGGCGGGGATGTAAACCTCTATCTCCATATTCACGCCATGCTTCGGTGCTTCAGCAGCCTCGGCATCGCCACTCCCTCCGATGGTGCGCTTCGGCGGCATCCTTGTACACTGGCGGCTTTGAGGACTCAGAGCGGCATCGAGGATGCGGGCGGAGAGAGAGAGAAATTGTGTGTGTGGCGAGGATGGGGGGGTTCGGCCACTCGGCGGCACCATTAATATAGGCCAGTGGGAGCGAGGCGGGTGGTGGTCCAAGGCTGTCTCGCTTCCCGTTGAGAAATAGATAGTGCTATTGATTTTTAGCAGCATATTTTGACAAATCGCGTGTCTATTGGCTTAGCGCCGAAGTCTGGCTTTAATTTGCATATCATAATCTAAACCGTTTGTGTTGAAGAGATGCACAGATCCTGGGTTGAACAGCTTGTACGCTTCCCGGTGAGCCTGCGCACCGGACTGTGCTCGCACGCCTCCCGTTCAGTCAAGCAGCTGTCCACATGGCACCTCCTATAGCCATTAAAACCAAGACACATGGCATCACATGAATGGTTAACCGAACGCACACGGTTTGAATTATACAAATGTTTGAGATATTAAAGTGGCGGCTATTTTTTTCAAAATGCCTTTGTTGACTGTCATTATTCGAGTTCGCCTTCTCTCAAAATGGACACAAAAAATACCACATCATGTCGGGTGCCATTCCATGATAGCATGCCAAGTTTCATGAATTTCGGACGAGTTTTAGATTTACTAGAATTTAAAAACAAAGTATCTCAATATTTTGCCGGCAATCAACGGTGCCCTGGTGTTTGAAATGCATTCCCATTTCTTGCATGCACCCAAGGACATAGATTTGATTTTTCATCAAATTCATATGCACTGGAGCATGTGCATGTAGTTCAAATTTGAATTATGCACATAAATGCATTGAAAACTCAGTTAATGCATAAAAATGTCCAAACGAACCCCGAAAAATCACAAAAATTCACAGAACACTTCGGTTGTTCTATGTTGACACGAGAAAAAAATTTGAAAGCAATAAGAGGCAATGGATATCATTTCGTCCCCAAAGGTGGGGCGTTCTCACCGAAAAGCATCATGCTTGTTGTGAGAAGCTCTGGTTTGTGAGAAGCTTATACCCAAACCTGCCCCAAATGGGTCAAAAAATTTACCACGGCATGTTGATGCCCTCCATGATAGCATGCCAAGTTTCATGAATTTCAGATGAGTTTTGGATTTACTAGAATTTAAAAACCAGACATCTCAATGTTTTGCCGGCAATCAACGGTGCCCTGGTGTTTGAAATTCATTCACATTTCTTGCATGGGACCTAAGCATGCACCCAATGACACAGATTTGATGTTTCAACCAATTTATATGCACTGGAGCATGTGCATGTAGTTCAAATTAGAATTATGCACATAAATGCATTGAAAACACACTTAATGCATAAAAATGTCCAGAGAACCCCGAAAAATCACAAAAAATAACACAACACTCCTATTGTTCTATGTTGACACGAGAAAAATTTGAAAGCAATAAGAGGCAATGGATATCGTTTCGTCCCCAAAGGTGGGGCATTCCCTACCGAAACCATCATGCTTGTTGTGAGGAGCTCTGGTTTGTGAGAAGCATATACCCAAACTTACCCCAAATGGGACAAAAAATTTACCACGGCATGTTGATGCCGCTCCATGATAGCGTGCCAAGTTTCATGAATTTCAGACGAGTTTTGGATTTACTATAATTTAAAAACCAGGCATCTAAATGTTTTGCCGACAATCAACGATGCCATGGTGTTTGAAATTCATTCCTATTTCTTGCATGGGACCTAAGCATGCACCCAAGGACAAAGATTTGATTTTTCAACGAATTTATATGCACTGGAGCATGTGCATGTAGTTCATATTTGAATTATGCACATAAATGCATTGAAAACTCACTTAATGCATAAAAATGTCCAAACGATCCCTGAATAATTCCAATTCTTTTATGATCACTGCAGATAAAAGGTCTAGCAATTCAAACACCGTCCATTGCCGCTGTGACCCCATTATGTAATTCAAATCAAGACAAAAAATCAAGTAGATCCCACACAGTTTATTATAACGAACCGTGTGAGATGCAGCACAAAATATCTTCCGACCGTGTGTGAAAAAGGGACTATGTCTGATGACACTTTGCGCGCCATTTTTTGGGCTGAAGCGATTCCAAATTTTTGGCTTCCGCGGAAATATCTACCTCCCCGCCCCCTCCCCCTTACCAAAAGCCACATTTCCCCACTTTCCGCCTTCCTTTCTAAGTTGAAACCTTCACTCTTTGCTTGCAGCACCGCCGCCTCCTCGTCGGCGACCCTCCTTCACGCTGCTCGACCTCGCATATCCAGGCAGGTAATCCACACCCAACCCCCATCCTCCTCCTCCTTCCACATCCCACATGCCCCGACCGTCGGTGCGAGCGCGACACCTTCCACCCAAATCAGCGACCCCTCCACAAAATAAGTGCCGGCCTAAGCCATGGTGCACGCAGTATAGCCAGGGCCTCAAGGAGCATTTGGCAGCGGAGAAGAAAATCGTGGCTGCACGCGCGGATGAGGTCGCGATGGCTGCCATTCGTGCCGACCCCCAGTTCTTGGAGGAGCACCTCGCCGTCGAGGCCACCGTTGATGCCTCACGTGCCGATGCCACGATGCGGTTGGCTGCTTTAAATGACAGTTCGTGGCATTTTCTCGAGGCCACCATCGGTGCCTTCGACGAAGACTACTAGGTGTTTTCTCAGCGTGCACGTGCTTACCTCATCTCGAGAGCCAGCAGGTTGGTGCCTGGAGCAGCTCAGGCAACTCACCACTACAACGATGGCACCCATGATGCGGAGGCCTAGCCCTCTTCCATGTCCAAGGAGCCAATCGTCATCGATATCTCTGACAATGAGGAGTAGCTTGTCTTATTAGCTCACTATAAGGACCCATGTTCAGTTTGCTAGCTACTGCCTTTCCTTAACAAATTCTAGTGAATTGTGCTATCTACTTTTACCATGCAATCTTCTGCTATAGTGTATATGTTCCATATGTCGTGCAATGTAGTGTTCTATTAACTGCTTGGCTCCATTCTGCAAATGTGATGTTCAATTCTTTAGGGTGCAATATTTCCAAGTTGATAAGCATGCTTGGTTTGGTTAACTGTCTGATCTTCTATTAGGAGTATGTTATATTGTTCAATTGGTGTTTAGTTAACTGCTTGGTTCATTTGTTGTGGCTTGGTTCACTTGTTGTGGTGTTTAGTTAACTGCTTGGTTTAATTCTGCAATGCGATGTTCAATTGTTGTGGCTGCATTCTCTTATTGTATACCATGTGAGGAATAAATCAAATTTGGCTGCACTAAATACATGAGAAATAAATACAATTGCTATATTTCCAAGTTGTTAAGCATCCTTGGTTTGGTTAAATGTCTGATCTTCTATTAGGAGTATGTTATATTGAGCAATGTGGTGCTCAGTTAATGTTTGGTTCATTTGTTGTGGTGTTTAGTTAACTGCTTGGTTCAATTCTGCAATTCGATGTTCAATTGATGTGGCTGCATTCTATTATTGTATAGCATGTGAGGAATAAATCTGATGCGGAGCATCCTGTGATCATCCACATGTACACTACGTCTACTACCCAAGGCCCAAGAGGACATATGACGAGACCTCGAACATACGCCATTGGACACAAGGTGAACTCTCTCCTCTCCGAACCTTCACTTTCTACATGTGAGACATGGCTTCTACCTCAAAGATATGTGTTGTGCATGACCAGGAACCAAGAGGGAAACCATGGACAAGACGGCGAGTACACCAAGCGCGACGAGCAAGAGAAGGAGCTGCTCGGAAGCTTCAGCCACCGGACGACCGGACAACGCCGGACGTCCGACGCCTGTACACTCAGCCAACCAGAAGGGCCAGCCGACGGAAGCTACAACGGTCGGACGACCGGCAAGTACCGGACGTCCGACACACCCCAGGCCCCGGACGACCAAACACCACCGGACGAACGGTGCCACGGTGACAGAATGATATTTACGGAAGTCCGAAGACCACCGGACATCCGGACCGTACCGAGGCTCCGGACGTCCGACACCCACCGAACGTCTGACGCCTGTCTGCGCACAGAGATCGGGCCCGAGGCCCATGTACCCCTTCGCCCCTCACTTACCCCTTCATGGCTCTAGACTATATATAATCCTCCATTTTTGGGTTAGCATAGGTTTAGCTCATTTGAGATAGAGCTTTGCTCATCGACAGGGATCTACTCCACGAGAGAGACCGCGCGCCTCTACGAAGAAGATCCACCTTGGATTCAAGACCCCTTCATGGGAAGACCCCTTAAGACCTCCTCACGGGGAAGAACCGTTTACCTTTGTATCGTCCTTTGTTGTTCGTGGATCTTGTATCTCCTCTCGTTTTTCGAGGATCTAGAATATGTGTGACCTAATTTCGTTGGTTTGAGTGTTTCTCTTGTGTTTTCCCTCGTGTTTCCCCTCATGTTCTTCGTATTCTTAGTTGGGATCCGCTCCTTTCGTGAAAGATCGGCCGTCTAGGGTTCCACCCTATATCATATTGGTATCATGAGCCACGTTGATCACGATTTCGGAGCCTCCCCTCTTTGTTTTCTAGCCTTGTTTTGTTGTGTTCTTCCCCAAATTCAAAAATTTCCCACCAAAAATAGCCCCAATTTTTTTTGTGATTTGTTGGAATGATGAAGTTTTGTTGATTTTGGTCCATGGATTAGCTTGATTTCAAGTGGATCTATCATTTCCCCAAGTTTCCCCATCTTTCATCCACGAAATCTCCTCAATTTTGCCCCCAAAATCCCAAAATTCCGTCCAAAATCGCGTCCCGGAGCTCAAATCTCGCGTTGACCCCGACCCACCGAACGGCCGTCATTTTACCGGACGTCCGAAGCCCCAGGGACAACCGAACGTCCGCAACTTTCCGAACGACCGGTGCCACCCAACAGAACGAAAATAGCGGATTTCCTAGCCCGACCGGACATCCGTCCATTTCCACACGACCGATACGTGTAGTTTCAGACTTCGGCTGATTTTTGTTTTGTCCGTAACTAATTCATCCGAACTCGGATTTTGACGTTCTTTAGCTCGTTTTGAAGCTCTTGACATCCTCCTTCCCAAAAAAATACCATCAACATCATTTTACTTAATTAAAGTTTCCAAACTTTGGCATCTTTGCCTAGGGCTTCCACCACGTCATCCGCTACACCACCACCGACTTCCGGAACCTAACCCATATTGATCCCATAGCATTAGTGGTTGCTTGAGTAGTGATTCCAGTCTCCTAAGGTGTTTCGGCTACTTAGGGACGGTTGCTTCTTCATCAACCACCACCACCACTTCTGCATAGGCTTGCCCACCATACACTTCCGCCACCACTTCCGCATAGGCTTAACCCAATTTTGTTTGAGTTGTAAGTTGTGTCTCCTAAGGTGTTTTGGCTACTTAGGGACGGTGACCTTCAACTCCGACTCACATAACCCCATAACCACCGTTTTCCGCTACAACCATTTGACATTTGTCATTTGATATTTTGAGTTCGTGGTTTTTCCATTTAGCTACTTAGGGACGAGTCTCCATCATCTTGGTATCTACATCAAGAACACCGCCACTCATCATCGCCACGGACGGTAACCTCCATATCGGTATCACCTTGGTATCGTGGTATCCCTCCATTGTATATTCCCTTGCCAGTGCATTGATAACCCCTGGCCTATTTTGCGTCACTTGCCTATCGAGACTAGCCATTTGAGTATTGCCGGCAATGTTACTTGTGCACATTAGTGATCATTGGTCTACACCTTCCATTACATACATACCATATCATCATGGTATCATATCATCCATTGTATCACAAGATTGTTCCCACATATACACATTTTCTATCTTGGTTTGTGCATTTCGTAAAGTGGCCATCCAAAAAAGAAAAAGCTTTTAAGCAAAAGAGAAAGAGCAAAGAAGCTTGTAAAGAGCCATAGCATCATGCCACATTGCATATAAGATTGTCATATCCGATCATCTTGAGAAACACAACGGGAACCATACATACATAGCATACTTGAGATACAAGTTGATAAATTGTGCATCTTGTAGGTTGTGCACAAGTGTCGTATCCGCCTATAGATCAATCGTGCTAGCGTCTCTCTTGAGTTGTGCAACACGAGCGTTTTTCGTGGATTCCACATATTGTGCTCATTCCTTGGTTGCACGACCCCATTTATCTATCCGTGTGTGTGTTTCCGTGTGCAACATATTGCTATTGGTCTACTTGTTACACTTGCGAATTTGTGAATCTCTTTCAACATTATTGACTCTTGCTAACATTTTGCATCAAAATTTTGTGCCACTATCATCTTCGAGCTCCACCGTAAGCCTTATTTGTGTAGGTGTGAGAAATCGACGAGATTGGTACCAATTGTGCTATTTCCTTGTTACATCATTGAGTGATCATTGATCCATATTCAACATTGGTCAAGATACATTTGGTATAGTTCTCTCCTTTCTTCCACTCATATTTTCTCGAGTTTTGTGATGGATAGGCAAGGCATTTCATCTCTGGTCTTCGACAACAATGACGGCACGAGCAACTACATCACCAAATCGTCAATCTTCGATCTACAATGACAAATGCAAGGCGCACAATCAAGATTGCAAGAGCACATCGACAACCTCTCCATGGACATACGACACTCCAAAGCACATACAAGAGACTACTCGACAACAAGCTTTCCGCACAGAAGTAGGAGGAAGATGCAATGATGGAGGAGATTCGGACCTTGTTGATCAAACGTCCATCCCCTTCATCATCCTCAAGGCGACGACGTTCAAGTCACAAGTCTTCGGAGCACAAAAACGATGCAACCGCAAGTCGTCCACGTCCACATCTCCATGGTGACCACCATCACGTTCGTGATCCACATCGTCATGAAGGGCAAGTCGCCTCCAAGCATCATGTGCACGATGATGACAAATGACATCTACTACGAGCTCAAGTGCGAAAAAGACACCATCATCATGAAGATGCTCCACAAGCACAAACATACAAGTCCCAAGAAGCCCTACTTCACGCCAAGTCCAAGCTTCATGAGCAAAAGAGAAGACCGCGAGACGAGCACCACCAAGACGGAGCTACGGCTACACCAACCACTTCGGCATCTTTGCCAAGTGTTCTCAAGGCATCTTCGCCTTTGGACGTACGGCATCTTCGCCTACTTCCCATGAGTTCACCTACATCGACATCTTCAACAATGAGGCGACCACCTACAAGCGAGGGCGACACTTCCATCTTCGGAAGCCCCTCAAGAAAGATGGTCGAGCATGGGAATTTCCCTTCGGTCATGGAGATGAGCTATGAGGTGCCACATCATATGGGCCTCCAACAACAAGACGGCGACAAGAAGGTCGAGCAAGGGCCATCCCCTTCGACCACATCGACGAGCACGAACCTCTTCAATAACATCAAGACGCCACACATATTGGACTCATACTCCGAGTCAAGCTACGAGATCCCACATGAGACCCTCTCTTTGGTCCCGGAGGAGAGTGATGTTTTGCCACATCCTATGGCATTCATCTTTGGAGGCATTATGGATGAGGAGGTTGAGCATGGGACTATCCCTTCAACTAAGGCGGCTATAGGAGTTGAGCATGGAGACATTTGCACCTACATCTCTCCGACACCCACAAATGACGAGATGCCCCAATTGCCCTGTGAGGAGAGCCACCACCACATGGGTGACATGAGTGACTCCACCATATGTGACATTGAGAGCATTTCCTATGAGAGGATGAGTGTGACCACCACTAGCCCCGCACATGAGAGCATTTCACACATCGTATGTGAGGTTGAGAGCCATTTGAGTGACTCCACTAACCATATGAGTGAGAGCATCCAAGAGGGAGTGAGTGAGCCACAACACTTAGTGAGTGAGGTAGTTGAGAGGGCACGTGAGGCCACTATGATTTCTAACAACTTAACCTCTACTTCGAGTGTGTTTTCCTTGGTGCTACGTCTCCTACACGATGACATGCCTATCCTCGACGATTCCATACCTCCAATGGAGATGACGATGGCCATGGTGGACGATGATGCACCCCCACATGGTTCCGTCAAGATGAAGATGACCACGACTTGGTCTTCGACACCTCACCTACAACACATGAGTGATGCTCAAAAGGTAACATAGGTGATGGTGCTTCTATTGTCCAACTAGTGGACTATCTCACGAATGATTGCTTGCATGATGTTGATCCACCTATTCCCATGCTTCATGCTAGTGCGACTTCCTCATGTCATGACTTACCAATTTATGATGAATATGATGATGAGCATGTTGAATTTCCTAGTTGTGATGCTATACTCCATAAGATATCATGTGAAAATTCTATAGGTCACATCATGTTTGACAATCCTTTGAACTTGTCATATGCTATGAGTGAGATCTCCCATATTGCTTCATTTCAATCTCAACATAGTAACTATGCATGTCCCATTAAAATAAATCCCATTTGCACTTATGGCATAGATGACGAGATGATGGTCATTGGCTTTTGTTTTTCATGTGATGATATTGCCATGCTTCCTTTACATGATTTCTGCAATTCATCTGCTATGTCATGCCATGATCACATAGAACCTAATACGCTTTGTTTTGGATGTTGTCAATATTCTCCATGTGATGTTTCCATTATTTCTCATGAGGAGACCCCCATAGTTTCCTCATACATATTAGGAGATTTTGATGCATTCCATACTTTGCATGATTCCCATGATTGTGTGCACCATATGCATTCCATGAACAACAATGCTCTATATATTTCCCATGATGCATTACATAATTTGAGTCTCCATTATGCTATACATAACAACAAACCTCTTGTGATGGATGACATGTTTCTATATCACGCATCTCATTTATTTGAGCATTGGATATTTTGTGCTAACCAACACAAGCACGTGCGCATGATGATGGATGATGTGTACATATACCATGCACACACAATTTTCCCTTTGTCTATGTTTTGTGTAGGTACTCACGTATACTCATCAACCTCTCAATCCCAAGAGTTGACGAAACAAGCTCTTGAGAGCAACGATGATTTGGGATCCCGTGGATTATCATTCCCACCATTCCCTTTGCGCAAGGACTATGTGCATCTCTTTTACTTGGCTCTCACACGACTATGGGATATTTACCATTTGTCACCTTATGCTCATTTTTCCCGTGTTCACTTTGCTTGTTATGCTTGCTTCTATGCCTTTGCCATGCAATTGTGACCCTTGCTTGCACTTACACATGATTCATCATTATACTACTCCTATGTGTATTTGCATGCTTGGTGGATATCCTTGTTGCTATTGCCATGTTTACCATGTGCTCTATACTATTGTTGATTCTTGTGTTGGGAGAGTCATGATGTTCCATTGCTATTTAACTAGGACTTCTTGCCAATACAATGATGATACCTTCCTCATATCTTGCTTCCATGCTTGTGCTATGTCATGTGAATTATTCATGCCCACTATTTGCAAACATGACATGATTGCCATGATTACCTCTAGTACGTTGCATCTTCGCACTACTAGCTTGCTTGACTTGATCACTATGATTACTTGCTTGGTTGCATCACCCATGTTCCATTCTTACTCGCTTTCTTGGGTTGATGACATATATGTTCATGCCTCTCACTTGATTTGTCATGATCATTGTCTCTTGTCTCCATTAGTTGCATCTCTCATATCACCTTGTATTGAGTGCCAACTTGATATGCTTATTGATCATGGAGACTTGGACATATTACTTGTGAAGCATATTTGTTTACTTGCGCCTATTGTATTTGGTTGTTCTCGCATCATATGCCTCCATACTATGAAATGCTCCCTTGTCATTTCTTATGATGAGCATGATGCACACACTTGTTGGGTATCTTACCACACGAATGATAGGTTTTGCACTTCTGCTAACCTCATTTGTTTTTTGAGTGTTTGTCATATTCTTTCATTTTGAAGGATTCACAAGGTGGTACCATCACGAGACAACTTGGTCATGTGAAGGCGTACACGATGCACGACACCAACATTTTTGACATTCTCATAAAGGTGAACCCCTTCCCTTTGAGCCATCCTCAAATACGCATATTGGATGGGTCACTCTTTCATTGTTGTTTCCTTCTTGTTGTGTACATGATACATCTCACGAATGGAGGAGCGACGTTGAAGATTGGCTCTATGGACCTTCACATTGAGGAGCGCTCGGACTTATTGGATGCACCTTCGAACCTCCACTCATGCCATGACATCGAGCATTGGTACACCAACACCTCCATATTTGTTGATTGTGCTCACACATGTCATGCTCATTGGACATATCATACTCACCGCAAGTTTGCACCCTATGCATGGATCGACTCACATTATGATTGCCTTGTTGCATCTTGTATTCCCATGTCATCCATGATATATGAGCTTGTGCATTTCCTTAGCAAATGTGTTGTGATCTTCCTTGATGGCATATTCATACATAATGATCACATTACCCATCATCAATTGCATGATCACATACTCATATTGAGCACCCATTGCCATATTCATGTTATTGATAAACCATCTCTCTATGACATCATTTTGCACCATGGTTGCATTGATCATGTTCACAACACTTGAGTGCACAACGAATGCTTTTTATCCCATGACCGCTTTGAATAACATTCTATATCATCTTGATAAACTTCAAGCGCTTTGTCACGAACAATCTTGTCGCGCAGACTCATATTTACTTGATGGACACCTTGTGTGCTCTAACCATTGTATTTACGAGTGCCGCTTGTGTTTGCTATTTTTGCATGTCTATCACTCTGGAGACACCTTGGATTACTTGGACTGCGCCATGTCTTCAACTTCGTCCAACTACGAGCCCGTCCATGACAACCGTTTCCATGGTGATGAGGATCACGAGCCGAGGTCGAATCTTTCCCAAGGGGGGGGGGGATGATGCGGCGCATCCTACGATCATCCCCATGTACACTATGTCTACTCCCCAAGGCCCAAGAGGACATATGACGAGACCTCGAACATATGCCATTGGACACAAGGTGAACTCGCTCCTCTCTGAACCTTCACTTTCTACATGTGAGACATGGCTTCTACCTCAAACATATGTGTTGTGCATGACCAGGAACCAAGAGGGAAACCATGGACAAGAAGGAGAGTACACCAAGCGCGAGGAGCAAGAGAAGGAGATGCTCGGAAGCTTCAGCCACAGGACGACCGGAAAACGCCGGAAGTCCGACGCCTGGACACTCAGCCAGCCAAAAGGGCCAGCCGACGGAAGCTACAGCGGCCGGACGACCGGCAAGTAGCGGACGTCTGTGACGCCCGGATAATTAAGCTACAGTAATCCTCTGTTAATGATGCCATGTCACCACTGTTACTCTTGCTAAACCCACTTATTTCAAACACAGGTCAAATTCAAATTCCGAAAACAAGTCAAATTCTTATTTCTTCAAACTGTCAAGTAAAAATGTTAAATTGGGTTGAAAATATTCTCTAACTAATTGTCATGAATGATTCAACATCATTTGAGATATTTAATTTCCCTTGGAAATTAAAACAGCTCCAAATCAGCCTTTTCTTATACTTTTCCATTTGTGAAAAATCCAAATCAATTCAAACTCCTCCCAAACTTTTTGTGGTAGTGCCAAATATTTTAATGTATTTATGTGGCCAAGTTCCACATTTTTACAAAGACCAATTGGCAGCTCAAAATATTGCAAACATATTCTGCAACAGAGTAAAAAATTAAAACAAAAAGAAAAGGCCTAACTACTATGTGTTAATGGGCTCTAGTGCCATTACGCACTTTGGCCCGTGTAACAACATTGGCCCAGCCCACCTCCCCGTTATGCCTAACCTCCTGTTCACCGCCTCTTCATGGAGCTTACACGCACGTACACGCCTGGGATCTCCACGTGTTATCCATCCATTGCCTCCTCGCGCATATATAGGCTGCCCTAACACCCCTGGTGAAACCCTAGCCGCCCAATCGCTCTCCATCTCATTCGTTCTCTCGATTTGTTCGACGCCGAGCGCTGCTGCTGCCATGGTCATCGTCATCGCGCGGCCACTGACCTCCCCGCTGGCTAGGAATGCACCAGGAGCATCGCCATCGACTTCTGCTTCCTCTTCGTCAACGACCTCGATCTCGGTGATTCCGGCGAGCCTGCAGCTACTAAGCCGTCACCAGGCCCCCTTGTGCCTCCCTGGTGAGGTGCTCCTCCTAATCCCCCTCACCCCGGTCTCGGATCCCTCGTCATAGTCGCCTGTACGAGCAGGTGGCCGCCATGGCCGTAGTTCCGCGTCTGCGTGCGTGCTCCTGTAGTGCCTTCCGATGCTACTACTGTTGCTACTTGCCCTGCATGATGCTGTTGCTGCTGCCGCTGCCGCTTGTTTCTGCTGCTCCCCTGACGGCGCCCGTCGCTCCACGCATAGCTCGGGAAACGCCCAGGCCCTGCCTTGGCCGCGCGCCCCAGGCCGCGCCTCCCCCGCATGCTCTCTGCCGCTCGCGCCTCTCGCCTCTGCCGCCCCGCTGCTTCCCGCGAGCCTTGGCGCCGAGTGCTGCCTCGCCTCGACCAATGACGTGTGCTGCCCCCCGCCCAGCGTCTGGGCACCGTCGTCGGCGCTCTCAGAAGCGGCGGCGTCCCAGCCATGGCCTTGAGCCATTGCTCGAAGGGGCTGGCTCTGTTCGATGGGGATTGGCCCCTGTTGTTTTATTTATTATAATTACTTAGAGTTGGCCTAATGACAGGTGGCCCCCGCCCCCCACTATTAGTTAATTAACTAATAACTAAATTTAATTGAGTTATTAGGCACTAATAGCTCGGCCCCATGATTTAATTAGATTAATTTAAATCATTTAACTGTTCAGTCAATGACACATGGGTCCCACACGGGCCTTTGACCAGTCAACTACTGACTAGGCAGTTGACTGGGCCCTCTGTCAGCCCCACATAGCCACGGTTTGGGTGTACTTTTTGGTACACATAGCATTTATGTTCTATTTCCAAAATATTCTTAATTTCATAATTTGTTTAAATCTTTGAAAAATCAAAGAAAATAATCCGTAGCTCGGATGGAAAAGTTTTATACATGAAAGTTGCTCAGAACAACGAGACGAATCAGAATACGAAGTCCGTTTACCTGTCAGATGCCTCTAAATATTTGTACATGGAACATTCCCCTCCGGTCATTTGTCTGACACAGGTCCGGAACCGGGAATACCTTCCCGGTTGAATTCCCCCTTCACCTATATCGTGTAGCCATACGTTAGGTCACACCCGGCATAGCGTATTGCCATGTTATGCTTTGTGATGCTATGTTTGCCTTATATTTATTGTTTCTTCCCCCTCTTCTTTCTGGTAGACCCCGAGACCGACGCTGTCCCTGTGATCGACTACGTCGACGACGACCCCTCCTTGCCAGAGCAACCAGGCAAGCCCCCTTTGATCATCCCAATATCGCCCATTCCTTTCTCTCATGCTTGCATTAGATTTTGCTACTGTGATTATTTGCTCCTATTCTGATGCATAGCATGCTTTTGTATCTGCTGTTGTACCTTACCTGATTATCCTAAACTTCTTAGTATAGGTTGGTTAGTGATCCATCAGTGACCCCCACCTTGTCCTTGTTGCCCCTGCTTCATCATTGAAGACCCAATCAACGGGATCGACGACGAGGCCCCGGCACCGCACATCACTTTTCCCTTAGTTGCTCGACACTACTTGGTTACTATCGAGTGCCGAGGGTGAGACCTCTACAACACTTCTGATGTTAACCCTGTAGTGTAGCTATTCGGTCGTGGTCATCGAGGGTGATTCCGCCTTAACCACTTCCGATACGACTGCAGCCGTGCAACCCCTCAAGTGTGAACCTCGGGGGTGGTTCCTCTTACGTTCACCTTGATGATTACGTCGAGTGGAATCCACCGGGGGTGATTCCTCGGGTTTTCCCCTTGATGTTTGGACACACAGTTACTATGGTTACTATGACTTTACACTGGACCATGATACTAAAGACAGGTCGACCCTGAGGGGTACCCGCGTGAGCTTAATTGCGAGTGATGTGGAGTCGGGTTGACCTGGAGGGTGCTGGCGAGATAATTACGAGGCGTGGCTGGGCATTTCTAGCCCTTGCCGCAAGTCCTCGAGACGGGGCAACGTGGTCACATCTTTCGTGAGTCTCTGCTTGTTACGGCGCACTCCTAATCCACTATGATTTGGATATTTGATCCAAGGGGCCTCTGGCCTGATAGCACTAACCATCATGTGGGCATAGTATGGGCGTTCTGCGTCGTATACATTAGCCGAAGCTTAATAGACGTCAGCGACTGAGCGGCGCGCGCCGGGTTGGACTGCGTAAGCACCTGCCTTTTTGAAGGAGGTAGCTAGGTCTGCTCACCGGCCGCCTCGCGAACGTGCATGAGTTCCGGGAGATGGCCCATGACCCACGGGGCATAGGTTTAGTCCCGCGTGCTGGCCTCTCTATTAAGCCTAGGTCGGGTTGCGGCGTATTGTTTGGCTGAGGCGGGCATGACCAGGAAAGTGTGTCCGGCGGAGTTAATCGGCGTGGTGGGTAAGTTGGTGCACCCTGCAGTGAAGAAAACATCTATCGATAGCCTGTCCCTCTGATAGCGGACACTTGGAGTTGTATCCCGATCGATACAACTAGAACTGGATACTTGTGATGAGGATTGGATGGTGATGATAAATGGTTTGTGATGATAACTGGATAGTATGGCTCTGGGATTTATTTCTCGCAAGGAGTCGAGAAAGGATCTCCGGCTGAGGTTGATAACACTACTACTACTTTACTTTATGCTACTCTACTCCCTCATGTTTGCTACAAGATGGTGTTTTCCAAAAGATGCTAGTCTTTGATAGGACCAGGCCTTCTTTCTATTCTGGCATTTCTGCAGCCCAATCCACATATACAGCCTTCCTTTGATAATGTTGCATATGTAGTGTAGATCCTTGCTTGCGAGTACTTTGGATAAGTACTCACGGTTGCTTTGCTCGCCCCTTTCCCCCTTTCTTCTTCTTTCCGGTTGATGCAACCAGATGTCGGAGTCCAGGAGCCAGATGCCATCGCCGGTGCCTACTACTACGTGGAGACCACTGACGACCAGGAGTAGTTAGGAGGCTCCCAGGCAGGAGGCCTTGCCTTTCCGATCGATGTTGCTTTTGTGCTAGTCTTCTTAAGGCAAGCTTGTCTAACTTATGTCTGTACTCAGATATTGTTGCTTCCGCTGACTCTTGTGTATTCGAGCTTATGTATTCGAGCCCTCGAGACCCCTGGCTTGTAATATAAAGCTTGTATTTTTTTTAATTTGTGTCTAGAGTTGTGTTGTGATATCTTCCCGTGAGTCCTTGACCTTGATCGTACACATTTGCGTGCATGATTAGTGTATGATTGAGTCGAGGGCGTCACAACGTCCGACACACCCCAGGCCCCGGACGACCGAGCGCCACCGGACGAACGATGCCCCGGCGACAGAACGATATTTACGGAAGTCCGAAGACCACCGGACGTCCGGACCGTCCCGAGCCTCCGGACGTCCGACACCCACCGGACGTCCGACGCCTGTCTGTGCGCAGAGATCGGGCCCGAGGCCCATGTACCCCTTCGCCCCTCACTTACCCCTTCGTGGGTCTAGACTATATATACTCCTCCACCTCCTCCACTTGAGCGTTAACATAGGTTTAACTCATTTGAGGTAGAGCTTTGCTCATCCATACGGATCTACTCCACGAGAGAGACTGTGTGCCTCTACGAGAAGATCCACCTTGGATTCAAGACCCCTTCATGGGAAGACCCCTCAAGACCTCCTCACGGAGAAGAACCGGTTACCTTTGTATCGTCCTTTGCTGATCGTGGATCTTGTATCTCCTCTCGTGTTTCGAGGATCTAGCATATGTGTGACCTAATCTCGTTGGTTTGAGTGTTTCTCTTCTGTTTTCCCTCATGTTTCCCCTCGTGTTCTTCGTGTTCTTAGTTGGGATCTGCTCCATTCGTGAAAGATCGGCCATCTAGGGTTCCTCCCTACATCAAAATCGAATTTGGTTGTACTAAATACATGAGAAACAAATACAATTTCCATACTTCCAAGTTGTTAAGCATGCTTGGTTTGGTTAACTATCTGATCTTCTATTAGGAGTAAGTTATATTGTGCAATGTGGTGCTCATTTAACATTTGGTTCACTTGTTGTGGTGTTTAGTTAACTGCTTGGTTCAATTCTGCAATGCGATGTTCAATTGATGTGGTTACATTCTGTTATCGTATACCATGTGAGGAACAAATCAAATTTGGCTACACTTAATACATGACAAACATATACAAGTGCTATATTTCCTAGTTCTTAATCATGCTTGGTTTGGATAAATGGGTTTTCCATGTGGCTTGAATTAATCTGATGAATCTGCAATGTGCTTATTTTTCATCAACATATTTTACTGATAGCATGCGAACCCTTACTTAACCTGATGACTAACTACCTTATATGTGTTGCAAGGAAACAATGGGAAGCACTAAGGTTTACAAGATGGTACTAACTATTATACCTTGCCTTTTTTTTGTTCCTTTGCCCCGTTTCCAATATGGAGAAGATATTTATGCACATCCTTGTTTTCAGGGTTCACTGATGATTACCTCTCAAACCACCCCTGTGATCAGGAGGCGAGGAAAGTTTTCATACAGCACCTACGGTTCAATATTGAAGTGTTCCTAAAAAGGTCGAAGGATGGACTCAATCATCCACATGCACTAGCCTAAAGTTGCAAAGTCCTTCAACATGAATGAAGGCTCAATATTCACCTTCCGCTTCAGCTGTTTTCTAGATGAGATGCATCTCTCTATGTACCGTCTATGATGCTAATTTCGAAAGGTTCTAGATGTTGCATGTGAAACTTCTTCTTTGGTGCGGTTGTGTAATGGGGTAATGAGTCTTTGAAGCTATATCATGTTGTACTCCGATGTATTTCAATTATGAAATCATGCTTCCTTAATATGGAAATGGAATATATTATGTGCTTAATATGAATGTCTATTAGATTAGTAAATGGATTATTAATAATAGAGAAATTAGCCTGCTAATTGGCCAATTAGCTTGCTAATTGGGTTTTCCTATTGCAAACGGTTAATGAGAAAACACCGTGGGCGATGGCCTCAGGCAACGCACACAGTTTCTAGGACTAAACCGTGTTGGATCAATGAACAATCACACACGACATTCTCTTCAAAACTGTTTGTGTTACGCCACCTTGCATAAGCGTTTTCCCTACTTGATGTTGTGTGGGATGTATATCTGACGGAAACGTTTATTGGTGACTGACTGTGTGGGATGTACTTACGGCCGGAAATGATTTCGCTTGTATAATTGTATTTTTGAGCACTACTGTATGTATTTCTGTGTTTGAGTGCTCGTCGGTCGCGCACGACCTCATTTTGCCGAGCGTGTGTGCCAGGAGGGCATATCCCCAACGGTTTCTGGGTCATGTGGGAAGGACCCCCCTATCACCCACACTCACTTGGCGACGGTCCCGAACACCATCACGGAAAGGGGTTAAAAATCATTCGATTAGGACCGACGCGTACCAGTGACTGGGTCCTTCGAATTCGAGAGTAGTTGGTATGATTAAATACAGTGATGCAACATGGAGTCTGACCATAGCTACGGAATCTGACCTGAGAATAGTTGCTCTTCTTCTTTAAACGTGGAGTTTGGGTTTGCTATGGTGGTCTTCGTGCTTTGGGCACTGTAGTTGCTTTAGAAAATGCTCGTGTGGGCGTACTCAGTGGTGGACATGGTGCTTTGTCAACTAGAAGTGGGTTACTATCCGCTGGGGTTGGGGTTAGATGGGTTGTAGCTGGTTCTCTGCCCAACGGTGTAAGTGTGCAATCTGGAAGAGTCTCGATTATGTGTGGTGGGGCTAGTTTGTGGGCCAGTACAACCATGGTTCTATCTGCATCGACGGGTCGCACTATCTTTTGTGAAGAACGGGTTTTTGCTCCCTTAGATACTGCCATCACCCCCTCCAATTCAAATGGCTGATAAACAAGAAAATAAATTGAATATACGGACATTGTATGATAGACAGATGTGGTAATTCACATATATGTTGTCTAACCAAACAGGAAAGCATGACACAATTTCACATATATGATGCCTAACTAAACATGATAGCATGACATAGTTTCAGATATATGATGGATAACTTAACAGGATATAATGGCATAATTCAACATATGATGAGTATCTAAATACGATGATATGAAAAAACTATACGATGTCTTTCTAAAAATAGGTTGGGATGAATAATTCACATACATGTTGTCTAAGTATATAGGATGGCATGTTGTAATTGACATAATTGATTCATATACTAAGCAGATGGAATTCAATATTGTGCATATGATGTCTAAACTAAGCAATGCAAGACACCATATGCATGATATGAGAAATATAAACATTGCAACTTAGAGCATACACCTCAGGTGGGATATAGGACTGGTCATCTGTCTCTGAATCCTCCTCTGAGGAGCTCCCTGTAACCATCGAGATATATTCTTCAACAGGTACCATTGCCTGCTCTGAAGACCTTGTTTACACTCCTGATTTTTCCATAACCGACTCAAATGGCTGATACACATGCAGAGTAGTTCAATATACACAGATTGTTGACAAATGGAATATGTAATGAAAAAAAGATGGCATGAGATAATTCACATATATGATGCCTGGCTACATGGTGGTGCATAATTCACATATATGATAACTAGCCGAAAAACTTTGCATTGCATAATTCACATATCTTATATAGAAAGCAAACAGGAGGCATTCACACAAAGCATGTCTAATGTAAGCAGATGGCATGGCAATGCAAGCCACCATATGCATGATATGAGCAATATAACCCTGCCAAGTTAGAGCATGCACCTCGGGGGGATACGACTGGTCATCTCTCTCTGAATCCTCCTCTGAGGAGCTATCTGTAACCAGCAAGAAATCTACATCGACAGGTAGCACTGACTGCTCAGAAGACCTTGTTTTCACTCCAGATTTTCCCATGACCGACTCAAATGGCTGATGCACAGGAAGAGTAGATGAATGTATAAACATTGTTGACAAATAGAATACATTATGAAAAAAAATATGGCACGATACTATTCACATATATGATGACTGGCTAAACATGATGGCATTGCATGATTCACGTATATGATGCCTGGCTAAAGAAGATGGCATTGCATAATTACCATATACTCCCTCCATTCCTAAATATTTGTCTTTTTAGATATTTCAAATGGACTACAACATACGGATGTACATAGACATATTTTAGAGTGTAGATTCACTCATTTTGCTCTGTATGTAGTCATTTGTTGAAATCTCTTAAAAGAAAAATATTTAGGAACGATGGGAGTATGATATAGAAACCAAACAGGTGGCATTCACACAAAGCAAATCTAAACTAAGCTGATGACATATAAGATGTATAATGTAAGCAATGCGAGGCGCCATATGCATGATATGACCAACATCAGCATGCCAGGGTAGAGCAAACACCTCAGATGGTAAATAGGACTGGTCGGCTCCCTCTGAATCCCCATCTGAACAGTTATCTTCCTCTTGAATACAATCTGGAATGGCGGGAGGGGGGGGGGGCACTTCGCCCACCATGGAGCGGCGTCTGCATGACATTATATTCCCACGCAACGGTCTTCTCTTTTTCTCTACATGTTCAGTACGATTGTGTTTAATAACTGACATGCATAATAAAAAATAGTTAGATTTTGTAAGGCCTAAGGGGTGCATGCAGAAATCAAGACTGATGGTAGCAAACGAGTGGATAGATCCAAAACTAATGATAGCAGGTAGATTATAGTTCAGTTTAAAAAGATAGACAATGGATCATCTACTGTTTGTTGCCCATCCAACATGAACCACATAGAAGACCCCAGATGAACCAAATAGTAGATAGATACTATTCGTTGCTACCTCGATATGTGCCCCATGGTCATTTTAAAACTCAACTTTGAACGATAAGGTAACAAGTAATAATAACCGATGTATAACGTAAACAAACACGAAAGAGTGCGACCTCTCTTCCGGAACTGTGTAGTCCTCAGGTTCATCTTCTCAGTCGATGATGGCAATGCAGTTGGCGTGGCTGCCAGCAACGAGGAAGATGATCTGAGGCGACAAAAGAAAGTCTGCTGGGAATCTCTGCTGCAGTGAACGCTTCTGTCGATAGTGCACCTCAGGTGGGGTGGATGATGGCACAGCAGGAGTAGGACATAACACACGGAGTTTTCTTTTATGCCTATCTGAAAATGAAGTAAATCTGTAAGTGCTCCTTAGAATTGGAGGATTCTATAAACGCATGGACAGGAAAAATACAGGAATAGGATAGGAATGCACGTGCAAAACAGAGCATTTGGAAACATAGGATTTCTGTCAACCTGGGTGTTTGGTTTAAATGAATTGGAAGAACACAGGAATGGAGAAACATGGTCAAATTAAAGTCAAACCACGTGAAAAAGAAAAAATAAGAATCTTATTATGCTAGTAATGCAATTAGTCATGTTATTCATGCATATTAATTTGAAAAGGACGCCCAAGTGGATATTAAAATTCCTATGTTTTTTTCATTGAAAGAGACACCAAAGGAAAAAAATCCTCCAATTTTGCTTTGCTTCACTCCTTCTAACCAAATGCACGAATAGTAGTACCATAGTAGTTCCATAGCAAAGGATCCCTAAGGGATCGACCTGAATGCAGAGTAAGAAAGTGATGCGACGAGTGTACAACCTCTTTGGCATAGCCTTGTCGACCCCAGCATCATTGGGTTGGACGTGGAGGATAGTGATGCTGGTGTGACTGTCGAAGGCGGGGAAGAAGATCCGATGTAGCGCCCAAGATGCGATTCTATCCCAATCACGTGATGAATTCATGATCGGGGCACAATCGCATTTTGAGCGCATAGCAAGGTGGATATCATTACAACATACCATGTACTGAATAGATGAGAATTCAAGCTAAAGGCTTACAATCGCCACAAGCTACAACATGAATACAAAAGTACATCAATACATAGCAGCCATCATACAGAAGAGCAGGATCCGACTACGGATGAAATCAAACGAAAAAGAAGAACGACATCCACCCTGCTAATCCCAGGTTCCCCGACCCGGAACCTATCCCTTGATCGAAGAAGAAGAGGAACTCCAAAAGCAACCAAGCACCGCTCTCACGTCGGTTCATTGCATTACCTGTACCTCCAACTGTTGTTGCAGTAATCTGTGAGCCACGAGGACTCGGCAATCCCATTACCATGGGTATCAAGACTAGCAAAGCTTAATGGGTATGGAATGGATAAGTGGTGAGGTTGCAGCAAGCGGCTAAGCATTGTATGGTGGCTAACTTACGATTACAAGAGTAAGATGAGAATCAACGCAAACGGTCGCAAACTAGTAATGATCAAGAAGTGATCCTGAACTACTTATGTTCAAACATAACCCAACCGTGTTCTCTTCTCGAATGCACCCGAAAAGAGACAGTCATGATTACGCATGCGGTTGGTGTATTTTAGTTGAGTTTACTTCAAGTCCACTACAACCGGATATTTAACAAATTCCCATCTGCCACATAACCGTGGGCACAACTCTCGAAAGTTTAAACCCTGCAGGGGTGTCCCAACTTAGCCCATGACAAGCTCATGATCCGCGGAGACAATCCTCCATCTCAGGACCCTCCGATCAGACCCGGAATCCCGGTGCACAAGACATTTCGACAATGGTAAAACAAGTCCAGCAAGACCTCCCGACGAGCCGACACCCTGATAGTAGCCGCGCGTATCTCGTCTCGGGCCACGATTGGATTGGCTAAGTTTCCGGCTGGCACACTCGTTGGTGGCCCCAGCTACTGCCATTTTGGACCAACACTCATGAGGAGCACTGGCCCGGGGGGGTTGATTAAGTCCTTGGGGTCCGAAAAGTCCATATGCAAGTTTTAGTTGTTATTAGGCAAATGGTAAAACCAAGGTTGGGCCTTGCTTGAAGAGTTTTATTCAAAGCGAACTATCAAGAGGGGCCCATAAACCCTCACCGTGTTAGGGACGCAAAATCAAGGAACATAACACCGGTATGACGGAAACTAGGGCGGCAAGAATGGAACAAAACACCAGGAAAAAGGCTGAGCCTTCCACCCTTTACCAAGTACTAGTTGACTCGTTGCGCCAAATGACGCAGAGACCCGCTAAAACAATGTTGTCGATGAAAATTGTTTTATTTTGCAAATATTGGTAGTAGAAAACCTATTTTAAACCATGTCATTGAAAAATGTTTACCGTTGTGAAATTTGAGTTGAAATAAAAGCGTATTTGTATAACATATACAAACCAGCAAAGGAAGCATTGTTTTAGCCGAAAATATGGTTGTCATGATGAGAATTCTAAGTTTTTTAAAAACATATTTGGATAATACGTAAAAACCAATTAAGGATATATTCTTTTAACACCGTTTGCACCAAACATTTATTTTCTATTTGCAAAAAGAAAACTCTTTGTATGCATAAGCATCTGAGAGGGCCACATGCCACCCGTTGTGCCAAATGGTGCAGAGACTCATTGAATCTATGTACACATTGAAAAAATCCATGATTTAATTGGTTTAGTTGTGGGCATGCACATAAGGTAAAAAATTTACCCACCTTAATAAAAAAAGAACGAAGGCTTGTTGTCTACAATAAGAATAGAAGGCTTGCTGACTACGGTAAAATGTATAATAACATTACCCATTGCGCCAAATGGCGCAAAGTTTCATTTTAAACCATAAGTTATTCGAAAATAAATGCTTGAAAAGTTTACAATAATAAGGATCCTTTTAATAATGAAAATTGAAATAAACATAGCCACAAACTATGTAATAGAGTTTTCAAAATGCGGGCATTCTATCTACACAATTTTGCTAAGTTAGCTGGAACTTAGGAATCCAAAGTCACGCTTGCCCTTGGTACGTTGTTGGTAAACTTCATAGCATTTTGTCCTTCACAACCTCTTCATAGGTCACATGCATTGTACTCCCTCCATTCCCAAATATATGTCTTTTTAGAGATTTTAACAAGGAACTATATACGAAGCAAAAATGAGTGAATCATACTCTAAAATATGTCTACATACATCCATATGTTATAGTCCATTTAAAATGTCTAAAAGACTTATATTTCGGAATGGAGGGAGTAATTTCTTAATTTTTGAAATGAGCTGAACGAACAATGCCTTGCACAATGTTTGTCATCTCTTCAGTGATGGAGCCACTCCCTATAGCTATATCTTCTTATTTGAAGCGCATTGGAAAGATAATGCCCAACGGCAAGCAACAAGTCAGTATACAACAAAGCATAGCTTCATAGCTGCATGGAAGACACAAACATTATACAAATATATGCAGCAAAGCATCAACATCAGGCCATCAACAGCCCAACACCCAGACAAAGCACCCAGCAACAAGCCAGCAAACAAGCACACACGCAGCACGGCAACAACAAGCACGCGCACATCACACGTAATAAGCAGGGCAATAGGACAAGGAAGAACAGGTATTCAGAGGAAGTTACCTTGCCGGGGACGGGATTCCTGGCGGCAGTGGTGGACTTGACTCGGGGCGGCAATGGAGGCCACTCGAGGCGGCGGCCCAAGGCGACTCTAGACGGCAGCAGCGGCGTGGCCATGTAGGCGCCCTCAATCCAATCCACTGCCCTGCTCTTGTCAATCGAGCTACGCAGCCTCACCTCCACCCGACTGCGGCTCTTTTGATGTTATGGCACCTACGGCTGCTCTTCCATGGTGAGCCTCATCCCATGACGGCGGGGCAAGGTGGATGCAGAGGCAGCGGCAGCGCTCATAGTGCAGCAGAGGCGAGGCGATCCGCCTCCTTGGCTGGCATCCCCGCCTCTCCTCCTTCCAGCCGGCGACGCCCGGCTGACCTCCTCCTCCTGCATCTTCCTTGCGACGACGGTTCTCCTCCTCCCGCGACTTCCTCGCGACCTCGGGTGGATATGGACCTCGGGAGGCGGTGGATCTCGTCGGGTGTCTGGCGGAGCTCACAGGGCTCTGGGAAGGGGAGAAGGGAGGGTCTGGCGCTGTGTTGTGAGGAAGTAAGGAGGGAAGATTGTCGCTGCGGGTTGGGGAGCTAGGGTTACGTGCGGCTATGCGCTTTGGCACAAGACGCAGCAGCGCCTTGTGGCCAGCAGCAGAGGGCGCACATGCATCTCGAAAAGGCTGACAACCAAGATGAATGCTCCATAGGACTCTGGAGTTGCTGGGCCCCAATGGCTTGCAAACTGTTCATGTGGATGGCTATGCAACATAGGATTTGGACGTCTGATAGAAGATGCAGACATGGGCTCCAGGACATTTCCTCAGCATGCTTCTTGTGTGACCAAGAGGAAGACAATGTAGATCACATCCTCCTAAATTTTGTCTACTCTCGACAGGTTTGGTACCTAGTTTTCAGCAAGAGGAGAATCAACCTGGGCTCATCCCTACAGCAACTGACCACATCCAACCTTGGTGGCTTGCTGCTAGGAAACAGGTGACCAAACAACTTAGGAAAGGTTTCTACGTAATGGACATGCTAATTTGCTGGAATCTGTGGAAGCAAAGGAACGCTCGGGTGTTTAGCAATCGAACATCAATCTGTACCACCGTGGATCTGGTAGCAATCATTGAAGAGGAAATGTGGCTATGGACGCTAGCCGGATGGAGAGGAGCAGCTGATTTAGCATATAGAGTATAGTAGAGGAGTAGGAGTGGGTTCATTTGGAATTCTGTTGCCTGCTACTAGTCTATAGAATCCTGGCTAACAAACCTTGTAAAAATTCTTCTCTCTCCTATAAAGCTAAGGTACGCGATTTGCGTACTCTCAAAAAAAAAGATGAATGCTCCAAGAGCCCACCCGTCATTGGGCACCCGAACTTACCACGCGGTGAAAACGACCACTGAAACGAGCAACGAACATCCAACGTTTCAGACAAAGCCAAAGATTGGATTGACCTGGATCGAACGGCTGGGAATGCATGGTGTCGAGGGAGTGCTCGGAGGCCGAGCTGGCTAGGGTCCTTATTGGTTTAAATATATATGCATTAATTAGATAAGAGATATTGTGATATCCCATGATATCCATGATATCCATGTCCCAACATGGAACAACCTGCAACTCCACCTGCAACTAGCAACGCTATAAGAGGGCTGAGCAAAGCGGTAACATAGCCAAACAATGGTTTGCTAGGATGGTGGAAAAGGATAGAGGCTATCATGGCAATATGGGAGGCTTGATAAACAAGTGGCAGGTAGCGCGATATAGCGATATCATCGAGACAACTAGCATAGCAAAGATAGTAGCGAGATCCAAGGTGACGATCATCTTGCCTGAAATCCCGCTTGGAAGAAGACCGAATCCATGAAGTAGACGAACGGGCGTAGTCGAACGAATCCTCACAATCGCAACGTAACCGAAACTATTACAACCGGAAAGAAGGAAAAAACATGGTAAACAACCAAGCATTAACATGGCATGATGCACAACCAAGTATGATGCATGTCCGGTTTAATGAAACATGGCATGGCAAGGCAAAGTGCAACAAACAAAATTACAAGTTAAGTGGAGCTCAATATGCAACGAGTTGCATATTGAAGAAACACCACATGCAAGTATTTAGTTCACTCTCGTTTATGCTACTCATCAATATTAAATGTTATTAAACATGGCAAGAGATGGAGCATAAGTGAAAGGATCAATATGGTTGACTAGAAAGGGGGTGAATAGGCAACTAACAATTTTTAGCTTTTCTTTACCAAATTAAACTTTGCATCAAAGTAGGTTGTCTAGATATGCAACTAGGTGGACAACCTATATGATGCAACAACCATGAGCACACAAGCAAGCAATGGATATAACACAAATAAGCTTGCACAAGTAAAGGGATGACTTAACCAAGAGTGGAGCCAGTGGAGACGAGGATGTGTTACCGAAGTTCCTTCCAGTATGTCTCCGTTAGAGCGGTGTGGAGGCACAATGCTCCCCAAGAAGCCACTAGGGCCACCGTATTCTCCTCACGCCCTCATACAATGCGAGATGCCGTGATTTCACTATTGGTGCCCTTGAAGGCGGCGACCAGACCTTTACAAACAAGGTTGGGGCAATCTCCACAACTTAATTGGAGGATCCCAACGACACCACGAAGCTTCACCACAATGGACTATGGCTCCACGGTGACCTCAACCGTCTAGGGTGCTCCAACACCCAAGAGTAACAAGATCCGCTAGGGATTATTGGGGGGAATCAAATTTCTCTTGGTGGAAGTGTAGATCAGGGCCTTCTCAACCAATCCCGAGCAAATCAACAAGTTTAATTGGCTAGGGAGAGAGATCGGGCGAAAATGGAGCTTGGAGCAACAATGGAGATTTTTGGGGGAAGAGGTGGTCAACTTTGGGGAAGAAGACCTTATATAGTGGGGGGAACAATCCAACCGTTACCCCCCCAAACAGCCCTGCAGAGGCGGTACTACCGCGGGAGGCAGCGGTACTACCGCTGGGCTTAGCGGTACTACCGCTCCCCCTGGCGGTACTACCGCGCAGTCTGGAAGGCCGAGGGAGAAGGGACCCAAGCGGTACTGTGGCAGTGGTAGGGCGGTACTGCCGCTCATGAGCGGTACTGCCGCTCATGAGTGATCTTGCCGCTCTCGCCTTCGTAGTACCACGAGAATCCGACAGTGAAATGACCCCTCGAATCGACGGTAGGGGCAGGTCTGCTGGCGGTACTCTGGTGAGGACCCACGGCGGTACTACCACTACGGAGTTGTACTGCCGCCTGTGACCCCTAAGCGGTACTACCGCTGGGTAACGCGGTACTACCGCTGGGACCAGACACAGCCCAAAGGAGGAGGGAAGATTTCTCCATAGAAGCGGAAAGGCTCAGAGGGTGACAAGTGGATGTGTACGTGTTGATTCCACCCTAGCCTTGCCAAAGCGGACCCCCTCTTGATAGTACGGTGCCCTCTACGCAACTAGTCCACCGAAAAAGAAACGAAGGAGCTACACCATCTTGAATGACACTCCGAGGGAAAGAATACGTCTCGTGCCAAAGATGGATCTCTGAAAAGCTCAAGGCACATGATTAGTCCGCAAACATGTTGTCATCAATCACCAAAACCACATCGAGAGATATATGCCTTAACAATCTCCCCCTTTTGGTGGATTGATGACAACCAGGGATTTGCACAAGGATAAGTCAAGAAAGTAAAGATACTTAGGACTACAAAATATAGGCGGGCTCCCCCTAAATGTGTGCAACTATAAAGGAGTGGCTTTGGAATGCCCGACACACACATTAGGATCAACACTCCCCCTATATTTTATAGTCCAACAACCTAAGCAAAGGATATATGAGAGCAGGTATGTATAACAAGATAAGCTTGCAACTCATAGGATACCAAAGTACTAGAAAGACATAGATAAGATAACGATAAGGTAGCATAAGTCTCACACCATATGTCTAGAACTTAGGTCTCACAAGCATAAAACCAAACAAAGCAAAGCAGATGGCGAACACAAACACAACGACACACACGCAACACGGCAATGACACAAATCCCTAAAACTCTCTCCCCCTTTGGCATCGAGACACCAAAAGGGCAAAGAGCGTATCTAGGGCTCCAGGTGATAGCAAGCTGAGGATCACGAGCATCACATCCCTGCGGGGTCGTTTGCACCACCGTCATCGGTCGGGAACTGCTCGACGTCTGAATCGGTCCACGGGCAATGCTGCTGAATCCACTCCTCTTCCTCAGTGATATGACCCTCCGACCCACTGACAACAGTCGCACCCAACTGACGCATAAGCTCCTTGTGACGCCCCCTGGCCTTCTTTTCCGCCACATGAGTCATGTACTGACCATGAGACTCCATGCAGAAGAGTTTCTTCATCTTGTGCTTGAGCTTCTTTGCCCAAGAGGGCTCTGTCCCAGACGGCTCATAGTCCTCATCGTCATCATTGGCCTCAGCCCCACCCTCGATCTCCATGGTAGGTGCAGTAGATGGACCCCAGGTTTAGGAGCAGGGGTGCCCCAATTGTCCTTCTTCCTCAGACGCTTGATCTCATGAGACACCAAATCTCCAGTTTCCAACCCGACCTTGGGATAGACATGTGCCCATGCCTTCTCAATGAGCAGCATGATGAACGGACCATAGATCGGCCACTTGCGCTCAGAGATGGCAGTAAGAAGCTCAGACCACATAACATGAGAAATGTCCAGGGACTCGCCAGTGTTTGCTTCCTTCTCCTGCTGGCAGAAGAGAAGCATGTCCATGAGATAGGAGTGGACCATATCCAGATTCGATCACGAGGGAAAAGGGTCTCTCGAAAGACACGGTGAAGGATGTCGAGATAGGTAGACAACTCATATGTTTCCTTCTGGGTCACGGGGTTAACCTTCACAGAACAGTAGGGCCAGAGAGCTTGCTTGTGAGTAGAGTTAGCATTGCGGTGAGGTCGGAATCCAACAGGAGTCTCAAGTCCATGATCTTCCACATGAAGTAACTCCATGAAAGCTTTCCACTTGACAGAGAGCAACTTGCCATTTGTCATCCAAGTCAGAGTCCTTTCTGCATCAGTCCCAAGATGGACAGTGGCATAGAATTGAGCCACCAAATCAGCATCAAAATCCTTGTTGAACTGCATGATCCTGAGAATGTTCAGCTGGGAACACATCTGAAGAGCTTCACCAAAGTACTCAGGATCCTTTTCCATGGCATCCGTGTTGATGGAGCGAACATCAACATAGAGATTCTTCTTGGCTTTGATCACATCAAAGAAGATGGCAAACTGAAAGCGGTTCCAGAACGGGCGGTTGACCAAATTGGGTTCTCAGGCTTCCTCATAGGGGTTACGGCGACGCTTTGCCCAGAACTCCTTGGTAGTCATCTCGATCCACGATCTTGCCCCTTGGCCCCGACACATTGGCAGGTTTCTTCTGGAGTTGAGGCGGAGGTGGTGCACTGGACGAAGCACCTTCAGGCGGTGGTGGAGCACTGGAGGAACCACCTGTTGACTCAGAAGTGCGGTAGCGCTTTGATGAAGCACGACCGGGGTTGATATGGCGGGCCTGCTGCTGAGGAAGATCATCCCCTGGAACCAAACACACAAGCAACAAAAAACACCACGAAGGAAAAAGCATAAGCCACCAAACGAAGCAACAAGGATCAAGGTGTGGTAGAAAATGATGGAACTGGGCATCCGACGGTAGTACCGCAACCTACACGCGGTAGTACCGCTTGTGCGGCAGTACCGCTCAAGATGAGCGGTAGTACCGCTCATGCAGCAGTACCGCTAAGGATGTGTGGTAGTACAGCTCAAGATGGGGAACAGCGGTTCCCTACTGCCATGGACAGATCCGGCACTATCGGGATGCCAAATTCAAAAATTTATCCTACCAAACATCAATCCAAAGGGTCTAGAAGCAATCTCCATCCTACACAAGCCTCTTCATAGCCAAAAACGAGAAAACAATGCCTATTGCCCCTAAGAATCTAGATGCAAGATCTAGGCAAAGACAAAACGGGAACGGGGGCAATACCGGCATCCATGGCTGGAGGACGTGGTGGGGAACACTTCCACCGGAGGAAATGGAGAGGACCGGCCCAAGCCGGAGCCCTCCCATTGCGAGGAGTCACTGGAGCGACGAGGAAGACAAGAGAGTGGGGGCGAATGGGTATGGGAAGAGAATAACTCCCCCTGCCCCGATATAACCCCCATCGCCCACCCCATAACGGTTGTACCGTTGGTGAGAGCGGTAGTACCGCTTGACCCTCATAAGCGGTAGTACCGCGCTCGCAGCGGTAGTACCGCTCAGCCGCAAGAGAAACTAGGCCTAAAAGAGCTTAGCTCAAAAGAGAAAATGGGGACGAACACACACACAAAACCAACAACAAGAGCGAGAAACATACACCTCTCCACGAGAGGGCGGTGGCCGAGGCCACCTATGTTTGAGTCACTTGGTAGGGCACCGCGAAGAATTATCCTTGGGCCCATGACCAAAACTCGTCTTTGAAGCACAATTACCATAAAAAATGGCTAATGTGAAAGAGTTGATCAATTTATGCATAATGAGGGGAGGAAGAGTTCATTGAGAGAACACCACTCCCCCTATATCCATGCCTACACCTACACAAGATAAAGAGTTGAGTATGGTGGGGTGTGCAAGGGTTCAAGCAACATTGCTCGAATCAGTGATATTTAGCTCATGCGTTAACTCGCGAAATCTTGCTTCATCCAAAGGCTTCGTGAAGATATCTGCAAGGTTATCATGAGTGTTGACATAGTTGTGCTCAATCTCCCCACGCCTAATGTGATCCCGGATGAAGTGATACCGAATCTCAATATGCTTCGGAAATCTTGATGGCACTTTGTCACAAATGACACCGTAATCCTTTAAAGTTTGCCTCGTACATAAGAGTTGTGCACAACAACTACCGGTCGCCACATACTCCGCTTCGGTGGACGAGAGAGACACACAACTTTGCTTCTTGGAAGACCAACTCACCAAAGAGTAACCAAGGAATTGGCACCCTCCAGAAGTGGACTTCCTATCCACTTTGTCTCCCGCCCAATCGGAGTTCGAATATCCTACAATCTTGAAGTTTGCTCCTCTTGGGTACCATAAGCCAAAGTTTGGGGTATGAGCCAAATATCGAAAGATTCTCTTGACCGCCACATAGTGGCTTTCCTTAGGTGCGGCTTGAAACCGTGCACAAATTCCCACACTCAACATGATATCCGGTCTAGATGCACAAAGGTAAAGCAAGGAGCCAATCATGGAGCGATATACCTTTTGATCCACTGCTTTACCATTGGGATCAATGTCAAGTTAGCACTTGGTGGGCATTGGAGTGGAAGCCGGCTTGACATCGCTTAGCTTGAATCTCTTGAGCATGTCTTGAGTGTATTTGGCTTGGTTGATGAAGATTCCTTCTCTTCTTTGCTTCACTTAGAATCCGAGGAAGAACTTCAACTCTCCCATGGAAGACATCTTGAACTTTGAGGTCATGAGATTGGCAAATTCCTCATTGAAAGCTTTGTTAGGGGAACCAAAGATAATATCATCAACATATAGTTGGCACACAAACAACTCCCCTTTGACCTTCTTAGTGAAAAGAGTGGGGTCGATTAGCCCAACTTCAAATCCACGATCTTGTAACAACTCAGTAAGGTGGTCATACCACTCACGTGGGGCTTGCTTAAGGCCATAGAGTGCCTTATCGAGTTGGTACACATGATCGGGAAAGTAGGGATCCTCAAACCCGGGGGGTTGTTTGACGTAGACCAACTCATTAATGGGACCATTAAGAAAAGCACTGTTCACATCCATTTGTTGCAACTTAAAGTTATGATGAGAAGCATAGGCAATTAACATGCGAATGGACTCAAGGCGTGCAACTGGAGCAAAGGTTTCACCGTAGTCGATACCCTCGACTTGGGAGTGGCCTTGTGCCACCAATCTTGCCTTGTTGCGAATGATAGTCCCATGAGCATCTTGCTTGTTCTTGAATATCCACTTGGTTCCAATGACATTGTGGTTCCCCATTGGCCTTGGCACCAATCTCCACACCTTGTTGTACTCGAAGTTTTTGAGTTCTTCATGCAAGGCATTAAGCCAATCCGGATCTTCGAGTGCTTCATATACCTTTTGGGGTTCAACACAAGAGACAAACACGTGATGTTCACTGTGATTCCCTCGATTCAATCATACACTAATCATGCACGCAAATGTGTACGATCAAGATCAAGGACTCACGGGAAGATATCACAACACAACTCTACAAATAAAATAAGTCATACAAGCATCATAATACAAGCCAGGGGGCTCGAGGGCTCGAATACAAGTGCTCGATCATAGACGAGTCAGCGGAAGCAACAATATCTGAGTACAGACATAAGTTAAACAAGTTTGACTTAAGAAGGCTAGCACAACCGGGATCTGAGATCGAAGAGGAGCAGGGCCTCCTGCACAGGATCCTCCTAAGCTACTCATGGTGTAAATCGTCGGCTGCACGTAGTAGTAGGCACCTCGGAGTAGTAGTCGTCATCGACGGTGGCGTCGCTCTGGGCTCCATCGTCTGGTTGCAGCAATCGAGTAGAGGTAGGGAAAAAGGGGAACAAGGCAACCGTGAGTACTCATCCAAAGTACTCGCAAGCAAGGAGCTACACTACATATGCATGGATATATGTGTAAAGGGCCATATCAGTGGACTGAAGCTGCAGAATGCCGTAATAAGAGGGGATAGATAGTCTTAACGAAGACTACGCCACAGTCACCGTTCTTGCAACAGGTAGAAGAGGACAATCTGAAGTCCTCCAAGTAACATCACATAGCAATAATCCTACCCGGCGATCCCCTCCTCATATCCCTGAGAGAGAGCGACCACCGGTTGTATCTGGCACTTGGAAGGGTGTGTTTTATCAAGTATCCGGTTCTAGTTGTCATAAGCTCAAGGTACAACTCCAAATCGTCCTGTTACCGAAGATCACGGCTATTCGAATAGATTAACTTCCCTGCAGGGGTGCACCAACTTACCCAGCACGCTTGATCCCATTTGGCCGGACACACTTTCATGGGTCATGCCCGGCCGCGGAAGATCAACACGACGCAGCCCCACCTAGGCTGTGAGAGGCCAACGCCGGTCTAAACCTAAGCGCCAGCAGTGGGGCCCATCGCCTACGAGCACACACAAGCGTTGCGAGGGCGGCCGAAAGCAGACCTAGCCTAGTGGCGTTCGATCCAATTGACGCAGCGCTCCGTCGCCGACGTCTGAAGTGCCGGTGATACCACGGCCGGGATACCCATAACTACTCCAGCGTAGATGGTTAGTGCATATAAGCTCGTAGCCAACTCAGATCAAATACCAAGATCTCGTTAAGCATGTTAAGTATCCATGAACGCCCGAGCAGGGCCAGGCCCACCTCTCTCCTAAGCGGTCTCAACCTGCCTGTCGCTCCGCCACAAAGATCCATCGGAGGGCCGTCGGGACAAAGGTCCTTTCAGCCCCAATCAAGTGAATCACTCATGGGTGCTCCACAAGCCGACCCGACTTTAGTCTCCACATGTATCATGTATAAGTATAAGTATATACCCGTGATCCCTCCCGAGTGATCACGGCCCGATAGTATAGCATGTGAGACGGACAAGAATGTAGGGCCACAGATGAAAATACTAGCATCCTATACTAAGCATATAAGATTGCAGGTAAAGGTAACAACAGTGGTAACAAGGACAGGCTATGCAGCAGTATAGGAGTATCTCAAAGCAGTAACATGCTACACTACTCTAATGCAAGCAGTATAGAGAAGAGTAGGCGATATCTGGTGATCAAGGGGGGGGGGCTTGCCTGGTTGCTCTGGCAAGAGAGAGGGGTCGCCAACACCGTAGTCGAACTGGGCAGCAGCAGCGTCGGTCTCGTAGTCTACCGGAGAGAAGAGTGGGAAGAAACAATGAATAACATGTAAACAGATGCATATAGATGCATGACATGACAAGTAACTATGCTATGCGTGCCCTAACGTGGTATGAGGTGGTATTGGTTAAGGAAACATCAGGAAAGTATTCGGTGTTTACGTGGTTTGAGCGAGGAGCCGGAGGGGGGAAAGTTGCAGGTTCGATAGGTTAGGGGGGTGTGGCGGACGAACGGACTGCGTATCCGGATTCTTCTCGTCGTTCTGAGCAACTTTCATGTTGAAAATATTTTAATCCGAGTTACGGATTAAAAGATATGATTTTTTTAAAGATTTTATTAATTTCTGGAATTTAATTAATTAATTATTTAAATCGAAAAAATGAATTTATAGCGTCAACATGAGGTCATCTTGACGTCGGCGAAATGTGGTCGACTTGGTCAACCCGACATGTGGGTCCCGGTCGTCATACTCTGTTAGTTAATTAGCAGTAGTTAATGAGGTTAATTAGTCATTAGGTTAATTAATCAGGATTAATTAAATTAATTATTTACTTAATTAATTAATTAATTAATTTTATTCATTTTTATTTTTATTAATTATTTTTGTTTAAATTCCTTTTTCCTTTTTCTTTTATTTTAAAAACGTTACGGGGGTTGGGGCCCCCATGTCATAAGCGAGGGTGCCAGTCGGCCTAGTGGCCAAAGTCAGCAGTCGGCGGGGCCTGGGCCCACCGATTAATGTGACGGTGGCCGGGTCGGCCACGTCGGCAGCCGGCGTTGGGGCTCCGGTGAGCGTTCAGCAGGTGGGCGCCCGGACCTCGCCGGAATCATCGTCCGTGACCAAAAAGGGCCATGGTGGAGTGCGTTCGAAGGTGGGGAGGACACCGCGTCCATCGGTGGCAAGAACACGGCGGACTCGGCCGGAAGCAGCGCCAGCGGCGGAGGCGGCAGGATGATTCGGTCCGCGTCGGAAGCCTTCTGAGGGGCCGGGGGCTTGCAGCCTTGAGCACCACGGCAACCCGTGACCATTTAGTCACCGGGAGGGCGCCAGCGACGAGATCCTGACGGGGCGTTGGTGCGGCGTGCTCGCGGGCCGCAGCTCGGCGAGAGAAGAGAGAGAGGCCGGGAGCACGTTCCGTGCTTTCGGTGGCGAGGGTCGAGCGAGGGCAGAGGCGCTGGGCGGCCGGAGCAGCGACGGGGGCGGTGGTGGCGCTCGGGAGGGGGACGAGGAGAGAGGGATCGGGGAGAGCTCACGGGGAACGTGGGGTCTCGAGGTGTGCTTCGAGGACGGTCGGGCGGCCGGCGAGGAGGAGAAGCGAGGCGGCCGTCCGGCGTTGCGGATCCGGCGAGGTGGGGTGGGGGTCGACGGCCCCGAGGCAACGAGGGGGCCTTGCGCCCTGCGCGGCCGGTCGGGGAGGAGGGGAGGAGGTGAGGACGGGGCGGCGGGTCGCCGACGTCGGGGGGGCGACGGGATCGGTCGGCCCCGATCCAGATCGGCGGGGAGAGGAGGAGAAAGGGATCGGGGGGGAATGAGGGTGTCGGCTAGGGTTTGCCGACCGGGGAGGGGGGATATGGGAGTGAGGGGTGGGCCGGGCCAGGGGCTGGCCGGCTGGGCCAGGTGGGCTTGGCCCAGTTTGGCCTGTGGGGTTTTTCTTCCTCTCCTTTTGTTTTATTTTCTTTTCTTTTATTTTTTCCTTTTCTGTTTCAATTTATTTTAAAATACTCGGACACTTTACAAAAATATGTGCACTCCACCATAATTAACTTTGTAATATCGACAACCCCGAACATTTTAGTTTTAATTTTTGAAAACTTTTTATTGCCATCATAATTTTGAATTGAATTTTGAAACAGTTTGGAATTAACCCGTGGTTAGCTACAGTGACAAGGGTGACGTGGCACCATCAACGTGAGATTACTGTAGCATGATTATCCGGGCATCACATTCACAATAGTTTGCCAATTGTCTATGAGTGCTTACCCCCTTTTGAATGCTTCCAATCACATTCTTCATGAGATGACCCTTGGTGGAGAGCTTGGATGCAATCTTGGCGGCACGACGCTCTAATTCCTCCTCGGTGGTGAGTTGAGGAGCGGTCACTTGATCATCTTGAGCGCCGTCTTGAGCTTGTTCTTGATCTAGAATTTGCTCGAGGGAGAGAACTTGACCTTGGGCATCACTTGGTGTGTCAACACCTTCTTGAGCATGATCTTGCCCTTGGTCTTGTTCATGAGGTTGAGGGCCTTCACTTTGTTCTTCGGAAGCGTGTGGGCCTTGGGTTGGTGATGGCTCCACTTGAGTGGAGCATTGTCCTTCTCCTTCGGCCTCAAGGGGTTCCTCAATCGGTAGGATAAAACCAACACCCATTCTTTCTTATGGCTTGAGGAGGAATTTCATCACCTACATCACAAGTGCCACTTTGCTCCACTTGGGAGCCGTTATTCTCATCAAACTCCACGTTACACGCCTCCTCAATAAGTCCCATGGATTTATTGAGGGCCTTGATAAGCATGAGAGTTTGTAGCATAACCAAAAATGTGCCCTCATAAGCTCTAGCCCCAAATTTAGACAACCGAACACCTTTCTTGAGAATGAAACACTTACACCCGAAAGTACTTGAGGTTGGGCTTTATTCTTGGTGAGTATCTCATATGGAGTCTTGTTCAAGCCCTTGCGGAGGTAGAGCCGATTGGATGCATGACACGCGGTGTTGATGGCTTCGGCCAAAAGTTGTATGGAGACTTGAACTCCGCCATCATGGTCCTTGCCGCATCCATCAACGTCCGGTTCTTCCTCTCCGCAACACCGTTTTGTTGAGGGGTGTAAGGTGCGGAATATTGATGCTTGATCCCTTCATCACTAAGGAACTCATCCAAGGTGTAGTTCTTGAACTCGGGGCCGTTGTCACTTCTTATTGTCAAGATCTTTGCGTTGTGTTGACGTTGGGCTTCATTTGCAAAGTCAATGACGGTTTGTTGGGTCTCGCTCTTCCTCTTGAAGAAATACACCCAAGTGTATCTTGAATAGTCATCCACAATCACCAAGCAATACTTCCTACCCCAAGACTATCAAAGGATGGAGGCCCAAAGAGATCCAAATGAAGGAGCTCCAAAGGCCTCTTTGAGTAAATGATAGTCGTGGGAGGGTGAGCCTTCTCATGTAGCTTTCCTTCGATACAAGCACAGCAAGCACAATCTTTAGCAAAACTAACATTCGTTAGTCCACGGACATGGTCCCCCTTGAGAAGACTTTGCAAAGATCTCATATTGACATGGGCTAAACGGCGGTGCCAAAGCCATCCCACGTCAACTTTAGCCATTAGGCATGTCGCGGTCTTAGTGGGTCGCTTCGAAAAGTTAATCACATATAGACCGTTCTCGACATGCCCAACAAAGGCTACTTTAAGAGTCTTGCTCCACAAGAGGGCCTTGTATCAATATCAAAGAAAGTGGCAAAGCCCATGATTGCAAGTTCTGAGCGGAAAAGTAAATTGTGTGCAAGGGACTCAACAAGCATGACCTTCTCGATCGTGAGATCATGAGAAATGACAACCTTGCCGAGTCCCAATACCTTAGAAGACGAGGCATCACCCCACTTGACATTGGTGGGAATAGATGGAATCTTGTGCACGTCCACCACCAAGTCCTTTCTTCCGGTCATATGATTTGTAGCTCTACTATCGAGCAACCATGATCCCCCACCGGAAGCAAACACCTACAAGAGATCAATGCTTGGTTTAAGGTACCCATTTTGTAATGGGTCCTTTCATGTTAGTAACAAGGGTCTTAGGAACCCAAATAGACCATTCAATATATTCATGAGGACAACCAACAAATTTGGCATAAACATGCCCATCACTAGTACGACATAACACATAAGAAGGATTAAAGTCGCCGGCTTTGTTGGGAGGGGTGGCATTGCCCTTCTTGACACCGCCACCCTTCGCATTGTTCTTCTTCTCCTTGGAAGTACCCTATCCCTCCTTTACAAAATTTTGCTTGAGAGGAGGAGGTCGTTTGGTCTTGTCATTCTTCTTCTTGTTCTTGGGCTTGGGTGCGAACCCAATCCCCTCCTTGGCCACAACTTCCTTTTGATTGCTCAAAAGGTCGTTGAGGTTCTTCTCACCTTGTATGCATGACACAAGGCCTTTCTCAAGTTGCTCCTTCAACTTAGCATTCTCCTCAACAAGATGCACATGCTCACAACAAGGGTTAGTAGCATTTGCATTTTCAATTAACACCGTGTATGAGGAAAGGTGGCTTTCTCCTTGGTTAGCTTCACTTCGAGTTGATCATGAGACTCCTTGAGGCTAGCATGAACACCCTTCAAGACTTTGTGAGCCTTGTCGAGAATGTCAAACTCCTCTTTGAGTCTAGCTGGATCAACCCCAAGCTTTGCCTTCTCGGAGTTTAGCACACGAGAAACAACAAGAGCGTGATCAAGATCTTTCTTTAATTTAGCATGATCATCGTTGTGTGACTCCTCAAGAGACAAACGAAGACCACACTCTTCCTCAAGAGCATTGGAAAGATCCGAAATCTCATCGGCATAGTCACGACTATGCCCCTCCATCTTAGAGATGGTATCTTCGTGAGCCTCGATCATGTCATTGGCTTCACCAAGTTGTTCCAAGAGATCAACAAAGTGCTTCTTGGCTTTACCCTTGAGTTTACCCATAAAGGCCTCAAACTCATTCTCCTCCACATTAGTTCCCTCATGTTCATCAATGTTATCCGTCGAAGAAGGATGATTAATGATGGTAGTTTTGATGTTGGGGGTTACCTTGTTGGTGGCTTTAGCCATGAGGCACTTGGCGGTGATGCTCTGATTGGGTGAGTCGAAGAGAGACACCCGTGGAGTCGTCGCAATGGCAACGGAGGCCATGGCAACCGACTCACCATCTTCATTCATTGAAAACTCATCGGCTTCATCTTGCACCACTTCATAGTTGGAATGTTGAATGCTTGCGCTTCCCTGATATAGGGAAACAACTTGGCGCCAAGCATCTTTGGCCAAGGAGTAGGGCCGGAGATGAAGAAGATCTTCGGGTGGGATTGTTTCTTGGATGATGAAGAGAGAATTCCCATTGAATTGATTATCCATGGCTTCTCTAGGGGTGAAGTTGCTTCGGTCATGCGGATAAGAACCTTCTTCAATGATTCTCCAAAGGTTAGTGTTCACATGATTTAAATGACGCTTAAAACGATAGACCCAAGAATCAAAATCTACATTCTTCTCAATCTTAGGGGCCGGGCCGACATGATTCAAATGAGTGGAAGGAAGCGGTCCACCATAGACAAGTGGAGGTTCCACATGGGCAAAGATGCCGGTGCCAGTTTTACCACTAGAAGAAGGACCTTTCTCGCTAGTAGCTTCCCCCTTGTCGGAGGTAGCATCCGTCACCTTGTTAGTGGGATCACCCACTTTCAACAGTGTGGTGGAAAGTTTAAGCCCTTCAAGAAATTTATTAAACATGCTCTCGACCTCGGTCATCATGGAGATTTTCAATGTGTCCAACGCCACATTGAATTCCTCACGTGAGACTGAGGTACACCCATCTCCCGTAGACGATATTGGATTCGCACCGGAGTGCTCCTCCACATCGTCTATGACGTCAACCATACTCTTCGGACGGTAAAGTCCTTAATAAAGAGACGAGGCTCTGATACCAATTGAAAGGATCGATATGGTTGACTAGAGGGGGGGGGGTGAATAGGCAACTAAATTTTTTTAGCTTTTCTTTACCAAATTAAACTTTGCATCAAAGTAGGTTGTCTAGATATGCAACTAGGTGGACAACCTATATGATGCAACAACCATGAGCACACAAGCAAGCAATGGATATTACACAAATAAGCTTGCACAAGTAAAGGGATGAGATAACCAAGAGTGGAGTTGGTGGAGAGGAGGATGTGTTACCGAAGTTCCTTCCTTTTGAGGGGAAGTACGTCTCCGTTAGAGCGGTGTGGAGGCACAATGCTCCCCAAGAAGCCTCTAGGGCCACCATATTCTCCTCACGCCCTCACACAATGCGAGATGCCGTGATTCCACTATTGGTGCCCTTGAAGGCGACGACCGGACCTTTACAAACAAGGTTGGGGCAATCTCCACAACTTAATTGGAGGCTCCCAACGACACCACAAAGCTTCACCACAATGGACTATGGCTCCACGGTGACCTCAACCGTCTAGGGTGCTCAAACACCAAAGTGTTACAAGATCCGCTAGGGATTAGTTGGGGAATCAAAGTTCTCTTGGTGGAAGTGTAGATCGGGGCCTTCTCAACCAATCCCGAGCAAATCAACAAGTTTGATTGGCTAGGGAGAGAGATCGGGCAAAAATGGAGCTTGGAGCAACAATGGAGATTTTTGGGGGAAGAGGTGGTCAACTTTGGGGAAGAAGACCTCCTTATATAGTGGGGGAAACAATCCAACCGTTACCCCCCAAACAGCCCCGCAGAGGGCGGTACTATACAGCGGGAGGCAGCGGTACTACCGCTGGGCTCAGCGGTACTACCGCGCAATCTGGAAGGCAGAGGGAGAAGGGACCGAGTGGTACTGCCGCGGTGGTAGGGCGGTACTACCGCTCTACTACCGCTGCTTAGTACCACAGAATCCGACACAGGAAACGACCCCTCGAATCGACGCGGTAGGGGCCAGGTACCCCAGCGGTAGTCCGGCCGAGGACCCATGGCGGTACTACCGCTGCGGAGCGGTACTGCCACCTGTGACCCATAGACGGTACTACCGCTGGGTACCGCGGTACTACCGCTGGGACCAGACACAACCCAAAGGAGGAGGGAAGATTTCTCCATAGAAGCGGAAAGGCTCAGAGGGTGAAAAGCGGATGTGTACGTGTTGATTCCACCCTAGCCTTGCCAAAGCGCACCCTCTCTTGATAGTATGGTGCCCTCTACGCAACTAGTCCATCGAAAAAGAAACGAAGGAGCTACACCGTCTTGAATGACACTCCGAGGGAAAGAATACGTCTTGTGCCAAATATGGATCTCTGAAAAGCTCAAGGCACACGATTAGTCTACATACATGTTGTCATCAATCACCAAAACCACATCGAGAGAGATATGCCTTATCAATAAATAAACTAACTATTTAGGCAAGTTTAAATGAGGCCGGAAATAACAAACAACAATTCCGGAAAATCCCCACATGCATATTTTGAATTTGGAACTGTTCTGCCCTAAACCATATTTTAATGTTATTAAACTGGAAAATAAAGTGCACCAAGTTAATCTATTCATTTTTCTACCCCATTTACATATAAAGAACATTTAATTTGGAGCTACGGTTATTTAGTTATTAAATAAATCATTTTAGCATGACATTTATGCAAATTAATGCAAAAAGCAAGTTAATCAATTTTAACATGGATTAAAGCAGCATATTATGAAACTAGATGAAATTCTAAGCATTTTACATATATAAAACATTTTAAACCGATGCACGGTTGTTGAGTTATTATATGCATGAACATGAAGGGCTTTTCTGTAAAACTGGCATCTCTGGATAAATAGCTAAATTCGCAGAACTGCAAAAACATGATACGGGCTGCATAAGTTCTCACCATGGGCCTTGCCCAGTTGGGAAGCAGTGGTCGTGGGCTGGCTGAGATGGCTCGGGCTGCTAGGCGCGCAGCTGGGCCGGCTGCTGGGCTCGATCGGAAGGGTCAACGCAGCTTCGGGCGTCGCTCAAGGAGGTCGAGACGCCGGTGAACAGAGGAGGCAGGGCGCTCATGTTCTGACGAAGCAGAGGGATGCAGCGGCTCGATGCAGATGCTCGGCGGCAGCGGGACTTGCAGCGGCAGCGGCGGAACTTGGCACGGCGACTCGGGCGACACGGAAGGCGCAAAGGAAGGCAACGGCTTGGCGAAGCAGGGGAGGTCCGGTGAGGGAACGGTGCCCGACGGCGCAGTTTGCAGGCAGCTGGGAAGGGCTCGGACGAGCGGAACTTGGCGAGGTGAAGGGACTTGATGGATCCAGGCGGAGGCGGCGCTTGACGGCAAAGGCTGGAGGCAGAAGCAGGAGAGACTGCAATGCAAAGGACGCGGGCGAGCTAGTCGGCGCGCTCCTGCTCCTGCAGGTGGCAGCGGTCAGCGAGGCAACCGGATCAGAGGAAGGAAGAGTGCAAGGAGGAGAGGGAGGGACGCGTCGGCGACCTTCTTAGGTGGCGACGACGTCTAGGTCCGGCCGGGCACGAAGTTGTGGTCGTCGTTCTTGAAGCGGCAGAGGAAGCTGGAGCGAGTCCCGACGAGGAAGATGGTGGAGGCCGAGCGCATGGGAGGAGTGGATCTCGGGCAGGTGAGAAAGGCGCGGGAGGCAGGGAGCTCGGGTGCTGTTGCGGTCGCAAGAGGAAGCAGAGGGGGTCGCATCCCCGGCGAGATGGTCGGGGAGGCCCTCGGGCGCGAGGTGGAGGGCGAGGGGATTTGAATCGGGACGCAGACACTGATTGGACAGGGATGGATCCCGAGGTGGGAGATGAGTGCGGCGGCGACAGCAGGGACAAATCCCTAGATTTTAGGGCTTGTCTAGAAATGGATTAGGGGTGGACTATATATATGGAAAGGGGAGGGTTTGGACCCTCTAATTTACATCGGACGGTCGAGATAAAAAGGTTAAGAGAGATCAAATAATAAACCGAAGATATTAGAGGGATGTTTGGAGATGATCCGAATCCAACGGTAATGATTGAATGGGTCGGGTTCGGGGAAGTTTCGGACACGCGCAAGGGGTCTGAGAGAGGTTGACAAGGACAAAGAGGCCTGACAAAAGGTCAACGGAGACAAAGAGAGAAGCAGCAACCATGAACGATTACGAGTTTTATGAAAACATGCAGATGCAATGCGCATGATGACATGATGAACGCAACAAACAAATGAAACACACGGCAACAACAAAATAACTGGAAGGCTTCTGAAGCGTCGGTCTCGGGTTGTTACAACTCTCCTCCAATTACAAGAGATCTCGCTCCAGATCTAAGGATGGCTCCGGAGAAAAGCAAAAGAGGAAGAGGTAAAACAAAGTTGCTTATTTGACAAACGAGTGAAACCACGAGCCTTGGGAGGTTGAACAAATTGAAAGGGAGAATACAATGGAGATGAATGGGATTGCAAACACCCGGTTAGCAAAGAGGAACAGGGAATACGACAAGAACCAAGAGCACATGGAACAAGATACCCTTTGAAACAACTCCGGTTAAAATTAGTTGGACAAGGAATAAGAATACAAGAATTCGGGGAACACTCCGGTTGAAAAGAGACACACGACTTGATAAGATGAAAGAACTTGAATGAGAACACAACACTCCAGTTAAATGGATAAGCAGGGAAAGAACATGATGTTGACAAAACAAGATGATGGTTCAAAGATAGTAACATCACCATGCCTCCGGAAGAAAAGAATGGAAGCTATATCATTAGAAAAGAACGGAGGAGAAAATGACAACTCCTGCCAAAATTGAATTTGAAAGAGCATCCTTGCGAAGAGGAGTTGAAAAGAGTTGTTGGATAATCAACAACGAAAGGACATACTCCTCGTGGACTTATGAAAAAAACTCAAAACTAGAGGTGCAATTCTGCCACTAACGAAAACAATTGCTTGTTTGAGAAGAACAAGAGATGAAAAACTCCTTTTATCGAGAGAATAGGGGGAAACTTGGATTATAGGCACCACAATTAGCAACATTCCTTAGGGAAGGCTTTAGGTGAAATCTTTACCAAGATAACTCCACAAAGAAATTGATGGATTTAAAATATCTCACTCTTGCTAATTTGTGAATCATGGAAAACGAACGAAAATTGTCAAGAATGATATAACACCATCTCAAAAGATAAGGTAGAAAGAATTGTACTTCAGAATGCAAGAATGCTTGAGCTCCAACAATAATTTTGAAGTACACTCCAAGAATGAGTTAAATCCTTGATGAACCACCATGTAGAGCCTTCGTGAGAACTCCGGTAATAAAAAGGATGATGAGAAAGAAGTGAAGGATGAAAAGACTAATATTGAAGCCTTGTAATTTAGATGAAGCTTCGTGCTGATATGACCATGAAGCATTGCAACTCCAGAAAGAAATATGAATCACTTGGAATAGAGAATTTACTCATCATGAACAAACTCCGGAAGAAGCGATTAAATCACTTGGATGAAACAAGAATAAGAATTATGTTATGCGTTTCCTTCATCAATTTAAATTGATGACAAGCAACAAATTTGGCATACTACTTATTCTCGTTGAAAGGGATTGGAGATAGATATAGCGCAACTCACGGACCACCGGTAGGATTATGAGAGAACAAGTCAATTAATGTGATAACAAGAGAAGACGAATCTTGAATGGACCACCGTAAGACTTTGGAAACGAACAAAGAAAAGAGAACAAGACACCGGGAAAATTAGCAAACGAATTAAGATACTTGAGGGAATTCAAATACGAGAGAACAAAGAGATCATGAACTGATTAGAGAATACTCGGAAGATGCACCGGAACAATTGGGGATTGAGAGATGAACGTTGAGAACGAATAAATCCAAAATGATGGACTTCGTAGGAATAAAATGGAAACTCATGAAATGCTTCGGATGGGTATGAAAAGAATTCTCACGATTGGAAATGATTTGAGAGGATGGCATCAAGCTAGACCCATGATTTTTCAAGAGAACAAACAAGATTTAGAGGGAAAAATCTTCTTCTGTCTTCAAAGCTGGGAATGACGACGAGAAACACCACCATGAATTGTTGAGGAACTCCGGAATGAAGAATAGAAAGGTTGAACCAACGATGAAAATAATTTGAAAGCGATCTTGGAGGATACATTTGACTGATGAGAAATCATTCTTATGTCAAAATTTAAAAGAATTTGAGAACCGCTCCGGATTAATTAGAAGAGTCAGGTAAGATCATGGGAAAAGACCTGTGGGTTAGGGGCCCCTCAAAAGAAAACACCGTTGAATGATTTCAAAAGAGAGATTGCACCAGTTGAATTAAATAGCTTGAATGAGGTAACAACCTCGAAATAGCCTTGAACGGAATAAGAATGGACACATGAATCTTCTGAGATATCTTCTACACTCCGGATATGGACAGAGATGTGAATAAATAAGATAGCCTTGGATAATAAATTCCAACATGACAAAACATTTGTAAGAAGGAAAGGGATATGATCAAAACCAAAAGCTTGCATTGAATCACCGGGGAAGAAAAGAGAACGAAGAATGATGCACTTATAGCTCCTGAGAAATCACCGGCTAAGAACATTGAAGGAAAAGAATGAAGAGACTTCACATGAATAAAATGGATACTTGATTGAGATATCTGAGTACTTGAAGAAAAAGGGTGGGATGGTGGGAAAAATAAAGGCAACTTGGGACGGACGAAATGGCCACCATTGAGAAAACTGAGAATTGATCTTGCGAATTTGGAAGGTGTCGGCTTAACTTGAAGAGAATCTCGTCGGTTGGAAAAGAATTGGCATGACCATTCTGCGTGATCAAAAGGATTAATATTCCCATAGAAATATGATAACACTGCTTAGGAAAGGTATGGAATCAACACTTGACTTCGAAGCAACTCGAATACCACAAATAAAACAAAACAAAGGATTGGCTTGCAGAATATGACGGAACAAACATATGATAGACCCCATATCGTATCATGTGTATGTTGGAAGGATATCCTACGTGATACTTGAATTCCCACCTATTAACTCCCGACATTGTTTGGTTATGCAATCTGGTGTTGGGGATACAGGGAGGCACAAATATCTCACACAACTAACAAGCCCTACGCTCCAACTATATCCATCCGCCAACACATAACCAAGAAAACCTCGGAAATCGTGTACCTCAGACCTTCGAAAACATCTGATATACTAGATGTGGCAATACATCTGATCACTCTCCCCAGTACTGGGTGCCGCCAAACTAATCTCACCACAAAGAGTATAGAAGCGTTTTCGATGTCGGCGACCTCTGGTATTTCGGAACTGAAATGATAAGCACTATGACAAAAACACCTTGGAGCTCAACTCCCCGGGACACTGCCACAACCCCTAAATGTCAGGAGGCACCAAGACAGAATTCTCGTCGCAATGATATCGCAACGATCCAACAATACCCGCGTGATCCTAAAAAAATTGAGTGAAACAGAGGAGAGTGAAGTCAAAACATCTACGTCAGGAGTCCTCACCAGAGGGACGAAAGGGGATAAGGAGTAAAAAGAATTCCTACTCTATGATATAACTAGACTAAAACTAGTTTTCTTCTAGAATCAACAACGACAGCGGTTCGATCAATCAAGGGGGCTCCTAAGGTCGGTAAGGCTCTGATACCAACTTGTAGCGCCCAAGATGCGATTCTATCCCAATCACGTGATGAATTCATGATCGGGGCACAATTGCATTTCGAGCGCAATGCAAGGTGGATATCATTACGACATACCATGTACTGAATAGATCATAATATAAGATAAAAGCTTACACTCGCCACAAGCTACAACATGAATACAACAGTACATCGATACATAGCAACCATCATACAGAAGAGCAGGATCCGACTACGGATGAAATCAAACAAAAAAGAAGAACGACATCCACCCTGCTAATCCCAGGTTCCCCGACCCGGAACCTATCCCTTGATCGAAGAAGAAGAGGAACTCCAAAAGCAACCAAGCATCGCTCTCATGTCAGTTCATCACATTACCTATACCTCCAACTATTGTTGTAGTAATCTGTGAGCCACGAGGACTCAACAATCCAATTACCATGGTTATCAAGACTAGCAAAGCTTAATGGGTACTAAATGGATAAGTGGTGAGGTTACAGCAAGTGGCTAAACATTATATGGTGGCTAACTTATGATTACAAGAGTAAGATGAGAATGTACGCAAACGGTCGCAAACTAGTAATGATCAAGAAGTGATCCTGAACTACTTACGTTCAAACATAACCCAACCGTGTTCTCTTCTCGAATGCAGCCGAAAAGAGATGGTCATGATTATGCACGCGGTTGGTATATTTTAGTTGAGTTTACTTCAAGTCCACTACAACCGGATATTAACAAATTCCCATTTGCCACATAACCGTGGGCACAGCTCTCGAAAGTTTAAACCCTGCAGGGATGTCCCAACTTAGCCCATGACAAGCTCATGATCCGTGGAAACAATCCTCCATCTCGGGACCCTCCGATCAGACTCGGAATCCCGGCGCACAAGACATTTAGACAATGGTAAAACAAGTCCAGCAAGACATCCCGACGTGCCGACACCACGATAGTAGCCACACGTATCTCGTCTCGAGCCACGATCGGATTGGCTAAGTTTCCGGTGGCACACCGTTGGTGGCCCCTGACTCGCCATTTTGGACCAACACTCATGAGGACCAACGGCCCGGGGGGTTGATTAAGTCCTCGGGGTCCGAAAAGTCCATATGCAAGTTTTAGTTGTTATTAGGCAAATGGTAAAACCTAGGTTGGGCCTTGCTTGAAGAGTTTTATTCAAAGCGAACTATCAAGAGGGGCCCATAAACCCTCACCGTGTTAGGGATGCAAAATCAAGGAACATAACACCGGTATGACGGAAACTAGGGCGGCAAGAGTGGAACAAAACACCAGGAAAAAGGACGAGCCTTCCACCCTTTACCAAGTATATATATGCATTAATTAGATAAGAGATATTGTGATATCCATGTCCCAACATGGAACAACCTGCAACTCCACCTGCAACTAGCAACGCTATAAGAGGGGCTGAGCAAAGCAGTAGCATAGCCAAACAACGGTTTGCTAGGATGGTGGAAAAGGTTAGATGCTATCTTGGCAATTTGGGAGGCTTGGTAAACAAGTGGTAGGTAGCGCGACATAGCGATATCATCGAGACAACTAGCATAGAAAATATAGTAGTGAGATCCAAGGTGACGATCATCTTGCCTGAAATCCCGCTAGGAAGAAGACTGAATCCATGAAGTAGACGAACGGGCGTAGTCGAACGAATCCCCACAATCGCAACGTAACCGGAACTATTGAGAAGAAGCACAACCAGAAAGAAGGAAACAACATGGTAAACAACCAAGCATTAACATGGCATGATGCACAACCAAGTATGATGCATGTCCGGTTTAATGAAACATGTCATGGCAAGGCAAAGTGCAACAAACAAAATTACAAGTTAAGTGGAGCTCAATATGCAACGAGTTGCATATTGAAGAAACACCACATGCAAGTATTTAGTTCGCTCTCGTTTATGCTACTCATCAATATTAAATGTTATTAAGCATGGCAAGAGATGAAGCATAAGTAAACAAACTATTTAGGCAAGTTTAAATGAGGCTGGAAATAACAAACAACAATCCCGAAAAATCCCCAGATGCATATTTTGAATTTGGCACTGTTCTGCCCTAAACCATATTTTAATGTTATTAAACTGGAAAATAAAGTGCACCAAGTTAATTTATTCATTTTTCTACCCCATTTACATATAAAGAACATTTAATTTGGAGCTACGGTTATTTAGTTATTAAATAAATCATTTTAGCATGACATTTATGCAAATTAATGCAAAAAGCAAGTTAATCAATTTTAACATGGATCAAAGCAGCATATTATGAAACTAGATGAAATTCTAAGCATTTTACATATATAAAACATTTTAGTCCGATGCACGGTTGTTGAGTTATTATATGCATGAACATGAAGGGCTTTTCTGTAAAATTGACAACTCTGGATAAATAGCTAAATTCGTAGAACTGGCAAAAACATGATACGGGCTGCATATGTTCTCACCATGGGCCTTGCCCAGTTGGAAAGCAGTGGCCGTGGGCTGGCTGAGAAGGCTCGGGCTGCTAGGCGCGCAGCTGGGCCGGCTGCTGGGATCGATCGGAAGGGTCAAGCGGCTTCGGGCGTCGCTCGAGGAGGTCGAGACGCCGGTGAACAGAGGAGGCAGGCCGCTCGTGTTCTAGCGAAGCAGAGGGATGCAGCGGCTCGATGCAGAGGCTCGGCGGTAGCGGGACTTGCAGTGGCAGCAGCGGAACTTGGCACGGCGACTCGGGCGACAGGGATGGCGCGAAGAAAGGCGACAGCTTGGCGAAGCAGGGGAGGTCCGGCGAGGGAACGGTGCCCGACGGTGCAGCTTGCAGGCAGCGGGGAAGGGCTCGGACGAGCGGAACTTGGCGAGGCAAAGGGACTTGACGGATCCAGGTGGAGGCGGCGCTCGACGGCAAAGGCTGGAGGCCGAAGCAGGAGAGACCGCGATGCAGAGGACGCGGGCGACCTAGTTGGCCCGCTCCTGCTCCTGCAGGTTGCAGCGGTCAGCGAGGCAAACGGATCCGAGGAAGGAAGAGTGCAAGGAGGAGAGGGAGGGACGCGTCGGCGACCTGCTTAGGTGACGACGACGGCTGGGTCCGGCCGGGCACGAAGTTGTGGTCATCGTTCTTGATGCGGCAGAGGAAGTTAGTGCGAGTCCCAGCGAGGAAGATAGTGGAGGTTGTGCGCATGGGAGGAGTGGCTCTCGGGTAGGTGAGGAAGGCGCGAGGAGGCAGGGAGCTCGGGTGCTGTTGCGGTCGCAAGAGGAAGCAAAGGAGGTCGCATCCCCGGCGAGGTGGTCGGGGAGGCCCTCGGGCGCGAGGTGGAGGGCGATGGGATTTGTATCAGGACGCATACACTGATTGGACGGGGATGGATCCCGAGGTGGGAGATGAGTGCGGCGGCGGCGGTAGGGACAAATCCCTTGATTTTAGGACTTGTCTAGAAATGGACTAGGGGTAGACTATATATATATGAAACTGGGAGGGTTTGGACCCTTTGATTTACATCGGACGATCGAGATAAAAATGTTAAGAGAGATTAAATAATAAACCGAAGATTAGAGGGATGTTTGAAGATGATCCGAATCCAACGGTGATGATTGAACGGGTCGGGTTCGGGGAAGTTTCGGACACGCGCAAGGGTCTGAGAGAGGTTGACAAGGACAAAGAGGCCTGACAAAAGGTCAAAGAGAAAAAGAGAGAAGTGGCAACCATGAACGTCTACGAGTTTTATGAAAACATACATATGCAAATGCGCATGATGACATGATGAATGCAACAAAGAAATGAAACACATGGAAACAACAAAATAACTTGAAGGCTTCTGAAGCGTCAGTCTCGGGTCGTTACATCTGAGGCCTCTACAAATGGCACTGAGGGTACTGCTCTGCTGTGATGTACGGTTCTGTCATTGGAGCAGCTCCGGTGAGGTGTACGGCGGAGAGGCTGAAGCAGGACAAGACATACAATGTTAATCTGAAGTGGGACTCTAATATCATCTGCAATTGATGATGTAAAATACATCACCAAAAATGATGAGGACATCAATACCATTGTTACACCCACAGCCCTTGCTGCTATACATACTGGACCAATTACTAGAGCTCACAAGACGCCAATTGAATTACTGTGTACTTCCGCTTCTTGGTAATGATTATAATGTTCATGAGAATATGATGCTGCCTAAATTGGATACATTTGTTTTGCTTACAAATGAAGGGCCTGTCATGGATAAGAGGGATGAACACCGAGCAAGACCAAGCAGGAAGATGATGGCATGCTAAGGGGATCAAGAACGGAGTTACAAGTGATGATTTCAGGACTTTGAAGCCACCATAAGGAGTGCATGAAGCCTTGGACGAAATATACAAGATGCCACTTCATAAATTTCGTCCAGAGGCTATTCTAGGTGTTGCGTCACCTTATTATTGTGCCAGGCCCATGTATTTTCGAAATACTTAAGTATAGGCTATTTTTAGAGTCCGTATGTGTGGGGAAACAAGAGTTAGGGTTGGTTTCGGACCCCTCCTCCAAGGGCCATGAAATTCCCTTCTCTTCCTCCATATATACAGCCCTTAGGGCGTCGTTTAGGCTTTGGATTTTGTTTAGATTAAAGTTCGCCATAGCTGCAACTTCGCGTACTTCGTTTGTGTTCAACGACTGCATAAAGGCGCCACGTAACCCCACCTTGATCAATAAAGATTTCCTATTATATTCGCAATATCCAGATTGCAATCTTAGTTTCTTGTTTGTTCTTTGTTTGCCTGCAGGAAACAGACCTTCGTGGTCAGGTTGATCGTGCTCCGGCGTGGTCAATAACCTCTCGGAGTTGGTTTAGCAATTGCTAAGGCGCGAAGTCCTCGCACGTTCGTACTTGGATCATCAAAGTCGACTTCCACCAAAACGATGGCCAAAATATCATCGGAAGACGGGACACCTTTGCTTCTATCAAGTGGTATCATATTTCCAGGTTGCTCGGTGAGATTTTCCAGTTTATCGTAGTTTAGATCGAGTCTATTCTTCATACCTATAGTCCACGAAAAAAGCCAAAAAAATTAGGGTTAGTTCATCCTATCCGAACCAATCTGAGCCTTTGCATAATCTTTTCTGTATTTGCTTTGTTGAATTTACGGTTTTATCGTCGTGTCAAGTTGCTGGTCTTAGCATCTAGTCCTTTAGAGTTTCGAGTTCTGTTCACAGGTTGTCACGTCGCCGCTGCCATATATCACCACCGCATCATCATCATCATCGCTGCTGCCATATACCACCACCACACCAACTTCATCGTCGCTGCCATATACCACCACCACATATTCACCACCAATCCGAGTCCATATACGCCACCACATATCCGCTGTCATCTCCGCCACCAGTCCGAGTTCCACCAGATTCATCTCCGCCACCAGTCCAAGTTCCACCAGATTCATCTCCGCCACCAGTCCTAGTCCGAGTCCAGTATTTGTTGCTTTGTTTTCGAGTTCCAGATCATGCAATACTTCGAGTCGTGACCAAGTCGGACTCCCAAATTTCCGTGCTACCTGCAGAAGAAAAATAGCTCCGGTTTCAAAAAAACTAAGTCTGGAAAATTCTGGCTAGGCAGTTTTTAGACCATTTGTAGACTTTTTCGAAAAGAATTTGTTGCGGATCTAAAAAAAGAGGAAAAAAAGTGCAAAAAAAGTGAAGAAAAGGAAAAAAATTCAGAGCGTGCTCCTCCCTTATTTACGTGCAGCACCGTGATTTTGTTAGTGTTCTAGGCTCGCGTCTCTAGCACGGTCTAGCCTAGGACCAGCGCAGTACCGTCGTTGAGCGTTTATTCAACTTTGCATCTATGAATTGATTATTGCTGACCTTTTTTTTGATACCATATTATAAGCCTTCCCAGATCCACATACATCTACATCGTGCGTTTGACTCTCCCTGGTAATCGCTCTATCCAAGCCTTGAGAGTTTTGACTACATCGGTTGCCGATCACCGCCTGCTGCTGGGTAAGAACTGGTAAGAATTTGAGATTTGCTTGACGGAGTTGTGACACCCACCACCACCACCACTTGTTAGTAGTCTGTAGGATCCTATTCTTGTGTGTTTCTATTGCTGCTAACCATGCCAGGATCACAAGCCGACGAGATTGACTGGGAGAACTTAACGAACAAGGAGCTTCATGATAAGTTTCAGCAAATGATGACCGAACAGGTGCAAGATGTGCTGAACAGTTTTGAAGAGGCCATGGAGAATATCACTGGCCTTGAGAAGACGTTTGAAACAAAGCTAGATAACAGATTTAATGAACTGCTTGCGCGTCTTCCACCACCGGCTGCACCTGCCGCACCTCCGCAACAACAACAACAACTACTACTACTACTACTACTACTACTACTGCTACTACTGCTACTACTGCTACTACTGCTACTACTCCTACTACTACTACTACTACTACTACTACTACTACTACTACTACTACTACTACTACTACTACTACTACTACTACTACTACTACTACTACTACTACTACTACTACTACTACTACCTCCACGTCGCGAAACAACCCTCCGCCGAGCGAGCCGTGTCCTTCTTCAGCCTGGCCAAACTGTTCGTGCTCCTGTTGATACTTCTGTGGCTCCTGCTGCTGATGCGGAGGATGATTATGCGGGAGATTACGAGGATGAGGTTGATCAAAATGAACTACGTGCAACCACTAGCACCACAACCACCAGGTCGTCCACATGCAAATAATCACAATGGTAGGGCTCTCCCTCAGGTACGAGATCATGACCATCTTCCTAAACTGAAATTGAATATTCCACCATTTGAGGGTAGATATGTTCCTAATATATATCTTACTTGGGAGTTAGAAACTGAACAACGATTTACATGTTTACAATATCCTGAGGAGAGATGTGTTCCTGCAGCTGTTTGTGCTTTCACTAGCTTTGCATGTGTTTGGTGGTCTGAACATTGTAGATTATATCCTATTCCGGCTACTTGGGATGCTTTGAAAACTGTTGTGTGTACTCGTTGGGTTCCACCATATTATCAATGTCAATTAATTCAAAAACTACAGCGTTTAAGACAAGGAAAAAATTCTGTAGAAGAATATTATCAGGAATTACAAAATGGCATGATTAGATCTGGTATTGTTGAGGAGAATGAAGCTATGCTCACGCGTTTTATGGGTGGATTAAATAGAGAGATTCAGACCATTCTAGAGTATAAGGGGTATAATAATATCACTCGTTTATTCCATCTTGCTTGTAAAGCTGGACGTGAAGTGCAGGATCGACAGGCATTGACGCGAAGTAACTTTTCTGCAGGTCGATCTTCATCATGGACACCACGTGCATCCTCTACTTCCACTGCACCAGCACCTCCATCAGGTGCCACTTCCAGCCGTGATACAAGAAAGCTGGCACAACCACCACTATCTGCCAAGAGCACACCTTCCGGGGTTGCGCAGAGCTCTTCTTCTTCCATGGCATCAACAGGGCACACAAGTGATATTATTTGTCGTTGTTGTAAGGGAATATGACATTTTGCGAGAGAATGCAAATCTCAGTGTGTGATGATTGCTACTGAGGATGGTGGGTATGAGTTCGCCAGTGACTATGATGAGGAGACTTTGGCTCTTATTACACATGAGGAACACAGTGGAGATGATTCTGATCATGAGACGCATTACATGGCTGCTGAACATGCTGACAGGTATGAATGTTTAGTTGCTCAACGTGCTTTGAGTGTGCAGGTTACACAAGCTGAGCAAAATCAGAGGCATAATTTGTTCCATACAAAGCGAGTTGTGAAGGAACGTTATGTTCGCGTCATCATAGATGGAGGGAGCTGCAACAACTTGGCTAGAATGGAGATGGTGGAGAAGCTATCTCTCACCACAAGACCACATCCACATCCTTACTACATCCAATGGTTCAACAACAACGGCAAGGTTAAGGTAACACGTACTGTTCGTGTGCATTTTAGTATCTCTACATATGGTGATTATGTTGATTGTGATGTGGTACCTATGCAAGCATGTTCCTTATTACTTGGTAGACCATGGCAATTTGATAAAAATTATGTACACCATGGTAGAAACAATCAGTATACTCTTGTTCATAAGGACAAAAATATTACTTTGCTTCCTATGACTCCTGATTCCATTTTGAAAGATGATATTAATAGAGCTAATAAAGCAAAACAGGAGCAAAATAAGAGTGAAAATCAGATTGTGGCAAAAGATTTTGAGCAACAAATGAAGCCTAATAATAAACCATCTAGTGTTTCTTATGAAATTAAATTGAAAAGTGCATGTTTACTTGCCACCAAATCGGATATTGATGATCTAGATTTTAGCAAATCTGTTTGCTATGCTTTTGTGTGCAAAGAGGCATTATTTTCATTTGATGACGTGCCTTCCTCTTTGCCTCCTTCTGTCACTAACATTTTGCAAGAGTTCGCTGACGTCTTTCCACAAGATGTGTCACCGGGATTACCACCTATTCGGGGGATTGAGCATCAAATTGACTTAATTCCCGGTGCATCATTACCCAACCGTGCACCATACCGTACCAATCTAGAGGAGACGAAGGAGATTATGCGTCAAGTAGAAGAGCTGCTCGACAAAGGTTATATATGCGAATCCCTTAGTCCTTGTGTTGTTCCTATCATTTTAGTGCCGAAAAAGGATGGTACGTCGCGTGTGTGCGTTGATTGTAGAGGCATTAATAATATTACTTTTTGTTATCGTCATCCTATTCCTAGGCTAGATGATATGCTTGATGAATTGAGTGGCTCTATAATATTCTCCAAAGTTGATTTGCGTAGTGGATACCATCAAATTCGTATGAAATTGGGAGGTGAATGGAAAACAACATTTAAAACTAAGTTTGGATTATATTAGTGGTTAGTCATGCCTTTTGGGTTAACTAATGCACCTAGTACTTTCATGATATTAATGAACGAAGTTTTACGTGCTTTCATTGGACGATTTGTGGTAGTTTACTTTGATGACATATTGATTTATAGCAAATCTTTGGAGGAACATTTGGAACATTTACGTGATGTTTTTATTGCTCTATGTGATGCACGTTTGTTTGGTAACCTTGGGAAGTGCACCATTTGCACCGATCGAGTATCTTTTCTTGGCTATGTTGTTACTCCACAGGGGATTGAAGTTGATAAAGCCAAGATTGAAGCTATTGAGAGTTGGCCGCAGCCGAAAACGGTCACACAAGTGAGGAGTTTCCTTGGCCTCGCTGGTTTCTATAGGCGTTTTGTGAGAGATTTCAGCACCATTGCTGCACCTCTCAACCAGCTTATAAAGAAGGATGTGCCTTTTGTTTGGGGTACCGCACAGGAAGAAGCCTTCACAGTATTGAAAGATAAGTTGACACATGCTACTTTACTCCAACTTCTTAATTTTAATATGACTTTTGAGCTTGAATGTGATGCTAGTGGAATTGGATTAGGAGGTGTGTTATTACAAGATGGCAAACATGTTGCATACTTTTTTGAAAAATTGAGTGGACCTAGTCTGAACTATTCTACTTATGATAAAGAATTATATGCTCTTGTTCGGACCTTAGAAACATGGCAACATTATTTATGGCCCAAGGAATTTGTTATACATTCTGATCATGAATCTTTGAAACACACTAAAAGTCAAGCAAAACTGAACCGTAGACATGCTAAATGGGTTGAATTCATTGAGACTTTCCCTTATGTCGTTAAACACAAGAAGGGTAAAGAAAATGTTATTGCTGATGCATTGTCTCGTCGTTATACTATGCTTTCACAACTTGACTTTAAAATATTTGGTTTGGAGACCATCAAAGATCAATATGTGCATGATGCTGAATTTAAAGATGTATTGTAGAATTGTAAGGAAGGGAGAACTTGGAGCAAGTTCGTTTTTAACGATGGATTTGTGTACCTAGTGTTCCTTTGGAGGATATATCTATGGACCTTGTTTTAGGTTTACCTCGAACAAAGAAGGGGAGAGATAGCATATTTGTTGTCGTGGATAGATTTTCGAAAATGGCACACTTTATACCATGTCATAAGAGCTATGATGCTATTAATATTGGTGATTTGCTCTTTCAGGAAATTATTCGCTTGCATGGTGTGCCAAATACTATTGTTTTAGATCGTGATACTAAATTCCTTAGCCACTATTGGAGATGTTTATGGGCTAAGTTGGGGACTAAACTGCTTTTTAGTACTACTTGTCACCCCCAAACTGATGGACAAACTGAAGTAGTCAATAGAACATTGTCTCCTATGCTTAGGGCTGTTTTGAAGAATAATAAGAAAATGTGGGAAGAATGCTTGTCTCAATTGAATTTGCTTATAATCGTTCATTGCATTGTACTACTAAGATGTGCCCTTTTGAAATTGTGTATGGTTTCCTACCTCGTGCACCTATTGATTTGTTGCCTCTTCCATCTTCGGAGAAGGTTAATTTTGATGCTAAAGAACGTGCTGAATTGATTTTAAAAATGCATGAGTTAACTAAGGAAAACATTGAGCTTATGAATGCTAAATATAAACTTCCTGGAGGTAAGGGTAGAAAACATGTTGTGTTTGCACCTGGAGATCTTGTTTGGTTACATTTATGTAAGGATAGATTTCCTAATTTGCATAAATCAAAGCTAATGCCACATGCTGATGGTCCTTTTAAGGTGTTAGAGAAAATAAATGATAATGCATATAAACTTGAGTTGCCTGCAGATTTTGGGGTTAGTCCCACTTTTAACATTGCAGATTTGAAGTCTTATTTGGGTGAGGAAGATGAGCTTCCATCGAGGAAGACTTCATTTCAAAAAGGGGAGGATGATGAGGACATCAATACCATTATTACACCCACAGCCCCTGCTACTATACATAGTGGACCAATTACTAGAGCTCGCGCACGCCAATTAAATTACCAGTTACTTTTGTTTCTTGGTAATGATTCTAATGTTCATGAGAATATGATGCTGCCTAAATTGGATACATTTGTTTTGCTTACAAATGAAGGGCCTGGCATGGATAAGAGGGATGAACACTGGAGCTAGACCAAGCAGGGAGATGATGGCATGCACAAGGGGGTCAAGAACGGAGTTACAAGTGATGATTTC